>CM065810.1:129450356-130074714 GCA_033398695.1 Orobanche coerulescens
CGAGGGATAACCGTTACAAACTCGTCTTCTATCGGTCCGATTAAACCATTCAATCACTTGTCTTTTTGTCGGTGCAAGTTAAACCATTTTCCTTTTCTATTGGACAAGGAATCAACTAATATAGATTTCTATGGGTACTAGATGAACCTCATGTGGATATAGATTACGATTCTAATAATGCCGGATCCTTGATCCTAATAACACCGAATCTAATCTTATCCTTTCTTTTTCCTCTCTTGTATGATTTTTTGTATAACACTCAATCTCTTAACAATATAAGCTCAATTACAACAACTAGAATGAATACAATGATATCACAAGTATGAATGATTTTCTCAAGGTTGTTATATGGTTTGATACTGTTGGCCACTAAGTATACATGATACAGCTTGGAAAGTGTTTTAAACAACAAGCTGTACGATTTTTAAATCTGAGTGCGTAGCGGAAGTCTTTAATACAGTAAGTTGCTGAGAATACAGCAACTATGTGTGCAGTGTATACTTAAATAATCACAATTAATAAAACAATAAAGGCAAAAGGTAAATAACACAATATTTAAATTGGTTTGAGGTAAACCCCTCTACGTCCACTGGTCCTCCACACAGGAGTAAAAAGTTTATTATAATTACTGCGTACACAACTATGTAATTATAACCAAACCAAATCAATATATCGTTCACACAGATTGATATAAAGATCTTAGATTCCAACCGTTCACACAGATTGGTTTGAGCTAAAATGTGACTGGATTCTTCACACACAGTTCTGAAGCTTCGTCTTCTTCAATGCAAGTCCGTCACATACAGTTCGGGAATAGCAAGGTTTCTCAGTCCACACAGGGCTGAGGGGTTTGTTCAAGGGTTATAACAATATTTGAACAACAGCTTGACTTCATGAGCTTATAGCTGATGATGTGTTGTTCACAGTTTGAGCACTGTATATCTCTTCTATCAGAATAGCGGAAAGCTTTGGGAGATATGTTTTGCTCTAACTATTCGTGTAAGCACTTGTTGGTTCTTAAGTCGTGTGTATGTATATATATGTCTGTGAATGATCTTCAAATTCTGGAGATATATATATATAACCTCTGAAATATATCCGTTTTATATAGATACGTTGAGTAATATTCTGCGACAACTTGATATTTGACTTGAATAGACTGAGATCCGGATATTGCGGGATTTGAAGATCTTCTGATGACTTACAGTATTTAAATACTTTATCCTTTAGTATTTAAATACTTCTTTATCAAACGGGACTTGACTTCTAGCGAATACTGAAGATTCCTTCTTATCCTGTTTGAGGGCTGTATGGAAGGATTGCTGTATTGATATTCTGAGACAGCTTCCATACTTAGCTTTGCGGGACTCTTTGATGTATGATAGATTTACTGTATGGTTGGGACTATGAGAAGTCTTCGATATAGGTTGATACTTGATCAACTTTTCGATACAACTATTTGCGGTATGCAGGATTTGGCATACTGTTAAAACATTCTGACAACACGATCGATACAGGGTTTGTTTATCCCAAAAACATCGATACAGGGTTTTTGTTATCCCAACAGATACCAAATGGTTTGGTATTTATAGCCAATTTCCTTCAACTAGCCGTTACTGCCAGCCTTCTTTAGCGTGCACTAGCCTTTTGCTTTAGCGCGCGCTATTGCCTATTGCATACGTTAATATGTCCAGATTACGTATGTGATCTGCTTGTGACTTCAGTCCAGTGGCTACTGCCTCTATCAGTTAGCGTGCGCTAACATATCCATCTAGCGTGCCCTAATATTACTTTATTGATTGTGTCATATATCCTATTGTATCTTTTGACTTCTGACTTTCCACCAAATTTTCCAACATTCATATGTTTGAATTGAAATGATATTTAGCGTGTGCTAAATAGCATTCATAGCCTGCGCTATGTCTTACATCAGTGCATATGTCATTCTGTGTTGAAAGTCTTCACAACGGTCATATTCCTTCGATAGCGTGCGTTATGCTTTAACTATAGCGTGCGCTATCTTCATCAGGTGACTTTGTCTTCCGGTAACTTTCTAGATCGTCTGATCTGCAGATATCTTTCTAACGTGCGTTAGTTCAGGATAGGTGACTTTCCTTCTTGTCTGATCAGGTAACTTTCCCCCTTGGCTAATCAGGTAGCTTTTCTTCTTAACTGATCATGTAGCTTTCCTCTCTGATCTGATCAGGTGACTTTTGCCCAGCTTAAATAACTTTGTTGTTTTGTTTTGCTTCCTTGTTGTTTTTCTTTGATTAACAACTAATCATCAAAACTCGGTTAATGAATATTTGGATAAAATATTCCAACATGAAGGACGAAGTATCTACATAGATCGAGGCAATGACTCCTTAGTCAATTGGTGAAGTGGAACTGAACATGATCCCACTCGGAAGCCTTGGAAGCATTCTCACTATAGGAAGTATCTTCTGTCTGTTATACGCTATATTTCTTTCTACTGTATGCTTGCCAATGCAGTATTTATCTTTGTATTTTTTGTATCTTTCAAGCCTTGTAATTTCCCAATCATCAATGAAATTTGATTTCTTGAAAGATTATAATGCGTAATCTACTCTTACTATTTTTACTGTGTTGATTACGATGTGTTGTCATATTTCAACAAGTACAAACTTGTTAATTCACAAGCTGTAAGTACTTGTCTGCGAACAGTTCATAGATTAAGTTGTATTAATCTAGATTACACTCTCTAAGATTGTGCCTACGCGCCAATCATAAGTTAAGTTGTAATACATTTAGTCATGTAGGATTTTCATTTTCGAACTTGCCTGCGAGCAGTTCAAATTTCTAGATCATGAAGATCAGATCTTTCGAACAGAAGACAGCCTCTCTGTATCTGGAGGAAGTTTTGGCATTATCAAAAAGGGGGAAATTGTTAGGATAAATACTCCTGTTTTGGTAATCGCCATCGTACAGCAGAGAAGTCTTCAGAGTCAGAATTTCGCTAAGTATAGAAGCTATTACGAAAGTCCGTACATCCCATCTATATAGCAAGAGATCTTCCTACAGAGTCCAATCCTACAGAACCTACATCTTCATTCAGCAGAAGTTAAGTACGTTGGATACAGCTGTCTGGTTGTAGGTGTTTTACTTAGGAAAAGTAAAACACATTCAACAGGACTGAAGAATAGCTTTAAACCATGGTGAAATAAACATTGTATATTCATAAAGTATTCACGGCTAAAGCAATATTTATTGCTGATAGAACAACATTTAACGCGGCCGAAATAGAACAGTCTGAATGCACTGAAGGGCATTTAATGCAAACATTCTGCAGCCGCCAATCAGATACGTCTACATCTCACCAATCGGCCAATGGCTACATTTATAACGGATCTATTTCCAAGGTTATAAATAGCACCAAGCAAGAGGACATTGCTCACTTACGAACTTATTCTCGAGCATACATCTGAAAGATAGCTCTGACAATCAAGATAAGAAAGAGCAGTATATTTCCTGAGCATACAACAGTATCTAAACGAAGAAATATACAAGTCCTCAATGCAAACAACGCAGCATACAGCAAACGCTCGTCAAAGCATATAGCTGCTGTTTGGAATCATTCTACCATCTTTACCGTTGAGATCAACCTTAGCCCTGTGTGGACTAAGTCCTTGCGTATTCCGACCTGTGGGGGAAGAATAGCATTGAAGACGAAGCTTTAATCTGTGTAAGAAGAATCAAGTCGAACGAGCTGAAGCTAATCTGTGTGAACGGCCAAAGAAGTGGTCCCTGTATCAATCTGTGTGAACGATACAGATACAGGTTTAGTTAAAGTCACATAGTTGTGTACGTAGTGATTTTAATAAATATTTTACTCATGTGTGGAGGACCAGTGTATGTAGAGCTATTTACCTCGAACCACTTAAATCTGTGTGTTATTTACTTTCCTTCCTTACTGTTTTCATTGATAACTGTGATTTATAGTATACATTGTGAAAACCCTGTCTGTATCAAGCAAACAGGAGAGTACCTAGTTGCTGTACTTACAACAACTCACTATCAGACTTCCGCTATGCAATTAACCTCGAAAATCATACATCTTATTGTATTTTTACATTCTAAGTTGTTTACTCTATACTTTGTGGCCAACATTATCTTCAATTCTTCTCTTGGGCAGTTAGAATTAATATATGGGAAATACAACCTACCATTACCACCTAATAGTTGTCAGCCTTGGAGGTCAAGTGGTGGTGGTTGCAATTTTTCTGTCATTTTCTGATGCCTGATCCATAGAGGCACGATGTTATTGGTGCTAGGAAATTCTAGAAGCTTCACAGTTTGGAATTGTGTTCTTCATCAAAATTTAATCGAAGGTCTTAAAGGGTTTGATTTCTAAATTCATCATTCATATTTTATTTTCGCACATATGATGTTTGATCGATCTTGTTCAGGGATTCGGATTATTGATTGGATCAATATTATTATTCCTTTGCGATTTCGTTTCTAGCCCCAAATCCTAACAAAATCATCGATACGTGGTAAAGGGTATTTATTTTTATGGTCAACTTGTTTAATTCTCGATAATTGATATATAAATAAAGCGACCCATCCTTCTGCTTAACGAATAGAACCGGGCGCCCCAAGTTGAAGCGCTCGACGGAATATACCCTTTGTCAAAAATTTCTCCCAATTGTTTCTTCAGATCTAGCATCTCAAATAATGCCATACGATATAGTGCCGAAAATATATCCGCACACGGCTCTAAGTCGATAGAGAACTCCATCTTTCAATGTGGCAGTAATCCCGAAAAATTATCTGAAAAACATCAAGTTACGCGTTGATGACTAAAACTGTCGAAAACTCAATTTCCCCACCCTATGCCTGCATAGCATAGCACCAGTAGCCAACATAACCTTAGTTTAGGAGTTTCACCTCATTGCGCTGATAGTACGAGTTCAATAGTTCATGATAGCATTGTGGCCATCTAGCCAATCATCCCCGAGGATCAAATCCTCACCCTTCAAATCCACAACAATGAAAAAGGAAGGCCAATCTTGGTCCCGAATCCTCACTAGACAATCTCTAACCTCTTGTTACTAACTATATGGTCCCCACTAGGCATACCCACAACAAATGGCTCGCACTCAAATAAGCAATCAATACCAAAGCGACGAATATAATCTGATGCAATAAAGAATGGGTAGCACCAGAATCGAACAATACTGAAACTGGATGATAAAGGATCTGAGTGGTACTTGTTGCCACATGAGCATCTGTATTATCCACACGCCTCACTGATATAGATGAGGATGTCCTGACCCCAAAATCCACATGCCATGTCGGTCTGGATAAACTTTGCCTTTGCCTCGGCTCTCACTCTACAGAGGGTGATTATTCGGAACTCTGTGATTAACAATATGCTCCCTCGGAGCCGGAACGGTGCCCTGACTACCAATAACCCTAGTGGCCACCACGCATGAGCTGCTCGGTGACCCTTCTACCCACAAACAAAAAGTCACCGGAGGATATGGACAATCTCTCACAAATACCCCGTACGATCACAAATATAGCAACTCCTCTCACCACCCAAAAGAATCTGGGACAGGCTGAACCCACGCGATCCATTGGCTAGCTGAAATGACCTTTTGGTAGTACGATGAGAGAATTGTGGTTTCTGAAAACCACCACTCCTACTACTCGAGAATTACCTGTAATATTTTGTCTTATTATCTACACCCTCTCTGGTCACCGTCAATACCAATAAAATCACCATGGCTCTGTCTTGGTATTCTTTCAAGGTGGTGCACCACAATCTAGACATACTATGTCAGATCCTCGATTTCATATGATGATCAAAATAGCAGATTTTGTCGTCTTTGCTTATAACCTGGTCTTGAACATATGGTAACTGTGGTTGAACGTGATGATACCCTGGGAGATAGGCACATCCTGAGGAGCAACAGTAAAGAAATCAATGATGAGCTGATTGTGTACCGACCGAGGACAATATTCCGCTACCATCGCGGTCTTGAACTCGTCTCAAGTAATAACTTGGTACCTAGGCCCGGTGGCCACCCACCAGTCCACAGCGTCCTTATCGAGAAGATAATGGGCAATAGGCACCCTTCTCTCCTCCGGAAAAGTGATAGCATCAAAAGTTCGGTCAATCTAATGGAGCTAACTCTCCTAACCTAAAGAACTAGAAGAACCGATAAAACGTGGAGGATGTATTTTGATCATCCTGCAGCTACTTACTAGCCAGTAGGATGTAACACCCCCAATCCACTCAGGGATATTACATGCTGTAGATCCCTTTCCACAAGGGTCTACCAGGCAAGAGACGACAAGCAAAGACCCACACGTGGTCAACTCAACCAAAACATACAACCGTAGATCGATGAGGTCTCTCAAAACTCAACATAGCAGTACAATGGATAAGCCAAAATACAACTCGATCCTAATTTACGCAACATGTCCATGTAACACCCCCAGAATTCAACCGGGAATTACACACGCCGTGGACACCACACCAGAGATCCACGAGGCTGAAGACAAACATAGGACCAAATGTTTGACCGACCGGGATCAAACAACATAAAAACACAGAGCGATAAGGTCACACGACAACATTAAGCAGTAATAATTCGTTACAACTCATCCCCCACACCGGGGTCCCAAAATACAAAACGATACAACACAGTAGAAGACTGAAAAATAGTACAATGACAGAACAACAAACAACTGAGTCCCACATCTCTTGATTAGTATTGCTGTCCATCATCTTTCGCACCGGTCCTGTGACTGCTCCACACACCAACATGAACCTAGACACAAAATAGATATCCACCCCTCAATTTCTCGGCGGTTAGTAAAACTCCACTATTTTACTAGTGCAAGTATCAAACTATACAAAATGTGACAAGCAATTACAAATCATAAAACAAACAACCACAATCTACCAAGCACAATAACCGACCATTCATGTATTCCCTAGAAGTTTTATGAATATATAAACCAACACAAGTGGAGTCTTGTAAAACGAAATGCCATCTAGGGAATCTTAGAAAACCAAATCTTTTAGGAACTCACATCCTAAGTTTGTCAAAAGCCTCTAGGATCTCATGTCCTAGGTTTGTCAAAATCTTTTAGGAACTCACGTCCTAAGTTTGTCAAAAGCCTCTAGGAACTCATGTCCTAGGTTTGTCGAAATCCTTTATATCAAAACATGCCCAACGGTCAATCGAAACGTTTGTGAACTCTTGTCACATAAACCACATACAACAATCATAACACTCGTGATCCCTTGTCACGTGGCTCCGTAGGTTCATCAACCCGCACGGACTATGCCAAACACAAATATCATAATACCTTGAACTCTTGTCACGTATCAACACAACAAACATAATACTCGTGATCCCTTGTCATGTGGCTCCGTAGGTTCATCAACCCGAACGGACTATGCCAAACCAAAAAAATTACAACATCCAGTCCCGACTCCGTGATCTCTTATCACGAGTCACCGTAGGCCCCGTCGGACACACACGGTTGGACGTACTATGTCCTGAGCCCATGATCTACTGCCATGTGTCATCGTAGGCCTCGTAAGACCTCCTCGACTGGACCTCAGCACCACATACTAAGTTCCGATTCCATGGACCCTTGCCATAAATCCTCGTAGGCCCCGTCGAACCCGTACGAGTGAACTTAGCATCACAACACTTATCTTCACAGTTACATTCACATTTCACCAAGTCCATACACGGCAAATCAATCACATTGATCACCACAAAGTCATGCATCACACGTACATAACACAATACCAATAATCACAACAACCGTCATCAATCAATGACACACAACCAACAAGACTCACGATCAATACACAATACAGTGCACAACCATGTGTACAACCAAATCAGCATGATTATCATAATCCTGCACACAAAATACAACGCCCAACACATATACTCAAATAACATAGTCATCACAAATCCCATACAACGGGTAACACGTAACCAATTCACACGAACCATGTTTTCATCGGTAAACCAACCATCAAAACACAACACACGATTTTTAATCACAAGGCACAATTTGTATAACAAGATACTTGCCTTAATAACCGCTACCGAACACTCCGAAGAACACGGTTCAACCGGGAAACTCGGACCCCAAAGAAAACAACGAACGGGAGGGTTCCGACTCAAGTTCTGCACAAGGGTTTCGTTCCTAAGGCATATCATCAATATATCAACGATCTTACAATGAATAATAATCGCATAACGCCTGAATCCCCCCTTTGAGACCTTTTATCGGACACCTTCAAGGCATCGATTAAGAACTCGACCAAAACGACGAATCTAGACAATCCAACCATGGAATCACAAGGGAAATGATAGAATACATTTAAATAATCATCAATCCGTCACAAATCTAAGTTATTACGGTTAAATCGGACAAAATCAAGCAAAACCCCCAATTTTTCCAAACTAGGATTTTTAGGAAATCTGACCTGATTTGCTTGATCAAAGGATGTTAT
This sequence comes from Orobanche coerulescens, assembly GCA_033398695.1. Classification (NCBI taxonomy): domain Eukaryota; kingdom Viridiplantae; phylum Streptophyta; class Magnoliopsida; order Lamiales; family Orobanchaceae; genus Orobanche; species Orobanche coerulescens. The sequence goes on from CM065810.1 coordinate 129,458,872, forward strand.
AGGATGATTAATCAATGATATGAACTCCAGGACTTCATGGATTCATCGCCTGACAACATGCCTCCACGCCCACCAAGAATCCATCCTCGGAAGGGAAAAGAACGAAATGAGAAAATGGGTGTAAACCCGTCTGCTCGATCATATTTATACTGCCCAGCATGTGCCGATCACTTACGGTCGTAACCGGCACCCTTACGGCCGTAACTGGCCTTCTTCCGGAAGATGCCCAGTGCCCTTACAGCCGTACCCGATCATGCCTTACGGCCATAACCGGCCTTCGTCCGGAAGCTGCCCAACCCCTGCTGAGCACTTACAGCCGTATCCGACACCTTACGGCCGTAACTCGGCCAGGCTGGTCTATGGCCCAAAACGTGCGGCCGTGACTCAGCTGTGGCCAATTCCGACAGCCCGGTTATGCATTTGACAATGTCTCTGTCACACTAACACACCGATTATGATTCAAAATGATAACGAGCAAATTACGAAACATAACATACCACAAGCACGGAACGAACACGACGAAACGCTCGTGGACAACATCATCGATCTGAAACGAAACACCATGCAACAATTAATTACACGCGACCATATAAACACAAAAATCAACCATCGAGGAAAATAATACCGATACTCGGCAATCGAGAGATATCCGTAAAAATCCAAAATAACCGGAACGAAAATCCCGGGTATTACATTCTCCCCCCTAAAAATAAGTTTCGTCCCGAAACTTAAGACAAAAACATCACAGTGCTAGCAAAGTGCCACGCTCCAACATATAAATATCAACTCATGACCCCGTGATCTACAGCCACATGTCTTCGTAGGTTTAACAACCCTCATGGATTGAGTCGAAACAGTACATCAACATTAATTATGCCCGTGATCCCGTGATCTCCTGTCATGTGTCTCCGTAGGTTCAACAACCCACACGGATTGAGCTAAGTAACAATCGCAACAAATATGCTCGTGACCCCGTGATCTCCTGTCACGTGTCTCCGTAGGTTCAACAACCCACACGGATTGAGCTAAGCAACAATCGCAACAATACACACGGAAATATTCAAACCAGAATATCAGATATCAAGTACCATACATCAAACATCACATATCAAGTTGACACGCAAGATAAAATCCACAAGACCAACATAAAAAAAAAAACTATCACTGGGCATCGCTGGGCCCTCCAAGAGTAGGAACGAAATCTCGCTTCCCAAACATTTTAGCAACAGTCTCACAATGCATCGCTTGGTGCCCCACTTGGCCACACTTGAAACAATTCACTTGCCGCGAACGACAACTCTTACTGGTGTGGCCCACACGACTGCAGTTGAAACACGTTTTCACACTGCTACCCTTACTAACCATCGGAATAGGATTGTTGGATTGACCAACTGAGCGAGAAGTATTTCCAGTTGAACAATGCGAATCAACAGGCTCATGAAACTCACCCATCTGTCCCTTAGAGAAATTACCAGTAATCTTCTGCTTCTTACTTTCTGGATTAGTTTCTGTCATAGAAATGGCCATCTCAATCGCTAAAGCTCAATCCTGGTATTCTTTTAGAGAAGTGCATCTAAGAGGAGCCATACTCTGACATATGTGAGGTCGAATACGCATATTAAAATATTGGATTTTCTCGACTTCACTCCTCACTTGCTCACGAACGTACCCCAACTGTTGATTATAATCGACTATCGCCTAGGATATCGACACATCCTGAGGCGTGGCCGAGAAAAATTCAACAATCCTGCGCTCTCGAACAGGCGACGGACAATACTCGGCCTCCATGGCATCCTTGAACTCAGCCCAAGTAGCTATATGATCTCTAGGCGTTACAGTCTCCCACCATTCTGCAGCTTCCTTGTCAACAAGGTAATGCGCAATAGGTACTATCCTTTCATCCGGACAAGATACAGCATCAAATGTTTTTCCCAATTGGAAGAGCCAGTTCTCCCGACCTAACGAATCAAAAGTACTGGCAAAACGAGGTGGGTGCATTCTCATTACATCTCGCAACCACTTACTAGCTCCGTCATTCCCTTCGGGAGGTTCATTCCGGTTCGCTGCTTGATTCATCTGCGCCAAATGATTTACCAACTGCTGTAGGATGGTGGCGGCGCCAACAGTAACATTATCCCCGGTTGACTGCTCCTGCTCGCGCGACTGGTCATCCCGACCATTTGTACTGAGCTGGTTGGCACTCGACAACGAGCGGGTCACCGAATCACGATCCTGATTACCTCCACGGCCGCGACCACGACCTTGCCCTCTCGACATACTGATCATATAATCGTTCAATACAATGAAACATAGCATCACATAATTATGACATCACGAATTCTTATCACAGTCTCAACACAAAAGGTAATCACATGTTTCCACTCAACATCATCACAATCAGCAGCACATAGGGTAATCGCGTGTTACCACAATCATCATCACAATCAATAGCACATAGAGTATCCCATGGTCATGCTCTATTGGCATCGACACCCAGAGGTTCCACCAAACCATCCTCTGGTGGATAATACATACAACGGATATTTCCACATATCCACCATCGCATCCAAGTCATACAACATAATGCATCTTAACACGCGCTAAGCATACTATTTAGCGTGCATCATGCGCTACTGACATAATTTAAAAAAGATTTTTCCCCCACCCTTTTTGAAATTAAAATCCTGTTTGAATCATAAATATAAAAAAATTTAAGGTGTGGAGGTTTTAAAATCATTTATTCGATCATTTGAAAATAGAATCAATACACGAAGATCATTTTCTTAAAATCCTTTCAAACACGACAAAATGCCGTCAACGGTAATATTTTACCAAGCATCCAAAATACTTCAAAACATCTCCTTCAAAAAGGTTGTCATAGGGTTCCTTTAAAAGACAAGGTTAGTTCGTTGAAGTTCAAAAATTTCCAAAATCAACATCAATCCACTGTTTGACTGTATAGTCAAAACTGTTTCAAAATTTATTTTTCCACCAGCGTACTCAAGCCATGGTATCTTCAAGAAAATCATATTCAAGCATACATGCAGCGGATACGATTACAACAACTATCTAGAATTAACCAATCTTAAAATGTATGCCCACTCGGCATACGGACTCATAAATTCCACAAACAACTCATAAAAACCGGGTTCAAACACATGTCAAACCATCCATCCAAGTTTAATCAACATAACTAACGAAGACCGTTTTCGAACACATGTCGAACCATTAATGCTTCTCCTGAGCATCTCTGATCAGTACACGCATAATGCATCACAAGCACCAAATACAACTTCATTTCACAACAACTTGTTACAAAATCAGTAAACACAAAATACAATGGAGGAGACTTACATCACAGATAGCATGAAGAGACAGTCGCCCATGATATTAATATTCTGTCATCATCCGACAACTCAAGTGACGGAACAAAACACAACTCAACTCAACTCAACTTGTCAATCGACACCTCGAATGACAGCACAACACATAACTCGACTCGACTCGACAGCCTAGGTTTCCACAACCTAAGCTCTGATACCATAATTGTAACACTCCCAGAATGTAACCAGGAATATTACACGCCGTGAACCCCATACCGGAGATCCACAAGGCTGAACACAAACATACGACCAAATGTTTGACCGACCAGGATCCAACAACATAAAAACACGGACCGATAAGGTCACACGACAACATTAAGCGGTAATAATTAGTTAAAACTCATCTCCCACACAGAGGTCCCAAAATACAAAACGATACAACACAGCGGAAGACTGAAAAATAGTACAACGACACAACAACAAACAACTGGGTCCCACAGCTCTTGATTAGTATCGCTGTCCATCATCTTTCGCACTGATTCTATGACTGCTCCACGCACCAACATGAACCTGGACAGAAAACTGATATCCACCCCCCGATTACTCGGGGGTTAGTAAAACTCCACCGTTTTACTAGTGCAAGTATCAAACTATACAAAATGTGACAAGCAATTACAAATCATAAAACAGACAATCACAATCTACCAATCACAATAACTGACCATTCATGTATTCCCTAGAAGTTTTATGAATATAGAAACCAACACAAGTGGAGTCTTGTAAAACGAAATGCAATCTAGGGAATCTTAGAAAACCAAATCATTTAGGAACTCACGTCCTAAGTTTGTCAAAATCCTCTAGGATCTCATGTTCTAGGTTTGTCAAAATCCTTTAGGAACTCACGTCCTAAGTTTGTCAAAAGACTCTAGGAACTCATGTCCTAGGTTTGTCAAAATCCTTTATATCAAAGCATGACCAACGGTCAATCGAAACGTTTGTGAACTCTTGTCACATAAACCACATACAACACATCATAAAACTCATCATCCCTTGTCACATGGCTCCGTAGGCTCATCAACCCGCACGGACTACACCAAACACAAATATCATAATACCGTGAACTCTTGTCACGTATCAACACAGCAAACATAATACTCATAATCCCTTGTCACGTGGCTCTGTAAGTTCAGTAACTCGCACGGACAATGCCAAACCAAAACAATCACAACATCCAGTCCCGACTCCGTGATCTCTTGTCACGAGTCACCGTAGGCCCTATCGAACCCACACGGTTGGACATACTATGTCCAGACCCCATGATCGACTGCCATGTGTCATCGTAGGCCTCGTCATACCTGCACGACTGGACCTCAGCACCACATACTAAGTTCCGATTCCATGAACCCATGCCATAAATCCTCGTAGGTCCTGCCGAACCTGTACGTGTGAACTTAGCATAACAACAATTATCTTCACAGTTACATTCACATTTCACCAAGTCCATACAAGGCAAATCAATGACATTGATCACCACAAAGTCATGCATCCCACGTACATGACACAATACCAATAATCACAACAACCATCATCAATCAATGACACACAACCAACAAGACTCATGATCAATACACAATACATTGTACAACCATGTGTACAACCAAATCAACACGATTATCACAATCCTGCACACAAAATAGAACACCCAACACATATACTCAAATAACATAGTCATCGCAAATCCCGTACAACGGGTAACACATAACCTATTCACACGAACCACGTTTTCATAGGTAAACCAACCATCAAAACACAACACACGATTTCTAATCACAAGGCACAAGTTGTATAACAAGATACTTGCCTTAATAACCGCTACCGAACACTCCGAAGAGCACGGTTCAACCGGAAAACTCGGACCCCGAAGAAAACAACGAACGGGAGGGTTCCGACTCAAGTTATACACAAGGGTTTCGTTCCTAAGACATATCATCAAATATCAACGATCGTACGAGGAATAATAATCGCATAATGCCCGAATCCCCCCTTTGAGACCTTTTATCGGACACCTTCAAGGCATCGATTAAGAACTCGGCCAAAACGACGAAGCTAGACAATCCAACCATAGAATCACAAGGTAAATGACAGAATACATCTAAATAATCATCAATCCGTCACAAATCTAAGTTATTACGGTTAAATCGGACAAAACCAAGCAAAACCCCCATTTTTCCCAAACTAGGATTTTCAGGAAATCTGACCTGATTCACTTGATCAAAGGATGTTATAGAATGATTAATCAATGATATAAACTCCAAGACTTCATGGATTCATCGCTTGACAACATGCATCCACGCCCACCAAGACTCCAGCCGCGGAAGGGAAAGGAACGAAATGAGAAAATGGGTGTAAACCCGTCTGCTCAAACATATTTATATTGCCCAGCGTGTGCTGATCACTTACAGCCGTAACCGGCACCCTTACGGCCGTAACTGGCCTTCATCTAGAAGCTGACCTGCGCCCTTACGGCCGTACCCGATCACGCCTTACGGCCGTAACCGGCCTTCGTCCAGAAGCTGCCCAGCGCCGTTACGGCCGTACCCGATCACGCCTTATGGCCGTAACCGGCCTTCGTCCGGAAGCTGCCCAGCCCCTGCCGAGCACTTACGACCGTATCCGACACTTTACGGCCGTAACTCGGCCAGGCGGGTCTCTGGCCCAAAACGTACGGCCGTGACGCGGTCGTGGCCAATTCCGACATCCCGGTTAGGCATTCGACAACGTCTTGGTCACATTAACGCACCGGTTATGATTCAAAATGATAACGAGAAAATTACGAAACATAACATACCACAAGCACGAAACGAACATGACGAAACGCTCGTGGACAACATCATCGATCCGAAACGAAACACCATGCAACAATTAATTACACGCGACCATATAAACACAAAAATCAACCACCGAGGAAAATAATACCGATACTCGGCAACGGAGAAATATCCGGAAAAATACAAAAGAACCGGACAAAAATCCCGGGTATTACAGTCCATCCCCTTAAGGATGACAACGAAAATGGAAATAAACAATCAAACCGACAGGTCGCTGATGGACAACTCACTACAACTGTGACTAGTATCGCTGCTTTACATCATCCTCCAAGCCGATCCTGTGGTTGCTCACTCCCCAGTCAGAACACCTAGAATAAATAACATAATCCCCAACGAGGGGTTAGCGATGGGATCGCTAGCAAATAACCAAGCTATAAAGTTATACATCAAGAATACAACCGTTATGAAAATAACCTTTTCAACAAGGTAATAACATGATCCCTGAGTCTAAAGTATTTTCGAAAAAAGTTTCCACTAGTAAAGATCATAAAAATAACTTCAAAACACATTTACAAGAATAATTGAGGACGTCGGAGGTCTCAGTGTAAAATGATGAAAAAAATTATAATTTTCCTCTTCCCAAAGGGGTTTTCTTTAAGAATCATATAGATGGTTCAATTATCATACAACCTCAAACATGGAACCATATTCACCAATATAACTAGAATACAAGATTCAAGCATTCACAGTTCAGTGATATCCAATCAAATACTAAAATCACCTCCGTGGCCTCGATGGGACCCACCCGGATTAGCTACCGAAAACAAGCTCAAATCCATCCATAAGTTATCTTGACATCGCACTCGCAAGTAATGATTCTCGGAGCCCTCTCCAGACCTACCCGATTATATAACCTTATGGTCAAATCATATCAATTGGCCGTACTCGCAAGTACGCGCCGCCTGAGGCCTCACGGGTCCCTGCCCGGATTACATCATTCAAATACACCCACAAGTTATCGTGACATCGCACTTGCAAGTGGCGATTCTCGGAGCCCTCTCCAGACCTACCCGATTCGATAACCTTATGGTCAAATCATATCATCTGGCCGTACTCCCAAGTACGCGCCGCCGGAGGCCTTACGAGTCCCTAACCGGATAACATCATAATTCACTGATTATACCACAACAAGGATATAATATTCGCCATAATCACAAACACGTAAAACATTAGTTAACATATCATACAACCCCACGAAGGTACATCATTCACGTCACACCATCATTCAGTAATAGGCTAACAAGCAGACAATACAAATATTTCACGATTCCACAATTAATCGGATAACTACTCATTCTAACATGCGTTTTAGGCAAAATACACATGAAATGGTTATTGTCATCCTTCGGGAACCTAAGGTTTACGTTCGTGTTTACTTTCATAGAATCACATATTCATTTATAAGTAAGTTACGATTAATCATTCCATCACTAACAAGTCCACGTTAATTTCACAACACGTTACATTCTCAAAGTATAAAGATTATAGACGAGATACTCGCCTCAAGTCCAAAACACGCGAAGCAACGGGAAAGCTCGACCGGAACCCTCGAACACCTATAATCCTATGGCAAAACAACGAAGATACGATCACAATGAGAATCAAGGCCAAAAACAACGGAAATCCCATCAAACTAACGAAGGAAACTCATTGGGAAATTTAATCGAACATTCAATGCTCGATAACTCCCAAGAACACTCGAATCACAAATCTAGTTGAAAAAACTCGAAATACGGATATACAAGCCATAAGACACGATTACTAATGTTCAATAACATCAACCAATTCATCAAAATCGGCCGAACAATGAAGATCAAGAAGAAATCCCGAAAGTCAACTATAAGATATTTCAAGAAATTACCTCGATCCAACGAAGAACAAGGATTAGATGTTGTTATGATCGACAAAGGCCTTCCGAAACGTCTTGGAATCAAGTGGAATCGACCAAAAATCGACGTTTCTGCCTCACCGGTCCCGCAGCGCGCGAAGAAGAAGGGAAAAGGATGAAAATGGGAAAAACCCGTTGCCCAGGCCATTTATAGGCGCGCACGTTACAGCCGTAACTGGAAGTGCCTTACGGTTGTAACTTGGCACTTGTATCCATACTCGGCAGGTCCTTACGGCCGTAACCGGGTCCCCAAGCCTACTGCCCAAAAAAATGAAAGTGTGTTACGGCCGTAATAGGCAAGGCATTACAGCCGTAACTCGGCCATGCCTTGCGGCCGTAACCGACTATGCCTTACGGCTGTAACAGGCAGTGTCTTACGGCCATAGCCGGCAGTGCCTTACGGCCGTAGGCCGTAACCGACTATGCCTTACGGCTGTAACAGGCAGTGTCTTACGGCCGTAGCCGGCAGTGCCTTACGCCGTAACTCGTCCAGGCCTCATGACCAAAACTCGATCGTTCCGACAGTTCGGTTAGGCGCTCGACGACGACTCGGTCACACTAATGCACCTGCTATGATTCAATACAATAACGAGCCATTTACGAAACGTAATATACCACATCCCAAGCACACATTAAATCAAAGAAACGCCGGCGACACAAGTCTCACTCGACGAACTATACAACAGAACACATCATACAGTACATCATAGAAAAATGTATCCCTTATAATCATAATGAACAAAATAACCGGAACTAAACGACAAATAATTCAGGGCAACTCGAAAATAAAAATCTCGGTTATTACATTCTACCCCTCTAAAAAGAAGTTTCATCCCGGAACTTAAAAGAAAGGGTGAAGTAAGCAGTCACCAGAATGGCCGAACCATTAAACCTCGCGATCTACACGAGTCAATCCTGATAATAGTGCTGAACCTCGATTCTGGGAAACCTCATGGAATAATTCACAATACTGAACTCTGTGTCCCTCGAGTCCACATTTATAACAAGTAATCGACTGCGAAGGATAATTAGCTTGCACATGACCCACAACGTTGCAATTGAAACACCTCCCAGTCTCACTAGGAGTCAAAGTAGATAACTTGGAACTCTTGGTTACACCAAACGATGAAAGGGAAGGTTTCGCCGTACGACTACACGAAACTCGATGAGAAGAAGTTCTGACTCTCACACCGTCCGAAAAATCTCCAGACGTCCTCTATCTCTTCGACTTATGCGAAGGCCTAATAGATAATGATGCCATCTCATACGCCATGGCTCGATTCTGATACTCTCTCAAAGTAGCACAAGTGAAACCCGGCATGTACTGTCGAATCTCTGGTCTCATCCGCATGTCGATGTGATGGATCTTGTCTTCCTCGGTCCTCACATGCCTCTTCACGTAAGCGAGCTTTAGACTATAATCGATAATAGCCTGCGACACGGTTATATCCTGCGGCTCGGCTAGGAAAAAATCTCGGATCCTCTGCTCTCGGATCGGCTCCGGACAGAACTCCGCCTCCATTAACTGCTTGAACTCTTCCCAAGTAACAGCATGATCCTGAGGCTCAACGGCCTCCCACCAATCAGCAGCGTCACTATCGAGAAGGAACTGAGCGATAGGAATCCTTCATTCCTCTCGACAACCAACCGCCTTGAAAATCTTCTCCAATTGGAAAAGCCAACCGTCCCAGCCCAAAGTATCACCCGCGCAGGCAAAGCGAGGAGGATGCATACGAACCACTTCTCTAAGCCACTGAGTCGACCCGACATTCTCATTCACGGCAGTGTTACGCTGAACCGCCTGAGCCAAATGAGTCATCTGGTCTGCCACCTGCTGAAGTATAGTAGCAACACCAATACTAATACCATTACCGGCAGCGTGATCCTGATCACGTTACTAATTGCCACGACCTCTCAGCATACTGAACTGATAACCGTTCGGAACGACAGCACAAACGCCACAAAATCAACAGAGAGCAACAAATTGTAGTACAATAAAATACTCACTCTAAGTCATTACATGAATACACGAACTATCACTGCTATAATAGGATCCAAACTCGTAAGTCATTCACTTGGCTACATCTACAAAAACTTACGACCTTTACCAAAACAATTACGGTCAAAATCGCATTCATATCATTGTGGTCAAACATGGGTAACAATTTAAAAACAAAATTTTCCGAGGTACTTGTCCAAATGATAGTATTTTAAAATTCCTGAGTTTGAATAATTTTGCTGAAATGAGTTTTCAAAAAGAAATATTTTTAATACCTCGGTTATTTGATCAAAACTATGAACCCATTATCATAACTGTTTCGTTTTGAAAGTCATTTGCAAAACTACATTTTGAAACATCAATATATTCGATAAATGATATCGTCAAAATGACCTTATCAATATACATCATCATTACTACCCATCAACTATCACATCCGGATAGCGTTGTAGAATAATACAATTAAACCAACGATGTAATCATAATATCTAGGTGTACAACCAAAACTCGCTAACAAGAAAGATAACGATTTACAATACATAAACAATATCCATACAGGATAAACAACTGGGTGCAATATTACGGATACAACAGTTAAATTTCACGATCGTCACAGACGGACCATATGATTAGGTTGACAGGGATTTAACGATCGATAATGAGCACAGACATAACTGTAACAACAAAGGTACTGCCGCGACAGTCAGAAGCTCACAGTCGTAACAACTAAGATGGAAGAATCAACTCAACAGTCTCAAAACGGCTCCGAAGGCTAAGGATCGACTCCTAACAGTGTGTCTCGACATTTAGAAAGTACTGTAAAAATTCTCCAACGGGCATAACAGCATAACAAACACATAATGTTTTAAATTTCGAAAACCAAAGTCGTTTGCAAAACATAAATTTTTCCAAAATCCTTTCGATCATAACCGAAAATGATGGTAATATTTTGCAGTGCCCGATATACATTAAAATACATTTTTCTGAATACTGTCTGATGGTGTCATTTGAAAATACAGGATCAACTTGTCAAAACGCAACTGATTTCAAAATCCATACAGGCCGTTATTTAATCGCACCATCTAAATATTTTCAAAAATCGATTTCCACAAAAATGCTCAGACCCTTAAAGTCCTTCAGAAACATGTTCTCAAACCTACTCGCAGCGACCATAATTACAACATTCCTAGGATAATCGAACTTAAAACCACATGCCCAAACGGCAAACATACCAATTCAACCACATACATCTCGTGCGCACCAAGTTAAAACATACAACGAAACCATCCATCTGAGTTTCTCACCGACTCTACCGTCGGTATTTTTTTCGAAACCCATCGAAGTTCACAAATTTCACATCATACCACACCACACGACGGTTCAAAGTCAAAACATAAAATGTGTCACAAGTATCGAATACAAACTCCATTACATGAAACCGTGGAAATAAAATTATGCACCACAATTAACTCACATAGATGAAATCATGAACCATAGATACCTCGCATAAAAGAGGAGACTTACGTCCACGGCTGCACGGAGATGATGGCTGCACCACAATACTAATCACAACGAATCATAATTGATCACAACGGATCACCACAATCACGCTTGTTCACAATTGCTCACCCGGGTGACACGACAAGACACGACAAGACAAGACCCAATTAGACCCAACTACCTAGGTTTTCACAAACCTAAGCTCTGATACCATTTATGTAACACCCTCAATACACTCAGGGATATTACACGCCGTAGATCCCTTTCCACAAGGGTCTATCAGGAAACAAATGACAAGCAAAGACCCACATATGGTTAACTCAACCAAAACATACAACTGTAGACCGATGAGGTCTCTCAAAACTCAACATAGCAGTACAATTGATAAGCCAAAATACAACTCGATCCCAATTTAGACAACATGTCCATCCCCTTAAGGATGACAACAAAAATAAACAATCAAACCGACAGGTCGCTGACGGACAACCGACTACAACTGTGACTAGTATCGCTGCTTTACATCATCCTCCAAGCCGATCCTGTGGTTGCTCGCTCCCCAGTCAGAACAACTGGAATAAATAACATAATCCCCAACGAGGGGTTAGTGATGGGATCGCTAGCAACCAAGCTATAAAGTTATACATAAAAAATACAACCATTATGAAAATAACCTTTTCAACAAGGTAGTAACACGATCCTCGAGTCTAAAGTCTTTTCGAAAATAGTTTCCACTAGGAAAGATCATAAGAATAACTTCAAAACACATTTACAAGAATAATTGAGGACGTCGGGGGTCTCAGTCTAAAATGATGAAAAGATTTGTAATTTTCCTCTTCCCAAAGGGGTTTTCTTTCAAAATCATATAGATGGATCAAATCTCGGAGCCCTCTCCAGACCTACCCGATTATATAACCTTATGGTCAAATCATATCAATTGTCTGTACTCGCAAGTACGCGCCGCCTGAGGCCTCACAGGTCCCTACCCGGATAACATCATTCAAATACGCCACAAGTTATCGTGACATCACACTCGCAAGTGGCGATTCTTGGAGCCCTCTCCAGACCTACCCGATTCGATAACCTTATGGTCAAATCATATCATCCGGCCGTACTTGAAAATACGCGCCGACGGAGGTCTCACGAGTCCCTAACCGGATAACATTATAATTCACCGATTACACCACAACAAGGATATAACATTCGCCACAATCACAAACACGTAAAACATTAGTTAACGCATCATACAACCCCACGAGGTACATCATTCACGTCACACCATCATTCAGGTAATAGGCTAACAAGCAGACAGTACAAATATTTCATGATTCCACAATTCATCGGATAACAACTCATTTCTAACATGCGTTTTAAGCAAAATACACATGAAATGGTTATTGCGATCCTTCGGGAACCTCAGTTTTATGTTCGTGTTTACTTTCATAGAATCACATTCATTTAGAAGTAAGTTACGATTAATCGTTCCATCACTAACAAGTCCACGTTAATTTCACGGCACGTTACATTCTCAAAGTATAAAGATTATAGATGAGATACTCGCCTCAAGTCCAAAACACGCGAAGCAACGGGAAAGCTCGACCGGAACCCTCGAGCACCTATAATCCTCTGGAAAAAAAACGAAGATACGATCACAACGAGAATCAAGGCAAAAAACAACGGAAATCCCATCAAACTAACGAAGGAAAAATCATTGGGGCATTTAATCGAACATTCGATGTTCGATAACTCCCAAGAACACTCGAATCACCAATCGAGTCGAACAAACTCGAAATATGGATATACAATCCATATAACACGATTAATAATATTCAATAACATCAACCGATTCATCAAAATCGAACGAACAACAAAGATCAAGAAGAATCCCGAAAGTCAACCATAAGAGATTTCAAGAAATTTCCTCGATCCGACGAAGAACAAGGATTAGATGTTGTTATGATCGACAAAGGCCTTCCAAAATGTCTTGGAATCAAGTGGAATCGACCAAAAATCGACGTTTCTGCCTCACCCGTCCGACAGCCGCGCGAAGAAGAAGAGAAAAGGATGAAAATGGGAAAAATCTGTCGCCCAGGCCATTTATAGGCGCGCACGTTACGGCCGTAACCGGAAGTGCCTTACGGTCGTAACTTGGCACTTACGGCCGTACTCGGCAGGTCCTTATGGTCGTAACCGGGTCCCCAAGCCTACTGCCCAAAAAAAGGAAAGTGTGTTACAACTGTCATCGGCAAGGCATTACGGCCGTAACTCGGCCATGCCTTGTGGTCGTAACCAACTATGCCTTACGGCTGTAACAGGCAGTGCCTTACGGCCGTAACTCGTCCAGGCCTCACGACCGAAACTCAACCGTTCCGACAGTCCGGTTAGGCGCTCGACGACGACTCGGCCACACTAGTGCACCTGCTATGATTCAAAACAATAACGAGCCATTTACGAAACGTAATATACCACATCCCAAGCACACATTAAATCAAAGAAACGCCGGCGACACAAGTCTCACTCGATGAACTATACAACAGAACACATCATACAGTACATCATAGAAAAACGTATCCCTCATAACCATAACGAAACAAAATAACTGGAATCAAACGACAAATAATTCAGGGCAACTGGAAAATAAAAATCTTGGGTATTACATAGGAGGTGGATTCTGTCGTCCACCATGAATGATCTGAGCTAGCTGAGTCAGCACCTGCTATAGAATGGTGGCAACTCCAATATCGGCGTTATTACCTGTCGATTGGTGTTGACTAGCCGAATGATCCGGTGACCATCAGAACTTAGAGGAATAGTATCTGGCACCGAACGAGATGCCAAATCGGTGACCAATGGGAAGGTACAGCCCCCTCGTCAACAGCACCAGGACCACGGCTTCAGCCACATCCTCTAGCACGACTACCTCTACCTCACATCATATTTAAGAATAAGAAGGATGAACAGTAGAAGATCAGTAACAATATACAATCTTGCACAGTCTAAAATGATAGTTTAACTCCCACTTAGGGTCAAAAGTGATAAATAGATACAAGGATTTGAGAAGTTTTACAGTCACGGGTCGTATGGTAGGACACCAGTACAGTGATGTTAGGCTCAAACAATAAATCTTACGACTCCACCCGACAGACCCAATACACCAACAACCTAGATATGCACAAATGCAAGCTCTAATACCATAAATATAACACCGCGACTTCTATAGATCTATTACACGCCATAGAACCTTACACAAAGGTCTACCAGGCTAGTAAGATACATACACGGAAACACAACATGTTTAAAACATCAAATAAAATAAGTAGTTAGGTTGTGGCCTCGACCAAAACACTTGAAATGACAAGTTTGAATAATATTCAAAATAATTCAAGTGCCCACGTAGGGGATTTCCACAGTAATTAAATAAACACATGAAATCCGAGATTAAAAAACCGATGTTAAACCATCAATAACACCCGACTCTTTATTTGAGTATCTAATATTATTGCTGCCCGTTCCTCCCATGCGTACTTTGCGCTGGCTCCTCAAACTGAAAGTCACCTAAAATGCATGAAAGGCATTTCCCCCATTTAAGAGGTTAGTGCTGTAATTCACTAGTGCAAGTATATCATCATATAAATCATGTTAAGTCATTTACCAATATCATTTTCTCAAAATATTTCAATATCCCAGAATATCATTCAAATTCATCACATAGGTTCATTGGGGTTCATCAACCCAAAATAATTCCAAATCACCCAATAATTATCCGTATTTGGCCCCTCAAGGTGCAGAACACTATACGCCCCATCCCACATCCCTAGGTGGATAACCTCATGTTCGCGATCCGCATCTCAAGGTACGAATCTCTATACGACCTGTGGGGCATCCCTGTGTGAACATTACGACCTTTCCCACTCATATGCACAATTCATCATTAATAAATGCATAAAACACATGATATGTACTTAAATACTTGTTTTACTTGCTAGAACACGATGAAAGCAACAAACATAAGGGTTTTGACTCAAGTCCTTCGCAATTAATTCGTGAATAATTGTACGAGGGAAAACAATCATACAACACCTGAATCCCAAACTATGACATTTTAACGGACATCAAAGGCATCATTTGGTCCAACTCGGCCAATCGGAGAAACATCAACGTAGAATAATAAAGAAATCGACAGAGTACAACTATATCATCGAGAATCCATCATTAATTTAAGCTAAATCGGATTAAGGGGACAAAGTCAATAAAAAAACCCCAAATACCCAAAACTAGGGCTTTAAGAGATTTACCTCGATTCGGATGATGAACGAAAATCAAGTGATGATTAATCTATGCTAAGAACTCAAAATGTTGTTAAATAATGATATATGGACAAATTTTCACTAGTGTTGCGACCGGGCCGTGAACCGCCGATTCTGGGCCCGAACTGGCGGTTCCGATTCACCAGAATAGGTGAACCATAATCGGCCCGGGTATTCTTTAGAAGGGTCAGTTTTTGGGCCTGAAACCGGCGGTTCAGGGCTGGGCCGAACCGACAGTTCTTTTTCTTTTTATTTTTTTATTTTTTGTATGAAATTAAATAAATTGTGTAGTTGTGTTGAAATTTCGAATGTTGAAATTATTTGTGTTGTGTTTTTTATGTAATTTGTAATAACTTGTAATATTGTCTATAACTTGTAGTTTATTTCTAAATTTTTTAATTTACAAGTGTTGAAATTTTGAAATTACTAAAGTTAATTAAATTTAAATATAAATATAATAACTTAAACTTATAGATAATTTAGAAATTCTTTATGTTGTGTTTTTTTATGTAATTTATAGTAACTTGTAATAGTTTTTATGACTTTTTCTTTTTTTATTTTTGAAATTAAATTACTTGTGTTGAAAATTTGAAATATTGAAAATTTGAAATGCAATAAAGTAAAAAAAGTTCTAAAACATTTACAATCAAAATAATGCATAAAAATTGATATCTTTATTGATTTCTATGATTCTATCTATGTACAACAGAAATATTACAATGATACAATATTTAAAATTGAATAAGTAAACTAACTAATACTAACTAATTCACCATACAAAAGAAATGTTACAATGATAAAATCTTTTAAATTGAATAAGTAAACTAACTAATACTAACTAATTCACTATACAAAATAAATGTTACAATGACACAATCTTTAAAATTGAATAAGTAAACTAACCAATACTAACTATTCACTATACTAATTGGAAAATAAATTTTTTTACAATGGGAACTCAATTTTAAAAATACTCCCCCCGTCCCAACTAGCTTGAAATATTTTCTTTTTGAAATATTTTTTTAAATAAAAAGGCATTTCAAAAATTCCATTGTTTGATTATTTGCTAATGCTTGGATATAAAAAGGCATTTCCTTAAAGGTACCATAATAAATTTCTAACATGCAATTCACACCGATTAGTTTAGTTGTAGGATCTAAAATTTTAGCAATTAAAAAACATCGAGAATTTCTAGAAAATACTTAAGCCACTTAATGACCATTTCATATGATATTTTACTTAAATCTTGGTTATGACTACATGCATTAAAGCAATAGAAATATACATACAATGTTCTAAAACTTTAACACTAGTTCAATAATAAACACCAGATAAATCTCTAGTTGCATTATCAAAAATTTTTAAAAAAGTTCAAATAATTTAGCACATTTTTGCCAATAGGAGGGCAATAAAAGCAAGATAGAGTGGCTCTAAAAAAATCACATAAATGATCAACATGATTCAAGGTAGATGCAAGCATGTCATATGTTGAATTCCAACGTGTAGAAACATCTTTGACAAAATTCGTATATTTAATCTTTTTAGTACGACAATATCTTTGCCATTTCCTTCAATTGATGGTTCTCTATGCAACATATTAACGGCATTTATGATGAGTTCAACACTTTCATTAATAAGAGCATAATCATCTTGTACACAACGGTTTAAAATATGACAAATACATCGAGCATGAAAATACTTACGATTAAAAGAGGGTGAGCATGCGGCAACTAACTCGGGAATGGAGGCGGTGTTAGAGGATGCATTATCAAATCTAACCGAAAATATCTTATTTAAAAATCTATACTCATTTAAAACGGAAATAATCAATGGAGCAATGTTAGTAGCATTATGTATTTCATTAAAATCTCTAAATGTAATTAAACATTTTTGAATGAACCAACTTTCATCAATCCAATGACAAGTAATACCCATATAAGAATTTTTTTGATAAGAATCACTCCATATGTCGGAACATATAGAAATATTTTGATTTAAATGTATAAAATATTTCCTTAAATTACGTTTTTTTTCTTTGGCTTGTCGCCTTATACGCTTGCACATAGTAGATATACCATTTTTTTTGCAGCGGGGTTATAAGCATTTTGCATAGCATGTTCAAAAGTCATTTTATCGGCAAACGTAAAAGGCAAATGCTCAACAGAAGTAAAATGAGCCATTACTTCTTGAGCATTTAAATGATCATATTTCCATAAAATATTACCTTGTTTATTACCTTGTTGATTACCATTGAAGGCTTGGGGATTTAGTTGAGTTTGAGTTGTAGGGATTCCCTCCTCGGGTTTATGCATATTGTTCATGTGCCTTTGGAGGGCGCCATAACCTCCTCCCGCCATCCATTTGCAAACGGCATCACAATAGTTACAATAGGCCATGGATTTTTGGGAGCACCGGGAGTATCATTTGGATCTTTTTCTCTGGGAACTTTGTCAAAATGTTTAAGAAAAATGTTAAAACTAAGTGTTTTGGTCTTACCCGTAGTACCCTTACCTCTAGCCGGGGGGTATCCACATCATGTCTTACTTGATTGGCTTCCTCCTCCAACTCTTGGCTATGTAAAGTACGTGCATACATTTCATCCTCCTCTTCTTGAACTTGTCGGGCATATTGTTCACCCATCATTTCTTCGGCCTCACAGCATGACGGCTTTCTACAACGAACTTTTTTCCTTGAGTATGAAGAAACACTTTGAGGAAAAGTATGAGTGCTATCAATATATTCTTCGGCGTCGACATTGATAGACTTGCCACGGTTAGCACGAGAATGAGACATGATAACAAATAAACAAGTAGATAAGAATATATAACAATAATGTAAAGTAAGAGTGTGTGCAGTGTAACACCCCTCGAGATATTCGGAGAATATCACAGCGCCGTGGATCCCTGCCTGGGACCCACTAGACTAATTTTTCACATAACGCATCAAATTACACAAAGTCCACTCGAGGATAAATAAATCCGATACAACAAGGAAGTTCAAACCAGTAACATCCAAGACCACAAAAAAATACAAGAAAGTTATACATCGACCGGAAAAGAACTTTCCTAAAGTAATCGAGTACCATTTATTATTACAAGGATGAAACGGACCAAAGAGAATAATGCCCAAAACAAAGGGAACACGACTAGCCACAGTATCACGCCTCGCCATCATCATCGTACCGCCCCGGTGCTCGCTTGTAAGGATCCTTAGAACCTGAAAAACACAAAAGGAGTTTTCCCCACACGAGAGGGGTTAGGGCAAGTATTACAAGTGAAACATCACATCATACACATAAAATCATATGCACCATTCCAAAGCCATGATACTGATTTTCCGAAAAATACAATTATCCAAACATATCTCAATAATGACAATATCTCTTGATTAACCGTGGACTCGACAATGCGATAATCCCTCCTCGACCCCATCGGGTCATCTCGGAGTGGCTAACCCAAATGTTCACAGAACCGTCATAAGCGGAACCCTCCTCGGCCCCGTCAGGCCCTCTCGGAGTGAACGAATATAACTCTCACACTCATATGCATTACTTTCCACATTAAGAATATAACTTTCACAAGAATCACTTGCCCGGAATAAGAGAAAAGGGTACGAACGACAATGTACCAAGATTGAGGGATTCGACAACTCCGAACCTAGACAAATTCGTGATCAACCATCAATAATCTATCGGTAAGAAAATAAGTTGGAATCCACCCGAATTTACTACCCACGATACATGTGTTCCAGGAATAAAACTCTTAAATGGGGATCGCAAGTTAACCAACCCAAACACCCAATAATTCCGGAAATACACCAATAAACCCGAAGAAAAACATGTATCCAAGGTATATAATTCATACTCGACATATTCCATCATAACAACAAGCTGAATCAAAGAGATCGGAAGGAAGAACCCCCAAATATCGAAAATCTAGGGTTATGCAAAGTTTACCTTGAAATTAGGATGATGATCCCAAGAAGATGTTGTTAATCTACACCAAGAACTCAAGGAGGATGAAATCTCTGAGATTGAAGATGCCAAATCGCCCAAAATCGCTCGGAAATCGCCCACGGAGAGAAGGAAAGAGAAATGAGAGTAAATGAGCTCCTCTTCCAAAAAATCATGCTGATAAAAGGGTTGTCTGACTAGCGTGCCGTGGCCCGGACTGAGTGTGCCGCGGCCCGCAGCTGAAATTTGCGAGCAGCTCCCAGTTAGTGCTGCGGCACGTCCAGCAGAGGGTCGTGGCGTGCGGTACAGTGGCTTCCAGGGTCAAGTTTGCAAGGTGTGTGCCGTGGCGCGCAACCCCTTGTGCTGCAGTGCACACTGTTCGGGTCCAAAAATGACGAAAAATGACCCGGGAAGAGAATAAACGTAATAGAACTCCAAACTTGGGAATAATAACATGAAATGGAATTGTGGGAACCCCAAAACGGTGGTTCCGAGTGATGATTACGAAAATTGATTCAAAGTTGTACGATCCGAACAAGAAAGTGTAAATTCGAAATGATATGAACTCCAACATCAACATCAACTCACTAAATACTTACAACGAGTGTTAAAACACTGGAGCACTAAAATGAAATTTTTTACAAAAAGTACGGGTATTACATTCTCCCCCTCTAAAAGAAAGTTTCGTCCCGAAACTTAAGAAAGGAATAGCTATGGATATCAGGCATGCATGCTCTCTTCAGTCACCCATGTTGCTTCCTCAACTCCATGCTTCGACCACTGTACTCTAACCAACGGGATAGTTATGTGCCAGAGTTGCTTTACACGACGCTCCAGGACTTCCACTGGCCTCTCTTCAAACGTGATATCATCTACTACCTCGATATCTCCGTAATCAATTATATGGTTTGGGTCTGGGACATACTTTCTCAACTGAGAAATGTGAAATACATTGTGAATGTGGCTAAGGGCTGGAGGTAACGCCAACCGATAGGCCAACTCACCAACTCTATCGAGAATATCAAATGGTCCAATATACCTCGGTCTAAGATTGCCCTTCTTCCCGAACCTGTAGACTCCTCTCCTCGGTGATACCTTGAGTAGAATGTGGTTTCCCACATCAAATTCTAAGGGCCGACGACGAATGTCAGCGTAAGATTTTTGTCGACTCTGAGCAGCTAACAATCTATCTCAGATGATAGGGATCTTATCTTTGGTTTCCATCAACATATCGGTCTCCGTCCCGACTAAATCTGAAGCTTCGTCCCAACAAAGTGGGGATCTACATCGCCTACCATGCAATGCCTCAAAAGGTGCCATTTTGATCGATGCATGCCAACTGTTATTGTAAGTGAACTCGGTCAATGGCAAATGTATTTCCCAATCGCTACTCCAGTCCAGGGCACATGCCCTCAGCATGTCTTCAAATGTATGGATCATCCGCTCAGTCTGACCGTTAGACTGCGGATGGAAAGAAGTACTCAACCTCAACTCGGTGTCCAAAGCCTGATGGACCGACTTCCAAAAATGCGACATAAAAATCTGGGACAATCGCTCTGGTCCCCACGTATATTTAATGCCAAGAAAATATGCCGACTTAGTCAATTGGTGAACAATAACCCAAATCATATTCATCCTGTTCGGCATCCCGGTGATAAAGTCCATAGTAATATCTTTCCACTTCCATTCGGGAACAGAGAGAGGCTTCAACAGCCCGGCCAGCTGTTGATGTTCGATTTTGACTTGATGACATGTCAAACACCTTGATACAAACTCGGTGACATCTCTCTTCATGTTATTCCACCAAAAATTTCTCTTAAGATCTTTGTACATCTTACTCGTCCCAGGATGGATGGAGTAAGGCGTAGCATGGGCTTCTTGGAGTATTCTCTGCCTCACCTCCGAGTCATTCGGAACACAAAGCCTACCTTGAAATCTCAAGGTGACATCCTCATGGATCATAGAACCAGGGGCTTTCCCTTTCTCCACATCCACCTTCAGTTGGACAACCATTGGGTCATTCCCCTATTTCTCCTAGATGTCATCGACCAAGGACAGAATGATCTCAAGAGTACACATCTGACCCTAAATCCGTTTGATCTATACTTAGACTCCTTGCTCAATCAACTCCCGTCTGATTTTCACCTGAGGTGTAAGGACCTCAAGCATCAGGAGAGATACCGACTTCCGGCTCAATGCGTCAGCTACAACGTTGGCCTTTCCTAGATGGTAAAGGATCTCCAAGTCGTAATCCTTTATCAACTCCAACCAACGACGCTATCTCATATTCAGTTCCTTCTGGATAAAAATATACTTTAGGCTCTTATGGTCAATATAAATTCGACACGAAGAACCGTATGACGCCAGATCTTCAATGCAAACACTACGACATCTAACTTCAAATCATGGGTAGGATAATTCAACTCATACGGTTTAAGTTGCCGTGAATCATAGGAGATAGTCTTATCATGCTGCAAGAGTACGCACCGAAGTCATTGTCCTGATGCGTCACAATAAACTGAATACCAGCCGATTCCCTGGGACAGGGCTAAAACCGGCGTGGTAGTCAGATGCCTTTTTAGCTCTTCGAAACTCCATTGTCTCTCTTCGTTCCATTCGAACTTTTCGGATTTCTGGAGTAATTGAGTAAGTGATCGAGCAAGTTTAGAGAACCCCTCGACGAACCTTCGGTAATACCCAGCCAGACCCAAAAAGCTACGAACTTCCTTCACGTTCTTAGGCGGTGCCCAATCTAGCACTGCCTCAATCTTCTGGGGATCTACTCGGACCTCTTCCGCTGAAAGCACATGCCCGAGAAACATGACTTCCTTCAACCAAAATTTGCACTTAGAAAACTTTGCATGGAGGTGCTGAGTCCTCAAAATCTCCAACACTAATCGCAAATGCCGAGCATGTTCCTCATCATCACGAGAATAGACCAGAATATCATCGATAAAAACGACTACACAATTATCAAGATGCTCAATAAATATCTTATTCATCAATTGCATAAATATCGCCGGTGTGTTGGTTAATCCAAACGGCATAACCACAAACTCATAATGCCCGTACCTTGTACAAAAAGCGGCTTTAGGAATGTCGGATTCGTTTATGCGAAGTTGATAATAACCGGACCTCAAGTCAATTTTGTGAACACCGCATCTCCCTACAGTTGATCAAACAAATCATCGATACATGGTAAAGGGTATTTATTCTTAATGGTCACTTTGTTTAGCTCCCGATAATCGATACACAAACATAGTGAACCATCATTCTTTCTTACGAACAAGACTGGTGCACCCCAAGGTGAAGAACTAGGTCTAATATACCCCTTATCCAACAACTCTCCCAATTTTCTTTTCAACTCTTTCATTTTTGAATGTGCCATACGGTACGGTGTCCCAAAAATCGGGGTTGCACTTGATTCTAAATCAATTGTAAATTCAACCTCACGCTCCGGTGTTAGTCCCGGTAAATTGTCTGGAAAAAATCTGGGAATTCACTTACTATGGGAATCGAGGAAAGTTCGACTTTCCCATTCTCTACCTTCGCGGCATAACACCAATACCCAACACAGCCTTCTTTAATAAGCTTTGACGCCTTCAAGGCGCTAATTATGAATTTCTGACATCCCCTCTTGTACCCCGTAAAAGAATGCTCGGTACCATCTTCGGCCAACATCGATATCACCTTCGTGCGATAATTCATTACCGCTCCATGTCTATCAATCCAGTCGTCGCCAAGGATTAAGTCTTCATCAACGATATCCACGACGATCAAATTCAACGGCCACACTTTCTCTGCGATTATCACCGTATAATATCTAACTTCCTTATTCCCCACGATTCTATCCCCACTGGGTAGCTCAACCACAAAGGACTCACAAGGAGACAAACACTCAATATTCAATCGATGCACAAAATCCAAAGAGATGAACGAATGAGAAGCACTAGAATCAAAAAGCACTCTACCTGGATGATCCAAAAGATAAACGAAACATGTCGCCACAGTAGCCTCTGGATCTCCAACTCTCCTCATCTCATAGACACGAGGTTGCACCGAACTATCACTAGGGGCTCCCCCTCTAACGGAATGGCCCCGGCCTCTGCCCCGACCGTAACTCTAAGATGGCTGACCTACAGATGATTTCTGATTAACACTCGGTTCTCCAGGCGCAAGAACTGACGCTTGAGCCCCAAGTGTATTTTCCTATTCCGTACAATACATAGCTCTATGGCCTTCCTGGCCGCAATTAAAACACTTCAAAGGGGGTAGACTTCAATCACGATTAAGATGACCTTGTTGGCCATAATTAAAACATGTCACGACCCGGTTGGACACACTAGTACCAGCTCTGAAATTCCGTTTACTTCCCGACGCACGGGAAGACCCTGTGACTGGATAACTCGCTTACTGAGACCCCCATTGGTTTCCACCTCTACCGCTAGAAAACTTTCCGGAGGTCTTCTGCTTCTTATTGTCACTTTCCGCTTTGGTAGTAGTGTAGGACATATCATAGGCTAATGCTTTGTCTTGATACTCCTTCAGTGTGGTGCAAGCAAATACCGACATATACTGTCGAACTTTCGGCTTCATTCGCATGTCAAAGTGACAGATTTTATCTCGCTCTTCCTTCACTTGACTCTTCACATGGTTGAGTTGACGGTTGTATTCGACGATTGCCTGAGATACAGGGACGTCCTGGGGTTTAGCCTAATAAAAGGCTCGAATCCTGGCCTCCTGAACAGGCCACGGGTAAAACTCGGCCTCCATCAATTCCTTAAACTCGTCCCATGAAACCACACGATTCTAAGGTGCGACAGCTTGCCACCAACTAGCTACATCCCTTGATAGAAAGTACTGAGCAACTGGCACCTTACGTGCCTCTGGATAATTTACGGCCATGAAAACCTTATTCATCTCATTAATCCAATCTTCCCAGCCGATCGGATCATTTGCACCAATAAACTGGGGAGGGTGCATACGGATCACATCTTGTAACTAGTTCTCTGCCCCAGTATCGATTGCAGGAGGTGGTTGGTTGTGCTGAACCGCTTGGGTCAAAAGAGCCATTTGGTTTGCCACTTGTTGCAGTATGGTGGCAACGCCCACATCCGGGTGACTCCCTGTGGAAGTTCCCAAACTGGCCGATGGTTCCTGATGGCTACTGGTACTAGGCTGAACCGAGTCCGAAAAGTTAGGCATAGCCGATCCTTCTACAGAGCTAAGGGATGTGGCCGCCCCACGGGCTGCGCCACGCCCTCGGCCACGACCACGACCGCGTCCACGTCCTCTACCAGTTGACATTCTAAAGAGAAAGAGGGGAAGTAAACTCATAAGTATAACTCGTAACATTCCCATCATGGATATGGATTTCCCATGTCCCAAAATCGAATTACAATGAGGAAATAAATAAAATAAAGGGGATGAGGAACTTACGAGTACCGGTCGTACGAAATGAAGGCAGCGCGATGATACTGTGCTCTCGGAACAATACAAAATAGACCCAATAGACCGACAACCTAGATAACCATAAATCTAAGCTCTAATACCAAATTCTGTAACACACCCCGAGATATTGGGAGAATATCACAGCACCGTGGATCCTTGCCTGGGACCCACTAGGCTAATTTTTCACACAGCGCATCAAATTACACAAAGTCCACTCGGGGATCAATAAATCCGATACAACAAGGAAGTTCAAACCAATAACATCCAAGACCACGAAGAAATACAAGAAAGTTATACATCGACCGGAAAAGGACTTTCCTAAAGTACTCGAGTACCATTTATTATTACAAGGATGAAACGGACCAAAGAGAATAATGCCCAAAACAAAGGGAACACGACTAGCCACAATATCACGCCTCGCCATCGTCATCGTACCGCCCCGGTGCTCGCTCGTAAGGATCCTTAGACCCTAAAAAACACAAAAGGAGTTTTCCCCACATGCGAGGAGTTAGGGCAAGTATTACAAGTGAAACGTCACATCTTACACATAAAAGCATATGCACCATTCCAAAGCCGTGATAATGATTTTCCGTAAAATGCAATTATCCAAACATATCTCAATAATGACAATATCTCTTGATTAACCGTGGACTCGACAATGGGCGAATCCCCTCCTCGACCCCGTTGGGTCATCTCGGAGTGGCTAACCAAAATGTTCACGGAACCGTCATAAGTGGAACCCTCCTTGGCCCCATCAGGCCCTCTTAGAGTGAACGAATATAGCTCTCACACTCATATACATTACTTTCCACATTTAAGAATATAACTTTCACAAGAATCACTTGCCTTGAATGAGAGAAAAGGGTATGAATGACAAAGTATTAAGATTGAAGGATTCGACAACTCCGAACCTAAACAAATTCGTGATCAACTACCAATAATCTATCGGTAGGAAAATAAGTTGGAATCCACCCGAATTTCTACCCACGATACATGTGTTCCGGGAATAAAACTCTTAAGTTGGGGAATCGCAAGTTAACCAACCCAAACACCCAATAATTCCGGAAATACACCAATAAACCCGAAGGAAAATATGTATCCAAGGTAGATAATTCATACTCGACATATTCCATCATAACAACAAGCTGAATCGAAGAGATTGGAAGGAAGAACCCCCAAATCTCGAAAATCTAGGGTTATGCAAAGTTTACCTTGGATTTAGGATGAAGATCCCAAGCAGATGTTGTTAATCTACCACCAAGAACTCAAGGAGGATGAAATCTCTGAGATTGAAGATGCCAAATCGCCCAAACATCGCTCGGAAATCGCCCACGGATAGAAGGAAAGAGAAATGAGAGGAAATGAGCGTGGGCCTGTAACCCAAGTAGGGGACAATGAGGCGATCAGGTCATGCTGGCAAACTTACCTCTAGATCAGGGGTGAGCTCAAGCCTCTTGGGGGGTACTCAGTACAGGGGACGATCCCCCTCGTGTGCGTATGTGGAAAAAAAAAAGAGAAATGAGAGGAAATGAGCTCCTCTTCAAAAAAATCACGCTGATATAAGGGTTGTCTGACTCGCGTGCTGCGGCCCGGACTGAGTGTGCAGCGGCCCGCGGCTGAAATTCGTGAGCAGCTCCCAGTTAGTTCCGCGGCACGGCCAACAGAGGGCCGCGGCGCGTGGTACAGCGGCAGCCAGGGTCAAGTTTGCAAGGTGTGTGCCACGGCGCACATTGTTCGGGTCCAAAAAGAGAATAAACGTAATAGAACTCCAAACTTGGGAATAATAACACGAAATGGAATTGTGGGAAATGGAGGTACCAAGTGATGATTATGAAAATCGGTTCAAAGTCGCACGATCCGAACAAGAAAGAGTAAATTTGAAATGATATGAACTCTAACATTAACATCAACTCACTAAATACTTACAACGAGTGTTAAAATACAGGAGCACCAAAATGGCAAAATTTACAAAAAGTACGGGTATTACAGGTAGTGCTAGTGTAATTGAAATATATATTATAGTAGGTAGTATATATATAGTATAGTAGATAGTAATATATAGTATATAATATTTAGTACTTAGTATAGTAGATACTAGATAGTATATAGTATAGTATATAGTATTTAGTATAGTAGATAGAAATATATAGTATAGTATATAGTATTTAGTACAGTAGATAGTATAGTATATAGTATATAGTATAGTAGATAGTATTTAGTATATATTATAGTAGATATTATATATTATAATTATAGTAGATAGTATATATTATATTATAGTAGATAGTATTTAGTATATAGTAATAATATAGTAGATAGTATTTAGTAGTATAGTAGAATTATAGAGCAAGAAGAGCAATTTAAAGAATGGAGGAGAACTAAAAGTCGAAGAGAGTTTGGAATATTGTTAACACAATGGGGTGGTTTTGAAGGTGGAAGAAGGGGGGTATTTATAGATAAAATTGGGTGGGGGGTTGGGAAATATCTGAATTTGAAATTTGAATTTGAAAAAAAAAATCCAAACGCCAGTTTTGGGCGGAAAACTGCCGGTTCGGGCGGAAAACATCGACTGCCGTGCCTAGCCCCTGCAGCCTAGCCCTGCGCCCGCCTGCAACATTGACTGACATGCCGAAACTGCCGGTTCGGCCCGCCAGTTCACGAGCCCAAGAAATGGAACCCGTAACCGGCCGCTGCTTCATAGCGGTTCCAGTTCAGGAACCAGATCGTGGTCAACGGTTCCGACCCGTACTGTTGATCACGGTCCGATCCGGGCCGGAACCGTCAGTTCGAGTTAAAATGTGGCAACACTAATTTTCGCACCCAAATGCTCAAAATCGTCGTTGACGCCGAGGAGGTAAAAGAGAAGAAATGGAAGAAATGAGGTCTCCAGCCCATAGGCTGGAGCATCATTACATACGCAACACACCATGTGTTATGTACACTAAGCTATTAACATACGTTAAGCTACTGACCTAGCATACGCAATGAACTTTGCAGAGGCTACTGCCGTGATGCATCAGGTAATGTTATGTGCGTTGCATGGGTTATCTAGTGTACATAACAAACATATAATGTACGCTACTACACATCACTAACGACATAAAAGTGTGGGCAACGTACGCCCTACAGCACGACCATAGCATACGTAAGGATGCTGACTAATGCTACTGCCTCAAAATATCAGGTATAATCACGTATGTTAAGTGAGAATTAACGTACATTAAGTTCGGACGTTACGTACATTTTGCATAACACATAGCGTATGTAACCGGTGGAGAACAACAACATTGCTCCACCAATCAATGCAACGCCATGACTACATAATGGAAAACAATCAATATGAAATCAACAATAGAACGTCCAGCCCAAACATCAACTAACGAAATCGAACACTAACTAAACTCCAAGAAAACAAAACAAAATATAACATAAATATTACACCAGGTACAAACGAATCACAAAAATTGAGACATACGTAAATGAAAACAAATATGGATATGACAATACCAACACATTCTTTGTGGTAGTTTCTCTGTCACCATCATTTACTTTAGCATTTGCCTTACCAGGAGCAATTCTTTTTGCTTGTTTATAGGGTAACAACAACCCCAATTCAATGGTTCCTTTTAAGTATCTGTAATGCCCCGGTCTTTTATATGCATGAATTATTATGACCTCGAGTGAGACATTAGAGTTTTGCATTCACAAACAATAAAATTCTGACTAATGGAATAAGGTTAGAACTATTTGCACGTTTTAAATCCAGAAATCGGATGTTCGATTATTTGGTTGGGTTTACCTTCCGAATTTGATTTTTATGTTTCGATAGACAGAATCGTGATTCCGTCGACTTCTATATACACTACTTTTACGTTACGAGTATGATTTTCAGAAGTTTACTTTTTGAGTTTTCGGATATATTTTATGTCGAGTCGTTTTCTCGGATAATTCGTGATCCGTAAATCACGAAACTTTTCTCCGACTTTAATCTGTAAGTACGACACGATAATTTAAGTATATGTCATACATTTAATACCCGAGTAATTTTATCTGTGGAGGAGCGAAACATAAAATATTCTTCGACCGGTTTATGACGACGTCTAAGGTTAACCTAGTATATAAAGGGACATCACCTCCCTTTCTTTCTCCTCCCCACTTCATCTTCTTCCCTCTTCTTCTCTACTTCAGCCGCCTCTCCCCCTTCACCATTGAAGAACACCATTGTTCTTCATTAAGAACTCAAGTTAGAAGCTCACTTTGTGTTCCAAATTTGAATCCAAGTTCATATTCAAGTAAGTTACCTCATTCTCTTCATTTCTACCCAAGAAAAAATAGGTTTTGGACCACTTTAAAACTTGGAAAATATATGAAGAGTTTAGGTTTAATGTTATAATGTTTTGTATGTTGTTTTTAAGTTGATTTTAAGGTTCTTGAAGTGTTTAGAACAAGTTGTAATCATGTCTTGATTTTCTTCATGTTGGCCGAAAATTTTAGGGTTTCATAACCTAATCATGTGTTGTTTTTCTTATGGTTTTCTTACACAATATGTTGTTATATGATGATATGATGCTATGATGAATTTATGGGATTTTTATAAAATGTTTGGTGTTTTGAAAGTAAGGAAGAATCATGCTTAGTTCTTGATATGTTGTTGTATGTTCAAAAGTGACTTGATAGTTGTGATGAGATATGAAAGGAGTACATGATATGTTTTTGTTAGATTTTTATAAAATGCTTTTGAAAATTTATTTGAAAACAAGAACATGAAGTTAGATTTATAAAGTTGGAAGATGTGTTGGTAATATTTGATGTAGTTAAGGAGCATGTTATGTATTGAGGATTTTAAAGTAATGTTTAGGTCATTTGTATGTTCGGAACAAGATTTTTATTATCATCATGAGTGTATGTTAAGTGTGTTGTTTGATATTAATGATGTTTGAATGTTAATGTTGGAAAAATAAGAATGAGTAAGTAGTCATTTTGCAAAAGAAAAGATTATGAAATGGAGTTCGTGATGTCGAGAAGCATGATTGTATGTCGATTCCTATATGTGTTATAAGTATGATATATATGATTAGAGTTTACATGTTTAGGGTTATCGTTGCTAGAAACGAGCTCTAGGTTAATATGATGTTTTTCCCATTTTCGTCGGAAGTTGGCAGTTTCATCACACTTCACGGAAACGGCCATAACTTTCTCCACCTTTCATATTTTTGAGATTTTTAAAATGTATTTGAGACTAGACTTCAGTGGCTTTCCAATGGTATAAGATTAACTATCTAGTTCTTAAAGTGCATTAACATAATGCTAATTCTTTCCAGCCTTGATGCACATTATGTTATGATTATGTTAAGTGTTTGATGATGGTTTTCGAACCAAAGAATGTGTAATGGAATCGAGTATCGGTTACCGTTTTTAGTATCTTTATATGTTATATGGTCACTTAGATTCTCTAAGAGAATCATAACTTTTATTATTAAACTTAAGTCGAATTCAAAACTCTAAAGTCCACACATGTAGATCGAGTCTGTTGTCCGTTAGACTTCGTTAAGCTCGATCGACCGCTAAACTTAGTTGTTTCTGATGAAAGGTGGAGCAATAGACTGAAGCGTAAGGAAGAGCCGAGAATCATTTTGCTTGCGTTTATTACTTGTCCAGGTGGGCTTTCTATACGAAAATAATTTGAGCTTTGCTCAATTTTGATGAAATGTTTTGCAAGCAAATTATGATTTCATATGATTATGATGCATAAAAACTTTTATGTTGATTCTTATGAACCTATAAATGTTGGCTTGCTAACCTATGAAATGATCGGATCCTGAGCTAGACAAAGGTTGCTGGCCAGGGTTAGTGTACAAAGTACTCGGGATTGTGAGCTCTCTTCGGAGTGGCCGATCTCGGGGAGTAACGTTCGCGGGAGGTGGCCACCTTCCCCGGCGTAAATTATGGATATGGTGAATCTGATGATATATGCTATGAAATGAAATGATTTAGTAAACATGGGATTTTTCCTAAAACCCCCTTGTGTTATTGCTTATATGCATGATGACAAGTACGAAAGTATATTTTATGTTTTGGCAATATGTTCACGGAGTACGTTGTACTCAGCCCTGTATATTTTTTTAAATATGCAGGTTGAGCAAGGGATGTCACGGAGGGTGTTGAGTGGAAGTCTTTTGTTTACGATCAATGTTAAGCCCTAGTTATATATCTTCATATATGTAACCAACCATGTTTTTCCGCTGCAAAAACTCTTTATGATTATGCTTTTTATGTCTTGTTGATTATAATATGCTATGAAGCCCTTTTCCTAAACTTCAAGGCTAATGTTATGACTGTATATTCTACTTTGGATTCTAAGTCGTTCCAAAGGGACTGACTCCCCTTCATGATACCTTGATAGGTTATTCGTGGTAATTCACCCATATGCCTTATGAAACGTATGTTTCCCCTTTCTTCCGCGCCTCTTAATTCCTACTCCGGGTCACGCCCCGGCTGAGCTGTCCTTAGGGAGAAGGGACCATGACAGAATGGTATCAGAGAGGTTCGTTCGCTCTGAGTCTGTGTTCTTTCAAGCGAAGTTTAGTTCGATTCTCTAAACTGATTTAAGAATCAATTGTCAACTCAACCCCCCGTCACGTCATGCTCAACTGAAGAGTAAGGTAAAAGATTTACTAGTCTTTATGATTCAAACTTCTATTGCCATGAAAATGTATCTCTTTATGAGCTTTTATTAAATGTTAATTATGAACATATATGGAGTGATATATGTATGACGAAGCATGGACTATATGAATCCTTATTTTTTTCAAGTACGCATGAATTGTTGCTGATGAAGAAATATGAAAGGAGAGAACTTAGAAACTTCCTTAGTGTCTTCTATTACGCGAACGAGAACTTATGCGCCTTAAGTATTTCAGCATATGCACGAATATGAAGGACGAACAATGACCATGTAATAACGACGATCGACGATGCAGTGATCTCCAACGAATATGACTTACGTACGATTAATACGAGTACGGTTATTTTATCGGGATGTCCATTTATGACGGAACCCGAATAACTTTCATAACATAACCCGTCAGAGAGTATATTGTTATTTTTATGTTAGGTGTTTCTCAGAGTCCAGAGTTCATGTCGAGAACTTAGGATGAGATTTATATCCTTCTTCTGAGAACCCTTTAGTGGAGTTGTTCTATTATGTTGAGATGTTGATGTATTTACGTATACCTTCTTCATAGGATGGTGACCACGAATACGACGCCGCGTAAGTCAACGAGGAGAAGGCGTACGACGTGCGACCTTGTGGAGGCTTTTCGCAGCACGTATCGAGGCATAGGTTCCACCGTGGGTCAGTGCGTGGCATACCTCGAGGCGACATGGCGCTTAGCTGCTCCTCATGGTGTCTCAGACTACGAGGGCATTCAGCGCCTTATTGACCTCCTTCCGATCGAGTGGAGGGAGTGGGCTTCTGCAGTCTCATGGTACTATCTCTTTTTGCGTGAGCCCACTTTAGTACCGTCCAGAGATTTCGTGGCCTTTGCTATCCGCATCACCACTCAGTACCTCCAGCATCGTGCACCTCCCCCTGGAGCTTACGTGTACCGACCTTATGCTAGGGGATCTTTTCCGGAGAGGCTAGCTACACCTCTACTGAGCCAGATGGTTCTTGTTGTGCCATCTCATGCTCAGGATGGGTTAGAAATGGAGGCAAGGACATCAGCACCTCGCCGCAGGGACATGAGGACCGAGCCTTTTATTCTCAGGAGGACGTCCCCGCCACTTCGACCTATTCCAGTCATCGATCCGGTCCATTCACGACCGATGATGCTCATCTATTTCTCCCGAAGAAGTGAAGAGTCACCGAAGAACCTGTTGCAGTCTCTCCAGCTTTAGATGAGGAGTTAGAAGAAGATCCGGAAGGGGATCCGGAGGAGTTCTCCGAAGAGGACAGCTCGACCGCCGAGTCGAGGGCGACTTCAGATAGCTCAGGATGGTGCTAGCCATTTATTTTGTGTTTTGTATGCGGAACGTCACTTTTTTTGCTTATACGTGTCGTTCCGATGTCTAGCACTTTCTTATGTTATGGACGGCAATGCTATTTGTTAGAGCATCCCGTATTTTCATATATGTGTAGGCAGGTAGCCTAGACCAGCTTATTTTGATAGTTAGTAAGACCTCGTTGAAGGCAATTGTACTATTACGATGCATATGATATATTGATATAAATTTTGACCCTTCATGGACTTTTCTTCTCATGAGTATGATGTTATTTATGATTTCTTTCTTGACCTTGCCACGAGAGTTATCTATGAGTATGTATCGATGCGTTATGATTATATAGTTCCGAACTCCTTTCTATGATCTGGTATGATGATAATTACGGACCAATGAGAATGAACTAATGATGATTATGTGCACCTCAGAATGCCACCCAGAAGAGAAAGAAGGAGAGGAGGGCATGAACGTACCCCTACACCACCTTCTCCTCCACCCCAACGGGCTATTGAAGAGCTTTTCCTCAAGCAGAATCCACCCACCTTCGATGGGTCAGGAAACCCGAGCGATGCTGAGCTTTGGGTTAGAGCTATGGAATGAATTTTAACTTCCTAAGGTGTACCAACCAAGAGCATCTTTCTTATGTGCTATTCCAACTCACTGGATCTGCAGACTTCTGGTGGGAAGCGCGCAGGAAGATCCTGACGGCTGAGCAATTAGAAAACTACTCTTGGGAGGAATTCAAGGAGTCACTGTATGACAAGTATGTTCCAAAAACCTTCAAGGTCAAGAAGGAAGCTGTGTTCTATAATCTTAAGAAAGGAAGGATGTCAGTGACCGAGTATGATAGGATGTTTTGTGAGTTATCAAGGTATGCTCCAGACCAAGTTGATTCGGATGAGAAGATGGCAGGAAAATTTAGATCAGGACAGAGGCATGAGATAGGCATGTCCCTAGCTAGCCATGGATGGTTGAGCTACACTGAATCGCTGAACAGAGCTCTGGATATTGAGGCAGCAATGCCAGAAGAGAAGCGAGCGCCCACAGTTACACCACCACCCACTCAGACAAATTCCCACGATTATAAGGGGAAGCGTAAGTGGGAAGGATGAAACAATGGTGGCAATGGGAACAGCCAGGCTAACAGGAAGCCATGGCAGGGAAATATATCTCATGGACAGCCTCAGGCTCAAGGAAGCAACAACCAGGGACGACAGATGGTTCCTACTCAGGGAGGCAATAATCAGGAACGAGTTGCATAACCCGTATGTCCCAAGTGTAACAAGCAGCATCATGGTGCCTGTATGTTGGGCACTGGAAGTTGTTACACGTGTGGTCAGAAAGTCCATATCATGAGAAATTGTCCTAAGCAGCAGCAGCAGCAGGGAGAGAGACCAAACCACCAGGGTCAACCCCAGCCACTGAGAGCAATACAAGGACAGCCGCAACTACTGCCACCACCTAAACAGCAGAATCAGAATGCTAGATCATATACCATCAATCAGAAGCAACCTGAGAAGGATAAGGGTAACTTGGCAGGTATGGGCAAACTTCTTAACCTACCTGTAATTGTTTTGTTTGATACTGGAGCATCGCATTCATTTATTGCTAGAGCATGTGTGGATAATCTTAGTATTATACTGGAATGTGCTAGTCATGTCATGAGAGTATCTTCACCACCAGGAGGAATTTCAACTACCTCGCATGTTTATTCTAATCTGGAATTAGAACTCAGGAATCTTAAAGTGGTAACTATTAATCTGAATGTTATGACAATGTGGCATGTTGATGTAATCCTAGGAATGGATTGGTTAGCTGAGAATTATGCCACAATTCTTTATTATGAGAGGAAAATTTCCTTCCGACCACCGGGAAAGGAGCCCACAGACTTTCACGGCATAAGAATGGGTAGAGGATCACCCATTCTCTCTGCTCTCCAAGCCAAGAAGATGATGAGAAAGAAGGATTGCCAGGCTTTCCTTGTTTACCTTAATCGAGAAGCTGCAGAAGAGCAGACTATCGGAGATGTGCCAATTGTGCGGGAATTCGAGGATGTATTCCCAAAAGTGTTACTGGGTTTACCACCAGATCGACAAGTATATTTCAACATCGACCTGCTGCCAGGGTCAGTCCCAGTGTCGAAAGCACCTTATAGGATGGCACCGAAGGAACTGCAAGAACTTAAGATCCAACTGCAAGAGCTATTGGATTTAGGTTTCATCAGACCGAGTGTTTCTCAATGGGGAGCACCTATCCTTTTTGTGAAAAAGAAGGATGGTACACTGAGAATGTGTATAGATTACAAGGAGATGAACAAGCTCACACTCAAGAACAAGTATCCTCTGCCAAGGATAGATGACTTGTTTGACCAACTCAAGGGAACAACTGTGTTTTCTAAGATAGGCCTTAGGTCTGGGTATCATCAGTTGAATATTCAACTAGAGGATATACCCAAGACGGCTTTCCGAACAAGATATGGATACTATGAGTTTATAGTCATGCCATTTGGATTAACTGATGCCCCCGCAGTATTCATGGATCTTATGAACAGAGTTTTCCATCCGTACTTGGATAATTTTTTATTAGTGTTCATAGATGATATTCTCATCTACTCTAGAAATGAGAAAGAGCATGAAGAACATCTCAGGATAGTGTTGTAAACACTGAGAACGGAGAAACTTTTTGCCAAATTCAGTAAGTGAGAATTTTGGTTGAAAGAAGTGATGTTTCTTGGGCACATTGTGTCAGCAGATGGTATTAAGGTGGACCCAGGTAAAGTGGAAGCATTACGTGATTGTAAGTCACCAACCAACCCTAATGAGAATAGGAGTTCTTTGGGTCTAGTTGGGTACTATCGAAGGTTCATCGAAGGATTTTCCAAGATTGCTAGACCAATGACACAACTGTTGCGGAAAGGAATTAACTATTTATGGATGGATGAATGTGATGAGAGTTTTCAGGAACTCAAGAGGAGATTGACTACTGCGCCAGTATTAGCAGTACCAGAAGCGAACAAGGAGTATGTGGTTTACACGGATGCTTCTAAGAATGGGCTAGGTTGTGTATTGATGCAAGATGGGAAAGTGATAGCCTACGCATCAAGAGAACTTAGGCCGCATGAGGTGAATTATCCTACGCATGATTTGGAACTAGCTGCGGTTCTGCACCCATTAATGATATGGAGACATCACCTCTATGGGGTAAGATGTGAAATTTTCACGGATCACAAGAGTTTAAAGTACTTTTTCGAGCAGAAGGACTTGAATATGAGACAGAGAAGATGGCTCGAATTGGTAAAGGATTATGATTGTGGTATTAACTACCACACCGGCAAGGCTAATGTGGTAGAAGATGCCTTGAGTCGTAAGACTCAATCGCAATTAGGATACCTACTTACCACAGAAGGGGATCTAATGTAACACCCCAAACAAGGCAGATATTACAATGCCCTGGACCCCCGACTGGGACCCACCAGGCGAATGAAAACTAATGAATAAAATAATATAATTGTAGTACCGAACCACATTATATCATCAATCACTCCGATAGGAGTTTCACTACAACACACCCAAGATAATACAGAATACATGTATATTTTATATGAAGATAAAATATACAACACTGAATGAAATGCATATCCAAATGGAAGTCTGCAGCAGAAATAAAATGAAGAAAACACGAATGAATGAAAAGGACTGGGGCGCCTACTAGTATCACTGGGACTCCTCGCCGTCAACGTTCTCTTCCCGTGCCTTAGCCTTGCCATGACCTAAAAACAACATCCCCCAACGGGGTCAGTTACACAGA
Organism: Orobanche coerulescens; assembly: GCA_033398695.1. Taxonomy (NCBI): domain Eukaryota; kingdom Viridiplantae; phylum Streptophyta; class Magnoliopsida; order Lamiales; family Orobanchaceae; genus Orobanche; species Orobanche coerulescens. The sequence goes on from CM065810.1 coordinate 129,495,985, forward strand.
ACAACAATCCTCAAGAGTTGAATAAACACAATCATGATATATCTTAATTATGAAATGACGCTGAAGAGAGGCATCATAGTACGCCCGTAATGGTATGTGCAAGTGCACAAGACGAGTGTTCGGACACACCCGTCCTTGTACCTAATTAGTCTCACGGAGGTACATTACCGTGTGCACAGTCCAATGTGTCGGTGAACCCAACACATGACCATCACGTGCCCGACTAAAAATTCCACACATCCCCACCCGGCCACGCAATATGAACCCAGAAGGTCATATGGGCAAGGAATGACCATGAAGAATAATAATGAATAACAATCCGACAAAGTCAAGAATGACTCACCGAGATGAAATGATAGTGAAACGAATGATAGCTCAATGAAATGATTGGAACCGTCGTTCCTCGTGAATGAAGTGATTAATTGACAATTACAAGTCTCAATTCGATTAATACACTATGAATGAACTATGATTATGAATGAACAACAATGAAAGAAATGAAAATCCTTTTAACCGAGTAAGAATTAACTTACTCAACACCGGTGAAGAATGTCCTTCCTCGAACAACGTCCAAAAAGGGATGTCGGTCGCTCGAACAACCTTGAATGACAATTACCAACAATGTTCAATATACGTATCAAACACGATTATAACCAATTCAAACGTCGATACAACAATATCCAAACTCATTGAGGCATTCTAGCGAACACTTAGCAAACAAACATCCTTTAATAATATCCAATCCCTAATATAACGAAACCAACTCCAAAATGAGTATTTCAAACCAACAAAACACCTTCAATGATATCAATAATCTCATAGGAAACCACAAGTCGATTTAACGACAACATCTAATCGAAAACCCCCCAAAATATCAAAGTCAACCCCAAAGTGTTCTTGATTCAACCCCAATAATCATGAAATCCGAAATATACGACAATAAATCCATAGTAATACATCTATCCAAGGTAGATAATCCATATCTAACATATTCCAACAACAATCCAAGCATATATGAAGAAATCAAAGGAAAATGCCCAAAATCCGAAATTCTAGATCCAAGAGATTATTACCTTGATTTGATATGATGGCGATGATGAAATGATGATTAATCTGAATGATAAGCTTGAAGATGATGATTTGTGGATTCAGCTCGAAGAAAACTCTCCAAATCGCCCGGAATCGCCTAAAACCGCCGAGGGAATGAACTGAGATGATGAAATGACGAAATGGACTGCACACTCCAATATATACTATTCTCGAATTAGCGCGCGATAGCTCCTATGCGTAGCGTGCGCTAACGGGTATATTAGGTAGTCCAGTATCCTCTGTTCGCAACAGTAGCGTGCGCTACGTACCTCTTGTAGTGTGTGCTACAACCATGTACTTAGCGTGCGTTAACACAAAATGTTAGCGTGCGCTAACAATTTATCTGGTGCCCAGTACTGAAGTCCAGAACCTCCTGTTCTCTGATCTGATCGCGGTAGCACGTGCTACACACAAGATTCAGCGTGCGCTACTGACACCGATTAGCGTACGCTAATATCTACTCGTAGCGTGCGCTAGGAAGCATTCCTAATCAGTCCAGTAGCCATTGGACTCTGCCTGATCCGGCCTTAGCGCACGCTACACCGACAGAATAGCGTGCGCTACTTTGACCTATTAGCGTGCGCTACTTACCATTCGTAGAGTGCGCTACTTACAACCCAACTGCAGTCCAGTGCCTTCTGGACTGCCTGCTTGAACTACATTAGCGTGCGTTAGTGTTGAGAGGTAGCGTGCGCTACTTGAACTCAATTAGCACGCGCTAAAGAGAGTTCATAACGTGCGCTACTCCTCACACACAGCCCACTATGAAGATGACAATGATGATAAAACGGCACGATTCTCACACAAGATTGATGATGAATGACGATTGATACACGATATAAATACACTGAAGGGTGAATACAATGATTAGATATGAGTGACAAATGATCATTAATGAGTGAAAATTACTGAGTGACAATTACAGAATGATAAATACTGAATGATAATGACTGAATTACAACCGGATATTACATACACCCCCCTAAAAGAGTTTCGTCCCCGAAACTAAGGGTCAAACAACTCGGGATAACTCTCCCACATACTATCCTCGGTTTCCCAAGTATCCTCTTCGACTCCATGTCTAGACCACTGAATTTTAACCAAAGGAATCACCTTGTTCCTCAACTGTTTGATTCGCCGCTCTAAGACTCGTATAGGACGCTCCTCATATGAATGATCATTAGCGATCTCAATTTCGTCGAACTGAAGTATGTGACTCGGGTCGGCAACATACTTCCGTAACTGAGAGACGTGAAACACATTATGAATTCGGCTCAATGCCAGAGGTAAGGCCAATCGATAAGCTAACGCGCCTACTCGATCCAAAATCTCAAACGGTCCAATGAATCTCGGACTCAACTTTCCCCTCTTCCCAAAACGGAAGATACCTCGACTCGGGGATACCTTTACCAAAACATGGTCACCCGTCTCGAACTCTAATGGCCGACGACGGTTATCTGCATAAGATTTATGTCGACTCTGAGCAGCCAACAAACGACTCCTGATCAAAGCTACCTTCTCACGGGCGGCTATAAGCATATCGGGCTCGGTGCCGATTGATTCTGATAAGTCATCCCAACACAAAGAAGATCGACAACGACGACCGTACAAGGCCTCGTAAGGTGCCATCTTGATCAAAGCATGCCAACTATTATTGTACGTGAACTCGATCAACGGTAGTTGGGCTTCCCAATCATATTTCCAGTCGAGAACACATGCCCTCAACATGTCTTCCAAAGTCTGAATAGTCCTCTCTGATTGTCCGTCGGACTGAGGATGAAAAGTTGTACTGAGATTAAGCTGAGTTCCCATAGCACGATGAACTGATTTCCAAAAATGAGACATGAACCGTCCGTCACGATCAGAAACAATACTTTTAGGAGTACCATACAGTCTCACTATCTCTTTGATAAATAACTGGGCAAGTCTCTCGGGACCCCACGTATCCTTAATCTCAAGGATATGAGCTGATTTAGCTAAGCGGTCCACAATTACCCAGATTGTATTCATGCCACGATGACTCGTCGGCAAACTCATGATGAAGTCCATTGAAATATCCTCCCACTTCCACTCTGGAATAGGGAGAGGTTTCAGCATACCTGCCGGTCGCTGATGTTCTATCTTGACTTGTTGATAGGTCAAACATCTAGAAACAAATTCTGCGACTTCTCGCTTCATATTACTCCACCAGTAATTTTGTTTCAAGTCTTTGTACATCTTGCTAGACCCCGGATGAATGGAACAAGGGGTAGTATGAGCTTCTCTCAAAATAGAGTTTTTCAACTCGTCATTTGCCAGTACGCACAATCGATTCTTAAATCGCAAAAGTCCATCCTCGTGGACCACAAATCCAGGGGCTTTCCCCTGAGCCATATCATCTCGAATGTGTAACAAAAATGGGTCTGAACCCTGATTCTCTCTGATCGCCTCCTCAAGTGGGGATGAAATCTCTAACGTACAAAGTTGCCCTTGGACTCACTGTAACCAGACCTCGATCTCAGGTCTCAGAAATTCCTGCTAAAGTTCCTTCTGAACTGTTAATCGAGCAAGCATCTGCTCCTGAACGGACTTACGACTCAAGGCGTCGGCGACAACGTTCGCCTTGCCCGGGTGGTAAAGTATTTCAATATCATAATCTTTGATTAGTTCCAACCACCATCTCTGTCGCATATTTAACTCATTCTGGGTGAATATATACTTTAAACTCTTATAATCGGTGAATATCTGACACGTAACGCCATAAAGATAATGACGCCAAATCTTTAATGCGAATACCACGGCTGCTAGCTCCATGTCGTAGGTCAGATAATTAACCTCGTAAGGTCTCAATTTTCGTGAAGCATAAGCAATAACTTTCCCGTTCTGCATTAGTACACATCCGAGACCCTATCCGGATGCATCACTATAAACCACAAATCCTTCCGTCCCTTGCGGTAAAGAAAGGGCAAGTGCGGAAATTAAACGGCTCTTGAGTTCCTCAAAACTCTGTTGACACGCGTCGGACCACGTGTATTTTTTATCTTTCCTTAAAAGGGTCGTCATGGGTTGAGCGATTTTAGAAAATCCTTCAACAAATCGCCGATAATAACCAGCTAATCTGAGGAAACTTCGAATTTCCTTAACATTTTTCGGAGGTTGCCAATATCGGATAGCCTCCGTCTTTTGAGGGCCGACACGAACTCCGCCTGATGAAATTACATGTCCGAGAAACGTCACTTCGGATATCCAGAACTCACATTTGGAAAACTTCCCATAAAGTTGCTCTCGTCTCAACACATCGAGCACCTAATGAAGGTGAAACTCGTGCTCCTCCCGGTCACGAGAATAAATTAAAATGTCATCAATAAAGACAACCACGAACTGATCCAAATAGTCGATGAAAACCCAATTCATTAATTCCATGAATACCGCAGGTGCATTAGTTAACCCAAACGTCATTACCACAAACTCATAATGACCATAGCGTGTTCGGAACGCCGTCCTTGCGATATCCGACTCTCGAGTTCACAACTGATGATATCCAAATCTTAAGTCGATCTTGGAAAATACTGAAGCTCCCTGAAGTTGATCCAAAAGATCATCGATACGGGGTAGAGGATACTTATTCTTGATCGTCACCCAGTTCAATTCTCAGTAATCAATACACAAGCGAAACGAACCATCCTTCTTCTTGACAAATAACACTGGTGCTCCCCACGGGGACGCACTCGGTCGAATATAACCCTTCTTGGACAAATCCTCTAAATGATTCTTCAACTCCTGCATTTCGGTCGGGGCCATCCGGTACGGTGCCTTCGATATAGGGGACGTACCGGGCTCCAACTCAATCATGAATTCCACATCTCTCTGTGGAGGCAAATCAGGTAACTCGTCTAGAAATACATCGGCATATTCTCTCACTACAGGAATATCCGTCAACATTATTGATGGTTTCTCGGCCTTGGTCATATAGCACCAATAACCGACACACCCCTGACTGAGTAATTTCACTGCTTTCATCAAGTTGATGACTCTCCCAGAACAGCTGGGATTACCTCCCTGAAATACACATTTGACCCCATCGTCTGAAATGATAGTGACCATACGCTTACGAACACTAATAACGGCATCGTGACGATCCATCCAATCAATACACAGGATGACATCGTCTCTCGGTAGATCTACCACGATTAGGTCTGCTAACCAATCACGGCCATGAAGGTGAATCGGACAATCCTTAATCTCACGATTCCCGATAATTCTTCTACCATCAGGTAGACTAATGATATAAGGCTCACAACTAGTAGCACTACCCAGACGCAGTCTATTCAAACATGATTCGGAAATGAATGAATGCGATGCACCAGTATCAAAAAGGGTACACACATATTGAGATAGAATATCGAGTGTACCTGAGATCCTCTGGGCCTCTGGATCGTCGGTCTTCTTCATCTCATAAATTCGGGGCTTGCCGGCCCCCGAACCGGACGCTCCCGTCTGATAGCTCTTGACTCCGCCTTTATTTGCTCCTGTCGTCTTGAACGACGCGGACTGAGTGGCTTGATTCCGCACCGCTGAATGTCTCGGGGCCTTAGATGACGCCATAGTAGGTTTAGAGTCTCTTCGGCAAAAATGGGCCTTATGCCCAGCAATCCCACAATTATGGCACGTGACAGTCTGCCTCGGACACTTGGTGCTGAAATGACCCTGTTCTTCACAGTTGAAACAGGTGATAGCCGAACTGGCCGCTCGTGACTGAGATTCCGCGGGTCTAGGCTCCATAGGAGGCCGCTCAGAAAATGTAGAGACCGCACGAGGTTTCTTGAAAGTGGCCTGACTGCCGTCAGACTGATTACGTTTCTTTGACTTCTTACCATGAGATGAAGGTTGTTGCTTAGCAATCTCCTTAGTAGTAAGCTCATAAGTAAGAGCTTTCTCAATGAATTCGGCCAGAGTGGTGCAATTGTAATTAAGCAACTGCATCCGCATACGAGACTTCAACCACTTGTTGAACTATTTGATCTTGTACGCCTCAGAGTGAATAATAGATGAGGCGAAAGGAAGTAGCTCCTGAAATTTCTCGGCAATGGCGAGAACATCATCGTCCGATGAGAGGTCGGGAGTGAGTAATTCTGACAACTTGGCCTCCCTGAGTGGGGCCGGATAATACCTTTCCATCATGAGAGTCCTGAATTGATCCCAAGTACAAGATCCATCGGTGGGCCTCAACGATAACCACCATGAATGTGGGCCCTTACCAAGATAGTAAGCCGCAACTGAAACTTTGTGCCTTTCGGGACACTCCACCATAGCAAACAACTTCTCAAAATGCTCAAGCCAGTGAACAATATTCGTCGGCTCAGATGAGCCCTCAAAAGTAGGTGGCCTCTGGCGAGAGATGTCGCCAATGATACTGCTTACACCCCTCTCTTGCCCCTGAGGTGGCGGTGGAGGAGCTTGTTGATTCTGAGTAGCTGAGTTCTGCATCGTCTCCATGAGTTGTGCCATTTGAGTCATCTGGGCCATCATGCCCTGCATAAAAGCGAGTGGATCAACCCGAACACCTTCTGATTGAGCTGTGTCCCAGGTACGACTCCCTGACAGTGAGTGATCATTTCTGGGTGAATGAGTGGCAGCGTCGCTGCTCGATGAATTTGCATTATTCCTCGCATTCGCACGTTTATTCACATGAGCTCTCGGGTTTCAGCCCGCACCATGGCCTCTTCCCCCGCGTCCTCTGCCAGCTCTTTCCATACTGAAATGGAAAGTCATATCATAATTATATATCTCGCATGAATATCACATTATGATTATGTTGTGAAATGATGAAAATGAGCATACGCGCTCAAACACAATGATTACATGAATGATCAACTGAAGTGATGTGATTATCTGATGAAATTCTTGAAATAATTATCTTGAACAAGTTAACAAGATTAATGATATGATCCTCAAGATCAACAACTGAACAATGAAATGAACTGAGTGATTAATGAATTAACATGATCGACTTGATCAAAAATGAAAATGATGAAAGAGGATTGTTGACTGTTGAATGATGAATGAGTGATTCTTATTGCCAGAAATTATACCATGGCGTCAGAAATCTTCTTTCTTTGGTCCGAGGGCTCGGCTCTTGCCTGAGTCACACGTGACGCGAAAGTCCAATGATACTAGTCTGATGAACGATGATTTCAAATGAGACATGACTCGGAAGGTAGTATTCAAAACCATGCTCCGATACTAACTCTGTAACACCCCAAACTAGGCGGATATTACAGTGCCATGGACCCCCGACTCGGACCCACCAGGAGAATGAAAACTAATGAATTAAATAATATAATTGTAGTACCGAACCACATTATATCATCAATCACTCCGATGAGGAGTTTCATTACAACACACCCAAGATAATACAGAATACATGTATACTTTATATGAAGATAAAATATACAACACTGAATGAAATGCATATCCAAACGGAAGTCTGCACCGGAAATAAAATGAAGAAAACACGAATGAATGAAAAGGACTGGGGCTCCCTACTAGTATTACTGGGACTCCTCGCCATCAACGTTCTCTTACCATGCCTTAGCCTTGCCATGACCTGAAAACAACATCCCCCAACGGGGTCAGTTATACAGAACAACAATCCTCAAGAGTTGAATAAACACAATCATGATATATCTTAATTATGAAATGACGCTGAAGAGAGGCATCATAATACGCCCGTAATGGTATGTGCAAGTGCACAAGACGAGTGTCCGGACACACCCGTCCTTGTACCTAATTAGTCTCATGGAGGTACATTACCGTGTGCACAGTCCAATGTGTCGGTGAACCCAACACATGACCATCAAGTGCCCGACTAAAAATTCCACATATCCCCACCCGGTCACGCAATATGAACCCAGAAGGTCATATGGGCAAGGAATGACCATGAAGAATAATAATGAATAACAATCCGACAAAGTCAAGAATGACTCACCGAGATGAAATGATAGTGAAACGAATGATAGCTCAATGAAATGATTGGAACCGTCGTTCGTCGTGAATGATGTGATTAATTGACAATTACAAGTATCAATACGATTAATACACTATGAATGAACTATGATTATGAATGAACAACAACGAAAGGAATGAAAATCCTTTTAACCGAGTAAGAATTAACTTACTTAACACCGATGAAGAATGTCCTTCCTCGAACAACGTACAAAAAGGGATGTCGGTCGCTCGAACAACCTTGAATGACAATTACCAACAATGTTCAATATACGTATCAAACATGATTATAACCAATTCAAACGTCGATACAACAATATCCAAACTCATTGAGGTATTCTAGCGAACACTTAGCAAACACACATCCTTTGATAATATCCAATCCCGAATATAACGAAACAACTCCAAAATGAGTATTTCAAACCAACAAAACACCTTCAATGATATCAATAATCCCATAGGAAACCACAAGTCGATTTAACGACAACATCTAATCGAAAACCCCCAAAAATATCAAAGTCAACCCCAAAGTGTTCTTGATTCAACCCCAATATTCATGAAATCCGAAATATATGACAATAAATCCATAGGAATACATCTATCCAAGGTAGATAATCCATATCTAACATGTTCCAACAATAATCCAAGCTTATACGAAGAAATCGAAGGAAAATGCCCAAAATCCGAAATTCTAGATCCAAGAGATTATTACCTTGATTTGATATGATGGGGATGATGAAATGATGATTAATCTGAATGATAAGCTTGAAGATGATGATTTGTGGATTCAACTCGAAGAAAACTCTCCAAATCGCCCGGAATCGCCCAAAATCGTCGAGGGAATGAAGTGAGATGATGAAATGACGAAATGGACTGCACTGTCCAATATATACTATCCTCGGATTAGCGCGCGCTAGCTCCTGTGCGTAGCGTGCGCTAACGGGTATATTAGGTAGTCCAGTATTCTCTGTTCGCAACGGTAGCGTGCGCTACAACCATGTACCTAGCGTGCGTTAACACAAAATGTTAGCGTGCACTAACAATTTATCTGGTACCCAGTACTGAAGTCCAGAACCTCATGTTCTCTGATCTAATCGCGGTAGCATGCGCTATACACAAGATTCAGCGTGCGCTACTGAAACCGATTAGCGTACGCTAATATCTACTCGTAGCGTGCGCTAGGAATCATTCCTAATCAGTCCAGTAGCCACTAGACTCTGCCTGATCCGGCCTTAGCACGCGCTACACTGACAGAATAGCATGCGCTACTCTGACCTATTAGCGCGCGGTACTTACTATTCGTAGTGTGCGCTACTTACAACCCAACTGCAGTCCAGTGCCTTCTGGACTGCCTGCTTGAACTACATTAGCGTGTGTTAGTGTTGAGAGGTAGCGTGCACTACTTCAACTCAATTAGCGCGCGCTAAAGAGAGTTCATAGTGTGCGCTACTCCTCACACACAGCCCACTATGAAGATGACAACGATGATAAACACGACACGGTTCTCCCACTAGATTGATGATGAATGACGATTGATACACGATACAAATACTCTGAACGGGGAATACAATGATTGAATATGAGTGACAAATGATCATTAATGAGTGAAAATTACTGATTGACAATTACAGAATGATAAATACTAGATGATAATGACTGAATTACAACTGGGTATTACATCTAATCCAAGATTTTGAAGGAATGAGTTTAGAGGTGGTTCATCCACCGGAAATGATAATGGGTCATGTCGCGATGTTAGTGACGACACCAGATCTGAGAGGACGAATAGTGAGTGCACAGAGGAGAGGTGAAGCATTTGAGAAAAACTATGTATGAGAATTAGATCCGATAACCTAGGAAGTTACCGTGAAGCGGCTGATCACGCAGTTATGTTCGAAGAGAGAATATGTGTTCCACATGATGAGGAATTAAGGAATGAGATTATGAGTGAGGCTCATGATACTCCCTATACCGCTCACCCTGGAAGTACCGAGATGTACTAAGACCTGAAGAGAAATTTCTGGTGGGACGGTATGAAACGGGATGTAGCTTCTTTTGTCGAGCGGTGTTTGGCTTGTCGGCAAGTGAAAGCACTCCACCAATTACCTTATGGGAAGTTACATCCATTGACCATTCTAGAATGGAAGTGGGAAGGAATAGCGATGGATTTTATGAATAGTTTGCCGAGGACCAAACGAGGAAACACTGCTATATGGGTTATAGTAGACAGACTCACAAAATCAGCTCACATTTTGCCTATCCCAATCACTTACGGATCTGAGAAGTTGGCACAGTTTTATGTCCGTGAAATTGTACGTTTGCATGGAGTGCCGGTATCAATCACGTCAGATCGAGATCCAAAATTTACCTCTAGATTTTGGACGAGTCTACAGAAGGAATTGGGTACACATATGAACTTTAGTACTGCTTTCCACCCATAGACCGATGGACAATCGGAAAGGACGATTCAAGCACTAGAAGACATGTTAAGAACCGTAGTGTTGGATCAAGGTGCAAATTGGGAGCATGTTTTGCCATTAATCGAATTTGCTTACAGCAACAGTCATCAGGCAATGATAGGTATGGCACCTTATGAGGCCTTATATGGCAAAAAATGCAGATCACCACTTTATTGGGACTAAGTGGGTGAGAGGAATATTTTGGGGCCAGATACAGTCAGCGAGATGATCGAGATTATCCGCAAGATACGACAGAGAGTACAAGAGGCCCACACTCGACAGAAGTCATACGCCGATACACGCTGAACTGAATTGCATTTCGAAAGTGGGGATAAGGTTTTCCTCAAGGTTTCCCCTTCTAAGGGAATAATCAGGTTTGGCATTAAAGGCAAGCTTAGGCCACGTTTTATAGGGCCATATGAGATTCTTGAAAGGATCGGCCCAGTTGCTTATAGGTTGGCTCTGCCACCTAGTCTTGGGAATGTTCACAATGTTTTCCACGTTTCTCAACTGAGAAAGTATGTATTTGATCCCAAGCATGTGATTCATCAGAGTGACATAGTTCTTAGTCACGATACGAGTTATGTAGAGAGGCTTGAAGCTATTTTAGACTATAATGTTCAAGAATTGAGGAATAAGTCGATTCTTTTGGTGAAAGTATTATGGAGTCACCACGGTCAGGAAGAAGCTATGTGGGAACTCGAAAGCAAGATGAGGGAGAAATACCCAGAACTTTTTGATAAGGTATGTAAATTTCGGGACGAAATTTCTTGTTAGAGGGGTAGGATGTAATGCACCGGTCTTTTATATGCATGAATTATTATGACCTCAAGTGAGACATTAGAGTTTTGCATTCACAAATAATAAAATTCTGACTAATGGAATAAGGTTAGAACTATTTGCACGTTTTAAATTCAGAAATCAGATGTTCGATTATTTGGTTGGGTTTACCTTCCAAATTTGATTTTTATGTTTCAATAGACAGAATCGTGATTCCATCGACTTCTAGATACACTACTTTTACGTTATGACTACGATTTTCAAAAGTTTACTTTTTGAGTTTTCGGGTATATTTTATGTCGAGTCATTTTCTCGGATAATTCATGCTCCGTAATCGTGAAAATTTTCTCCGACTTTAAGCTGTAAGTGCGACACGATAATTTAAGTTTATGTCATACATTTAGTACCCGAGTAATTTTATCTGTGGAGGTGCGAAACGTAAAATATTCTTCGACCGGTTTATGACGACGTCTATGGTTAACCTAATAAATAAAGGGACATCACCTCCCTTTCTTTCTCCTCCTCACTTCATCTTCTTCCGTCTTCTTCTCTACTTCAGCCGCCCTCCCCCTTCACCATTGAAGAACACCATTGTTCTTCATTAAGAACTCAAGTTAGAAGCTCACTTTGTGTTCCAAACTTGAATCCAAGTTCATATTCAAGTAAGTTACCTCATTCTCTTCATTTATACCCAAGTGAAAATAGGTTTTAGACCACTTTAAAATTTGGAAAATATATGAAGAGTTTAGGTTTAATGTTATAATGTTTTGTATGTTGTTTTTAAGTTGATTTTAAGGTTCTTGAAGTGTTTAGAACAAGTTGTAATCATGTCTTGATTTTCTTCATGTTGGCTGAAAATTTAGGGTTTCATAACCTAATCATGTGTTGTTTTTCTTATTATTTTCTTACACAATATGTTGTTATATGATGATATGATGCTATGATGAATTTATGGGATTTTTATAAAATGTTTGGTGTTTTGAAAGTAAGGAAGAATCATGCTTAGTTCTTGATATGTTGTTGTATGTTCAAAAGTGACTTGATAATTGTGATGAGGTATGAAAGGAGTACATGATATGTTTTTGTTAGATTTTTATAAAATGCTTTTGAAAATTTATTTGAAAACAAGAACATGAAGTTAGATTTATAAAGTTGGAAGATGTGTTGGTAATATTTGATGTAGTTAAGGAGCATGTTATGTATTGAGGATTTTAAAGTAATGTTTAGGTCATTTGTATGTTAGGATCAAGACTTTGATTATCAACATGAGTGTATGTTAAGTGTGTTGTTTGATGTTAATGATGTTTGAATGTTAATGCTGGAAAAATAAGAATGAGTAAGTAGTCATTTTGCAAAAAAAAAAGATTATGAAATGGAGTTCGTGATGTCGAGAAGCATGATTGTATGTCGACTCCTATATGTGTTATAAGTATGATATGTATGATTAGAGTTTACATGTTTAGGGTTTTCGTTGCTAGAAACGAGTCTAGGTTAATATGATGTTTTTCCCATTTTCGTCGGAAGTTGGCAGTTTCGTCACCCTTCATGGAAACGGCCATAACATTCTCTACGTTTTATATTTTTGAGATTTGTAAAATGTATTTGAAACTAGACTTCAGTGGATTTCCCATGGTGTAAGATTCACTATCTAGTTCTTAATTCGCGTTAACAGAACGCTAATTCTTTCTAGCCTTGATGCACATTATGTTATGATTATGTTAAGTGTTTGATGATGGTTTTCGAATCAAAGAATGTGTAATGGAATCGAGTATTGGTTACCGTTTTTAGTATATTTATATGTTATATGGTCAGTTAGGTTCTCTAAGAGAATCATAGCTTTTATTATTAAACTTAAATCAAATGCAAAACTCTAAAGTCCAAACATGTAGATCGAGTCTGTTGTCCGTTAGACTTCGTTAAGCTCGATCGACCGCTAAACTTAGTTGTTTCCGATGAAAGGTGGAGCAGCAGACTGAAGTGTAAGGAAGAGCCGAGAATCATTTTGCTTGCATTTATTACTTGTCCAGGTGGGCTTTCTATACGAAAATAATTTGAGCTTTGCTCAATTTTGATGAAATGTTTTACAAGCAAATTATGATTTCAAATGATTATGATGCATAAAAACTTTTATGTGGATTCTTATGAACCTATCACTGTTGGCTTGCGAACCTATGAAATAATCGGATCCTGAGCTAGACAAAGGTTGCTGGCCAGGGTTAGTGTACACAGTACTCGGGATTGTGAGCTCTCTTCGGAGTGGCCGATCTCGGGGAGTAACGTTCGCGGGAGGTGGCCACCTTCCCCGGTGTAAATTATGAATATGGTGAATCAGATGATATATGCTATGAAATGAAATGATTTAGTAAACATGGGCTTTTTCCTAAAACCCCCGTGTGTTACTGCTTATATGCATGATGACAAGTACGAAAGTATGTTTTATGTTTTGGAAATATGTTCACGGAGTATGTTGTACTCAGCCCTATATATCTTTTTAAATATGCAGGTTGAGCAAGGGATGTGACGGAGGGTGTTGAGTGAAAGTCTTTTGTTTATGATCAATATTAAGCCCTAGTTACATATCTTCATATATGTAACCAACCATGTTTTTCCCCTGCAAACACTCTTTATGATTATGCTTTCTATGTCTTGTTGATTGTAATATGATATGAAGCCCTTTTCCTAAACTTCAAGGCTAATGTTATGACTATATATTCTACTTTGGATTCTAATTCATTCCCACGGGACTGACTCCCCTTCATGATACCTTGATATGTTATTCATGGTAATTCACCCATATTCCTTATGAAATGTATGTTTCCCCCTTTCTTCCCCGCTTCTTAATTCCTACCCCGGGTCACGCCCCGGCTGAGCCGTCCTTAGGGATAAGGGGCCGTGACAGTATCAGAGGATATTTGTGATACCATTCTATTGATATTGCGTAGATACTGAACTAAACCTAGTCAGTGAATTAACTAAGGAGTGATATCCGGTTGTGTACATTGAGATAAGTGCAATAATGCGCTATTGCACTTAAAAAGGGACTTTCATGTCCCAAAAGCTCTTCATCACTTTCTTTCAAACGAAATGGATCTTTCCTTTGCATCCGAACTTTCAACCAATTTATGTGAGTTATAGTCCGAAAATCTTCTGGTGGAAATAATTCCACAAACTCGATGTTCTATGTCAATGCCTCGAAAGAACCGAGATTTCCCAAGATCTTTCATCTCAAACTCAGATTTCCAAGATCTGGTGGTTTTCTTATTTCATCAAGAGTACTGATTATGTTCACATAATCAACATACATTCCAATGACCGTGAATCGAACTTGATTTCTTTGTGAAGACGTAGGGACACAATTCATCATTTTTATATTCCTTCCCAATCAAGTAGTCACTTAGGTTATACCACATCCTACCGGATTGCTTCAATCCTTAAAGTAAGCATTTCATGCAAACTGAATAAACACTATGTAGTGTAGAGTCACTTAATTTGGGTAATGGAATGCCATCTGGCACTTTAATATAAATCTCCATATCTAGATCCCCATAGAGATACGCAGTAACCACATCTATTGGCTGTATTCCTGCCCCCTCGAAAATTACTAGGCTAGTCAAATAGCGAAACGTAATAACATCAATTACGTCGAAGTACATTTCCTCATAATCAATCCTAGGGCATTTTAAGAAGTATTACTTCGTAAACCTTGTACATTAAGACTCCACTATTCTCACTGCATTTTACGACAAAGGCTCATTTATGTCCTACATGCTTTACACTTGGTTATGTCAACACTACCTACACTAAATATGTCTCTTTGTCAGGGAATCTAGTTCTACCTGGAATGTTTCTCTTAGTCCAATCGGCTCTATGTTGTTTTCATGCAACTGAACGAGGTTCAATATCATCATAATTTATGCTTCATTAAATAATATATCATCAAAGTAGGTGGTTGATCAGGCCACACTCTCATAGTCTCATCGAGAGTCTGGATTTCCTGAATCATATCTTCGGTGCGTCCCCCTCGTCATGACCTATGGACATAAAAAAATTAAGCATGATCTCATGAAACGAGTTCATTGATGGTTAACATGTAAATTTGTGCCATACTCTACCTCTTCCTTGGGTGAGTATTTAGTCGAAGCCTGATGCTTCCACTCCTTCCTTTGCAGGGAGCCATGGGCTCAACCACACCTCCACCAGGTGCGGTTGGAACACCCAGTTCATTAGTGATGTGCCCCTTACTGGGTACTTCTAACCTTACAGACACATTTGCAGCTGTAATGTGAGATCCTGTCACTTTGGCGATATCAGTAAACCATTAAGCATCGAATTTGCTATGTTTGGATGATCGGGTATTCTTTCTTTTATGGTAACATTATGAAGTTTGGGGATCATAATGAGATAAATTCAAGACACATCACAATAATTCCTTTGTTCCCCTAGAAATTACGTTTTCTCCTCACACCCTAATGATGGGAAGGTTGTCTCATCAAAGTGACAATCCGCAAATCGTTTGGTAGAGGGGTCATTTGTCAAGGTTTCAAATAGCAGATAATGTGGGGGGGTTCTTCATCCAATGTGGAAACCTAATCATTTCTAAAGACTGATGCGATGTGGGGCGCAGAAGGCACATATATTGCATAACCAAATATGCGCAACTGGCATTCAAGTCCATCCGAGTCAAAAGTATAAAAAATAAAATAGGCATATCCAGTTACCAACTGGTGTGCATAAACTTACTTTGGTTCGTATAGGGTCTAAAAACAAATTAAGTAAAGTTGCATGTAGTATTGCATTATTCCAGGCAAAGATATGCAAATTGGTGCATATAAACAGTGACATAATCACCATATATATTCTTTTGATGGTGGATTATGTGAGACTATTTGCATATGCACATGGGACACAATGTTATACATTAATCTCTATCATGCAATAAACATCAAGTACTTTTGATGTGAACTCTCTGGCATCATCAAGTCCAAACATCAAGTACTTTTGATCTGAACTCTCCGGCATCATCAAGTCCTTCAACTATTATAAGGGAGATGAGTCCTTATAAGTTATCTTTGAAATTGCAGCATTTTGGGTGGACATGAGAGCGACATGTGACCAACTTGTCAAAACATCCACAAAACCATACAATACATAAATGGTCCATATTTTAGGTGGATGGGTCAACAAAAATCTTCTGGTATTCGGTGTAAGAATAGAATGTTTACTTTTGTGTTTTTAGCATAGGAAGGTCTCGCTCCTACTCTGGCTAAAGAGCAAACTTTGCAAAGATGAGTGGTGCGCATTTGATATGTGTCCAGTTATTTGGATCACATAGCATGATTACATCAATATTGTTTTTTGTATTGAGTTGTTGCCACTTTTTCACTCGAAAAAAATGATGCTCATACAAGTTCTTTAGTACGACGATCATCATATCTCGACCAGGATGACCTAGTCTATCGTGTGAAATCCTATATGAGTGTATGGTGACAATATAGGATTTAAAAACCTAATAGTAGCGAGGTACAGTACACTAGATTGACTCATGAGTTTTTCTAAAATGCATTTTCGTCCACATTCATTAGATATAATAAAAAAACTCTATTCCATTCTCACAGTGGGTTTCAATATGAAAACCATTGCTACGTATATTATTGAAGCTAATAAGCATTCTCAGCGATATTCATTACTTTGTTATAAAGTTAAGAAAATAACGTAAGCAATATTAATATCTTGTTCGAAAGACAAAGTTGCATCACACCATTATTGAAAAAAAAAACACAATCGACTTGAGGTAACTACGCCAAATGTAAATGAAAAAGTAAACATAATACCATGATTCAGTCATAAAGCGGCGCCTCTATAGACTGTGGCTCGTATGGCTCAATATGATAATCGGTGACAGTGAAACTGACATCGGAGGACTTGTCTAGATCATCTTCCTCCATATAGCAGGTTTCCCTTCTTTGGACTCTCTATATTTCTTGCAGTGAGCTGCTACTTGCTTTCTTGCATGAAGTTCTTGTACCAATATCCAGAATCTCCACAATGATAACACGGGTCATCACCAACTCATGTCTTAGGGGCGATAAGATGGATAGGTTCTAACACGCCCAAGATATTCACAATATATTACAACGACGTCGACCCATACATGGGACCCACCAGGCTAGGTGACCAACTACACTCACCGACTCGCGGATTCAACGCAATATCGCCACATCATAAAGACGCAAAACAATAATAATCCACCCGGTTCAACCAGTCAAGCAACATCACAACAACCCAACGAAAATATAATGGACGAAGCAGTTCAATTCGCAAAATCAAAAGCTCCTAAGTACTCTAGTACTTCTATTAGTTTACAAGTTTTCAAAATGATTTGAAGACGTAAAAGAGATAAAACACTACTTTTGCACAGTCATCACGCAAGACTGTCATCCTCGTACTGATCTAGTGCCCGCTCGTTCCACTGATCCTGACCTGAAATTCATAAAACGAATTTCCCCAAAAGGGTCCTCCAAAGAGGTTAGCAATTACGCTAGTACAAGTAACCAAATGAACAACTTACATCTTACACATTTAGTCAATGCATGCAATCATGAAATCACAGTTCAAAAGCACTCATTTCCGGAAACGCCAATACCCAAAACACATTTATAAAAATGCACCACAATTAACCGTCGATCCACCCCTCTGTGGACACCTACCGAGACCCTGTCGGATCTAACCCGTAGTGGTTAAAAGCCAAGCTCGTCGATCCACACCTCTGTGGACCCCTACCGAGACCCCGTCGGATCTAACCCGTAGTGAGCATACACACACATGCAATACTATCATGTTAAGAGTGTAAGTTCATTAAGAATACATGCATCGATTATCACGACGAAAAGACAAAATGAATAATCGCAGTTGTGAGAAACTGGACGCACCAAACCTAGACGATTCGTCAAACGTCATTACAACTAATTCAACAAGAGTAACAATAATGGAAAACACCCGAAACCCCGCCTACGATTCATGTAAGTTCGTACAAAAACAATGACGAGGATGAATCGCAACCGAACCCTCTTGATTTCACAAATATCACGAAACTTACCATGAGATCGTAGGGAAAACAAGAATACCACCAAGATTAATCATATACATCATGGATTAATCAACAATACGGAAAGAATCAGACAAAAACTCAAAACCCCCCAAATTTTCCAAAATAGGGTTCTAGGATATTACCTTGGATTAAGGATGAAGGATCCAAGTAGATGTTGTTAATCTACACCAAGAACTCAAGGAAGAAGATATCTGAAGTGATTGGAAGAAGAAATCGCCTCTGAATCACCTAAAGGATCGCTCGGCCGCGGAGAAGGAGAGGAAATGAATAATCAGGCGAATCTGGGTCAACTCTCTGGTTTATATAACCAGAGACCTTTGCGTGCACTAACGATCCATAGTCTGCATGCGCTACCCATCCAAAAACCAGTCCAAAACCTACGGTTCTGGCCCATTAGCGTGCGCTACCAGAGAATAGCATGCGCTAACATCCCCTCGATAGCGCGCACTATCGGGCCATAATGTGCGCTACCTGGACACCACACTGAGTCCAGAAACATTCTGCCCAGTCTGGATTACCGAGTTAGCACGGGCTACTGGTCACCCAGCGTGCGCTAAGTCTAAACCATAACGTGCGCTAAACTGCTCGTCCGGAGAGCAGAGAGCAGAAACAACCCACTATCACTACTGTGCTCGAGTCGTTAGCGCGCGCTACAAAATAAATGTAGCGTGCGCTACTCAACGATACTAGCGTGCACTAGACAACAGGAATAGCGCGCGCTAGCGGGTGCAAACAGCAGTACAAACAGCACCCCAAAGATGGAAAACAGTGAATTCCACCTCGGATGAAAACAACGCACATCCGACACCAAACAACGGGCCAAAGAAGACACACGAACAAAAAGATCGAGTCAGAACCAAAACACTAAAAGAAAACATGTTTCTGACAACCCAAGGTTTTGGAAAACTACAACGTTAGTAATCGCCCCAAAACTTTGGGAAATTACAAAACATCCCAAAAAATCCGAAACACACGATACATGATCGTAACAACATACAAAAGCTAACAGGATGCATAATATGAGATGGATCTGCGGCAACCCCGAGATGTCAGTTCCGAACAACGATTACGAGAATCGAACGAAATAGCGACGGAAAAGACAATGAACACGGAATTGAGTAAAACAAGTCCGAAACAAGCTCGGATGACAAAAAGTTCAGTATTAAGTATTCTCGAAATACCAATATGTTTATAAACGAGTCGCTAAAATGAAAAATACACCAAAAATGAAAATACCGGGAAAAGAAAAAAATGCGGATATTACATTCTACCCCTCTAAAAATATGTTTCGTCCCAAAACTTAAGAAACAAACAACTCGGGGTACCTAGCACGCATGCTATCCTCGGCTTTCCAAGTTGCCTCCTCGACACCATGCCTCGACCACTGCACCTTGACCAAAGGAATGGTCTTATGCCTCAGTCGTTTCTCGTGCTGCTCCAAAATCTTCAAGGGACGCTCCTCGAAGGTTATATCCTCAGCAATATCGATCTCACCATAGTCAATGATGTGACTAGGATCCGGAACATATTTCCTCAGCTGGGAAATATGGAAAATGCTATGAACGTGACTCAAGGCGGTAGGCAACGCTAAACGGTATGCGAACTTGCCGACTCTGTCGAGAATCTCAAAAGGCCCAATAAATCTCGAACTCAACCTTCCATTCTTACCGAAGCGGAAAACTCCCCTCGTCGGAGACACCTTTAGCAAAATGTGGTCTCCCACCTCAAATTCCAAAGATCGGCGATAGACGTTGGCATAGGATTTCTGTTGACTCTGAGCAGTCAACATCCTCTCCCGAATTAATTCCACCTTCCGTTTCGCCTCAAAGGAGATATCCGGTTTGGTCCCGACCAAATCGGACACCTCGTTCCAACAAATCAGCGATCGACAATGCCGCCTATAAAGTGCCTCAAACGGTGCCATCTTGATCGATGCGTGCCAACTATTATTGTACGTGAACTCGATCAACGGCAAATGCTCCTCCCAGTCATTGCTCTAATCGAGAGCACAAGCATGCAACATATCCTCAAATGTCTGGATAGTGCGTTCCGACTGCCTATCCGACTAAGGGTGAAAACAAGTACTCAGACGCAAACGAGCACCCAACGCCTTATGTACCACCCGCCAAAAGTGCGATACAAAATGGCCATCCCGATCCGAAACAATAGACGTCGGAGTACCGTGAAGCCTCACAATCTGCGGAATAAATACACGAGCCAACCTCTCCGGACCCCAAGTATCCTTGATGCCCAGAAAATGTGCCGAGTTGGTCAGACGATCCACAATCACCCAAACCTTATTCATACCAGACTTCAATCTTGGCAAGCTCGTGATGAAGTCCATCGAAATATCTTCCCATTCCATTCCGGAACGGGAAGCGACTGCAATAACTTGGCTGGTCGTTAATGCTCGATTTTGACCTGACAAGTCAAACATCTCGCTACAAACTGTGCGACCTCTTCCTTCATGTCATTCCACCCAAAGTTCCTCTTTAGGTCCTTGTACATCTTACTCGAACCCAGATGAACTGAGTAGGGCGTAGCATGGGCCTCACGCAAAATAGTTTACCTCAATTCCAAGTCGTTCGGTACACAAAGCCGACTCTGGAATCTCAACACACCATCTTTGTGAATCACAAACCCAGGAAACTTTCCCTTAAGAACATTCTCTCGGGTTTGAGTAATCATCGGATCTTCCAACTACTTTAGTTTTATTTCATCGATCAGCGATGACGAAATCTCCAAAACACAAAGATGCCCGACAGCTCCTGGCAACAAAGTCTCCACACTCAACTCGTTCACATCCCGCTGAAGCTCAGATTGAGACATAAGTATCTCAAGCGTCCGCAACGCAATCAGTTTCCGACTCAAGGCGTCTACCACGACGTTCGCCTTGCCCGGATGATAAAGGATCTCGAGGTCATAATCCTTAATCAACTCCAACCACCGCCTCTGCCTCATATTCAACTCCCGCTGAGTGAATACGTACTTCAGACTTTTATGATCGGTAAAAATCTTACATGTAGAGCCAAAAAGGCAGTGACACCAAATCTTGAGCGTGAAAAAAACCGCCGCTAACTCCAAATCATGAGTAGGGTAGTTAAGCTCATACGGCCTCAACTGTCTCGACGCATATGCAATCGTCTTGTTGTGCTGCATTAACACGCACCCAAGACCCTGAACCGAAGCATCGCTAAGATGGCAAAACCCTCGTTGCCACCCGACAATGCTAGAATCGGGGCTAAAGTCAAACGCCTCTTCAGCTCCTCAAAACTCGACTGTCTTTCATCATTCCAGACAAACTTCTCGGATTTTTGGAGCAACTGTGTAAGTGGCCGAGCCAGTTTCGAGAACCCCTCGACAAATCTACGATAGTAGCCAGCCAAACCCAAGAAACTACGGACCTCCTTCACATTCTTAGGCGGTGCCCAATCCAAAACTACCTCAATTTTCTATGGATCCAAACTGACCCCCTTAGCTGAAATCACGTGACCCAGGAACATCACCTCCTTCATCCAGAACTCACATTTCGTGAACTTCGAATAGAGTCGCTCGGTCCTCAAAATGTCTAACACCACAAGCAGATTATGTGCATGCTCCTCCTCATTCTTCGAATAGATAATGATATCGTCAATGAAGACGACGACACACTTATCCAAATACTCTATGAAAACTTTGTTCATCAATTGGATGAACACCGCCGGCGCGTTGGTTAACCCAAATTGCATAACCACAAACTCATAATGTCCGTATCTCGTCCGAAAAGCTGTTTTCGGATTCGAAATGTCGGACTCCTTTACCCAAAGCTGATAGCACCCCGATCTCAAGTTGATCTTTGAGAATACCGCAGCTCGCTGCAACTGATCAAACAAGTCATCAATCCTTGGCAAGGGATACTTGTTCTTGATGGTCACTTTATTTAGCTTGCGGTAGTCGATACATAAACGCAGTGAACCATCCTTCTTCCGCACAAACAGAACCGGTGCTCCCCAGGGCAAAGCGCTCAGTCGAATATACCCTGAATCAAGAAGCTCACTCAACTGCTTCTTAAACTCAGCCATCTCCGAAGGTGCCATGCGATACGGCGCCTTAGAAATCAACTCGATAGCGAACTCAACCTCACGGTCCGATGGCAACCCCGTAACTCATCAGGAAAGACATCAAGGAACTAACTAACCACTGGAATCGGTGAAAACTCGACTCCACCAACCCCCGCCTTCAAGGCGTAGCTCCAATAATCAGTACACCCTTTCCGCATGAGTCTCATCGCCTTCAAGGCTTTAATCACGAACTTCTGGTTCCCCCTCTTTCACCCCTCGAAAGAGTGTTCTGTGCCGTCCTCGGCTAATATGGTGTTGATTATCGTGCGATAGTTCATGATCGCACCATGCCGCTCGAGCCAATCATCCCCGAGAATCAAATCCTCACCCTCAATACTCACAACAATAAGATTAGAGAGCCAAGCCCTCTCACCAATAATCACAGAACAATCTCGGATCTCTCGATCACCAACAATCCTATCACCGCTAGGAATTTTAACGATGAAAGGCTCATAAGGTGACAAACATTTAAGACCCAAATGGCGCACACATTCCAGAGAGATGAACAAATGCGTAGCACCGGAATCGAAAAGCACACTGACAGGATGAGAATGAATATTAATGGTACTGTCGCCACAGTAGCCACTGGATCATCGGCCCTCCTCATCTCATAAAAACATGGATGAGTGAAGACGACACTGGAAGCTCCCCGTCAACCGGGCTGGCCCCAACCCCTCTCTCGGTCGGTACTCTGTGGGGGTTGTGGATTAGGTGACCCTTGGTTCACACTCGGCTCCCTAGGCGCTGGGAAGCAAGTCTGAGCACCAAGAGTTCTCTCTCTCTCAGTACAGAAATCAGCCTTGTGGCCCGGCTGGCCACACCGATTACACATCATCAGTGGATTCAAATAAGTCCGACCGATGTGGCCCGGTCGGCCACAGTTAAAACACTTCACATCACGGGAAGAAGTACTGGCAGCCCCACAGAAACCCCCAAAAGAACGGGCTGGACCACCACCACTGGGAAAATTAGCAGACTGATATTTTTCCTGACCTCCACCTTTGTAGCTCGAAAGATTTCCGACGGACTTCTGTTTATTGCTCTCACGAGCCGCCTCACTGGCCGTCAAAGACATATCATATGCAAGAGCTCTACTCTGATGATCATTTAAGGTGGTGCAGGCGAGCCCAGATATGTAGTCACGAATCTTCAGTTTCATCCGCCTGGAAAAGTAGAAAATTTTGTCGCTCTCCTCTCTAACTTGGGCCTTCACAAAGCCCAACTCCCGGTTGTAATCAGCAATAGCCTAGGAAACAAGAATATCCCGAGGCTAAGCATCATATAAAGCATGGACCCGAGCCTATTTAACTGGCCACGGGCAATATTCGGTCTCCATATGGTCTTTGAACTCGACCCATGAAGCAATATGGTCCTTGGGCTCAATAGCCTCCCACCAGTCAGTAGCTTCCCCAGTAAGAAAATACTGGGCAATAGGGACCTTGCGATCCTCGGGACAGTTGGTGGCAACAAAGACCTTGGATATCTCCTTGATCCACCTCTCCCAACCAATCGGGTCTGAAGTCCCCGAGAACTAAGGAGGATGCATCTTGATGACATCCTGAAGCCAACGATCTGCTCTGCACCGAGTAGCATGGGCCGGAGTCGGGTTTTGAACCGCCTGAGCTATCGCAGCCATTTGGTTCACCATTTGTTGCATCACAGCTGCAACACCAAGATTAGTGTCAACACCGGTTGCGCCCTCTTGAGTAGCACTATGGCTCTGATGACCATCAGTACTACCGGCCCCAGAATTGTGTGATGTGGCCGCCTCACTGGTTGTCCCATGTCCCCGACCGCGTCCACGACCACGGCCGCAACCTCTACCTCGACCTCTCTCAGCATCCACACTGAAGATAAGAGGTAGCAAAAGCAATTCGATAGTACGAGAGGAAAAACAGTCATAGTTCAAGAAGTTCGATACGAGAAAATAAGCAATCGAATAAGAAAAACTTACGAAGACTGGTGGTACCGAGATGATGGAAGCATGATGACGATATGTAGAAATAAAACACGACTAGACCCAAATAACCGTCAAGCCTAGGTATCCATGAACCTAGCGCCCTGATACCATTTTCTGTAATACCCCAAGATATTCAGGGTATATTACAGCGCCGTGGACCCTACATAGGACCCACTAGGCTAGGTGACCAACTACACTCATCGACTCGCGGATTCAACGCAATATCACCACGTCATAAAGATGCAAAACAATAATAATTCACCCTGTTCAACCGGTCAAGCAACATCACAACAACCCAACGAAAATATAATGAACGAAGCAGTTCAATTCGCAAAATCAAAAGCTCCTAAGTACTCGAGTACTTACATTAGTTTACAAATTTTCAAAACGATTTAAAGATGGAAAACAGATAAAACACTACTTTTGCACAATCATCACGCACGACCGTCATCCTCGTACTGATCCAGTGCCCGCTCGTTCCGCTGATCTTGACCTAAAATTCATAAAACGTATTTCCCCAAAAGGGTCCCCAAAAGGGGTTAGCAATTACGCTAGTACAAGTAACCAAATGAACAACTTACATCTTACACATTCTCAATGCATGCAATCCTGAAATCACAGTTCAAAAGCACTCATTTCCAGAAATGCCAATACCCAAAACACATTTATAAAAAATGCACCACAATTAACCGCCAATCCACGCCTCTGTGGACCCCTATCGAGACCCCATCGGATCTAACCCGTAGTGGTTAAAAGCCAAGATCGTCGATCCACGTCTTTGTGGACCCCTACCGAGACCTCGTTAGATTAACCCGTAGTGAGCATACACAAACACCCATCACTCATGCAATACTATCATGTTAAGAGTGTAAGTTCATTAAGAATACATTCCTCAATTATCACGACGGAAAGACGAAATGAACAATCACAATTGCGAGAAACCGGACACACCGAACCTAGACGATTCGTCAAACGTCATTACAACTAATTATACAAGAGTAACAATTACGGAAAACACCCGAAACCCTGCCTACGATTCATGTAAGTTCGTATAAAAATAACGACGAGTACGAATCGCAACCGAACCCTCTCGATTTCACAAATATCACGAAACTTACCATGAGCTCGTAGGGAAAACAAGAATACCACCAAGATTAATCATATACATCATGGATTAATCAACAATACGGAACGAATCGGACAAAAACTCAAAAAACCCCAAATTTCCCAAAATAGGGTTCTAGGATATTACCTTGGATTAAGGATGAAGGATCCAAGTAGATATTGTTAATATACACCAAAAACTCAAGAAAAAAGATATCTGAAGTAATTGGAAGAAGAAATCGCCTCAGAATCGCCTAAAGGATCGGTCGGCCGCGGAGAAGGAGAGGAAATGAATAATGAGGCGAATCTGGTTCAAGTCTCTGGTTTATATAACCAGAGACCTCAGCGTGCGCTAAAGATCCATAGTTAGCTTGCTACCCAGCCAAAAAGCAGTCCAGAACCTACGGTTCTGGTCCGTTAGCATGCACTACCAGAGAATAGCATGCGCTAACAGCCCCTCGATAGCGCGCGTTATCGGGCCATATCATGCGCTACCTGGACACCACACCGAGTCCGAAAATATTCTGCCCAGTCTGGACTACCAAGTTAGCACGCGCTACCGGTCACCCAACATGCACTAAGTCCAAACCATTGCGCTAATATACAAATTTAGCGTGCGCTAAGCTGCTCGTCCAGAGAGCATATAGCAGAAACAACCCACTGTCACTGCTGTGCTCGAGTCGTTAGCGTGTGCTACAAAACAAATGTAGCATGCGCTACTCAACGTTACTTGTGTACACTAGACAACAGGAATAGCGCGCGCTAGCGGGTGCAGCAAGCAGTAGAGAGAGCACCCCAAAGATGGAAAACAGCGAATTCCACCTCGGATGAAAACAACGCGCATCCGACACCAAACAACGGGCGGAAGAAGACACATGAACAACAAGATTGAGTCAGAACCAAAGCGCTAAAAGAATACACAATTCCGACTACCCAAGGGTTCGGAAAACTACAATATTAGTAATCGCCCCAAAACTTTGGGAAATTACAAAATGGCCCAAAACATCCGAAACACACGATACATGATCGAAACAACATATGAAAGCTCACAGCATGCATAATAATATGTGATGGATCTACGGCAACCTCGAGACGGCAGTTCTGAACAATGATTGCGAGAATCGAACGAAATAGCGACGGAAAAGATAATAAACACGGAATTGAGTAAAACAAGTCCGAAACAAACTCGGATGACAAAAAGTTCAGTATTAAGTATTCTTGTAATATCTATACGGTTACAAGCGAGTCCCTAAAACAAAAAATACACCAAAAATGAAAATACCGGGAAAAAAATGCGGATATTACATAGGTGTTTTTTGGTTCCCTTGACTACGGAGCCAGAAGCACCAAGTCTTCGCATTACATTGTAAGAACCCCCACTCCTTGACCACGACTCTTGCCACGTCCAGTCACCTATTCATTGGGGTAGTTTCATCCTTCACTTTGCCATAATTGGCCTCTGGAATTTTTTTTGTCCCAACCGGCCTGTCATTATTGCTCATTAACACTTTGTTATGCCTCTCAGTCACTTGCAGTAGGTTGATTAGATTGTTGAAAGTACTGATGCGTTTATTGTCGAACTCCAACCTATACTGGTTCGCTAGTATAAAGGTTGAAGTAGGAAAGGTGGAAAGAGTTTTCTGGATCATATCATCTTCTATCATGTCCTTTCCTCAGAAATTCATGCATTCCTTGAAATTGAGCATATCCTTTGTTAAAATCATTGATCCGTTTATAATCAAACAAGCGGATTTCATTCCACTATGCGGTCAACTCTGGGAGCAATGTGTTATGAATGTTTTCAAATGAGCCTTTAAGGGCATCCCCCAATTCTTAGGGGTTTTCAACTGTAGATATTTCTATCAAAGGCTAGGGTCGATATGTCGTCTAAGGAACATAAGTGTGCTCGCTTTTATCTTATTAGACTGTGCTTGGTGTAACACTCTGAGATATTCGAAGTATATTACAGCACTGTGGACCCCTACGTGGGACTCACCAGGCTAAAACAAGAAAACACCACTTGACTAACCGTCTCGGTTAGCGAGGAAACATACATTAACAATACAACATATAAAAACACGCCCAGAGAAACCGGCGTAATAAACATCAACCCACAAATATAGTAGCTTCAACGAATAACAATCACAATTCGAAGAGAAAAGCCTAAGTACTCGCCAGTACAATCTAAAAGTTTAAAAGTAAACAACCATGATGAAAGAAACAAAGGAAGTAAAAGAACTCAAATGCACATGTCAATGACCATGGCTAGCATCCTCGTATTGTCCCAGTGCCCGCTCGTCTGGCTGAACATAACCTGAAATCCATAACGAGAATTTCCCGAAAACGGGTCCCCAAAGGGGTTAGCAATTACCCTAGTACAAGTAATAAAGGTAAACCAATCGCTTACACATTTCATAGTACAATGCATCAAATTCATTTCAAAACCAAAACCAGACATGTCTTTTCCGGAAACAAACAGTCAATCAATTTCGCATTGGGAACAGGGATATACCGTTGATCCCACTCGAGGCCTCTAAAGACCCTCCCGAGTTGGCCATATCACAAAACAAATCATGTACGCGCATCGCCTTGGGAACAGGGCTATACCATTGATCCCGCTCGAGGCCTCTAAGGACCTTCCCGAGCTGGCTAGCGAAACAAACTCGTGAATCCAGGGCTATACCATTGGAATCCAGTGCAAAGCACACACAATATACATCACCATTTCATGTTAAGCATAAAGGTTTCCAAAAATACTTGCCTTGAGTAATTGACGACGCAACGAATGGAAAGGAAAATCACCGACGAACGCTAGGAACCGATAATCATGAACCTAACGATTCGAAGAATACAATTACAACCATTTCTAAACGAATACGGAATTGAAATACTCCCGAAAACCCGCCTACGATTCATGTATATTCGTATAAAAATAACGAGGGCAGACCACAACCAAACCCTCTCCAAAACGCAACAAATCCGAAATATTCCATGAATCCGTAGGGAAACCAAGAATATCAACAAGATTAATCACATTCATTATGAATTAATCAACCATACAGAACGAATCGGACGAAAAACTCGAAACCCCAAGTTTCCCAAAAACAAGGTTCTAGGAGTTTACCTCGGATTAAAGACGAAGAACACGAATAAATGTTGATAATACACTCCAAAAACTCGAGGAAGATGATGGCTCGGAGTTACAAAGCTTCAAATCGCCCGAAAATGCCAAGAAATCGCATTGGAGTCAGAGGGGAGAGGAGGAAAAGTGAAAAATGACTGAAATCGGTCAACTCTTGGGTATATAAACCCAGGCCGAGTTACGTACGTTAGCCACAGGTAGCTAACGTACGTTAGCTTGTTAACGTACGTAAAACCTCCTATCTTACGTACGTAATGCAATGGGCAAGACCTCCTGTCCGATTTCCTACATACCATAACGTACATAACAGCATATGTTTTACGTACGTAATGTCCCTTTCTGAGGTTGACAGGCCACTACCAACAGGCAAGGAAAGAACCAAAAAACATCGAAATGCAACGGTGAGCAAAACACGAGGGTACGAACGTAAAGGATTCGAAGCGACGAACCTAAGTGTTGAAGGAAAACATATTCCCGACTACCCGAAGGTTCGGAAAACAACAACAAACGTAATTACCCCAAAACTTTGGGAAATTACAAAACGGCCCAAAACATCTGAAATGTATGATACACGGTCGAAACACCAAACAAAAGCTCACAACACGCATAATAACATGAGATGGATATTTGTCAACCCCGAAATGGCGGTTCCGAACAACGATTTACGAGAATACACGAAATAGCGACGAAAATGACATAAAACACCGAATCTAGTAAAACGAGTCCGAAACAAGCTCGAACGACAAGAAGTCCAATATTAAATATTCTCGAAGTGTCAATACGGTTATAAGCGAGTTGCTAAAAATGAAAATACACCAAAAACGAGAATATCGGGAAAAAGGAAAAATGCGAATATTACATTCTACCCCTCTAAAAATAAGTTTCATCCCGAAACATAAGAAACAAACAACTCGGGGTACCTACCACACATGCTATCCTCGGTTTCCCAAGTTGCCTCCTCGACACCATGCCTCGACCACTGCACTTTGACCAAGGGAATGGTCTTATGCCTCAGTCGCTTCTCACGGTGCTCCAAAATCTTCAAGGGACGCTCCTCGAAGGTAATGTCCTCGCAATATCGATCTCATCATAATCGATGACATGACTAGGATCCGGAACATATTTCCTCAGTCAGGAAACATAGAAAACGCTATGAACATGGCTCAAGGATGGGGCAACGCCAAATGGTAAGCCAATTCGCCGACTCTCTCGAGAATCTCGAAAGGTCCAATAATTCTAGGACTCAACTTCCCTTTCTTCCCGAAACGGAAAACTCCTCTCGTCGGCGACACCTTTAGCAAAATGTGGTCTCCCACCTCGAATTCCAAAGGTCGACGATGGACGTCGGCATATGACTTCTGTCGACTCTGAGCAGTCAACATCCGTTCCCGAATCAATTCCACCTTCCGCCTCGTCTCTAAAGCGATATCCGGTTCGGTTCCAATCCGAATTGACGCGTGCCAACTATTGTTGTACGTGAATTCGATCAATGGAAAATGCTCCTCCTAGTCACTACTCCAGTCGAGAGCACAAGCACGCAACATATCCTCGAACGTCTGGATGGTGCGCTCCGACTGTCCATCCGACTAAGGATGAAAAGAGGTACTCAAATGCAGCCGTGTAGCCAATGCCTTATGTACCACCTTCCAAAAGTGTGATACAAAACGGCCACCCCGATCTGAGACAATAGACTTCGAAGTACCGTGAATTCTCACAATCTGCGCAGTAAATACACGAGCAAACTTCTCTGGGCCCCAAGTATCCTTGATGCCCAGAAAATGTGCCGATTTGGTCAGACGATCAACAATCATCCAAACCATATTCATGCCCAATCTCGATCTCGGCAAACTCGTAATGAAGTCCATCGATATATCTTCCCATTTCCATTCCGGAATGGGAAGTGATTGCAATAACCCGGCCGATCGCTGATGATCGATTTTGACCTGCTGACAAGTCAAACATTTCGCTACAAACTGTGCGACCTCTTCCTTCATGTCATTCCACCAGAAATTCCTTCTCAGGTCCTTGTACATCTTACTCGAACTAGGATGAACGGAGTAAGGTGTAGCATGGGCCTCACGCTAACTACCCTGTCTCAGCTCCGAGTCGTTCGCAACCGACTCTGAAATCTCAGTACACCATCTTCATGAATCACAAACCCAGGAGACTTTACTTTAAGAACATTTTCTCGGATTTGGATAATTATCGGATCCTCCAGATGCTTCAATTTAATTTCATCGATCAGAGATGACGAAATCTCTAAAGCACAGAGTTGCCCAATGGCTCCCGACAACAAAATCCCAACACTCAACTCAATCAAATCCCGCTGAAGCTCAAATTGAGACGTAAGGATCTCAAGTGTCCGCAACGAGACCGGTTTCCAACTCAAGGCGTCGGCCACGACGTTCTCCTTGCCCGGATGATAAAGGATTTCGAGATCACAATCCTTATTCAACTCTAACCACCTCCTCTACCTCATATTCAACTCCCGCTGAGTAAATATGTATTTCAGACTTTTATGATCGGTAAAAATCTGACATGCAGAGCCAAAAAGATAGTGACGCCAAATCTTGAGCGCAAAAACAACTGCCGCTAACTCCAAATCGTGAGTAAGGCAGTTGAGCTCATACGGCCTCAACTGTCTCGACGCAAATGCAATAGTCTTGTTGTGATGCATCAACACGCATCCAAGACCCTGACCCGAAGCATCGCTATAAACGGCAAAACCCTCGTTGCCACACGACAACGCTAAAATCGGGGCTGAAGTCAAACGCCTCTTCATCTCCTCAAAACTCGACTGCCTCTCGTCATTCCAGACGAACTTCTCGGACTTCTGGAGCAACTGTGTAAGTGGCCGAGCTAGTTTCGAGAAACCCTCGACGAACCTACAATAGTATCCAGCTAAACCCAAGAAACTACGGACCTCCTTCACGTTCTGAGGCAGTGCCCAGTCCAACATTTCCTCAACCTTCTGCGGATCGATACGGACCCCCTCGGCTGAAATCACATGACCTAGAAATATCACTTCCTTCAGCCAGAACTCACGTTTCGAGAACTTTGCATAGAGTTGATCGATCCTCAAAATGTCCAACACTACTCGCAAATGATGCACGTGTTCTTCTTCGTTCCTCGAATAAATAAGGATATCGTCAATGAAGACGATGACACACTTATCCAAATACTCAATAAAGACCTTGTTCATCAACTGCATGAACACCGCCGGCGCATTAGTTAACCCGAAAGGCATAACTACAAACTCATAATGTCTATATCTCGTCCGAAATGCTGTTCTCGGCACGTCGGACTCCTTCACCCGAAGCTGATAGTACCCCGATCTCAAGTCAATCTTCGAGAATACCTCAGCTCCCTGCAACTGATCGAACAAGTTATCAATCCTCGGCAGAGGATACTTGATCTTGATGGTCACCTTGTTTAGCTCGCGATAGTCGATACACAAACGCAGTGAACTATCCTTTTTCCGAACAAACAAAACTGGTGCACCCCAAGGTGAAGCGCTCGGTCGAATATACCCCGACCCAAGAAGCTCACTCAACTAATTCTTTAACTCGGCCATCTCTGAAGGTGCCATGTGATACGGCGCCTTTGAAATTGGAGCCGCACCCAGCACTAACTCGATAACAAACTCTACCTCACGGTCCGGCGGCAACCCCAGTAACTCGTGAGGAAAGATGTCAGGAAACTCACTAACAACTGGAATCGATGAAAGCTCGACTCCATCACTCTCCATCTTCAAGGCGTAGCACCAATAACCAGTACACCCCTTCCGCAGGAGTCTCATCGCCTTCAAAGTGTTAATAACGAACTTCTGGTTTCCCCTCTTTCGCCCTGCGAAAGAGTGCTCGGTGCCGTCCTCGGCTAACATAGTGATGATTCTCGTATGGTAGTTCATGATCGCACCATGCCGCTTGAGCCAATCATCCCCGAGAATTAAATCCTCACCCTCAATTCCCACAACAATAAGATTAGAGGGCCAAGCCCTCTCACAAATAAGCACAGAACAGTCTTGAACCTCCTGATCACCAACGATCCTATCACCGCTAGGAAGCTTAACGATGAAAGGCTCACAAGGTGTCCAACAGTCGAGACACAAACGGCGCACACACTCAAGATATATGAACGAATGTGTAGCACCATAATCGAAAAGCACACTGACAGGATAAGAATGAATAAGAACGATACCTATTGCCACAGTAGCCGCTGGATCATCGGCCCTACTTATCTCATAGACACGCGGGTGGGCGGAGCCGACACTAGAAGCTCCTCCTCTAGCAGGCTGACCCCGACCTCTCCCTCGGCTAGCACTCGGCGGAGACTGCGGAGCGAACGAGCCCTGGTTCACACTCGGATCCCTAGGCGCTGGATGAGAAGAACGGGCACCGAGAATCTGTCTGATCTGTTCACAAAAGGAAGCCTTGTGGCCCGTCCGACCACAAGTATGACAAGTCAACTACGAACGAGACACTCCCGGTTCTTATGGCCCGACAAGCCACAGTTAAAGCATATGACCTTACGAATGGAGGTTCTAGCAGCACCTCGAGAACTCCCAGAAAAATGAGCCGAACCACCTGTAGGGACATTCGCAAACTAAGATTTCTGCTGGCCTCTGCCCTTGTGACCAGAAAATTTCCGACAGACTTCTGCTTCTTGCTCTCACAAGACGCTTCACTGGCCGTCACCGACATAGAATACGCAAGAGCCCTACTCTGATAATCCTTCAAAGTGGTGCAGACGAGCCCAAACATATAGTCTCGAATTGACAATTTCATCCGTTTGGAAAAGTGAAAAATTTTGTCACTCTCCTCGACAACTTAGGTCTTCACGTAGCCCAACGCCTTGTTGAAATCGGCAATGCCTGAGAAACAGGATATCTCGAGGCTGAGCATCACAAAAGGCATTAACTCGAGCCTGTCTGACCAGCCACGGGCAATATTCGGTCTCCAATAGGTCCTTGAAGTCCGCCCACGAGGCAACGTGGTCCTTAGACCCAACAGCCTCCCACCAGTCAGTAGCGTCCCCAGTGAGAAAGTACTGGGCAATAGGGACCTTGCGGTCCTTGGGACAGTTGGTGGCAACAAATACTTTAGATATCTCCTTGATCCACCCCTCCCAGCCGATCGGGTCTTAAGCTCCCGAAAACTGAGGAGAATTCATCTTGATGACATTCTGAAGCCAATGATTCGCTCCGCCCCAATTAGCGTGGGCTGGATTCGGGTTCTGAACCGCATGAGCTATCGCCGCCATTTGGTTCACCATTTGTTGCATAACAGCCGCAACACCAAGGTCGGCACCATCTTGATAAGAAGCATGGATATGACAGTCACTGGTGCTGCCGTCTCCCGAAGAATGCGACATGGTCGCCCCACTGTTAGGAATACTTTTTAGATTTTGATGATGTCATCATTATATTCAAATGTATGATTATTGCTTGGCCAAATGTAAGGAAGAACCAAATGAATATCTTCCATAGGTCAAACTGTGGTAAGTTAGATACTTGGCAAAATGTAAAGAAGAACCAAATGAGTATCTTCTATAGGCCACATAAGTTAGGCTTAAAAATCGGCTAAGTGTAAATCAGATGAGTATCTATCAGCCGAGTCTTGGTCAACTCACCTGTTCAGATAAGGTTGACCATAGACGAGTTATATTAGGCAATCTTATCAAAGAAGTTCTGGTCAAATAAATTAATCAGCGAAGTTGGACCAGACTGCAGTCAAGAAGGAAAAGTCAAAGTCATCTGAAGTCTGACCATCATATCAGTCAAGTTCAATCAGGTCAGAAGACTTCAGACAAGTCGGCACATCAGAGAAGGTTGACTGCACATCAAATAGGTTGACCATAGAGAGGTTAGTCAAGTACTCCAGTCCACGTCAGGATGTGTTGAATAGTCAATATTTACGAAAAGTCTCATGCGGGCGATTAGAGACAGACTGGAGAGATTCCCGGAAAGGATATGAATTAAGTAATTCATCTAGACCCACCACTGCAGACTGTTGGAATATATATTCCACATATTAATAAATTATGTTTTGATGATTAAGTTGCTAAACAAACAAGACAACATAAAGGCGAAGCAAATCGACGAAGCAAACAAAGACGCAAAAAGTTGCAATCTGGACTGCATTAGCGCATGCAAGTCATCACACGTTAGCGCACGCTAACGGGAAGTCATCTGCATGTCAGCCGAGTTCGAAGTAACTTGAAGTGAAGTTAGCTGACGAGGTAGCGTACGCTACACATAGTCATTAACGCACACTATCGAAGGATTGTTACCGTTGTGAAGATATTCAAACACAGAATGACGTATGCAATGAAGTCAGTATTAGCGCACGCAAGAGATGATATTTAGCGCACACTAAATATCAGTTTAAATCAAGTCAATGTGAACGTTGGAAAGATTCAGTGGAAAGTCAAGTTTTAAATGGATACTTTGACAAATGAAGGCAACGAATATATTGCTTAGCGCACGCTATATTGTATTATTAACGCACGCTAAAGCAAGAGTATAACGTACGTAAGGAAGAAGTCATAACGTACGCTAAAGTAGAAACGAAGCCACTGGACTGAAACTGGGAACAGTCTAGCGTACGCTACATGCACGCCACACGCGATAGTGCACGCTAAAGAGAAAGCCTAGCGCACGCTAATTAGTCAAAATAGACTAATGGCTAGTTTGGTGGATGAAGGCTATAAATACCACATCTTTGGTATTATACCATACAACAACTCCAAGCAATGAAGCATCGATCTTATATTCATATACTTACATTGTTGTTGTGATATTGAGCTTATATTGTTAGTTTGAGTGTTTATACATTCAACATTATACACGAGAGGTAAAAGAAAAGATACGATTGGATTCGGTGTTATTACGATCAAGGATCCGGCATTGTTAGAATCACAATCGCTATCTTGGTAAGGTTTATCTAGTACCAATAGAAAGCTACAGTGGTTGATTCCTTATCCAATAGAAAAGGAAAAACGGTTTTACTCGGACCGATAGAAGACGAGCTTGTAACGGTAATCCCTCGACCGATAGAAGAGAGGCGTAGAGGTTTTGAGCTTAATCGTAAATAAAAAGATACATCGAGAGAGGTCGTAGGCTTCGTTAATAGCCGAACCTTTATGGAGGAGAAAAAATAAAAATCAAAGAAGTCGAAAAGGAGAAGAAAACATACAAAAAGGGGGAGAAACGACGGAGTTGAAAAATAAAGTTGAAAAAGAAAGGATTCGAGAAACTAACAAAACGATCAAAGCCGAAAACTTTGAAACGTATATAGATATATATTTTTACTTTTGCATATTTTATCCAATTCAGGAGTTGTTTTGTAATCATCAAAAAGGGGGAGATTGTTGGAATATTTATTCCACATATTAATAAATTATGTTTTGATGATTAAGTTGCTAAACAAACAAAACAACATAAAGGCAAAGCAAATCGATGAAGTAGACGAAGACGCAAAAAATTGCAATCTGGACTGCATTAGCGCATGCAAGCCATCACATGTTAGCGTACGCTAACGGGAAGTCATCTGCTTGTCAGTCGAGTTCGAAGTAACCTGAAGTGAAGTTAGCTGATGAGGTAGCGCACGCTACACATAGTCATTAAGGCACGCTATCGAAGGATTGTTACTGTTGTGAAGATATTCAAACACAGAATGACGTATGCAATGAAGTCAGTATTAGCGCACACAAGATATTATATTTAGCGTATGCTAAATATCAGTTTGAATCAAGTCAATCTGGACGTTGGAAAGATTCGGTGGAAAGTCAAGTTTCAAACGGATACTTTGACAAATGAAGGCAACAGATATATTGCTTAGCACACGCTATATTGTATTATTAACGCACGTTAAAGCAAGAGTATAACGTACGTAAGGAAGAAGTCATAACATACGCTAAAGGAGAAACGAAGCCACTGGACTCATACTGGGAACAGTCTAGCGCACGCTACATGCACGCCACACGCGATAGCGTACGCTAAAGCGAAAGCCTAGCACACGCTAATTAGTCAAAACAGACTAACGGCTAGTTTGGTGGATGAAGGCTATAAATACCACATCTTTGGTATTATTCCATAGAACAACTCCAAGCAATCAAGACATTGATCTTATATTCATATACTTACATTGTTGTTGTGATATTGAGCTTATATTGTTAGTTTGAGTGTTTATACATCCAACATTATACACGAGAGGTAAAAGAAAAGATACGATTGGATTCGGTGTTATTAGGATCAAGGATCCGACATTGTTAAAATCACAATCGCTATCTTAGTAAGGTTTATCTAGTACCAATAGAAAGCTAGAGTGGTTGATTCCTTATCCAATAGAAAAGGAAAAACGGTTTTACTCGAACCAATAGAAGACGAGCTTGTAACGGTAATCCCTCGACCGATAGAAGAGTGGCGTAGAGGTTTTGATCTTAATCCTAAAGAAAAAGATACATCGAGAGAGGTCGTAGGATTCTGTTATAGCCGAACCTCTATAAATCCTTGTGTAATTTATTTTCCGCAATTTATTTACGCTACCGCACAAACGGTGCAAATACCGATTTTATACCAACATAAACTTTAATCTTATTATATTCAAAATATTCAGCGCATCACATGGAAGTCTTCACAATGGTCGGAATTGGATTAAAATATGGGAATCCAGCCTTGCAACGTTCAGAAAAATAAACAAAGAAGTCTATTTCTCCAACGGATGATTTGTTACAGATTTGCAATGGCCATGAAGAAATGCTTAACGATCAACACCTATCTATATCCGAAGATCTGAATATTAGTAGTACGATGCGAACAACACTTACAAGCAATCAAAGCAAATAAAGCAATCAAAGCGAACAATAGCATCGTGGAAGAGCAAGAGTTCAAATGTTCTTATTTGAAAGAAGCTCTTAGTTGGAGAAGACAATCACTCGTTTATTTAAAACCTGAGTTCGGGGTACTTCACTGGTTGAAGTTCGAGAGACTGTAAAGACATCCAAGGATCATAGATCTAGAGTTGCAAGGCAGTCAAAGGGAGTTGCAACGACAAGGAATTCCACTGGTTGGAAGCTGTTGTAATTGGTTGAATCACTGTAATATTTATCACTGGTTGAGAATTATAGTGAATTCATCTCCAACTGGTTTGGAGAAAAGTGGATTAGTAGAGAATTACCCCACCTCTAAGACCACTATAACTGCCTGCGTGTTTTACTGCTTTCATCATCATACTTAACTGCTGCATTCATACTTAAGTGTTCCATTGATTATTTCTGTATTCGTCATCAGCTGACTTCCGCACTTACATTGACTACAGACGACTCTAAGTCATTTGTACCATTAGCTGAGAAACTCATCCTTTGTGGAAAAGAGTTTCAATAAGTCTATTCACCCCCCCCCCCCCGGTAATATCCGCAAATTCGATTTCCGGTAATTTTCTTTTTTGGCAAGAGTCCATTTTGACAACTCGCTTGGGTCCATTTCGTCATTCTGAGAATGATTAATTCTGCACTTTTTGGCATCAGAATTCGTTTCGGTGTTGTTTTGTTGAGTTCCATGCTTCTTAGCTACTTTTCCGCATTTGAGTTCGATTCTTACAAATCTCGTTCGAAACTGCTGTTTCGAGTTTCCTTTAAGTCCGATTAACTTTGTTAGACGTGTTGTGAACTTCGGTTTGGTTATTCGATCACGTATTGTGATTTTCGGATGTTTTGGGCCTTTATTGTAATTTCCCAATGTTTGGGGTGATTACTTTCCATTGTCGAATTTCGAGCCTTCGGGTGGTCGGAATCATGTGTTCTCTTAGTGCTCGAATTCGTATTTGCGAGTACTTCGTAATCGTATCTTCGATTCGTATTCAGGTTCGAGTTTCGGGGTCGTTCGGGCCATCGGAGTTGGCCCCGGCCGAGTCATGGTTGGGCATTTTGGGGCCAGGCCACCCCTGGCCGAGTTACGGCCGTAAGGGCCTGGCAGTTACGGACGTAAGGCCAGTTACGTGCGTAAGCCTTGACTGGTTACGTACGTAACGCTGCCGGCATTTTTGGGCAGGAGACTCGGCCATGGCCGGTTACGTGCGTAAGCCATGGACAATTACGTACGTAAGGCGGCCGGCAGGCGGCCTATATAAGGCCCAGCAGACGGGTTTTTCACTTATTTTCTCACTCGTTTCATTCCCTTCCGTGGCTGGAGCTTTGATTAACATGGAGGCATGTTGTTAGGCAATGAATCCATGAAGTCCTGGAGTTCATATCATCAATTATCCATCCTATAACACCCTTTGATCAAGCGAATCAGGTCAAATTTTCTAGAAATCTAGTTTTTGGGAATTCGGGTATTTTGTTTGATTTCGTCCGTTTAGTCCGATTTAACTTAGGATTGTGATGGGTTGATGATTATTTAGATTTATTATATCATTTGCCTTGTTATTCCAAGGTAGGATCGTATAGATTCGTCGTTTTGGTTGAGTTCTTAATCGACGCCTTGAAGGTGTCCGGTAGAATGTCATAGAGGGGTTTTCGGACATTCTACGATTATTCTTCCACGTATGATCGTTGATTTATTAATTATATGATGTTAGGGTCGAGTTTCCTGTGAAGAAACCATGTTGAACCCTTCCGTTCGTCGTCGTCTCCCTTTTTGGTAGCACCGAGTATTTTGAAGCTTCCCGGTTGAGCCGTGTTCGTCGGAATACTTGCGTGCTGATTTCGAGGCAAGTACCTTGTCCATATAATTCTTGTTTTGTGGATATGATAATTGGTGATCGTCTAAATGTGTTTGTTTGGTCGTTTGAATTGAACTTTCAAAAGATTCGGTTAACCTTGTTAAAGGCTCTCTTTCAAAACCGTGTGTGTTTTGTGATTGGTGAGTTTTGTAAACGAGTATGTGAATCTTATGGATATGGTTGGTGTTTAAGTTGCGATTGATAATGCGTGTGTGCGTATATTGCTTCATTTCGATGCGTTGTGGTTTGACGTGATGTTTTGCTAAATGTTAGATGCCTCTGGGTGAATTGTTTGGATATCTTTGTTGTATTGTGTTATATGTGTGAATACGTGAATGTGGGTGGGGCCTACGGTGACACATGGCATGCGATCATGTGGTCAGGATGCAACAAGCGATTGATCCAATCGTGAGAGCCTGAGAAAAACTACGGTGACACATGGCATGTAATCATGTGGTCAGGATGCAACAAGTGATTGATCCAACCGTGAGCGCCAAAGATGTTGTGTGTGATTTGTTTCGCTAGCCAGCTCGGGAGGGTCCTTAGAGGCCTAGAGTGGGATTTGTGGCTTCGTCCCGGTCCTAGGCGATGCTTGCGCGTGATTACGTTGTGTTGATTTTATGTCCGTCGAGGACACGTGATGTGGGTTTTGACCCTGTGAATTGTTAGTGGTTTTCTATTTGCGAAAACAAAAACCTTTGGGCTGTGACCCTATTCATTTTGGAAAGAGAAGGATTTGATAATCCTAAATTGTTTTCTATTAAAACTCCCGAGGGTATATTAAACCATTTTGCAAATCATTCTCGTTATTTGTGATCTTTCGGATTTGGAAAGTTTTACTCAAACTCTTGCCTCGGGAAGTATTCGTTTCGTTGTATTTGAATCTTTGAGGATTCCTGATTATTTTTATTCTTGGAACTTGAATCATATGGCTGGTATTTGCACTTTTTACTTGCACTATCAAAATAGTGGAATTTTGCTAACCTGCGAGTAATCGGGGGGTGGATGTCTGTATTGCATTCAGGTTTCAGGGAGCGTGGCACAGGGTCGGCATGAAGGATGATGAAAGATGATCGATACTAATCACATGTGGACCGTACGTTGTGTATTGGTTCAATTGTACTTTATTTTCCGCTGCATTATTTTTCCCCATTATACGGGAGTTTGTTGTATTTTGACCCCCGCGTGGGCAAGTATTGTAATCGAGTTGTATGTTTTTATTGAAAGGACAAATCAGTCTATTAAGTCTTTTTAGCCTTAAAGGCATTGTCGAGTTGTTCTTTTGTTGTTACCAGCCTGGTAGATCCTTGAGGAAAGGTTCTACGGCGTGTAATATCCCTGAGCGGATTGGGGGTGTTACATAAATGGTATCAGAGCTTAGGTTGTGGAAACCTAGGCTGTCGGGTTTAGTTGTGTCTATTGAGTTTTGTCTCGTCGGATTTTGTCTTACGGGGTCGTGTCGCGATGCATTATCTGAGTTCGTTGGTCGTGATTAGTATCGTGGGGTGATCATCATCTTCGTGCGACCTGTGGTTGTAAGTCTCCCTTATTTGTGATTGTGCCTCGTCTGATGCGAGTTACTGATATGATTATGTGTTAAGTGACGGAATCCACCTATGGATTTTGATTTCGTGATATTTGGTTATTTGACTCTCATATTTTGTTTATATGAGGAGTGTCGCTGGTTATGTATTCTTGACTGTTGGTTTCGTCCACTGCGTGTATATTTCAAACTGCGTGTATAGTTTGTGCTCAATATGGTATGGAAATGTTTATGGGTGCGATTTACTCATTCCGGAGGGGCTTCGGATGGATCAGTGGTTTAGCCCCGGTCCTAAGCTAGTTTGAACTACGATGTGACTGTCTGTTTTCCGGTAAAAGACATGTATTGTCTTGATTTTGCATGATTTGATGCGTGTACAATGATGTGTTTAAACGAATATTGTTACATGAGAATTTTTGGGCATTCTAGCCCATTGAATTATTTTTGAAAACCTTGAGTATCTTAGAAAATAAATTTCGAGACGTACTTTTAAAATGAATTATTTTCTCGCGGTACTTTCAAGGTGCCACAATACGATTCAAAAAATTTCCAGTCGAGGACCAAAATATTTTGAGACATTTTCAATGATTTGGAAACGCTTTTGCTTAGGCCCGAGGGTCGAATATTCCGAAAGTTTATAACTAAAAGAAAGTGTCCTCATTTTTATCAAAT
Organism: Orobanche coerulescens; assembly: GCA_033398695.1. Classification (NCBI taxonomy): domain Eukaryota; kingdom Viridiplantae; phylum Streptophyta; class Magnoliopsida; order Lamiales; family Orobanchaceae; genus Orobanche; species Orobanche coerulescens. The sequence goes on from CM065810.1 coordinate 129,537,650, forward strand.
GCAAAATGGTTTTCCAAAGTCTCGATAACGATGTTTCATGTTTGTACTTTTTTTTTTGAAAGGTGATACTCAAGATCAACCGGTGTTTCCAAAATTATTTTCAAAAGGTGGTTTTCATTTTTAAAAACCTATCAATTCCCATTGGCGGTCTGGGAATGTATGTATGATGTTCGCATTGTCGTTATGATGTTAGCTCCCGATTATGATTGAATTGGTGGCATGAACGTTGAGGCGTTGCCATGCATTTGTTGTACTAGCCCTCTGTAAGAGGTGTGAACTGGTATTCACTGTTTGTCGCCTCGTGGTGATTTGCATGTTGTCGCATGAGTGTGAGCTGTTAAAGCTTGGATTTGTACGTTTATGTACATAGGTGATTGTTTCATGATGTTTGTGATTGTGTGCTGGCTATCGTTCGGGCTGCTGTAATCGTCGAACGATGTCGTTGTTGTTGTTGTTGTGATTTTTGTATGTGTTGATATGTTATGCTGAGTTGGCATCTCCGGTATGTTGTTTTGCAATGTTACGTTCCATTGTATCTAGCATTTGTATATTCGGTACGCCAAGCCGAGGCATTTCAACCGTGATGTTCCGGGGGCACGCACGTGCAAATTGTCCTTCCTCGCCAGTGACGCGTTTCAAGTGCAGACTCGAGGGACACCGAATCCAGTTTTGAGAATTGGTTACCGAGACTTCCGGAGTTCGCGCTTCAGCACAGATATCAGAATCGGCTCTGAGAGGCCCATGGGAGATGTTTCCGTCGACTGCTTTTGTGTTGTTGCCTTGTTTCCGTTATTGGGATTTGTGGGGACGACCTTCTTTTATAAGAGGTCGAACGTAATACCCGTATTGTTTTTGGACTTCTGCATTTCCTCTTTCTCAAGTCTATCGACTCGTTCGTGTTCGTTGATACTTTCTGAACTTGTTCTGTATTTCGGTTTCATCGTTCGAACGGGTTGTGACCTTGTTTCGGATCGATCTGTTTATCGTTGTGACTTTTATGAGTTCGGTTTAATTCTTGTAAACCTTGTTCGAAAGTAACATCTTCCAGTTTCTACCAGCTCTTTTAATGTCTTGAGTTGAATTGTGAACTTCGGATTTATTTTTCGAGCGTTGTTGTTCGATCATTGTTATCTGATCGATGTTGTTCGATCGTTGTTGTTTTATCACTGTTGTTCTATCGTTGTTGTTTAGTCGTTGTTGATCGATCGTTGTTGTTAGATCGGGGTTGTCTGACTGTTGTTGCCTGATCTCGTACCCCGAAGAATCGTCGTTCACCGTTAGTTTGTTGTTTCGGGTGTGGCCAGATAGGTCACCGAGCCATGCAATGCGAGACGGTAACTGAGATATTTTGGGATCGAGGTTGCATCCCTGCTCCGAAAGGGCACGGAGATGCCTAGTGTGCTTTTTGAGGATTTCGGCATAGTCCGAATTGTTTGTGATTGTCCTAGTGGATCGTTTTATGTTTATTTTCCATTTTCTCGACTGTGCACGATGCTTAGTGTTTTGTGATTGTTCGGATAATTGACTTGATTGTATTATCTTTTTGATGACGCTTGTCACATGTTGGTTTTATTATGTCCCTACCGGTGGCGTTGTGTTGGTCGTCGTGGAGCGCGTTTTCACGCCGTATATTCCTTTGCGTTGCTTGTAACGTTTCGCCGATGGGCGAAAGTTACGCGTTTCTTGGGTATCTCGTTGAGTGCTTCCTGGTGGGATGTTGCTCCTCCCTACTTATTTTAAGTTTCGGGACGAAACTTCTTTTAAGGAGGGTAGTATGTAATATCCGCAAATTCGATTTACGGTAATTTTCTTTTTTGGCGAGAGTCTGTTTTGACGACTCAGTTGGGACCATTTCGTCATTCTGAGAATGATTAATTCTACACTTTTTGGCATCCGAATTCGTTTCGGTGTTGTTTTGTTGAGTTCCGTGCTTCTTAGCGACTTTTACGCATTTGAATTCGATTCTTGCAAATCTCGATAGAAACTGCTATTTCGAGTTTCCTGTAAGTCCGTTTAACTTTGTTAGACGTGTTGTGAACTTTGGTTTGGTTATTCGATCACGTATTGTGATTTTCGGACGTTTTGGGCCTTTTTTGTAATTTCCCAAAGTTTGGGGTAATTACTTTCCGTTGTCGAATTTCGAGCCTTAGGGTGGTCGGAATCGTGTGTTCTCTTAGTACTATAATTCGTCTTTGTGAGTACTTCGTAACCGTATCGTCGATTCGTATTCAGGTTCGGGTTTCGGGGTCGTCCAGGCCGTCGGAGTTGGCCCCGGCCGAGCATTTTGGGGCCAGGCCACCCCTGGCCGAGTTACGGCCGTAAGGGCCCAGCAATTATAGCCGTAAGGCCGGTTACGTGCGTAAGCCTTGTCCGGTTACGTACGTAATGCTGCCGGCATTTTTGGACAGGAGACTCGGCCATGGACGGTTACATGCGTAAGCCATGGCCGATTACGTCAGGCTGCCTATATAAGGCCCAACAGACGGGTTTTTCACTTATTTTCTCACTCGTTTCTTTCTCTTTCGTGGCTGGAGCTTTGATTAACATGGAGGCATGTTGTTAGGCAATGAATCCATGAAGTCCTGGAGTTCATATCATCAATTATCCATCCTATAACACCCTCTGATCAAGCGAATCAGGTCAGATTTTCTAGAAATCTAGTTTTGGGGAATTTGGGTATTTTGTTTGATTTCGCCCGTTTAATCCGATTTAACTTAGGATTGCGATGGACTGATGATTATTTAGATTTATTATATCATTTCCCTTGTTATTCCATGGTCGGATCGTATAGATTCATCGTTTTGGTCGAGTTCTTAATTGACACCTTGAAGGTGTCCGGTAGAATGTCATAGAGGGGTTTTCGGAAATTCTATGATTATTCTTCCTCATATGATCGTTGATTTATTAATTATATAATGTTAGGGTCGAGTTTCTTGCGAAGAAACCATGTTGAAACGTTTCGTTCGTCGTCGTCTCCCTTTTCGGTAGCATCGAGCATTTCGAAGCTTCCCGATTGAGCCGTGTTCGTCGGAATACTTGCGTGCCGATTTCGAGGCAAGTACCTTGTCCAAAGAATTTTTGTTTTGTGGATATGATAATTGGTGATCGTCTAAATGTGTTTGTTTGGTCATTTGAATTGAACTTTCAAAAGATTCGGTTAACCTTGTTAAAGGCTCTCTTTCAAAACCGTGTGTGTTTTGTGATTGGTGAGTTTCGTAAACGAGTATGTGAATCTTATGGATATGGTTGGTGTTGATGTTTCGATTGATAATGTGTGTGTGTGGGTATATTGCTTCATTTCGGTGCGTTGTGGTTTGACGTGATGTTTTGCTAAGTGTTTGATGCCTTTGGGTGAATTGTTTGGATATCTTTGTTATATTGTGTTATATGTGTGAATACGTGAATGTGGGCAGGGCCTACGGTGATACATGGCATGCGATCATGTGGTCGGGATGCAACAAGCGATTGATCCAACCATGAGAGCCTAAGAAAAACTACGGTGACATATGGCATGTGATCATGTGGTCAGGATGCAACAAGTGATTGATCTAACCGTGAGCGCCAAAGATGTTGTGTGTGATTTGTTTCACTAGCTAGCTCGGGAGGGTCCTTAGAGGCCTCGGGTGGGATTTGTGGCTTCTTCCCAGTCCTAAGTGATGCCTATGTGTGATTCGTTTCGCTAGCCAGCTTGGGAGGGTCCTTAGAGGCCTCGAGTGGGATTTGTGGCTTCGTCCCGGTCATAGGCGATGCTTGCGCGTGATTACATTGTGTTGATTTTATGTCCGTAGAGGACACGTGATGTGGGTTTTGACCCTGTGAATTGTTAGTGGTTTTCTATTTGCGAAAACAAAAACCTTTGGGCTGTGACCCTGTTGATTTTGGAAAGAGAAGGATTTGATAATCCTAAATTGTTTTCTATTAAAACTCCCGAGGGTATTTTAAACCATTTTGCAAACCGTTCTCGTTATTTGTGATCTTTCGAATTTGAAAAGTTTTACTCAAACTCTTGCCTTGGGAAGTATTCATTTCGTTGTATTTGAATCTTTGAGGATTCCTGATTATTTTTATTCTTAGAACTTGAATCATATGGCTCGTATTTGCACTTTGTACTTGCACTAGCAAAATAGTGTAATTTTGCTAACCCCCGAGTAATCGGGGGGTGAATGTCTATATTGCATTCAGGTTTCAGGGAGCGTGGCACAGGGTCGGCATGAATGATGATGAAAGATAATCGATACTAATCACATGTGGAATCTTACGTTGTGTATTGGTTCAGTTGTACTTTATTTTCCGTTGCAGTATTTTTCACCATTATACGGGAGTTTGTTGTATTTTGACCCCTGCGTGGGCAAGTATTGTAATTGAGTTGTATGTTTTATTGAAAGGCCAAATCGTTCTACTGAGTCTTTTTAGACTTAAAGTCATTGTCGAGTTGTTCGTTTGTTCTTACCAGCCTGGTAGATCCTTGAGGAAAGGTTCTACGGCGTGTAATATCCCTGAGCGGATTGGGGTTGTTACACCCCCCCTAGACTTACTCCTGGACAACTTGTGACCTACAAGTGGTATCAGAGAGGTTGGTTCAATATTTCAAGAACCAGATCCATATATCGAGGATATATTTTAAGCTCATTTTAGAAATGGAACACATGCATTCTAGATTACCTGTTATTTCAGTTGACGAGTATTATCTTTAGAAGATAAGGATGCAGGCACACTTATCTTCAATCCATGACGATATGTGGTGCATCATAGAGGACGGTCCCTTCATCTTCAAGAAGGACAACACTCCTGAGGAGATTGCAGCTGGGAAGCCAGAAAAGATCCCAAAGAAGAGGACGGAGCTGACCATTGAAGAAAGAAAGTTGGCCAACCTTGACAACCGGGCCAGAGACATGCTGTACCAGATTCTTGACAAATCAACAATGGTCAAGATCAAGAACTGCAAAAACGCCAAAGAAATCTGGGACACATTTGCTTTAATGTGTGAGGGAACAGAGCTGATAAAAGAAAACAAGTTGTCAATTGCTACCCAAAAATTTGACAACTTCAAAATGAAGAATGGTGAATCCATAGACCAAGTGGACACAAAATTCACTAAAATTATCACTGAGATTAACTCCCTGGGAAAATCATATGGGAACAGGGAGATGGCGCTGAAGGTCTTAAGATCTCTCAATCCTGAATGGAGTATGAAGGCAGTGGCCATGAGAGAATCCAAGGATCTTAACAAAATAAAGATCCAAGAGCTATACTCTGATCTAAAGGCTTATGAATTCGAACTCCAAAGTTCATCATCTACCGATCCTGTAGATAAGGGAATAGCCTTCGCAGCCGAGTCCCCCGCCAAAAGCTTATCTGAAGTCAAATATCCAAATCCACTTTATTTTGAGGAAGAAATGGCGTTCATAATGCAATGGTCCAGCAACTTCAGAAAGAACTACTCCAAATACAAAAAGAATTATAAGGAGAACCCCAGGAGAAATCAAAAGGCTGGAAGCTGGAAGGTGGAGTGTTATAATTGCCACAAGACAGGACACATCCAAATTAACTGTCCTGATCTCAAGAAGGACGAGAGCAAGAAGGAGATGAGCAGAAAAGAAGACCGAATGAAGGACCTCATTGGAGAAGACCAAGAGCGAGTAGAATTAAGCAGCGGATTCTTCTCTGATGATGATGAAGAATATGATTGTCTGATGGCCAACCTAGCTGATGAAGAGGTAACATCTAAACCCTCAATTTCTAATAATAACAGCTCAGACATGTCACAAGACATGGACTTACACGAGTCTGTAAATCAGCTTCTCAAAGACTTTGAGAGATTAAAAACTGCACACCAAACTGTATTAGCCGAGAGGACCCAGCTGCAAGATGAGAATGGGCAGCTGAAAAATGACTTTGAAAAACTCAGCCTAGAATTTAATAAAACCAAAGTTGATCTTGAAAAACAGGCTACAAACAACTCTACAAACCAGGCTGATAATACCACAGCTGAGATAAAATGACTAACTGTTTTAAATAGTGAAAAATCAGCGGCACTTGCTCATGTCAAAGCTGAGTTCGCAAAAATGACTCAGCAAAGTAAAAATCAGGTGAAGGAAATAACCTCCCTGAAGGCATCTCTAACCCTGGACGAATTGTGTATGAATAAAAGGCCATTATATTCTAGATCAGGCCTTGGATATGACCCCCACACTCCCTCTAGTTCTAAAACAACTTTGATCAAGGGAGAAACAATTGTCTCATCTGCTGAGCCAATATATAAACCTGTATTTCAAAATAGGCATCAGCCAAGTCACAGGTCTAGGTTGCAGCCAAGTTATAAAAGGCATCCACCTAGACATGAGACTAGGCAATGGCTAAGGCAGAAGCAGCAGCCTAGACAACATGCCCATTATTTTCAAAGACTCCCCAAAAATAGATTTCAAAATGGGAGGGGCAAATGGAAACCTCAAGGTTATCCTAATTTTCAAAACGAACATGTGTGGAGACCTCAAAGATTTAATAAATGGTCTCATCCAAGATTTAGGCATGGCCCACACCATCAATTTTATGAGGCATATCCGGTACACAATCCTAACAGAGGATATAGGCCCAGCCTCACACCTTTTAGGGGTAATAACAACAATTTTCACAATCCCAGGAGAAACCAGTTCTTCAGGAAACCAACTAACCCCCGATGACCCACACAGATTTGGGTACCTAAATCTCTGCTTGTCTGATTGCAGAAAAGGTGGAAGGACTACTACCACATCTCCACAAATTCAAACAGTGGAGGTGAAGAATGGTTTGTAGATTCCGGATGCTCAAGTCACATGACTGGGAACAAGAAGGTGCTGATAAATTATACCAATGAAAAAGGTCCAGACATAACCTTTGTAGATAGCTCTAGTGGTCAGGCCAAAGGTTTTGGAGAGCTGCACAGAGGAAACATCACCATATCCAAAGTTCATTATGTCAAAGGACTCAAGTATAATCTTTTGAGCATAAGTCAGTTTTGTGATGAGAAGAATCTAGTAGTCTTCACCATTTGGAAATGCATGGTGATAGATATCCTATCTGGAGAAGTGAAGCTACAAGGATTCAGAAGAAGGGATGTCTATATGATAGATTGGAACACAGGAACTCCTAATACCTGTTTTCTCTCTAAGACAATAGCTGAGAATGGATGGCTATGGCACAAGAGACTATGTCACCTAAATTTCAAAGCCATCAACAAGATTAGTTCTCTGAAACTGGTAAGAGGACTTCCAGAAGAAGTATTCAAGAAGGAAGCTCTTTGTGATGCATGTCAGAAAGGGAAGCAAACAAGGGCATCATTCAAGCCAGTTCAACCTACCACTCTTACAACAAAGATCTTAGATCTACTTCACATGGATCTATTTGGTCCCATCAAGCCAAGGACCTTAAGTGGCAGAAAGCGCGCTCTAGTAGTAGTAGATGACTACTCAATATATACATGGGTTGTTTTCCTCTATAAAAAGAGTAAAACACTGACCAAGTTACCTGAGCTGCTAAGGAGGATCCAGAATGAGAAATCTCTCTCAATCATCAAGATCAGATCACATAGAGGAGGAGAATTTCTCAATAAGGCAATAACTGATTACAGTGATCAAGATCCAGTATGAAGTCTCTGCAGCCAGGACCCCTCAACAGAATGGTGTTGCTGAAAGAAGAAAAAGAACCTTGAAGGAAGCTGCCAGCTCCATGATTGCAGAAGCAGACCTGCCCAAGAGGTTCTGGGCTGAAGCTGTCAACACAGCATGTCACACTCAGAACAGGAGTATGATAGTAGGGAGACATGGCAAAACTCCCTATGAGGTTTGGAATGGCCGAATACCAACTGTTGCATATTTTCATATTTTTGGTTGTAAGTGTTTCATCCACAACAATGGTAATACCCAACTAAATGCCTTTGATGTTAAAACTGATGATGGTCTCTTTATGGGATACTCACAAAGAATCAAGGCATATAGAGTTTTTAATAAAAGAACCTTAGTTGTGGAGGAAACACCTCATGTTGTATTTGATGAAACTACTGCCGAGTACAGGAAAAAGGTGGAGCTGATAGAGAATAAGCTCAAATCTGCCACCCTAGAAGAAGTCATTGTCCATGACACAGGAATGGTGGACTCACCTGCAGACCAGCCTGAAGACCCATCTGTTGTAATATCCGTACTTTCTATTTTTGGTAATTTCTATTTTTGGTGTATGTTCGTTTCGGATGACTCGCTTATTACTAGTTTGAAATTCTAAATTTATTTTGTTCTTGGAGTTTTTCCATTCGGACGAGTTTCGAAGATATTTTTACGTATTTTCATCTTGAATTATACTTTGTTGTATGTATGTTCGATTATCATAAAACTCGTTCGATTTCATTATTTCTCTGTTTCTATGAGTTCTGTTGGATAAGTTGCTCATGTTGTAAGTTTCGGATTATTAATCCGACGTCGTATCATGAATTTACGGATGTTTGGGCCATTTTGTAATTTCCTAAAAGTTTAGGGTGCTTTTATCCTCCTTCTCGTATTTTGGATTCCTCGGTAGTTGGAAGTGTTGGGATTCCGAAAATAAAACGAAATACGCAGCGGAAATAAATACGAATCCCAAACAGGATCGATCAAGTAACGTATATACGAAAAATAAATACGAAGATAAAGATCATACCGTTGAAGCCTTTGAAATAATTCTTCGTAAAATTGGATGACGATCACGAACCTCATCCCGAACATGAAATCCCTTTGTTCCAAGCACCGAAAGTTCGAAGCCTCTACTTCACACGCGTCGGAAGTTGCCCGGAAAAATTTCGACGAGACTCCGTTCTCCAAGAACACGGCTAGGGAACTCGTAGGAATTTTTTCTCTCAATTTTTCTTAACTTTTATAACACCTCTAAGATGAAAAATATAGAAAAGAAAAATTTCTCTCTATCCTCACTTTACTCTCACGGCAGGCAGCTAATGAATGAGTATATGAGTTGATTTTAGTTATCTCATTTCATCATATATAATGTAATGATATATATATTATAAAGGAATAATTATTCCTTTACAACTATCATTCACAATTATGTGGGAATCTCAACTCTAAGTGAGTTCCCACACTCATGCAAGATCATGCCATGCCATGATGAGTGTGTGGCCACAAGGAAGTTTCTAGAAAACGAGCCGAGCCACTCGGCTCGTGTGCTGACGTTAAATCAAACGACTCGTTAAATACACTCCTTTTAATCATCAATGTATTTATATTAATTAATTAATCTAATTAATTAATTATATCAAATACAAATATATATTTCTCTAAGAAATATAATTTATGAATTAAATTAATTACCCGGTAACTTAATTTAAATTCATAAGACCGATATTTGATTTATCCAATAAATCATAATTAGATATCCAATATCTAATATTAATAGAGAGATAATAAATTCACATTTATCCGTCAGCGCTCCTGATGCGCAACTCCGTAGGTCCGTCTCAGCCGGCATTGGGAGGAACCAATGAGTGCGGGCAGCACTTAGCCAGCCTAGCGGGCCGCACTGTAAACCCCGACTGAGAACGAATGAAGGGATCATTCCAGAACCATTATGTCGTGAATACTATATACGTATAGACCCTTCATCAGATGTCCCGGTCAAGTCTTCGGGTCACGGTAAAGTCAAACCCTACTGTTTGCTAAACTCTATACATGTGTTAATGCAAATCAAGACCGACTGATTAATAGTGTATCTAATACGACTATATCAGAATGCTTTGGCCAACGACTTATGATCTTATTTGCCATTAGGCGTACAATAAAGACTGCTACCTGCCCGTATAGTCCGCACTTCGAGGTCGACTCAGCAATTAAGCAAATGAGTCTAACTACTCTAATGACAAACTAAACGTCACAGGCACATCTTCTACTGAACCCTCAAGTCAAAGGTCCACGTATACTATCACAACCTTTCGATTCGTCATCGACTCTCCGAGAGTGAATACCGTGTGACTGAATCGAGTATGAGTCGTGTTCGAGTATACTGGCCCCACCAATATACTTATAACTATGCTATCAAGACGTGCACACGTCCTAGCATCAGTTATACAAGTCATATTAAAACTTAATGCCCATTTTAAGTTTATTGACTTGTGAACAATTTATGTAAATAAACTTTAAACACTTCCAGTACATTTTCTCTTATCCCATAACGAGAATGGAATGTTCGATTTATTTACATGGACTTCACTTCAATGTTAACCAAGTCAAGAATGCAATTGAAATACAATAAACAGTGAATGAATCGTATTGCCTTTTTATTAATTATTCCATAATTACAAGTATAATGCCCTTACTCTCTCATCCCCTGAGTGGCATTCGAGGGCATATTCCTAACAATCTCCCACTTGCACTCAATGCCACGCATCATGGTATCCAATACCCATGTTCTTCAGATGTCTTTCTAAGACGGCCTGAGATAATGGCTTAGTCAGCGGGTCAGAGACATTGTCTTCTGAGTCTACTCTTTCCAATGAAACATATCCTTTTTCCACCATCTCTTGAACAATGTGGTACTTTCTCTCTATATGCTTGGTGTTGTGGTGAGCCCTCGGCTCCTTGGCTTGGGCGACAGCTCCATCATTATCACAGAATAGTGATATAGGCAACTCCGCATTAGGCACCACTTGAAGTTCTTGTATAAACTTCTGCATCCAAAATGCTTCTTTGCTAGCCTCTGAGGCAGCTTGATACTCTGCTTGGCAGGTGGAATCTGCAGTAGCGGTTTGCTTGGAGCTTCTCCAAGATACTGCTCCTCCATTGAGAGTAAATAAATACCCAGATGTCGACTTAGAGTCGTCATTGTCTCCTTGAAAATCAGAATCGGTGAATCCAATCACCTTCAGTTCTCCACCACCATAAGTAAGAACTAAATCTCTAGTTCTTCTTAAGTACTTAAGAATGTTCTTTACGGTAGTCCAATGTTCCCTTCCCGGGTTTGCTTGAAATCGACTTACCATACTCACAGCGTAGGCTAAGTCTGGTCTCGTACACAACATAGCGTACATGAGGCTACCCACTGCCGAGGCATAGGGTACCTTACTCATCTCTCTCTTGTCTTCCTCACTTTGAGGACACATTTTCGTGGTGAGATGAATTCCATGTCGCATGGGAAGGAACCCTCTCTTAGATTCATCCATCTTGAATCTTCTCAGGATTTTATCGATATAAAGGGCTTGGGAAAGTCCTATCATTCTTCATGGTCTATCTCTGTAAAGACGGATCCCTAGAATATAGGAAGCTTCTCCCAAGTCTTTCATGGAGAACGTTTTAGAAATCCAAGCTTTCACAGTGCTGAGCATTGCTATGTTATTTTTTATAAGTAGAATATCATCTATATATAGTACTAAGAACGCAATGTTGCTCCCACTGATCTTTTTGTAAACACACGGTTCCTCCTCATTTCCTTCGAAGTCAAAGTCCTTAACTGCTTCGTCAAATCGAAGGTTCCAACTCCGAGAAGCTTGCTTCAGACCATAAATGGCTCGTTGCAGCTTACACACTTTATGAATATTAGCTTTGGACACAAAACCTTTAGGCTGTTCCATATAGATTTCCTCCTCGAGGTATCCATTTAGAAAAGCCGTTTTGACATCCATTTGCCATATTTCATAATCATAATAGGCAGAAATGGCAAGCATCATGCGAATCGACTTTATCATAGCTACGGGCGAGAAGGTATCATGATAATCGATTCCTTCCCTTAGGTGATAACCCTTATCCACAAGCATGGCCTTATAGGCATCAACCTTGCCATCCCCATCGTCTTTCTCTTATAGATCCATTTATTTCCAATAGTCCTCATGCCAGTTGGAAGATCTACTAGAGTCCAGACCTGATTGGTATGCATCGAGTCTATCTCAGCTTCCATTGCTTCTTGCCATTTATCAGAGTCTACATCCACTATCGCTTGGTCATAGGTGACAGGGTCGTTTTCACTGCTATCAGGTGTGTCGTGGAGACCCAGTTCCTCGACATGTGTATAGCCATACCTCTCAGGTAAGTGAGATACCCTAACAGACCTTCGAAGTGGAGGTTGTGTTACAATAGGTTCGGTTCTTGATCCCCGATCGATGTATCCTTAGGAGTTTCATTATGCTCTTCCAAAGAGATATTTCTACCCGAGCCACCTTCCCGAATGAATTCATCCTCAAGGAAGTGCGCTTGTAATGCCACAACGACCCTATGGTCTTCCGGCATGTAGAATAGATAACCCATCGAGTCCTCTGGGTATCCTATGAAACGTCCTTTTATGGACCTTGCTTCCAGTTTGTCCACCTTAGCCTTTTTGACATAGGCTGGACATCCCCAAATCCTTATGTGATTAAGGCTTGGTTTCTTACCCTTCCACATCTCATGCGGAGTGATAGGAACAGATTTGGAAGGACATCTATTTAGGATATAGGCGTGATTAGTAAGGCATACCCCACAGGTAAATAGGTAAATCGGTGTAATTTAACATGGAGCGAACCATGTCCAACAAAGTCCGATTTCTCCTTTACGAAACACCATTTAACCGTGGGGTTCTGGAGGCGTGAATTGTGAAACTATTCCATGTTCCTTAAGGAACTCATCAAACTCAGTGCTCATATATTCGCCACCTCGGTCCGACCGAAGTGCTTTGATATGACATCCAGTTTGTTTTTCAACTAGGGCCTTAAATTCTTTGAATTTAGCAAAGGCTTCAGATTTATGTTTCATTAAGTACACAATCCCATACCTAGTATGATCATCTGTGAACGTTATGAAATATTGATATCCGTCTCGGGCTACTTCGAAAGCACCACAAACATCGGTATGCACCAATCCAAGTTTATCGGCAGCCCTTTCAAAAGTCCCTGTGAAGGGGAACTTAGTCATTTTGCCTCTAAGGCAAGATTCACAAGTTGGATAGGGTTCTACACCTAATGGACTTAAAAGTCCATCTTTTTCCATTTTCTGAACCTTGGTCTGACCAACATGACTGTAACACCCCCAAGATATTCGAGGTGTATTACAGCGCCGTGGACCCCTACATGGAATCCACCAGGCTAACACAAGAGAACACCTCTCGACTAACCGTCTCGGTTAACAAGGAGACAATTATTAACAACAAGAACATAAAACAACACGCCCGGTACAACCGCCATAATAAACATCAACCGACAAACATGTTAACTCCAACGAAGTCCAAACACAACCAGAAAGGAAAATCCTAAGTACTCGCGAGTACAATCTATAAGTTTAGAAATATAGGAAACAACCATATCGAATTAGACAAAGGAAATAAGACGACCCAAATGCACATGTCAACGACCCTGGCCAACATCCTCATACTGTCCCGGTGCTCGCTCGTTCGGATAATTATAACCTGAAATCCATAACAAGAATTTCCCCAAAACGGGTCCCCAAAGGGGTTAGCAATTACGCTAGTACAAGTAATCAAGGCAAACCAATCGCTTACACATTTCATAGTACATGCATCAATATCATTTTCAAAAGCCAAAACCAGACATGTCTTTTCCGGAAACAAACAATCAAACAATTTGCCTAGGACCGGGACGAAGCCACGAATCCCACCCGAGGCCTCTAAGGACCCTCCCGAGCTGGCCATTTCACAAAACAAATCACGCACAGGCATCGCCTAGGACCGGGACGAAGCCACGAATCCCACCCGAGGCCTCTAAGGACCCTCCCGAGCTGGCTAGCGAAACAAAATCATGAATCCAGAGTGAAGTCATAGATTCCCCCGAGGCCCCGTCGGACCCTCCCAGGGTGAGTAAAGCACACACATTATACATTACCATTTCACGTTAAGCATAAAGGGTTTCCAAGAATTACTTGCCTTGAATTATTGACGACGCGAAGAACGGAAAGGAAGGTCACCGACGAACGCTAGGAACCAATGAAACCGAACCTAATGATTCGAAGAATACAATCACAACCATTTCTAAATGAATACGGAATTGGAATACACCCGAAAACCCGCCTACGATTCATGTATATTCGTATATAAACGACAACGAGGGCGGACCACAACCAAACCCTCTCGATTCCGTAAAAATCACGAAATATACCATGAATCCGTAGGGAAACTAAGAATACCAACAAGATTAATCATATTCATTATGAATCCATCAACAAAACGAAACGGATCGGAAGAAAATCCCAAAACCCCCAAATTATCCAAAAGTAGGGTTCTAAGAGATTACCTTGGATTTAGGATGAGAAACACAAGTGGATGATGTTAATCTACACCAAAAATTCAAGCAAAAGAATCTCTGAAGTGATTGGAAGAAGAAAATCGCCTCAAATCGCCTCTGGAGTCGCTCGGCCGCGGAAGAAGGAGAGAAATGAGAAATTGTGATATTCTCGGTCAACTCCCTGGTTTATATAGCCAGGGAGTGTTAGCGTGCGCTAATCCTTAAGGTTAGCGTGCGCTAACGGGGAAAAATTACAGGCCAAATTAGTTAGTGTCCATCCGGAGCGACTTTTGGCCGTTAGCGTGCGCTACTCAAACGTAGCGTGCGCTAATAACCTCTCGGTAGCGCGCGCTATCGACCAATAGCGTGCGCTACTGGACATCGATCGAGTCCAGTGGCAACCGCCTGTAACCCACGATACGTTAGTGTGCGCTACCATACGAGCGTAGCGTACGCTAATCGATCCGTTAGCGTGCGCTACCATACAAGCGTAGCGTGGCGCTAACCGGCACTGACCGGGTTCGATAGTAAACTGTCGAGATCGACACTCACGCTAGCGCACGCTACCGGGCACCATCAGCGTGCGCTAGCCTCTCGACATTAGCGTGCGCTAGCATATGTAGCGACGCTAATACGCTGTCCGTAAGGTGGAAAAACAAGATCGCCACTCCGTGGCTACTCGCTAGCGCGCGCTACGAAACAAACGTAGCGTGCGCTACTAAGGGAACCCTAGCGTGCGCTATGCAGAAAGAGTAGCGTGCGCTAGGTACGAAATATGAACGGTCTAAAAACACCGGAATGTGAACGAAACATCAAACGGAACATCTCAACAGGCATCATAACGTAGGATGGATCCACGGCAACCCCGAAACGGCGGTTCCGCAAGACAATAATGGGAATAAAATCCATAGATAATAGGAAAGATACACTGAAAGATACACGAGGGTCACAACTATCGGGAAATACGCCGAAAAAGAAAAATACAAGGGAAAGAAAAATGCGGATATTACATTCTACCCCTCTAAAAACAAGTTTCGTCCCGAAACTTAAGAAACAAACAACTCCGGGTACCTAGCACGCATGCTATCCTCGGTCTCCCACGTTGCCTCCTCGACACCGTGTCTCGACCACTGCACCTTGACCAAAGGGATGGTCTTATGCCTCAGTTGTTTCTCCCGATGTTCCAAGATCTTCAAAGGGCGCTCCTCAAAAGTAATATCCTCGGTGACGTCAATCTCATCATAATCGATGATGTGACTAGGGTCCGGGACGTATTTCCTCAGCTGGGAAACATGAAAAACGCTATGCACATGACTCAGGGCCGGGGGCAACGCCAACCGGTATGCCAACCCACCGACTCGCTCGAGAATCTCGAAGGGTCCAATAAATCTCGGACTCAACTTCCCCTTTTTCCCGAAACGGAAAATTCCCTTCGTCGGCGACACCTTCAGCAAAACGTGGTCCCCCACCTCGAATTCTAAAGGTCGACGACGAACATCGGCATATGACTCACGCCGACTGGGCGATCAACATCCGTTCTCGAATTAATTCTATCTTCCGTCTCGTCTCTAAAACGACATCCGGTTCGGTCCCGACCAAATCGGACGCCTCATTCCAACAAATCGGCGATCGACATCGCCGCCCATAAAGTGCCTCATACGGTGCTATCCGAATCGACGCGTGCCAACTATTGTTGTACGTGAATTCGATCAATGGCAAATGCTCCTCCGGCCGCTACTCCAATCGAGGGCACAAGCACGCAACATATCCTCGAATGTCCTGGATGGTGCGTTCGGTATCCATCGGGGGGGTGAAAAGAGGTACTCAAATGCAAACGGGTACCTAACGCCTTATGCACACTTTGCCAAAAGTGCGATACTGAAACGGCCATCACGATCCGAAACAATAGACTTCGAGTACCGTGAAGCCTCGGGACTGCGCGATAAACACACGAGCTAACTTCTCCGGGCCCCAAGTGTCCTTGATGCCCAGAAAATGTGCCGACTTGGTCGACGATCAACAATCACCCATACCATGTTCATGCCCGACTTGATCTCGGCAAACTCGTAACGAAATCCATCGATAAGTCTTCCCATTTCCATTCGAACGGGAAGTGACTGCAATAACCAAATGGTCGCCGATGCTCGATTTTGACTACTGGCAAGTCAAACATCTCGCTACAAACTGTGCGACCTCCTCCTTCATATCATTCCACCAGAAGTTCCTCCTCAGGTCCTTGTACATCTTACCCGAACCAGGATGAACGGAATAAGGTGTGGAATGGGCCTCACGCAAAATACTCTGACGTAACTCTGGATCGTTCGGCACACAAAGCCGAATCTGGAATCTCAAAACACCATCTTCGTGAATCACAAATCCAGGAGACTTTCCTTTAAGGACGTCCTCTCGGATTTGAGTAATCATCGGGTCCTCTAATTGCTTCAGTTTAATTTCATCGATCAAGGATGACGAAATCTCTAAAGCACAAAGTTGCCCGACAGCTCCAGGCAACAAAACCTCAACATCTAACCCGATCAAAGCCCGCCGAAGCTCAGACTGAGGCGTAAGGACCTCAAGCGTTCGCAACGCAATCGGTTTCCGACTCAAGGCGTCGGCCACGACGTTCGCCTTGCCCGGATGATAAAGGATTTCAAGGTCATAATCCTTAATCAGCTCTAACCACCTCCTCTGCCTCATATTCAACTCCCACTGAGTAAATATGTATTTCAGACTTTTATGATCGGTAAAAATCTGACATGTAGAGCCGAAAAGATAGTGACGCCAAATCTTGAGTGCAAAGACTACCGCCGCTAACTCCAAATCGTGAGTAGGGTAGTTAAGTTCATACGGCCTTAACTGTCTCGACGCATAGGCAATGGTCTTGCCGTCTTGCATTAATACGCACCCAAGACCACGACCAAGCATCGCTATAAACGGCGAATCCTCGTTGCCACATGGCAACGCCAAGACCGGGCTGAAGTCAAACGCTTCTTCAGCTCCTCGAAACTCGATCGCCTCTCATCGGTCCGCACGAACTTCTCGGATTTATGGAGCAACCGAGTGAGTGGCCGAGCTAGTTTTGAGAAACCTCGGCGAACCTACGGTAGTAGCCAAACCCAAGAAATTACGGACCTCCTTCACATTTGTGGCGATGCCCAATCCAATCTTGTCTCAATTTTGCGGATCCACACGAACCCTCCTACGTGAAATCACGTGACCCAAAAACATCACTTCCTTCAGAACTCACATTTCGAGAACTTCGCATAGAGTTGCTCGGTCCTCAAAATGTCTAACACTATCCGCAAATGATGGGCATGCTCTTCCTCATTCCTCGAATAGATAAGAATATCGTCAATGAAGACGACGACACACTTATCCAAATATTCGATAAAGACTTTATTCATCAACTGCATGAACACCGCCGGCGCATTAGTTAACCCGAAAGGCATAACTACGAATTCATAATGTCCGTATCTTGTCCGAAAAGCTGTTTTCGGCACGTCGGACTCTCTCACCCGAAGCTGATAGTACCCCGATTTCAAATCAATCTTCGAGAATACCGCAGCTCCTCAGAATCGATCGAACAAGTCATCAATCCTCGGCAAAGGATACTTGTTCTTGATGGTTACCTTGTTTAGTTCGCGACAGTCGATACACAAACGTAGTGAACCATCCTTCTTCCGCACAAACAGGACCGGTGCGCCCCAAGGCGAGGCGCTCGGTCGAACATACCCCGACTCAAGAAGCTCACTCAACTGCTTCTTGAACTCTGACATCTATGAAGGTGCCATGCGATACGGCGCCTTCGAAACAGGAGCCGCACCCGGCTCTAACTCTATAGCAAACTCGACCTCACGATCCGGTGGCAATCCCGGTAACTCGTCAGGAAAAACATCAGGAAACTCATTAACTTGGAATCGACCAAGCTCGACTCCACCATTTTCCGTCTTTAAGGCATAGCACCAATAACCAGTACACCCCTTTCGCAGGAGACTCATCGCCTTCAAGGCATTAATAACGAACTTCTGGTTTCCCCTCTTTCGCCCCGCGAATGAGTGCTCGGTGCCATCCTCGGCTAACATAGTAATGATTCTCGTGCGGTAGTTCATGATTGCGCCATTCCGCTCGAGCCAATCATCCCCGAGAATTAGATCCTCACCCTCAATATCAACAACGATAAGATTAGAGAGCCAGGCTCTCTCACAAATAAACACAGAACAGTCTCGGACCTCTCGATCGCCAACGATCCTGTCACCGCTAGGAAGTTTAACGATGAAAGACTCGCAAGGCGACAAACAGTCGAGACTCAAACGGCGCACACACCCCAGCGATATGAACGAATGTGTAGCACCAGAATCGAAAAGCACACTGACAGGATGAGAATGGATATGAACGGTACCTGTCGCCACCGTAGCTGCTGGGTCATCGGCCCTCCTCATCTCGTAGATACGCGGCTGGGCAGAGCCGACACTGGAAACTCCTCCTCTAGCGGGCTGACCCCGACCCCTACCTCGACCGGCACTCGGAGGTGGCGGCGGAGCAAAAGAACCGTGATTCACACTTGGCTCCAAAGGTGCTGGAAAAGAGGCCTGAGCACCAGGAAGCTTTCTTACCCGCTCACAAAAGAAGGCCTTGTGGCCCGACTGACCACAAGTGTGACAAGATAGAGGCGGACGAGGACACTCCCGGTTCCGATGGCCCGGCTCGCCGCAGTTAAAGCATTTGGCATCCCGAACGGAGGCACCGGCGGTACCCCGATAGCCCCCAGAGAAACGAGCCGAATTACCTCCAGGAATATTCACAGACTGAGACTTCTGCTGGCCTCCACCTCTGTGACCCGAAAATTTCCGTGGATTTACGCTTCTTACTCTCCCGAACCGCCGCATTTGTCACCGACATGTCGTAGGCAAGAGCTCGACTCGATAATCCTTGAGTAGTACATACAAGTCCAGACATATAGTCCCGAATGGGCAGTTTCATTCTCCTGGAAAAATGGAAAATTTTGTCGCTCTCAGGGACAACTTGGGTCTTCACATAACCCAACTCCTTGTTGAAATCATCAATAGCTTGGGATACGGGAATATCCCGAGGTTGAGCATCGAAGAAAGCATGCACTCGAGCCTGTCTGACCGGCTACGGACAATACTCGGTTTCCATCAACTCCTGAAACTCGGCCCACGAAGCAACATGATCTTTGGGACTAACGGCCTCCCACCAATCTGTAGCATCTCCCGTGAGAAAGTATTGAGCAATAGGGACCTTACGGTCCTCGGGACAATTGGTAGCAGTGAAGACTTTGGATATCTCCTTGATCCACCCTTCCCAGCCGATCGGGTCCGAAGCTCCCGAGAACTGAGGAGGATGCATCTTGATGACATCCTGAAGCCGCGATCCGCTCCGCCCGATTAGCGTGGGCCTGATCGGGGTTCTGGACCACTTGAGCTATAGCCGCCATCTGGTTAACCATTTGCCGCATAACGGCCGCAATACCAAGATCGGCGTGCTCTGAGAAGAAGCATGATCGTGACGGTCACCGCACTGCCGGCTCCCGAAGAATGCGACGTGGCCGCCCCGTGCCGCCCACGTCCTCGGCCGCGCCCACGGCCACGACCACGACCACGG
Source organism: Orobanche coerulescens (assembly GCA_033398695.1). Classification (NCBI taxonomy): domain Eukaryota; kingdom Viridiplantae; phylum Streptophyta; class Magnoliopsida; order Lamiales; family Orobanchaceae; genus Orobanche; species Orobanche coerulescens. The sequence goes on from CM065810.1 coordinate 129,557,487, forward strand.
TTTCCACCGGCATCCATACTGATGTTGAGAGATAACAGAAGTATATCGATGATGAGTAAGGGGGAAAAGCAATTACGATTCAGAAGTAGAAATACAATGCAAGAAACAAAAGAGCCGAATAGGAAAACTTACGAGCACTGGAAGTACCGGGATGCTGGCAGCGGCGTGACAATGTGCAAAACAAAACACGACTAGACCCAATGACCAACAAGCCTAGGTATCCATAAACCTAGAGCTCCGATACCATTTCTGTAACACCCCCAAGATATTCGAGGTGTATTACAGCGCCGTGGACCCCTACATGGAATCCACTAGGCTAACACAAGAGAACACCTCTCCACTAACTGTCTCGGTTAACAAGGAGACAATTATTAACAACAAGAACATAAAACAACACGCCCGGTACAACCGGCATAATAAACATCAACCGACAAACATGGTAACTCCAACGAAGTCCAAACACAACCAGAAAGGAAAAGCCTAAGTACTCGTGAGTACAATCTATAAGTTTAGAAATATAGGAAACAACCATATCGAATTAGACAAAGGAAATAAGACGACCCAAATGCACATGTCAACGACCCTGGCCAACATCCTCATACTATCCCGGTGCTCGCTCGTCCGGATAATTATGACCTGAAATCCATAACAAGAATTTCCCCAAAACGGGTCCCCAAAGGGGTTAGCAATTACGCAAGTACAAGTAATCAAGGCAAACCAATCGCTTACACATTTCATAGTACATGCATCAATATCATTTTCAAAAGCCAAAACCAGACATGTCTTTTCCGGAAACAAACAGTCAAACAACTCGCCTAGGACCGGGACGAAGCCACGAATCGCACCCGAGGCCTCTAAGGACCCTCCCGAGCTGGCCATTTCACAAAACCAATCACGCACAGGCATCGCCTAGGACTGGGACGAAGCCACGAATCCCACCCGAGGCCTCTAAGGACCCTCCCGAGCTGGCTAGCGAAACAAACTCATGAATCCAGAGTGAAGTCATAGATTCCCCCGAGGCCCCGTCGGACCCTCCCAGGGTGAGTAAAGCACACACATTATACATTACCATTTCACGTTAAGCATAAAGGGTTTCCAAGAATTACTTGCCTTGAATTATTGACGACGCGAAGAACGGAAAGGAAGGTCACCGACGAACGCTAGGAACCAATGAAACCGAACCTAACGATTCGAAGAATACAATCACAACCATTTCTAAATGAATACGGAATTGGAATACACCCGAAAACCCGCCTACGATTCATGTATATTCGTATATAAACGACAACGAGGGCGGACCACAACCAAACCCTCTCGATTCCGTAAAAATCACGAAATATACCATGAATCCGTAGGGAAACTAAGAATACCAACAAGATTAATCATATTCATCATGAATCCATCAACAAAACGAAACGGATCGGAAGAAAATCCTAAAACCCCCAAATTATCCAAAAGTAGGGTTCTAAGAGATTACCTTGGATTTAGGATGAGAAACACAAGTGGATGATGTTAATCTACACCAAGAATTCAAGCAAAAGAATCTCTGAAGTGATTGGAAGAAGAAAATCGCCTCAAATCGCCTCTGGAGTCGCTCGGCCGCGGAAGAAGGAGAGAAATGAGAAATTGTGATATTCTCGGTCAACTCCCCGGTTTATATAGCCAGGAGTGTTAGCGTGCGCTAATCCTTAAGGTTAGCGTGCGCTAACGAAAAAATTACGAGCCAAACTAGTTAGTGTCCATCCGGTGGCAGACTTTTGGCCGTTAGCGTGCGCTACTCAAACGTAGCGTGCGCTAATAACCTCTCGGTAGCGCGCGCTATCGACCAATAGCGTGCGCTACGGACATCGGTCGAGTCCAGTGGCAACCGCCAGAACCCACTCGATACGTTAGCGTGCGCTACCATACGAGCGTAGCGTGCGCTAATCGATCCGTTAGCGTGCGCTACCATACAAGCGTAGCGTGCGCTAACCGGCTTTGTGGGTTCGATAGTAAAGCTGTCCAAGATCTTTGGACACTCACGCTAGCGCACGCTACGGGCACCATCGGCGTGCGCTAGCCTCTCGACATTAGCGTGCGCTAGCATATGTAGCGACGCTAATACGCTGTCCGAGAAGGTGGAAAAGCAGCCTTTGCCACTCCCAGGGCTACTCGCTAGCGCGCGCTACGAAACAAATGTAGCGTGCGCTACTAAGGGAACCCTAGCGTGCGCTAGGCAGAAAGAGTAGCGTGCGCTAGGTACGAAATATGAATGGTCTAAAAACACCGGAATGTGAACGAAACATCAAACGGAACATCGCAACAGGCATCATAACGTAGGATGGATCCACGGCAACCCCGAAACGGCGGTTCCGCAAGACAATAATGGGAATAAAATCCATAGATAATAGGAAATATACGCTGAAAGATACACGAGGGTCACTACTATCGGGAAATACGCCGAAAAAGAAAAATACAAGGGAAAGAAAAATGCGGATATTACAATGACCAAGTCTAAGGTGCCATTTAAGAGCTTGATTAGTATCTTGCCTACCACGTTTCCTAGTTATAGTGTTCACGGCTGTTTTATTTTGCATGTTCAGATGATATAAACCATTCAACAATGTAGCTGTTCCAACCAATTTATTTCGAAAATAAATTTTACAACTGCCATTGCCAATGAAGAAACAAAATCCTTTCCGGTCCAAGACTGGAATGGATACAATGTTTTTATGCCCCTTGGGCAAAACAAGTACTTCATCTAATGTCAAAATAAAACCAGATTCTAAACCCAGAAAGATTGATCCAATATCGGTTGCCTCGACACTTTGTCCACTTCCAACAGTGATCATTATTTCCCCAGCTTCAAGTTTTCTACTGCCGTTCCAGATCGATTCATAGTACAAATGTGAGAAGTGGCACGAATCGAGAATCCATGAAGCGAGAATATACTGAGCGGAACAATTAGTTTCAAAAACAAAAAGTTCCGTGCACGATGCGCCATTAATCTTGGGACAAGTCCTTCGCGATGGACTCACCGCATTCAAGGCATTTGTCCGTAGGTTTTGGACCGCCTAGCTTTTGTACCTTTCGGGCCTTGCCCTTTCCTTTGCACCCCTTTCTTGGGTTTGTCTTGCTCGTAGGTCTTTTTCTTCTTGTTCTTGGACCTCTTAGGCCCAGAAGAAATCACAAGAGCAGCCTCTCTCGGTTTAGTCTTTATGTTAGACTGCGCCGTCACCAGTTTATTCATTAGCCCAGCTAATGTGCATGTAATTTCATTACAGTTGAAATTCATTACAAACTGCGTGAAAGAGTCAGGTAGAGATTGAAGGATGAGATCAATTTGAAGGGATAAATCCATATTAAAGTTGAGCACCTCGAGCCTCTCAATCATAGAGATCATCTTGAGGACGTGGTCTCCCACTTTCTCCCCTTCTTTCATCCTAGCACTGAACAACTGCTTTGATATCTCATATCTAGCAGTCTTACTGTGTTCTCCATAAAGTTCGGTCAAGTGTGCGAGAATCTGCCTAGCAGAAGTCATTTTCTCGTGCGCTCTCTGCAGCTCATTAGTCATTGAGCCCATCATAAAACCACGGACTATCACATCATCCTTGACCCATTTTTCATGGACGTCAATGTCTTCCTGATTACCCCTAGTCCCGATTGGAGTCGGTGGAATGTCCGCCTCCAAGACGTATCCCATAGACTCCATACTGAGTACAATCATCAGATTCCGCAACCAGTCAACAAAGTTAGGGCCAGTTAGGAGATTCTTTTCAAGTAGTATTGCAAGTGGGTTTTTAGCCATTTTAGAGAGATTCAATTTCGTTTTCTGCAAAGATTTAGACAAGATTAAATTAGTGACTTGTTTAATTATGACGGAGTATAGAACTTAAGGGCTTTGTATAATTCTTGTCTCGGCTCCCACTAATTTTATCGGAATTATACACTCCCATGTTATAATCCGGAAATCATGGTTAGATCGACTTCTTAGTGGTGATCAAGTTCTTTACAAATTTTAACAGACGCAACCTATCAGGTTTCTTGCCAATTAATTTCTGTAAAGTGGTGTCTAACACCAACCCGTCTAACGAATGATTTGATCTTCTTTTACCCCTAGTCTTCATGCCCTCAACCTATCAGGTTTCTTGGCAATCCAGACTATCTAAGTTGTTGACCATCAACGTCTATCAGTTTGACTATTGAATCTCACCGGCAACCTATCGGGTTTCTAGGGCAAAATTTATCACCAACCGAAGGCATCTAATGCACTCAAGAATTTTTCAACCTCTACCAAATGTACTACCCCGATAACTCGGAAGCATAGCACACCACTCGGGTATCAATTTTCTACGAGTTTGATGGAGGGTAGGAAACCTCGTAACCTTTTCAACCTTAGTACATTTGTAGTCGGGAGAATTTCGCGATTAATGTTACACTTTGCACATTAATTCAATTATACGCGCGTTTGTATGTTTGTCAATCATTCAAAATGAAAATGAAAATAGTAACCTAGTTACTACCAACATATAGCTCATGGACCTAATTCCTAAGTCTTGGGCCAAGCGAATGACCCAATAAATAAAAAAATACAGTCTTCGATTCTTCGTCTTCTCGGTCGGTTGTCTTCGGTCTTCGTCATACCCAAAATAATACTTACATCATTGAAAAAATGCATCCTATACAAATTTTCTAGTAAAAATAAATAGGCTCAAAACGGCCTTTACAACCCAATCGAATCGAACAAATCAAAAACTAAGTCCACGAGCTATATCACCATCACATAAGGATTCCATACAACATGTAATGGCAACGAAATTAAACAATTAATTTTAATATAAATTAATCTAATTAATCTATAAAATTAATCTATTCAATTTCTACTATATTAATCCAATTAATATAAAGTGGCATTAAAATTAAATAATCAATTAATATATTAATCCAATAAATATAAAATTAATCTATTCAATTTTAATGGTATTAATCAAATTAATACTAATAATCATCATTTTAATTCGTTCGAAGTAATCCGGCTAAAAATAATATTCTCGTTTAATTTATTTCCCTTAACTCAAAAATATTCCAAATATTAATTTAGTCAAATTAAAATCCAATTTAAATATTGGGAAATAATTAAAACGAAATATAAACTTAAAACGGAGTCCCGGACAATCCGATTTTAGGCCCAGCCCGCGGCCCGATTCAAAATCGGGCCAAAAACCCGAGGGCTGCCTGGCCGAGCCACTGCTCGGCAGGCTGGCCGATCATTCTCGGCCGCTGTGGCCGAGACATGGCCGATCATGGCCGATCATGCTCGGCAACCTGGGCAGGCAGCCCAGGCAGTGCTGCCAGCACCACTGCCGGCAGCCCCGTTTCTTCGTTTTTCGGCCCGTTTCCAAAAACGTGATGCTACAACGAACAATTTAAAATCTACGATTATTCCAAACATGATTCTAAATCATAATCATCATCCAAAAGCATTCAAAATGCACAAATAATCGTATATACGGAAACATTGACCTCGCTCCGATACCACTGTTGGGATTCCGAAAATAAAACGAAATACGCAGCGGAAATAAATACGAATCCCAAACAGGATCGATCAAGTAACGTATATACGAAAAATAAATACGAAGATAAAGATCATACCCTTGAAGCCTTTGAAATAATTCTTCGTAAAATTGGATGACGATCACGAACCTCGTCCCGAACACGAAATCCCTTTGTTCCAAGCACCGAAAGTTCGAAGCCTCTACTTCACACGCGTCGGAAGTTGCCCGGAAAAATTTCGACGAGACTCCGTTCTCCAAGAACACGGCTAGGGAACTCGTAGGAATTTTTTCTCTCAATTTTTCTTAACTTTTATAACACCTCTAAGATGAAAAATATAGAAAAGAAAAATTTCTCTCTCTCCTCACTTTACTCTCACGGCAGGCAGCTAATGAATGAGTATATGAGTTGATTTTAGTTATCTCATTTCATCATATATAATGTAATGATATATATTATAAAGGAATAATTATTCCTTTACAACTATCATTCACAATTATGTGGGAATCTCAACTCTAAGTGAGTTCCCACACACATGCAAGATCATGCCATGCCATGAGGAGTGGGTGGCCACAAGGAAGTTTCCTAGAAAACGAGCCGAGCCACTCGGCTCGTGTACCGGACGTTAAATCAAACGACTCGTTAAATACACTCCTTTTAATCATCAATGTATTTATATTAATTAATTAATCTAATTAATTAATTATATCAAATACAAATATATATTTCTCTAAGAAATATAATTTATGAATTAAATTAATTAACCGGTAACTTAATTTAAATTCATAAGACCGATATTTGATTTATCCAATAAATCATAATTATATATCCAATATCTAATATTAATAGAGAGATAATAAATTCACATTTATCCGTCAACGCTCCTGATGCGCGACTCCGTAGATCCATCTCAGCCGGCATTGGGAGGAACCAATGAGTACGGGCAGCACTTAGCCAGCCTAGCGGGCCGCACTGTAAACCCCGACCGAGAACGAATGAAGGGATCATTCCAGAACCATTATGTCGTGAATACTATATACGTATAGACCCTTCATCAGATGTCCCGGTCAAGTCTTCGGGTCACGGTAAAGTCAAACCCTACTGTTTGCTAAACTCTATACATGTGTTAATGCAAATCAAGACCGACTGATAATAGTGTATCTAATACGACTATATCAGAATGCTTTGGCCAAAGACTTATGATCTTATTTGCCATTAACCGTATAGGACATTCGCCTGCTCACTAACAGGAGATAGAATCCTTTCTTGGCGTACAGTAAAGACTGCTACCTGCCCGTATAGTCCGCACTTCGAGGTCGACTCAGCAATTAAGCAAATGAGTCTAACTACTCTAATGACAAACTAAACGTCACAGGCACATCTTCTACTGAACCCTCAAGTCAAAGGTCCACGTATACTATCACAACCTTTCGATTCGTCATCGACTCTCCGAGAGTGAATACCGTGTGACTGAATCGAGTATGAGTCGTGTTCGAGTATACTGGCCCCACCAATATACTTATAACTATGCTATCAAGACGTCGATTGTGCAAAATTAAGTGTTTAGCAGTGTGGGACTGCTGCATGCATAACGTACGTTATGCATGCTCCATTATGTACGTTATAGAGGCATCATAACGTACGTTATACCTTATTGGTAACGTACGTTATGGTTTTCACAATAGAGTACAGATTGTTTGTTACGTATGTTAACCTGTGAGAGGTTACGTACGTAAACCTCATAACGTACGTTAACAACTCGTTTTAATGTACGTAACACACTGTCAGGCGTTTTAAATCCTCACTTAACCTCAGTCACGTTATTTCGTTCCTTCTCATCCCTTTGTGCGCGACATGAGTTCCCTTGAGCGATTTGGAGTGATTTGCCCAGAGCAATCCGTAGAGTTCCACTGGAGATTGATTATTGTGTACCAAGGGAGGTTAATCATCATCATAATCATCATTCTCTATCCGAATCGAGGTATACATCGTTGAACCCTAGTTTTTTGGGGATTTCGGGATTTTTGACACAATTCTTCCTTTTAATCCGATTTAGCCCCGTTGAATTGTTAGATTATGAATGTGTAATCGTAATCCCTTGTTTCCATTATAGTCTAAAGAATTTAACCTCGTAGTTTCGCCATTGTAAGATTAAAACCATCTAGGACTTCGTAGTGACCGACAAATTGTTCCAATGGGTAGAATTTGGATTAATTCTTACTTCTCCGCAATATTGAGACTTTTTTGTATACCGTTATTGTGTTAGGGACGGATTTGGGAGGATTGTTCGGACCAAAACCTATTCCTTCGTCGTTTCATTCGTGTCGTGTTAACCAAGGCAAGTACATGTATTACATTCCGTTATGTATGTCACGTTTTCGAAATGAATTATAAATTGTGGTTTTCGGGTGCATGAGTTGTGTTCCTTCCACCCGGAGCGTTCAACGGGATGTATGGGGGTCGATACTAAGGGGTACGGCCGCGGAAGTGGACTTGGGTGCGTGTGTGGTTGAACTTCCACCCAGAGCATTCGACGGGATGTCTGGGGGTCGATATTAAGGGGTACGGCCGCGGAAGTGGTGTCCCACTCGGAGCGTTCGACGGGATGTATGTGGGTCGATAGTAAGGGGTACGGCCACGGGATACCAGTTGTGATTTTGTGATATTGTGATGAATTGATAACTGATTTGATTGCCAATGTAGTATTCCAGAATATTTATGGCAAATGATTTCTGATTGAGATGACTGTGTAAAAATCATATTTGTATATAATGTTCTGTAATTGTGTACTTCACTAGCTATTCGAATGCTAACCCCTTAAATGGGGGAAATGCGTCTTATGCATTTCAGGTACCGGAAGAGTTGAGGAGCAGGCACGGGATATGCATGCGAAGGATGGGTTGGCATGATTATGAGGCTCGAGTCTTTATTGTGTTGGGTCATTTATATTGTTTGAGTATCAGAACTTGATTGGTTTTATTGTATTCGGTTAAAGTCCCCTGCGTGGGCAATGGCATGGTATTGACTTATATCTTCACGTACGTCTTTTAAAATGTTTTGGCCGAGGCCACGGCCCCATTTTCACATTGTCGATGGTGTCTTTGGGATTTTTCATGTATGGTATGTTTGTCATGTGTTAGCCTGGTAGACCTCACGAGGGTTCTACGGCATGTAATGTCCCATTTGCGAATTGGGGTGTTACATTTATGGTATCGGAGCCCTAGGTTTTGAATGCCTAGGCTGTCGGTTAATTTTGGGTCTATCAGTTAAGTCGTTTGAGTCATTCGTTGAGCCCAATATCATCATGCTACCGTCTTCTCGTGCGACCCATGACTGTAAGTCTCCTCGAACTCTTATATTCCTGTAATTTATATCTTGTACTGTTTGGAAATTCTGAATTGTCATACCAACCTTGTAAATCATGGATTTTTCTGATCTTATTCTTTTCAATTATTTTCTTCAGTATGTTGAGAGGTCGTGGTAAACCAGCTAGGGGACGCATCCGAGGCCGTGGTCGTGGTGCTAATGATGAGGAATGCTCACTTTCTCAGTCCTTTGTGGATTCGGCTTCTCATTCAGTTCCATCGGGTAATAACGCCGACGCTGGGGCTACTGCAGTACTTCAGCAGTTGGTAGCCCAACTCACTCAGATAGCTCAGGGTGGATGCCAAAATCCGCCCCCGACTCCAGAGGACGAAGCTAGTAAATGGCTTCAGATAGTAACTAAGATGCACCCCCTCGTTTCACTGGTTCTTCTGACTCCCTCGGTTGGGAGAATTGGCTCTTTCAGTTGGGCAGGACTTTTGATGCTGTAGCTTGTCCCGATGACAGGAGGGTACACATTGCTCAGTACCTCCTGGATAAGGAAGGTGCGGAATGGTGGGAGGCTGTGATGCCCAGAGACCGCCAGGCTACTTGGGAGGAATTTAAGGTTGCTATGGAAGCAGAATATTGTCCACCGCCAGTCAAGGAGCGCAGAATTGTGGAGTTCTTCACCGCTACACCTCAGGATGTGCCTATTTCTCAGGCCATCATCACTTATAATCAGCAATTAGGATTTGTGAAAGATCAGGTGAGGACCGAGGCCGACAAGATCCATTATTTTAATATGCGCATGAAACCGCATATCAGCCAGAGTATGGCACCACTCATGTGTGTCACCTTGAAGGAATATCAGTATCGCGCTCTAGCGATCGAGATGGATGCACCGGAATCAGAGTTGGGTACCGAGGCCAAGAAATAGAAAACGGCTGGCAGTTTTTCATCCGGCAAGAGTATCTGATTTTCGAGAGCACAGTCTACCCCGACACCTGGGAAGAGGCCGTTCCATCAGGCTGGGGGATCGCAGGGTAATCGTTCAGTCCAGTCCATTGCTTCTGGTTGTAGGGTTTGTTTTAACTGCAACCAATATGAGCATTTGATGAAGGATTGCCCTTCTCCTCCAGTTACTTGCTTTACCTGCGGGCAGACCGAGCACCGAGCAGCACATTGTGACAGACACGGGGCGGCCAGAGCTCGACTACCCGCTGCCGTTCGAGAGAAACAAGATTGATCAGAAGACTCCAGTTACTCATGTTCCTCGGAGTTCGGGCCGTGGTAGGGGCCGGGGTCAGCCGGACCGCCGAGCTGCATCTAGTTCGGGCTCAGTCCACCCTCGGTTATATCAGATGAGGCGCACGGAGGAGGCAGACGTTCCAGTGGCGTCAGGTACCACTCAGATCCTTTCTCACCCAATTTCGGTGCTTTTCGATTCGGGTGCTACTAATTCTTTTATTGCTTCGAATTGTGTGTGTCGTATTGGAATTGACTGCTTGTTCGAGTGTGAACCGTTTGTAGTGGGTACGCCTAGCGGGGATCGTATGGTTGGGGACCGGGAAGTTAGGGATTGTCCAGTGAGGATCGTGAGCTGAGATTGGCCCTCGAATCTCATTGTTATAGACCTTAAGGGTGAGGATTTGATCCTCGGGGATGATTGGTTGGATCGTCACGGTGCTATCATGAACTATCGGACTCGTACCATCTCGACAGTGGCCGAGGACGGCACCGAGCATACTCTCATCGGTTGTAAACCGGGTAGATCGGGAAGTGTGATTAGCGCCTTAAAGGCGATGAAACTTATGAATCAGGGTTGTGTCGGCTATTGGTGTTACGCTCTACAGGCGGAGGATGGCGGAGTCGACATGTCGTCGATTCCAGTTGTCAGTGAGTACCCCGACGTATTTCCAGATGACTTGCCGGGATTACCACCACAGCAAGAGGTTGAGTTTCCTATTGATCTTGAGCCGAATGCGGCTCCCGTTTCTCGAGCGCCATACCGTATGGCACCGTCGGAGATGTTAGAATTGAAAAAACAGTTGGGGGAATTGTTAGATAAAGGGTATATTTGACCGAGCGCATCGCCTTGGGGTGCGCCCGTACTTTTTGTTAAGAAGAAGGATGGATCGCTTCGTTTATGCATCGACTACCGAGAATTAAACAAGTTGACCATCAAAAACAAGTACCCTTTGCCCAGGATCGACGACTTGTTTGATCAGCTTCAGGGAGCGACAGTCTTTTCAAAGATTGATTTACGATCGGGCTACTACCAGTTGAGGATTCGGGACAGCGATATACCGAAAGCTGCCTTTCGGACGAGATATGGCCATTACGAGTTTGTGGTTATGCCTTTCCGGCTAACCAATGCCCTAGTAGTGTTCATACAGGTAATGAACAAAGTTTTTATCCAGTACATGGACAAGTTCGTAGTCATCTTTATCGACGACATTCTTATCTATTCCCGGAGCCAAGAGGAGCATGTTTTACATCTCCGGATTGTGTTAGACACCTTGAGAATTGAGCAGTTGTATGTGAAGTTCTCTAAGTGTGAGTTTTAGCTCAAGGAAGTGATATTCATCGGGCACGTGATTTAAGCGGAGGGAGTTCGGGTAGATCCACAGAAGATAGAGGCGGTGATGGCATGGGAACCGCCCAAGAATGTGAAGGAAGTGAGGAGTTTTATGGGACATGCAGGCTATTATCGTAGATTCGTTGAAGGATTTTGTAAGATCGCTAGACCGCTCACTCAATTACTCCATAAAACTCAGAAGTTCGAGTGGACCACAGACAGATATGATAGTTTTGATGAGTTGAAGAGACGATTGACTACCGCACCTGTTTAAGCATTGCCTTAGGGGAACGAGTATTTTGCGGTGTATAGTGATGCTTCGGGCCTCGGGCTTGGATGTGTTTTGATGCAGAGAGATAGGGTTATTGCTTATGCATCCCGCCAGTTGAAACCTTATGAGGTAAATTATCCCACGCACGATTTGGAGTTGGCTGCGGTCGTTTTCACCTTAAAGATCTGGAGGCATTATCTCTATGGGTCATCATGTAAGATTTTTACGGATCACAAGAGTTTGAAGTATATCTTCAGTCAGAAAGAGTTGAATATGAGGCAGCGTAGGTGGTTAGAACTGATTAAAGATTACGACCTCGAGATACTTTATCATCCGGGTAAGGCTAACGTAGTGGCTGATGCGTTGAGCCGGAAACCGATGGCATTACAGATGTTAAAGGTACTTACACCACAGAGCAGGATCCAACGGGATTTGATTTGTCAGAATATCGAGGTGTGGGTTCAGAGAGTTCAGGGTTAGTTATGCGCGTTAGAGATCACTTCGTCCTTGACAGATGATATCAAGGCGAAACAGTATGATGATCCATTTTTGGTCCAGTTGAGGGAGGATGTGAGGAAGGGGAAAGCCCCTGGATTTGTGGTTCAGGATGATGGATTTTTAGATTTCGCGGCAGATTATGTGTAACGAGTGATATTGAGTTGAGAGAGAAGATCTTGAGTGAAGCTCATACCACACCTTACTCCATACATCCTAGTACGAGCAAAATGTACAAGGATTTGAGGAGTAACTACTGGTGGAGCAATTTGAAGACGGACGTTAGCGAGTTTGTGGCGAAGTGTTTGACCTGTCAGCAGGTTAAGATTGAGCATCAGTGGCCCGCAGGGTTGCTACGACCACTTCCCATTCCGGAATGGAAGTGGGAAGACATCTCTATGGATTTCATTACCGGGATGCCTAGGACTCGGACTGGAATGAACATGATTTGGGTTATTGTCGATCGACTAACCAAATCAGCGCATTTCCTGGGTATTAAGGACACTTGGGGGCCGGAGAGGCTTGCACGAGTATTTATTACAGAGATCGTGAGATTGCATGGGACTCCTAGGAGTATTGTTTCGGATCAAGATGGCCGGTTTGTATCACATTTTTGGCAAGCTGTTCATCGAGCTTTGGGGACTGAATTGAGACTCAGTACGTCTTACCACCCTCAGACTGACGGGCAGTCAGAGCGGACGATCCAGACACTGTAGGATATGTTGAGATCCTGTGCCCTAGATTGTAAGGATGATTGGGAGTCGCACTTTCCATTGATCGAGTTCACGTACAACAATAGTTGGCATGCCTCGATCAAAATGGCACCATTTGAGGCACTGTACGGGAGGAGGTGCAGATCACCGTTGTGTTGGGACGATGCGTCCGAGTTGGTACCGAACCCGATATGGTAATTGAGACGACAGAGAATAATGCTCTGATTCGCGATAGGTTGTTGACGACCCAGAGTCGGCAGAAGTCTTATGTCGATACGCGTCGCCGGCCGTTGGAGTTTGAGGTGAGGGACCATGTCTTGATTAAGGTGTCGCTGACACGGGGAGTTTACCGTTTCGGCCGGAAGGGTAAACTTAGTCCGAGATATATTGGACCATTCAAGATTTTAAAGAGAGTTGGTGAGCTTGCATATCGGTTAGGCTTGCTGCCGTCCTTGAGTCACGTGCATAACGTATTTCATGTTTCCCAGCTTAGGAAGTACGTACCAGACCCTAACCATATTATTGATTTTGGAGAGATTGAGTTGGGACCCGACATTTCCATCGAGGAGAGGCCGATTCAGATTTTAGAGCATTGGGTGAAGCAACTTAGGCACAAAACCATTCCTTTGGTGAAAGTTAAATGGTCGAGGCATGGATCCAAGGAAGCCACGTGGGAGACGAAAGAGAGTATGAAGTCGAGATACCCCGAGTTATTCGTGTTGTAAGTTTCGGGACGAAACTTATTTTTAGGGGGAGAGAATGTAATATCCGTACTTTCTATTTTTGGTAATTTCTATTTTTGGTGTATGTTCGTTTCGGACGACTCGCTTATTACTAGTTTGGAATTCTAAATCTATTTTGTTCTCGGAGTTTTTCCATTCGGACGAGTTTCGAAGATATTTTTACGTATTTTCATCTTGAATTACACTTTGTTGTATGTATGTTCGATTATCATAAATCTCGTTCGATTTCATTATTCCTCTGTTTCTATGAGTTCGTTTGGATGAGTTGCTCATGTTGTAAGTTTCGGATTATTAATCCGACGTCGTATCATGAATTTACGGATGTTTGGGCCATTTTGTAGAAGTTTAGGTGCTTTTATACTCCTTGTCGTATTTTGGATTCCTTGGTAGTTGGAAGTGTATTTTCCTTCAAAACTCAGCTTCGTTGTTATAGATACCTCATGTTTACAATTTTGATTCTATCCTTGTGTTGCGTTTCGTCGTTGTATCGACTGTGCAGAATTAAGTGTTTAGCAGCGTGGGACTGCTGCATGCATAACGTACGTTATGCATGCTACCTTACGTACGTTATAGAGGCATCATAACGTACGTTATACCTTATTAGTAATGTACGTTATGGTTTTCACAATAGAGTACAGATTGTTTGTTACGTACGTTAACCTGTGAGAGGTTACGTACATAAACCTCATAACGTACGTTAACAACTCGTGTTAACGTACGTAACACACTGTCAGGCGTTTTAAATCCTGACTTAACCTCAGTCGCGTTATTTCGTTCCTTCTAATCCCTTTGTGCGCGACGTGAGTTCCCTTGAGCGATTTGGAGTGATTTGCCCAGAGCAATCCGTAGAGTTCCTCTAGAGATTGATTATTGTGTACCAAGGGAGGTTAATCATCATCATAATCATCATTCTCTATCCGAATCGAGGTATACATCGTTGAACCCTAGTTTTTTGGGGATTTCAGGATTTTTGACATAATTCTTCCTTTTAATCCGATTTAGCCCCGTCGAATTGTTAGATTACGAATGTGTAATCGTAATCCGTTGTTTCCATTATAGTCTAACGAATTTAACCTCGTAGTTTCGCCATTGTAAGATTAAAACCATCTAGGACTTCGTAGTGACCGACAAATTGTTCCAACGGGTACAATTAGGATTAATTCTTACTTTTCCGCAATATTGAGACTTTTTTTGTATACCGTTATTGTGTTAGGGATGGATTTGGGAGGATTGTTCGGACCAAAACCTATTCCTTCGTCGTTTCATTCGTGTCGTGTTAACCAAGGCAAGTACATGTATTACATTCTGTTATGTATGTCACGTTTTTGAAATGAATGATAAATTGTGGTTTTCGGGTGTGTGAGTTATGTTCCTTCCACCCGGAGCGTTCGACGGTATGTCTGGGGGTCGATACTAAGGGGTACAGCCGCGGAAGTGGACTTGGCTGCGTGTGTGGTTGAACTTCCACCCGGAGCATTCGACGGGATGTCTGGGGGTCGATACTAAGGGGTACGGCCGCGGAAGTGGTGTCCCACCCGGAGCGTTCGACGGGATGTCTGGGGGTCGATACTAAGGGGTACGGCCACAGGATACCAGTTGTGATTTTGTGATATCGTGATGAATTGATAACTGATTTGATTGCCAATGTAGTATTCCAGAATATTTATGGCAAATGATTTCTGAATGAGATGACTGTGTAAAAATCATATTTGTATATAATGTTGTGCAATTGTGTACTTCACTAGCTATTCGAATGCTAACCCCTTATATGGGGGAAATGCGTCTTATGCATTTCAGGTACCGGAAGAGCTGAGGAGCAGGCACGGGATATGCACACGAAGGATGGGTTGGCATGATTATGAGGCTCGAGTCTTGATTGTGTTGGGTCATTTATATTGTTTGAGTATCAGAACTTGACTGTTTTTATTGTATTCGATTAAAGTCCCCTGCGTGGGCAATGGCATGGTATTGACTTATATCTTCACGTACGTCTATTAAAATATTTTGGCCGAGGCCACAACCCCATTTTCACATTGTCGATGGTGTCTTTGGGATTTTTCATGTACGGTATGTGTGTCATGTGTTAGCCTGGTAGACCTCACGAGGGTTCTACGGCATGTAATGTCCCATTTGCGAATTGGGGTGTTACATTTATGGTATCGGAGCCCTAGGTTTTGAATGCCTCGGCTGTTGGTTAATTTTGGGTCTGTCAGTTAAGTCGTTTGAATCATTCGTTGAGCCCAATATCATCATGCTACCGTCTTTTCGTGCGACCCGTGACTGTAAGTCTCCTCGAACTCTTATATTCCTGTAATTTATATCTTGTACTGTTTGGAAATTATGAATTGTCATACCATCCTTGTAAATCGTGAATTTTTCTGATCTTATTCTTTTCAATTATTTTCTTCAGTATGTTGAGAGGTCGTGGTAGACCAGCTAGGGGACGCGGACGAGGCCGTGGTCGTGGTGATAATGATGAGGAATGCTCACTTTCTCAGTCCTCTGCGGATTTGGCTTCTCATTGATTACGCCGGGTAATAACGCCCGTCTTGGGAGCTCTTGCCGTACTTCAGTTGGTAGCCCAACTCACTCAGATAGCTCAGGGTGGACGCCAAAATCCGCCCCCGACTCCAGAGGACGAAGCTAGTAAATGGCTTCAGATAGTAACTAAGATGCACCCCCCTCGTTTCACTGGTTCTTCTGACTCCCTCGGTTGGGAGAATTGGCTCTTTCAGTTGGGCAGGACTTTTGATGTCGTAGCTTGTCCCGATGACAGGAGGGTACACATTGCTCAGTACCACCTGGATAAGGAAGCTGCGGAATGGTGGGAGGCTGTGATGCCCAGAGACCGCCAGGCTACTTAGGAGGAATTTAAGGCTGCTATGGAAGCAGAATATTGTCCACCGCCAGTCAAGGAACGCAGAATTGTGGAGTTCTTCACCGCTACACCTCAGGATGTGCCTATTTCTCAGGCCATCATCACTTATAACCAGCAATTAGGATTTGTGAATGATCAGGTGAGGACCGAGGCCGACAAGATCCATTATTTCAATATGCGCATGAAACCACATATCAGCCAGAGTATGGCACCACTCATGTGTGTCACCTTGAAGGAATATCAGTATCGCACTCTAGCGATCGAGATGCACTGCCGGAATCGAGTTAGGTACCGAGGCCGAAGCAAAACGGTGGCGCTTTTCATCCGCAAGAGTGGCGATTTTCGAAACACGATGCCGCCCGACACTGGAAGAGGCCGTTCCATCAGGCTGGGGGATCGCAGGGTAATCGTTCAGTCTAGTCCGTTGCTTTTGATGGCAGGGTTTGTTTTAACTACAACCAATATGAGCATTTGATGAAGGATTGCCCTTCTCCTCCAGTTACTTGCTTTACTTGCGGGCAGACCGGGCACCGAGCAGCACATTGTGAGAGAGCCACCAGGACAGCTAGAGCTCCGACTACCACCGCCGTTCAGAGAGAGCACAGTATTGATCAGAAGACTCCAGTTACTCATGTTCCTCAGAGTTCGGGCCGTGGTAGGGGCCGGGGTCAGCCGGACCGCCGAGCTGCATCTAGTTCGGGCTTAGTCCACCCTCAGTTATATCAGATGAGACGCACGGAGGAGGCAGACGTTCCGGTGGCGTCAGGTACCACTCAGATCCTTTCTCACCCAGTTTCGGTGCTTTTCGATTCGGGTGATACTCATTCTTTTATTGCTTCGTATTGTGTGTGTCGTATTGGTATTGACTGCTTGTTCGAGTGTGAACCGTTTGTAGTGGTTACGCCTAGCGGGGATCGTATGGTTGGGGACCGGGAAGTTAGGGATTGTCCAGTGAGGATCGAGAGCTGAGATTGGCCCTCGAATCTCATTGTTATAGACCTTAAGGGTGAGGATTTGATCCTCGGGGACGATTGGTTGGATCGTCATGGTGCTATCATGAACTATCGGACTCGTACCATCTCGACAGTGGCCGAGGACGGCACCGAGCATACTCTCATCGGTTGTAAACCGGGTATATCGGGAAGTGTGATTAGCGCTTTAAAGGCGATGAAACTTATTAATCAGGGTTGTGTCGGCTATTGGTGTTACGCTCTACAGGCGGAGGATGGCGGAGTCGACATGTCGTCGATTCCAGTTGTCAGTGAGTACCCAGACGTATTTCCAGATGACTTGCCGGGATTACCACCACAGCGAGAGGTTGAGTTTCCTATTGATCTTGAGCCGAATGCGGCTCCCGTTTCTCGAGCGCCATACCGTATGGCACCATCGGAGATGTTAGAATTGAAGAAATAGTTGGGGGAATTGTTAGATAAAGGGTATATTTGACCGAGCGCATCGCCTTGGGGTGCGCCCGTACTTTTTGTTAAGAAAAAGGATGGATCGCTTCTTTTATGCATCGACTACCGAGAATTAAACAATTTGACCATAAAAAACAAGTAGCCTTTGCCCAGGATCGACGACTTGTTTGATCAGCTTCAGGGAGCGACAGTCTTTTCGAAGATTGATTTACGATCGGGCTACTACCAGTTGAGGATTCGCGACAGCGATATACCGAAAGCTGCCTTTCGGACGAGATATGGCCATTACGAGTTTATGGTTATGCCTTTCGGGCTAACCAATGCCCCAGTAGTGTTCATGCAGTTAATGAACAAAGTTTTTATCGAGTACATGGACAAGTTCGTAGTCGTCTTTATCGACGACATTCTTATCTATTCCCGGAGCCAAGAGGAGCATGCCTTACATCTCCGGATTGTGTTAGACACCTTGAGAACTGAGCAGTTGTATGCAAAGTTCTCTAAGTGAGAGTTTTGGCTCAAGGAAGTGATGTTCCTCGGGCACGTGATTTAAGCGAAGGGAGTTCGGGTAGATCCACAGAAGATAGAGGCGGTGATGGCATGGGAACCGCCCAAGAATGTGAAGGAAGTGAGGAGTTTTATGGGACATGCAGGCTATTATCGTAGATTCGTTGAGGGATTTTCTAAGATCACTAGACCGCTCAGTCAATTACTCTAGAAAACTCAGAAGTTCGAGTGGACCACAGACAGATAGGATAGTTTTGATGAGTTGAAGAGACGATTGACTACCGCACCCATTTAAGCTTTGCCTCAGGGGAACGAGGATTTCGCGGTGTATAGTGATGCTTCGGGCCTCGGGCTCGGATGTGTTTTGATGCAGAGAGATAGGGTTATTGCTTATGCGTCCTGCCAGTTGAAACCTTATGAGGTAAATTACCCCACGCACGATTTGGAGTTAGCTGCGGTGGTTTTCGCCTTAAAGATCTGGAGGCATTATCTCTATGGGTCATCGTGTAAGATTTTTATGGATCACAAGAGTTTGAAGTATATATTCAGTCAGAAAGAGTTGAATATGAGGCAGCGTAGGTGGTTAGAACTGATTAAAGATTACGACCTCGAGATACTTTATCATCCGGGTAAGGCTAACGTAGTGGCTGATGCGTTGAGCCAGAAACCGATGGCGTTACAGATGTTAAAGGTACTTACACCACGGATCAGGATCCAATGGGATTTGATTTCTCAGAATATCGAGGTGTGGGTGCAGAGAGTTCAGGGTCAGTTATGCGCGTTAGAGATCACTTCGTCCTTGACAGATGATATCAAGGCGAAACAGTATGATGATCCATTTTTGGTCCAGTTGAGGGAGGATGTGAGGAAGGGGAAAGCCCCTGGATTTGTGGTTCAGGATGATGGATTTTTAGATTTCGCGGCAGATTATGTGTACCGAGTGATATTGAGTTGAGACAGAAGATCTTGAGTGAAGCTCATACCACACCTTACTCCATACATCATGGTACGAGCAAAATGTACAAGGATTTGAGGAGTAACTACTGGTGGAGCAATTTCAAGACGGACGTTAGCGAGTTTGTGGCGAAATGTTTGACCTGTCAGCAGGTTAAGATTGAGCATCAGCGGCCCGGGGTTTCTACAACCACTTCCCATTCCGGAATGGAAGTGGGAAGACATCTCTATGGATTTCATTACCGGGATGCCTAGGACTTGGACTGGAATGAACATGATTTGGGTTATTGTCGATCGACTAACCAAATCAGCGCATTTCCTGGGTATTAGGACACTTGGGGGCCGGAGAGGCTGGCATGAGTATTTATTGCAGAGATCGTGAGATTGCATGGGACTCCTAGGAGTATTATTTCGGATCGAAATGGCTGGTTTGTATCACATTTTTGGCAAGCTGTTCATCGAGCTTTGGGGTCTGAGTTGAGACTCAGTACGTCTTACCACCCTCAGACTGACGGGCAGTCAGAGCGGACGATCCAGACACTAGAGGATATGTTGAGATCCTGTGCCCTAGATTGTAAGGATGATTGGGAGTCACACTTGCCATTGATCGAGTTCACGTACAACAATAGTTGGCATGCCTCGATCAAAATGGCACCATTTGAGGCACTGTATGGGAGGAGGTGCAGATCACCGTTGTGTTGGGACGATGCATCCGAGTTAGTTAGTACTGAACCTGATATGGTAGTTGAGACGAGAGAGAAGATTGCTCTGATTCGCGATAGGTTGTTGACGGCCCAAAGTCGGCAGAAGTCTTATGCCGATACGCGTCGCCGGCTGTTGGAGTTTGAGGTGGGGGACCATGTCATTCTTAAGGTGTCGCCGACACAAGGAGTTTACCTTTTCGGCCGGAAGGGTAAACTTAGTCCGAGATATATTGGACTGTTCGAGATTTTAGAGAGAGTTGGTGAGCTTGCATATCGGTTAGGCTTGCCGCCGTCCTTGAGTCACGTGCATAACATATTTCATGTTTCACAGCTTAGGAAGTACGTACCAGACCCTAACCATATTATTGATTTTGGAGAGATTGAGTTGGGACCCGACATTTCCATCGAGGAGAGGCCGATTCAGATTTTAGAGCTTCGGGTGAAGCAACTTAGGCACAAAACCATTCATTTGGTTAAAGTTAAATGGTCGAGGCATGGATCCAAGGAAGCCATGTGGGAGACGGAAGAGAGTATGAAGTCGAGATACCCCGATTTATTCGTGTTGTAAGTTTCGGGACGAAACTTATTTTTAGGGGGAGAGAATGTAATATTCGTACTTTCTATTTTTTGGTAAATTCTATTTTTGGTGTATGTTCGTTTCGGACGACTCGCTTATTACTATTTTGGAATTATAAATCTATTTTGTTCTTGGAGTTTTTCCATTCGGACGAGTTTCGAAGATATTTTTACGTATTTTCATCTTGAATTATACTTTGTTGTATGTATGTTCGATTCTCGTAAAACTCGTTCGATTTCATTATTCCTCTGTTTCTATGAGTTCATTTGGATGAGTTGCTCATGTTGTAAGTTTCGGATTATTAATCCGACATTGTATCATGAATTTACGGATGTTTGGGCCATTTTGTAATTTCCTAGAAGTTTAGGGTGCTTTTATCCTCCTTGTCGTATTTTGGATTCCTCGGTAGTTGGAAGTGTATTTTCCTTCAAAACTCAGCTTCGTTGTTATGGATACCTCATGTTTACACTTTTGATTCTATCCTTGTGTTGTGTTTCGTCGTTGTATCGACTGTGCAGAATTAAGTGTTTAGCAGCGTGGGACTGCTACATGCATAACGTACGTTATACATGCTCCCTTACGTACGTTATAGAGGCATCATAACCTACGTTATACCTTATTGGTAACGTACTTTATGGTTTTCACAATAGAGTACAGATTGTTTGTTACGTACGTTAAACTGTGAGAGGTTACGTACGTAAACCTCATAACGTACGTTAACAACTCGTGTTAACGTACGTAACACACTGTCAGGCATTTTAAATCCTGACTTAACCTCAATCGCATTAGTTCGTTCCTTCTCATCCCTTTGTGCGCGACGTGAGTTCCCTTGAGCGATTTGGAACGATTTGCCCAGAGCAATCCGTAGAGTTCATCTGGAGATTGATTATTGTGCACCAAGGGAGGTTAATGATCATCATAATCATCATTCTCTGTCCGAATCGAGGTATACATCGTTGAACCCTAGTTTGTTGGGGACTTAGGGATTTTTGACATAATTCTTCCTTTTAATCCGATTTAGCCCCGTCGAATTGTTAGATTATGAATGTGTAGTCGTAATCCCTTGTTTCCATTATAGTCTAACGAATTTAACCTCGTAGTTTCGCCATTGTAAGATTAAAACCATCTAGGACTTAGTAGTGACCGAAAAATTGTTCCAACGGGTAGAACTAGGATTAATTCTTACTTTTCCGCAATATTGAGACTTGTTTGTATACCGTTATTGTGTTAGGGACGGACTTGTGAGGATTGTTCGGACTGAAACCTATTCCTTCGTCGTTTCATTCGCGTCGTGTTAACCAAGGCAAGTACATGTATTACATTCTGTTATGTATGTCACGTTTTGGAAATGAATGATAAATTGTGGTTTTCGGGTGCGTGAGTTGTGTTCCTTCCACCCGCAGCGTTCGACGGGATGTCTGGGGGTCGATACTAAGGGGTATGGCCGCGGAAGTGGACTTGGCTGCGTGTGTGGTTGAACTTCCACCCGGAGCATTCGACGGGATGTCTGGGGGTCGATACTAAGGGGTACGGCCGCGGAAGTGGTGTCCCACCCGGAGCGTTCGACGGGATATCTGGGGGTCGATACTAAGGGGTACGGCCACGTGATACCAGTTGTGATTTTATGATATCGTTATGAATTGATAACTGATTTGATTGCCAATGTAGTATTCCAGAATATTTATGGCAAATGATTTCTGATTGAGATGACTGTGTAAAAATCATATTTGTATATAATGTTGTGCAATTGTGTACTTCACTAGCTATTCAAATGCTAACCCCTTATATGGGGGAAATGCGTCTTATGCATTTCAGGTACCGGAAGAGCTGAGGAGCAGGCACGGGATATGCACGCGAAGGATGGGTTGGCATGATTATGAGGCTCGAGTCTTGATTGTGTTGGGTCATTTATATTGTTTGAGTATCAGAACTTGACTGTTTTTATTGTATTCGATTAAAGTCCCCTGCGTGGGCAATGGCATGGTATTGACTTATATCTTCACGTACGTCTATTAAAATGTTTTGGCCGAGGCCACAGCCCCATTTTCACATTGTCGATGGTGTCTTTGGGATTTTTCGTGTACGGTATGTGTGTCATGTGTTAGCCTGGTAGACCTCACGAGGGTTCTACGGCGTGTAATGTCCCATTTGCGAATTGGGGTGTTATATCTGTAGCTGATGAAGACCCAACTGCAGATCAGTCAGGACCACAAAACCTACCTGATCCAATTGCTGCTGATGAAGACCCATTTGTAGCTGATAAAGACCCATCTGCAGACCAGACCAGATCCCAACCTACAGATGACAAGACGGTAGTTGATCCAGTTGCAGACCAAGGAGATCAGAACCAAGCTGATGCAGAGAGAGAAGAAACCCACCAAAGCAAATCTACAGGGGGAACAGACCCTGAAGAATAAGACATTCCTAAGTGGCTCAAAGATGATCCTATCCAACATATCATTGGGAAGCTAACTGATGGAGTCAAGACTAGACAGTCTACTCTACCCATAGGAATGGCAATGTTTTCATGCTTTATGTCTCAAATAGAACCCAAGACAACATAGCAAGCCCTGGAAGACTACTCATGGATCAATGCAATGCAAGAAGAGCTTAATCAGATGGAAAGGAACAATGTTTGGGAACTAACAGATAGAACAGATCATACGAAAGTTATTGGCACCAAAATGGGTGTACAAGAACAAATACAATGAAGATGGAGCTGTTGTTAGGAATAAAGCCAGACTTGTTGCTAAAGGCTATGCACAATGTGAGGGGATAGATTTTGATGAAACTCATGCACCTGTTGCACGACTAGAAGCCATCAGACTATTCCTCGCATATGTAGCATTCAAAGATTTTATAGTCTACCAGGTGGATGTAAAGAGTGCCTTTCTTAATGGAATTCTAGAAGAAGAAGTCTATGTAGAGCAACCCCCTGGTTTTGTCAAAGGAGACAAAGTCTACAAGCTTTTGAAGGCTCTATATGGACTCAAGCAGGCACCAAGAGCATGGTATGAAATATTATCCGTGTTTCTTGAGAAGAATGGTTTCAGCAAAGGCAAGATGGATAAAACTATAATCAGAGTGGAGCATGAAGACCACGTATTATTAGTCCAAATATATGTGGATGATATCATATTTGGCTCAACCAATCCAGAGCTGTGTGAGAAGTTCTCAAATCTCATGCAAGGAGAGTTTGAGATGAGTATGATGGGAAAGCTTAATTTCTTTCTAGGACTACAAGTGAAGCAGATGGAAACCGGATTTTTCATCAACCAAGCTAAATACACCAGAGAACTAATCAAGAGATTTGGAATGGAATCAGCCAATACAGCAAGAATCCCTATGAGCACAAGCACACACCTAGATGCAGATGAAGAAGGCATATCAGTGGACTCAACCCACTAAAGAGGACTCATTGGATCACTTTTTATCTGACTGCAAGCAGGCCAGACATCTCATATGCTGTAGGAGTATGTGCACGATTCCAGTCTAAACCCAAGCAGTCACACCTGGAAGCAGCTAAGAGGATCATAAAGTATCTTAAGTCTGCCATTAATGTTGGTTTATTGTATCCTAAAGATGACAATTTTGAGCTGTCACGATATTTAGATGCAGATTTCGCAGGATGTAAGATTAATAGGAAAAGCACTAGTGGAACATGCCAATTCCTAGGAATTAGACTGATATCCTAGTTTAGCAAGAAGCATATATCTAACTCTATCTCAACAACAGAGTCAGAATATCTAGCTGCAGGTAGCTGTTGTGCCCAGATCTTGTAGATCAGACAACAGCTAAGGGATTACAACATAATTGCAAATGAAGTTCCAATTTGGTGCAACAACAATAGTGCAATTGCAATCACCAACAATCCGGTATTGCACTCAAGGACGAAGCACATTTATGTTAAGCATCACTTCATTATAGATCACGTGCTTAATAAGAGAGTCAGAGTTGAAAGAGTCAGCACAAAATATCAAATTACTGAAATTTTCACCAAACTTTTACCAGAAGAAAGGTTTTTGGAGCTGAGCAGGGAACTTGGATTACTATATTGGGAATCTAGTACAGACGAGAAAGCTATCTGAAGACCAGATCAGACGAGCAAAGGAAGTTACCTTATCAGACTGACATTTAATAGACGAAGGGTGACTAAGGCGACCACGAGCATTAGAACCTACAGAAGCGCACAAGGAGAGTCACACGATGCAGAGCGATCGAAGCGATCGGCAGTCAACCAGCTAAGTTTTCTAATTTTGACCGACTATTGAATATTTTATTATTATTTATTTATACATGGCAATCCCACGTTCACGATTACACGATGACAAGATAGCACGCTTACATGTTCACACGACCCCACTAATTCAAAATTTGAACCGACTCAAAATTAAAATAATATTAGTCCAAATGTCGTTTCAATTTCTTTTTAAATACGAAAAATCCGTCTCACTTTACCTTCTTCACTCTTACGAACCCTAGTTTTCACAGAGCAAAAACCCCTTTCGAATTTTCATACACTCAGAAGAATTTTTCTTGCGCAGAAAAGGAAGCATACTTCAATGGAGTTAACCTTAAGCCGGTGAAGGACCAGATCATTTTCTCACTGGTCATCGATTTTGAAGGACTTCTTGAGGCAAACCTGGACAACGACGTGCGACATATCATCAGATCGATGAAGGCAAATGGGATCTACCCATTTCTGGATATCAGCCCTAAATATCTTTTCAAGGAGGCTGTTATCGCTTTTTACCGAGAAGCCCGAGTTCTCGAATCAGGCATAAGGAGCTCAATTTGTGGAATCCAAGTGGATATCACTCCAGAATTGGTCGGGAAAATCTTTGGGATGAAGTCTCATGGAATGGCTATCGAAGTCCTAAAGCAGAACGCAGTGGACATGTCGCTGAAAATTAATGTTGTTGACCAGCCGGAAAAGTTGAAGCTTACCGCGAAGAGGAGTGAGCTTCGGAAGGAATATCACTGTGTGTTGGATATCACCAACAAAATAGTGATGGATATGGCTGGCAGTTACGATCAATTATCGTCAGCCAAATTCATGGTTTTTGAGGCCTTTATCCAAGATCAACCGATTGATTGGTCTGACTATACATTCAGACAATTAGTACAAGAGGTGAACAAAGTCCAGTGGCTGGACGATGAGAAAAGATTCAAAAACAAGCTGGCGTTTGGAACGCATCTTAGTTAGATGTTGGAGCAGCTTGATGTGGCGAAGGGAAACCCTGACCCCTTCCACATCAACAAGAGGTTTGGTCACTTGGACCAAGAGACCCTGAGGAGGCTAGGCGGAGAGAGGAAAGCAGCTCAACTGCTAAGGGAAATGTATGTAGAGCGAACTCCCTACAGATACCCTTCGAGATCAGAGGAGTCAACCGAAGATCAAGCCGTAGCCAGGGATCAACCTGTAGCCAAGTCTGACTCAGACTCAGATGATACCCCTATCGCCATCCGTTTCAAGAGAAGGGGACCAGCCCCTGGTGAGCCATCCGTGATTCACTACTCACCAGAACCATCACCCAAAAGACCCAGGCGATTGTTTGATGAGGAGGAGCAGTCAGATCATTTTTCTACCCCTGAACCCATTCATAGAAAAGATCAGCCTGCACCCTCCAGCTTGGAAACCCAACTTGTCCCTCTTCTCACTCCCCATTTCATTTCAAAAGAAGAAGAAGCAGGTTTGATCATTCACATTCCAGAGGCAAACTATTCTTTCAACCTACTCGAGAATAATTTCTTAAACCTGTCCATAGAGCAGCTTCAACTGGTAAAACCTCACGCTCTAAAACATTTTTTTATACATATTTTTAAGGAATGGAAACCCTTGAAATCATTTTCATTCTCTCAACTGCAAATTTTTGTTGAAAACAGTAGCTGGGAGTATCCCCAGGCTACGGAGCAAGTACTAATGGAGTTTTGTAATGAGTCAGATCTTATTTTAATGCTCCAGGAGAATTGGTTTGTGTCTAATTTTAAAACCAACATGTACCAATTCATCCATTCTATTATGCAAAGTATTTTTCATGGAACTATCAATGAAAATGGAGTAGTTGTAGAAAAGGAAATCATGATAGAAGAAGTTGTGGAGGAAGAAGAAAAGGAAGATGAAAAAAGAAGAAATCATTATAATAGAAGAAGAAGAGGAGAGATAGGAGGAATGAGAAAAAGAAAAAGAAGAAGAAAACATTTTAGTTGAAAAACAAAGTGAAAAAGAGAAAGTAGAAAACATTGAAGAGTTGGAAGAAGAAGATGAGGAAGAAGGAGAAGAAGTTGACAAGGATGATGATGATGATGATGACAATGATGATGATGATGATGATAATGATGAAGATAAAAAGGGTGATGAGAGAGAAAAGGAAGATGATGATGAAGAGAAAGAGAAGAATGAAGAGAAAAAGTAAGAAAAGAGAGAGGAAGAAAAGGAAGAGGAAGGAGAAAAAGAAAAAGAGGCTGGAGAAGAGAAAGAAGGCCAAGATGAAGCCAGATCAGATAAGGCTGGGGCACCTGCCCGCTACACCAGCCTAGATGTTAGCCTAGCTGAAGAAGATGACATGTCGGGGACCCCAAAGCAGACCCCACCTGATCAGCCACCTGTAGACAGGAGTCTGCAGACAGGTAGGTCCACTGCAAACCTACCTACAGGCACAGAAACCGTCGGTGAGCACTCTACTCATCCATCTCCAATATCCCCTGTAATGACTTAGCTGATCCGCAGCATTGTCAAAGAATCCTTAGAAGAGCTGCTTGCCGCCAGAATATCACCTGACCTGCAGTCAATAAATGCAAAGATTGACACCCTACTGCACAGGAATGCTCATCAACCTCCTCCTCACAACAATTCTAGAATGCCATTTGGCATGTCTGACTAGATGCAAAGAGTAGAGCAGCAGATGACCATACTGGTTGATGCTGGAAAAAAGGGGGAAGTAAATCAGGGGGATGAGGGGGAAGTAAGAGAAGTTCAGGTCCAGGAGCTGAGAACGAAGAAGAGGCAAGATGTCCAATTAATTGAAGCTGGGACATCAAGTCTTAAGAAGAAGGAAAAAGCTGACCAAGAGCAGACTGATGATCAGCCTGCAGAGAAGAGGAGGAGGATCAGGCAAGGAGCAGAGCCTACACTAGAATGGGAAGGCAAAGAGATTTGGTTCGTTGAGTACTTTCTACCTACCGAAGCTGCACCAATGTGGAGATCTGCAAAGAAGCAGTTCATTGAAAAATTTTATATCTGGGAGTTACTGCAGGAGAAAAATTGCTCCCCACAGCAGACTTTTATCGACTTTATGGAGTCAACATTTCCAAACTCTGGGCCTTCTTAGTAAATCATGCAAAAGCATGAAATGTCTATCCCATGATTCCTCCCTTCAGACCTGAAGATCCTCCCACTTTGCTAAATAATGAATTGGATGAGCTAGCCTTACAAAGGGAGATAAGGAAGTTGTGTGAAGAGCATAAGTTCTCTTCCGAAGAAGAACAAGATTTTGCTACCCTTGTTATCAAGAGGAAATACGGCCTAGCACCCATCAGGAAAAGACCAATTGGTGCAAAGCCTTTCAGGCCTCTCAAGCAAACTGTCCGCAGAGGCAGAGGCAGATAACATTTGTTTATACTTGTATTTTTTCTTGTAATTTTTTGATTTTGGAAGACTTGTAATTTCTCTGTATTTGTTTGTTCATTTAAAGCTAATGTACTTGTAAACAAAATCAGAAGAAACATATAAACAGTCATTTGAATGACAACCTCTAGTTGTCTCAAAACAAGGCTGATTTTAGTTTGTGTCTTGCACTTATGTGCAGACCTGTTCCTCATTTGAATAATTGCTTAAGTTTTGCCATCATCAAAATGGGGGAAATTTGTTAGGAATACTTGTTAGATTTTGATGATGTCATCGTTATATTCAAATATATGATTATTACTTGGCAAAATGTAAGGAAGAACCGAATAAGTATCTTCCATAGGCCAAACTGTGATAAGTTAGATACTTGGCAAAATGTAAAGAAGAACCAAATGAGTATCTTCAATAGGCCACATAAGTTAGGCTTAAAAATCGGCTAAGTGTAAATCAGATGAGTATCTATCAGCCGAGTCTTGGTCAACTCACCTGCTCAGATAAGGTTGACCACAAACGGGTCATATCAGGCAACTCTTATCAGAGAAGTTCTGGTCAAACAAATTAATCAGCGAAGTTGGACCAGACTACAGTCAAGAAGGAAAAGTCAAAGTCATCTGAAGTCTGACCATCAGATCATTCAAGTTCAATCAGGTCAGAAGACTTCAGACAGGTCGGCACATCAGAGAAGTCGACATCAGAGAAGGTTGACTGTACATCAGATAGGTTGACCAAAAAGAGGTCAGTCAAGTAATCAGCCAAGTACTCCAGTCCACGTCAGCATGCATTGAATAGTCAATATTTACGGAAAGTCTCATGCGGGTGATTAGAGACAGACTAGAGAGATTCCCGGAAAGGATATGAATTAAGTAATTCATCCAGACCCACCACTGGAGACTTTAATCTTATTATATTCAAAAGATTCGGCGCATCACATGGAAGTCTTCACAATGGTCGGAATTGGATTAAAATATGGGAATCCAGCCTTGCAACATTCAGAAAAATAAACAAAGAAGTCTATTTCTCCAACGGACGAATTTGTTACAGATTTGCAACGGCTACGAAGAAACTCTCAAGGATTGACACCTTTATATATCAGAAGATTTGAAGATGAGCAGTATGATGCGAACAACACTTACAAGCAATCAAAGCAAACAAAGCAATCAAAGCGAACAATATCATTGTGAAAGAGCAAGAGTTCAAAAGTTCTTATTTGAAAGAAGCTCTTAGTTGGAGAAGACAATCACTCGTGTCTTTAAAACTTGAGTTCGGGGTACTTCACTGGTTGAAGTTCGAGAGACTGTAAAGGCATCCAAGGATCATAGATCAAGAGGTGCAAGGCAGTCAAAGGGAGTTGCAACGGCAAGGAATTCCACTGGTTGGAAGCTATTGTAATTGGTTGAATCACTGTAATATTTATCACTGGTTGAGAATAATAGTGAATTCATCTCCAACTGGTTTGGAGAAAAGTGGATTAGTAGAGGATTACCCCACCTCTGAGACCACTATAACTGCCTGCTTGTTTTACTGCTTTCATCATCATACTTAACTGCTGACTTTCGTACTTACATTGACTACATACGACTCTAAGTCATTTGTACCATCAACTGAGAAACTCATCCTTTGTGGAAAAGAGTTTCAATAAGTCTATTCACCCCCCCTAGACTTATTCCTGGACGACTTGTGACCTACACCCACCGGCTGCCCACGTCCCCGGCCGCATCCACGGCCACGACCACGGCCTCTTCCAGCATCCATACTGGTGTTAAAAGGTGGCAAAAAGCAACTCGATGATAAGTAAGAGAGGAAAAACAACCATAGTTCAAGAAACGGAAATACGGTACGAGAAAACAAGGAATCGAGTAAGGAAAACTTACGAACACTGGAAGTACCGAGATGTTGGCAGCGGTGTGACAATGTGCAAAACAAAACACAACTAGACCCAAATAACCGACAAGCCTTGGTATCCATGAACCTAGTTCTCTTATACAATTTACGTAATACCTCGAGATATTCAAAGTATATTACAGCGCCGTGGACCCCTACGTGGGACCCACCAGTCTAAAACAAGAAAACACCACTGGACTAACCATCTCGGTTAGCGAGGAAACATATATTAACAATATAACATATAACAACATGCCCGGAGCAACCGGCGTAATAAACATAAACCGACAAATATAGTAGCTTCAACGACTAACAATCACAATTCGAAGAGAAAAGCCTAAGTACTCGCGAGTACAATCTATAAGTTTAAAAGTAAACAACAATCATGACGAAAGAAACAACGGAAGTAAAAGAACTCAAATGCACAGGTCAACAGCCCTGTCCAACATCCTCATATTGTCCC
Source organism: Orobanche coerulescens (assembly GCA_033398695.1). Lineage (NCBI taxonomy): Eukaryota > Viridiplantae > Streptophyta > Magnoliopsida > Lamiales > Orobanchaceae > Orobanche > Orobanche coerulescens. The sequence goes on from CM065810.1 coordinate 129,588,134, forward strand.
AATGCCTGCTCGTCTGGCTGAACATAACCTGAAATCCATAATGAGAATTTCCCCAAAACGCGTCCCCAAAAGGGTTAGCAATTACGCTAGTACAAGTTCTCAAGGCAAACCAATCGCTTACACATTTCATAGTACAATGCATCAAATTCATTTGAAAACCAAAACCAGACATGTCTTTTTCAGAAACAAATAGTCAATCAATTTCGCCTTGGGAACAGGGCTATACCATTGATCCCGTGCGAGGCCTATAAGGACCCTCCCGAGATGGTCATATCATAAAACAAATCGCACACCCGCATCGCCTTGGGAACAGGGCTATACCATTGATCCCGCTTGAGGCCTCTAAGGACCCTCCTGAGCTGGCTAGCGAAAGAAACTCGTGAAAGGAAAATCACCGACGAACGCTAGGAGCCGATAATCATGAACCTAACCATTCGAAGAATACAATCACAACCATTTATAAACGAATACAGAATTGAAATACTCCTGAAAACCCGCCTACGATTCATGTATATTCGTATAAAAATAACAACGAGGGCGGACCACAACCAAACTGTTGGATTGGTACCGCCACTAGAAGGGGTGTTGAATAGTGCGTTTAAGAGTTTTGAACTCTTTTTGTGTGGAAGCTAAAATATCGGAGTAAATAAAATATGGAAAAGAAAGAACACAAGAAATTGTTCGAGAGGTTCGGTTATTAACGAAGACTACATCCCCTACCTAGTTTTATCGACTAGGACTTTTCTAGAAACCTTGAATGCACTTTCTAGTTTAGTGCCAACTCTTACAATTTCTTGATTTCCGGGCTCAAGAACAACCTCACTAAAACACTCTTGTTTTTCCGGGTACAAGACAACCTTACAATAAAACGATTGTGAGTAGGAACTCGACTTTACAAGATATGTCTCGAAATATTTGCTTGAAATAGCTTGAGTATGCTTGTAAGCTCAGATAAGTTGTGTGTCTTCCATATCCTTGAATGGTGCTATTTATAGCCTTCATGAGCTGAGTTTTTTGTTGGAGCAGTGGCACTCTTTATGTACGTTATGTAAGACGGTTTACGTTGTTACCAATTTTACGTACGTTACAGAACTTGAGTAACGGCCGTAATGAACTCTTAAAAATACTTAAGCGACATATGATGAAACTCGTTATGTACGTTATGCAATCATTGATTACGTACGTTATCTTTCAGTCAAGGATCCGTTGGATGAGTAGACTTGGTGTAACGGCTAATGACTTTTTGTGTTGACCTGCAACGGGCAGAATTTCGAATCTTATGTACGTTATATAAGATGTATTACGTACGTTACCTGCGGAAAAAAGGCTTGCCAAATTTGTGACTGTTACGTACGTTAGGTAGGAGTGGTTTACATACGTTATGTGAAGGAAAAATATGTAAAGTGAATTTTGGTTAAATAACTCATCATCAGAATGTATAAAATGAATTATGAAAAATACTGTACCAATAATCTCCCCCTTTTTGATGATGACAAAATTTATATGGGAGTTTTTGAAAAAGACGAGTTTTGGATAATCGAAAGATTTTAAGTAAACTCTCCCCCTGAATAATACTCCCCCTGAAAAGAACAAGGGATATTTCAAAAACAGAACATATTTTTCTCCCCCTTTTTGTCATTAACAAAAAGATAAGAGAACTTGAAACACAAAATATTCAACGAATATCAACGAAATAGCAACGAATAGTAATAGATAGCAATGAAGATCGTCAAGAACACATTCATTCAAATAAAAAGAAGGTAGCAAGAGTTTATGACAAAAAACATAGAAAGATGCATGGAATGTTGGTCTTTAACAAAACAGAATAATCATCATAGGAAAGAAAATCCGCTAGTCAAGGTCGGCTTCTGGAGGTGTAGGAGGGATCCCGAAATGAGTACATGTACTTTTAACCATAATTTTAATTTCGCTCATTTCTTTTTCCACCTTATCCATACGAGCGGTCATCTTGGACGAGGAACTCTCCTGTATCGGTCAAGAAGGCCCTAACTGAGTAGTAAGATGAGGCCAATCATGAGCAAGGCCTCAACATGTGATCCTCTCCTCCGGTCGTGGTAGGACACCACCCTCGACTAAACGATCTTCGTCCTTTAGGTAGGCGAAGTACACCCATCCACGGTTTTGCGTTCGAAGATATTTCATGGTCCGGATGGTACCCTCGTGTACTAGGCTCCCCCTCGGGATGGCGACCCCATGTAGTCCTGTAAGATCAACTCCCGCATTCTCAACAATCTCAGTCAAGATGGATCCGAAGGGCATTCCAGAATTGCGCTGACGGTCGACCTTGGTGTAGCTCTTCTTGTGGAAAATCATTCCTTTTTCCACAAACCATCTTAGCACAATCGAAGCAAAGTTTACTTGGTGGTCTTTCCAAACATGGTATATAATTTCCATGTCGATATTTACTAGACGCTGCTGAGCATTGACCTTAGGCATTAGGCATCTAGTAATGGCATCATGAAGTAGATGAATATCGATTCCAATGTCATTGTTTTCAAATCGACCCGTATTTACTTCAATCACATCTTTGTCCGACAAGAAATCACGAACTTTAGCTTCATGAACACCATAGCTTTCATCGTCAGAAAAATTATCAATCACTTCATTTGGAGCGGCAAATTGGTCTTTGCAACAAAATCCCTCATTAGGGAGACCAAATATCTCGGATAATTTAGCGGCGTCAAACATGATAAGTTTACCGCGAACAATGGAATTAACAATGGCTAATCCCTTAGAATCATAAGTCACAAAGAAATTTGCGTAGAATTCAAGTACGCAATCCACAAAAATCGGGCGAGCAAGACTTACAAAACGGTTGATACCAAGCATATCAAAAAATTCTTCTATTCCAATACTAATTGAGTTCAAAGATTCAAAGTCAAAATGGTGACTCGGAGTTACCTCTTCGTCGATTAAAACTTCTTTGAAGATCTTTGCGGCTTGAGCATTCTTGAGAATCGGTTCTCCAGAGGGTGAAGATGAGGATTTAGAAGTTTCTCCTCTGCGTTTCTTGTTCGTCCTAGTAGCCATTGATGGAATTGACTGGAAATTTGAGAAATCGAACGGATTTTGTGAGGGATACGACAGAGGTGATTTGGGATTTGAGATGAAATGAAGGGAAATATGCCGATCGGGGTTTTTAAGTAACAGGGTCAAAGGGCGTTACGTATGTTATATGGTTTCCGTAATGTACGTAACTAAAAATCCAAAACTACCTGTACTAAAAACTGGGATCCGTTACATACATAGTCCAAAGTTGCGTTACGTACGTAATATTCTCTTACATACGTAATATTCCTGTCTTAACGGCCGTAAGCCGGACCAAATGAACAGTGATTTCCTTTCGATGATATCCCATTTTTAATGACCTTTTACTGTAGATATGATGAATATGCAAAAGTTAAAAATGATCAACATGTCCCATTCCTAAATTTATGTGAATAAAATTGAAAGCTTCTTCGGGTAATGGTTTTGTAAAACTATCAGCCAATTGTTCATTTCTACCAACAAATTGGAGACGTACATTCCCGTTTTGGACATGGTCACGAATAAAGTGGTGACGAATTTCTATATGTTTTGTCCTACTATACAATATGGGGTTTTTGCTTAGATTAATAGCACTTGTATTGTCACAAAAGATAGGTGTATTTTTAAGCTCGATGCCATAATCTAGTAATTGATTTTTGATCCATAGGACTTGTGAATTTGTACTTTTTTAGTACAATTTTTTTGAATTTTTTTAAACTTTTTGCTATTAATGTTTATCAAAAATTTTTACAAACACCATTATAATCAATAATTTTTTGAATCTAAACCAATGACTTATTACTTTTTAATTATTTTAAATATATTTAATATATAATTTATATATTATATGCTCATACATCAAAGTAATATATTATATCTAGTGTTAGCACTTGCATCAATAGTAATATATTGTTGCTCATATAATTTAATATATACAAACACCAACAAGAGTATTTATATTTATATTCTTTTTTATACATTTATTAATATATCTGTTCCGGGAATTATTATTCCCGTGATGTGTCTTACCTAATACTGGTTGTAGATACATAGATGGAAGGTTCTAGATCCTTCTAGAGGTAGTAGGATCCTATTAGATGTCTTACCTTATCTAGGAATCCTATGTATGGAAGGACTCTCATTGTAATGCCTATATAAAGGCCCCTCTATCAGTGTTATGCATACAATTGATTGACTCGTATTTATAGTCTTTTACCTTCTCCTGAAACATGCAACCCCGAAACGGCAGTTCTGTATAACAATTACGAGAATCAGATCGGAAGATGATGGAAGAAATACACTGAAAAATACACGAGGGGCGCTACAAGCAAGAAATACACCGAAAAATGAAAATACCGGAAAAAGAAAAATGCGGATATTACATTCTACCCCTCTAAAAATAAGTTTCGTCCCGAAAGTTAAGAAACAAACAACTCAGGGTACCTAGCACGCATGCTATCCTCGGTTTCCCAAGTTGCCTCCTCGACACCATGTCTCGACCACTGCACCTTGACCAAGGGGATGGTCTTATGCCTCAGTTGCTTCTGACGATGCTCCAAAATCTTCAAGGACGCTGCTCAAAAGTAATATCTTCGGCGACATCAATCTCACCATAATCGATGACGTGACTAGGATCCGAGACATATTTCCTCATCTGGGAAACATGAAAAACACTATGAACATGACTCAAGGCCGGGGGTAACGCCAAACATTATGCCAACCCACCGACTCGCTCGAGAATCTCAAAGGGTCCAATAAATCTCGGACTCAACTTTCTCTTTTTTCTCGAAACGGAAAACTTCTCTCGTCGGCGACACCTTTAGCAAAACGTGGTCTCCCACCTTGAATTCCAAATGTCGACGATGGACATCGGCATATGACTTCTGCCGACTCTGGGCAGTCAACATCCGTTCCCGAATTAATTTTATCTTCCGTCTCGTCTCTAGAATGATATCCGGCTCGGTCCCGACCATATCGGATACCTCATTCTAACAAATCGGCGATCGACAACGCCGCCCATAAAGTGCCTCGTATGGTGCCATCCAAATCGACGCGTGCCAACTATTGTTGTACGTGAATTCGATCAATGGTAAATTCTCCTCCCAGTCATTGCTCCAATCGAGAGCACAAGCACGCAACATATCCTCGAATGTCTGGATAGTGCGTTCCGACTGTCCATCTGACTGAAGATGAAAAGAGGTACTCAAACGCAAACGAGTACCCAATGCCTTATGCACTGCCTGCCAAAAGTGCGATACAAAACGGCCATCACGATCCAAAACAATCGACTTCGGAGTACCGTGAAACCTCACAATCTGCGCGATAAACACACGGGCCAACTTCTCCGGGCCCCAAGTGTCCTTGATGCGCAGAAAATGTGCCGACTTGGTCAGACGATCAACAATCACCCATACCATATTCATGCCCGACCTCGACCTCGGCAAACTCGTAATGAAATCCATCGATATGTCTTCCCATTTCCATTCCAGAACAGGAAGTGACTGCAACAACCCGGCCGGTCACTGATGCTCGATTTTGACCTGCTGACAAGTCAAACACCTCGCTACAAACTGTGCGACCTCCTCCTTCATATCATTCCACCATAAATTCCTTCTCAGGTCCTTGTACATCCTACTCGAACCAGGATGAACGGAGTAAGTTGTAGCATGGGCCTCACGCAAAATACTCTGTCTCAACTCTGAGTCGTTCGGTACACAAATCCGACTCTGGAATATCAAAACACCATCCTCGTGAATCACAAACCCAGGAGACTTTCCCTTAAGAACGTTCTCTCATATTTGAGTAATCATCGGATCCTCCAACTGCTTCAGCTTAATTTCGTCGATCAAAGACGATGAAATCTCTAAAGCATAAAGTTGCCCGACAGCTCTAGGCAACAAAAACTCAACATCTAACTCGATCAAAACTTACCTTAGCTCAGACTGAGATGTAAGGATCTCAAGCGTTCGCAACGCAACCGGTTTCCGACTCAAGGCGTTGGCCACGACGTTCGCCTTGCCCGGATGATAAAGGATTTCGAGGTTATAATCCTTAATCAGCTCTAACCACCTCCTCTGCCTCATATTCAACTCCCGCTGAGTAAATATGTATTTCAGACTTTTATGATCGGTAAAAATCTGACATGCAGAGCCAAAAAGATAGTGACGCCAAATCTTGAGTGCAAAAACAATTGCCGCTAACTCCAAATCATGAGTAGGGTAGTTAAGCTCATACGACCTCAACTGTCTCGACGCATATGGGATGGTCTTGTAGTGCTGCATTAATACCAAGATCATGACCCGAAGTAGCACTATAAATAGCAAAACCCCTGTTGCCACACGACAACGCTAAAATCGGGGCTAAATTCAAACGCCTCTTCAGCTCCTCAAAACTCGACTGTCTCTCATCATTCCAGACGAACTTCTCGGACTTCTGGAGCAACTGTGTAAGTGGCCTAGCTAGTTTTGAGAAACCCTCGACGAACCTACGGTAGTAGCCGGCCAGACCCAAGAAACAACGGATCTCCTTCACATTCTTGGGCGGTGCCCAATCTAACACTGCCTCAATCTTCTGCGGATCCACTCGAACTCCCTCGGCTGAAATCATGTGACCTCAAAACATCACTTCCTTCAGCCAGAACTCACATTTCGAGAACTTCGCATAGAGTTGCTCGGTCCTCAAAATGTCTAACACTACCCGCAAATGATGGGTATGCTCTTCAAGTTCCTCGAATAAATAAGAATATCGTCAATGAAGACGATGACACACTTATCCAAATACTCGATAAAGACTTTGTTCATCAACTGCATGAACACTGCCGGCGCATTAGTTAACCCGAAAGGCATAACTACAAACTCATAATGTCCGTATCTCGTCCGAAAAGCTATTTTCGGCACACCGGACTCCCTCACCCGGAGCTGATAGTACCTCGATCTCAAATCAATTTTCGAGAACACCGCAGCTCCCTGTAACTGATCGAACAAGTCATCAATTCTCGGCAAAGGATACTTGTTCTTGATGGTCACCTTGTTTAGTTCGCGATAGTCGATATACAAACGCAGTAAACCATCCTTCTTCCGCATAAACAGGACCGGTGCGCCCCAAGGCGAGGCGCTCGGTCGGACATACCCCGACTCAAGAAGCTCACTCAACTGATTCTTCAACTCGGACATCTCTGAAGGTGTCATGCGATACGTCGCCTTCGAAATCGGATCCGCACCCGGCTCTAACTCTATAGCAAACTTGACCTCACAGTCCGGTGGCAATCCCGGTAACTCGTTAGGAAATACATCAGGAAACTCACTAACGACTGGAATCGAGGAAAACTCGACTCCACCATCCTCTGCCTTCAAGGCATAGCACCAATAACCAGTACACCCCTTTCGCAGTAGCCTCATTGCCTTCAAGGCATTAATAACAAACTTCTGGTTTCCCCTCTTTCGCCCCGCGAAAGAGTGCTAGGTACCGTCCTCGGCTAAAATAGTGATGATTCTCGTGTGATTGTTCATGATCGCGCCATGCCGCTCGAGCCAATCATCCCTGAGAATCAAATCTTCACCCTCAATATCAACAACAATAAGATTAGAGAGCCAAGCTCTCTCACAAATAAACACGGAGCAATCTCAGACCTCTCGATCGCCAACGATCCTATCACCGCTAGGAAGTTTAACGACGAAAGACTCGCAAGGAGACAAACAATCGAGACTCAAACGGCATACACACCCTAGTGATATGAACGAATGTGTAGCACCAGAATCGAAAAGCACACTGACAAGATGAGAATGGATATGAACGGTACCTGTCGCCACAGTGGCTACTGGATCATCGGCCCTCCTCATCTCATAGATACGCGGCTGGGCAGAGCCGACACTGGAAGCTCCTCCCCTCGCGGGCTGACCCCGACCTCTACCTCGACCGACACTCGGCAGAGGCTGCAGAGTAAACTAGCCCTGGTTCACACTCGGCTCTCTAAGTGCTGGGAAGGAATCATGGGACTCTCGAAACTGTATGACCTGATCACAGAAGAGGGCCTTATGGCCCGACTGACCACAAGTATGACAAGTCAACTTCGGACGAGAACACTGCCGGTTCCTATGGCCCTGCTGGACATAGTTAAAACATGTAGGTTCACGAACGGAGGTTCCAGCGGCACCTCGAAAACTCCCAGAGAAACGAGCCGAACCGCCCGTAAAAATATTCGCAGCCTGAGATTTCTGCTGGCCTCCACCCTTGGGACTAGAAAAGTTTCCGACTGACTTCTGCTTCTTGTTCTCACGAGCCACATCACTAGCCGTCACCGACATATCATAAGCAAGAGCCCTACTCTGATAATCCTTCAAAGTAGTGCAGACGAGCCCAGACATATAGTCCCGAATTGACAGCTTCATCCGCCTGGAAAAATGGAAAATTTTGTCGCTCTCCTTGACAACTTGGGTCTTCACATATCTTAACTCCTTGTTGAAATCAGCAATAGCTTGGGATACGAGAATATCCCGTAGTTGAGCATCATAGAAGACATGGACTCGAGTCTGTCTAATTGGCCACAGGCAATATTCAGTCTCCATCAATTCCTGAAATTCGGCCCACGAAGCAACATGATATTTGGACCCAACGGCCTCCCATTAATCCGTAGCGTCCCCAGTGAGAAAGTACTAGGAAATAGGGACCTTACGGTCCTCAGGAAAGTTGGTGGCAACGAAGACTTTAGATATCTCCTTGATCCACCCCTCCCAGCCGATCGGGTCTGATGTCCCCAAAAACTGAGGAGGATGCATCTTGATGACATCTTGGAGCCAACGGTCTGCTCCGCCCCGATTAGCATGGGTCGGATCGGGGTTCTGAACCACCTGAGCTATCGCCGCCATTTGGTTTACCATTTGATGCATAACGGCCGCAATACCAAGGTCGGCGCATTCCTGAGAAGAAGCATGACTGTGACGGTCACCGGTACTACCGGCTCCCGAAGAATGCGACGTGGCCGTCCCACCGGCTGCCCCACGTCCCCGACCGCATCCACGACCACAACCATGACCATAGCCCCTTCCAGCATCCATGCTGGTGTTAAGAGGTGGCAAAAAGAAACTCGATGATAAGTAAAAGAAGGAGAGTAACCACAGTTCAAGAAACGGAAATACGGTACGAGAAAGTAAAGAATCGAGTAAGGAAAACTTACGAGCACTGGAAGTACTGAGATGCCGGCAGCGGTGTGACAATGTGCAAAACAAAACACAACTAGACCCAAATAACCGACAAGCCTATGTATCCATAAACCTTGCTCTTCGATACCATTTTTTTAACACCCCCAAGATATTCGGAGTATATTACAGCGTCGTGGACCCCTACATGAGACCCACTAGGCTAAAACAAGAAAAACACTACCCGACTAACCATCTCAGTTAGCAAGGACACACACATTTAAATCATGCAACACATAAAGATACGCCCGGAGCAACCGGCATAATAAACATCAACCGACAATATAGTAATCTAAGTTAATACAAAACGAAGTTCGAAGTGAAAATCCTAAGTACTCGCGAGTACAATCTATAAGTTTATAAATATGGGAAACAACCAAATCGAAGTAGACAAAAGAAATAAGAAGACCCAAATGCACATGTCATCGACCCTGGCCAACATCCTCGTACTGTCCCAGCGCCCGCTCGTCCGACACAACATAACCTGAAATCCATAACAAGAATTTCCCCAAAACGGGTCCCCAAAGGGGTTAACAATTACGCTAGTACAAGTAATCAAGGCAAACCATTCGCTTACACGTTTCATAGTACAATGCACCAATTCATTTCAAAAACCAAAACCAGACATGTCTTTTCCGGAAACAAACAGTCAATCACATTTGCCTAGGACCGGGACGAAGCCACAAATCCCACTCGAGGCCTCTAAGGACCCTCCCGAGCTGGCCATATCATAAAACAAATCACGCACGTGCATCGCCTAGGACCGGGACGAAGCCACAAATCCTACTCGAGGCCTCTAAGGACCCTCCCGAGCTGGCTAGCTAAACAAACTCATGAATCCAGGGCTAAAACCATTGGATTCCCTCCGTGATCCCATCGGACCCTCCCGAGGTGAGCAAATCACACACAATATACATTACCATTTCATGTTAAGCATAAAGGTTTCCAAAAATACTTGCCTTGAATAATTGACGACGCAACGAACGGAAAGGAAAATTACCAACGAACGCAATGAACCAACGGAACCGAACCTAACGATTCGAAGAACATAATCACAACCAACTCTAGACGAATACGGAAATGGAATACACCCGAAAACCCGCCTATGATTCATGTATATTTGTACAAAAATAACAACGAGGGCGGACCACAACCAGACCCTCTCGATTTCGCAAAATCATGAAAATATACCATGAATTTGTAGGAAAACTAATGATATCAACAAGATTGATCATATTCATCACGGATTAACCTCTCAGTAGCGCGCGCTATCAGACATACCGTGCGTTACCTGGACAACAGCCGAGTCCATAAGCAAACTGACAGTACACACCTGATCCAATTAGCGCGCACTATTGGTCAAACGTAGCGTGCGCTACCTGGGCACCTAACCGAGTCCAGTAGAAAACTGTCCAGTACTGGGCAGTCATGCTAGCGCACGTTACCAGACACCTTAGCGTGCGCTAGTCCCCTGACATTAGCGTGCGCTAGACAACGTAGCGTACGCTAATCCGTTAGTCCAGAGGGCTGGAAACAGAACTGCCACTCCCAGGGCTTGTTCGCTAGCGCGCGCTACAAAGTAGACGTAGCGTGCGCTACTAAGGGACTTCTAGAGTGCGCTATGCAGAAAAGATAGCGCATGCTAGGTACGGAATATAAACGGTCCGAAACACCGGAATATGAACGAAACATCAAACGAAACATCTCAAAATGCATAATAACATAGAATGGATCCACGGCAACCCCGAAACGGCAGTTCCGTATGATAATTATGAGAATCAGATCGGAAGATTACGGAAGAAATACACTGAAAAATACACGAGGGGCGCTACAAGCTAGAAATACACCGAAAAATGAAAATACCGGAAAAAGAAAAATGCGGATATTACAGTAGTCGCCCCTGCCGAAGAAAGATCTAGCGCCATCCAGCAAGAGGAATCAGTCCCTCTGCCGGAGCAGGCAGATGATGAGAGACAGCATGAGGAATTGATCCCTCCTGTATCCATGTCTACAGAAACCACTTCGACACAGGAGGATGCAGCACCCCCTGTCGCCGAACAAGAAACAGTTACTCCCGCCCCATCAACCGCCTTGGAATCCGACGACGGTGTTCTACCTGAGGATGTCCAAATCATTTCACGCCCTAATGTGAATTTGAGAAGGTTAAATGGAGTCGAGGACTTTGCCCAGCTAGACTCTCCCAGCACTGCAGCAAGAAAAGAGCGATTACGTGCTCTTGGCCTCCAAACTATCTTTATCCAGGACGGAGTCAATGCTCTACACTCTATAGAAAAAGCTCTTGATTGGCTACACACATCTGCCGTTGAAGAAATGACCAGACTGAACCATGAAGTCTCCCGAGTGGTAGAAGCCTTCACTCTCTTGCCACACGTCTTCAAGCCAGCTCTGAGCCAACTGCAAGACAAACAGGAGCAGATCCTGAGAGAAAAGCAATCAAAGTTACGAGTGTTTGAGGCCAAGACAGCATCTGCTCTGATCGAATCCGGTTCCCAACTGCGAGCCCATGACAAAAACATTAAAGATATGTCGCAGGTGCTATCCTCCCTTGTTGAGAGAATGTCTAATATTGAGACAAAACAGGATGCCGCTTTGCAAATCCTGGAACGTCTTGATGAAAAGGTGTCATACCTTGATGACGCCAAAAATGGGGAAGAAGCAAGGGAAGCCGCTAGGAGAACGAGGTCAGAGCAAGAGAAAGAGTTGGTAGCTCCATTTGAAGACTCCATCACTGCAGACATAGCCTGTATCTCAACGCCTAACGTTAGGATACAGGGAGACTGACCAGAATTCCAGGATCCTAAGTATCCTTGAAAAATCCTAGTCCGAAAGCCGCAATCTATGAACCTTCCGGCAGACCGACAGCCTACCGATTCAGAGATCAAGAACTGGAGGAGAAATAAACTGTTAAGATACTTTGTTATACTTATTAGGGAGTCCTCAATTTTCAATAGATGCAGAATGGTGCAGGAAGCCGCAGAGGAATTCAAGACGAAGCTGGAAGATGGAACGCTCCCGCTACAGCTGTAGATGAAATCAAAGCACAAGAATGGTGACTTGGTTACCCACCCAGAGGATTGGATCCTTGTCTTCGACAAATCATATGAAGGTCGAGCCATTTATCAGAATAGAGACAGGGAAGCACATCAAAACTGGTGGAAAAACACCAAGAATGACCCAAAAAGGCCATGGAGGCATTCAGACTACAGGAGTTAAATTTCCTTGTATTATAATTTTGTAATCTTATCTTCAGAACAGCAAAATCTTGTACTCTTCATTTCAGTATCAATAAAATTTTTGCCTGTCTTGAAAGATTACAACTCGTAATCTACTATGTTCTTATATGTTTACAGTCACTTTATTTAGTTTTACTGTATTCATATTATGAAACTTATCTCATACACAAACTGTAAGAACTTGTCTGCGAGCAGTTCATAGTTTAAGTTGTATGCATCTAGAAAACAATGTAAGATTGTGCCTGCGCGCCAATCATAAGTTTTCAAATGTAACTTTCTTATGATAAAAGCTGAACTTGCCGAAGGCCAGAACATTCGAAAGAAGACCAAGAAGTCTGCTCTACTTCAAACCGCTAAGTGTCAAAGTTTTGGCATCATCAAGGATGTTTGGATAACATCATAAGGTTTTAAAAGGAAGACTCGGAAGGACTTGGCAAATTATCAAAAAGGGGGAAATTGTTGGGATAACAAAAACCCTGTATCGATGCTGTTGGGATAAACAAACCCTGTATCGATCATATTGTCAGAATGTTTTAACTATATGCCAAATCCTGCATACTGCTAATAGCTGTATCGAAAAGCTGATCAAGTATCAACCTGTATCGAAGACTTCGCGCAGTCCCAACCATACAGTAAATCTATCATACAGTAAAGAGTCCCGCAAAGCTAACTATGGAAGCTATCTCGAAATATCAATACAGCAATCCTTCCATACAGCCCTCAAACAGGACAAGAAGGAATCTTCAGTATTCGCTAGAAGTCAAGTCCCGTTGGATAAGTATTTAAATACTAAAGGATAAAGTATTTAAATACTGTAAGTCATCAGAAGATCTTCAAATCCTGCAACATCCGGATCTCAGTCTATTTAAGTCAAATGTCAAGTTCTCGCAGAATCTTGCTCAACGGATCTATTTCAAACGGATATATTTCAGAGGTTATATATATCTCCAGAGTTTGAAGATCATACACTGATACAGATACATACATACACACGGCTTACAAACCAACAAGTGCTTACACGAATATTCAGAGCAAAACATATCTCCCAAAGCTTTCTCTTATTCTGATAGAAGAGATATACAGTGCTCAAACCGTGAATAACACATCATCAGCTATAAGCTCATAAAGTCAAAGCTGTTGTTCAAATATTGTTCTAACCCTTGAACAAACCCATCAGCCCTATGTGGACTGAGAAATCTTGCTATTCCCGAACTGTGTGTGACGGACTTGCATTGAAGAAGACGAAGCTTCAGAACTGTGTGTGAAGAAGCCAGTCACGTGTTAGCTCAAACCAGTCTGTGTGAACGATTGAAGGCTAAGATCTTTATATCAATCTGTGTGAACGATATATTGATTAGGTTTGGTTATAATTACGTAGTTGTGTACGCAGTAATTATAATAAACTTTTTACTCCTGCGTGGCAGACCAGTGGAGGTAGAGGGGTTTACCTCGAACCACTTTAAATATTATGATATTTACCTTCTGCCTTTATTGTTTTATTAATTGTGATTATTTAAGTATACACTGCACACCGAGTTGATGTATCCTCAGCAACTTACTATATTAAAGACTTCCGCTACGCACTCAGATTTGAAAACTGTACAGCTTGTTGTTTAAAACAGTTTCCAAGTTGTATCCTGTATACTTAGTGGCCAACAATATATATATTAATATACACACACACGATACACAGCTCGGCCAGAAAAATCGACCCCCGCCTCGCCTCCATACGTCACCGAAAAACTGAGTCGCCGATAACCACCATGGCCAAACCTTCACACGAATCACCATAATAGTCACTGGACCCAGAAGCGAATGTCACCGGAATTACAGAGCAAAGCTCCGAAAATCCAGCCGCCGAGCTCTGACTTTACACAGGAAAATCCCTCGCGGCGACCTGCTACCAAAAGTCCGAATGAGAATCGCACAGGAGGATCGTCCACCTCCTTGAGATTCCTCGATCCTGTTGCTCGTCTTCCGATCGTTAAGAGGAGGAGGATGAATGATGCTGATGGTTGATGAAGAAGAAGTCTGCGTGGTGGTTGGTGGGAAAGAAAAAAAAGAAAGAGGGGAGAGGGGGAGAGAGAGAACGAGAGAAGGTGGGAAAGGAGAAAAGAAAAAAAAGTGAAAGGAAGAGAGGGTACGGGAGAAAGTAGAAAAAAAAAAGAATCTCCCTTATATATATATATATATATATATAGGGAGTTGGTTTATTTGTCCCAAATTTCACCAAGTTACAGATATAATTATTCCATTAGAATGAATCTCAAATTAGTTATTCAATATCCTTGTTCGATTATCCGATTAATACACTGCGTCATATAATACCAACACAAACTCGCCAGTATATTAGTCTAATTTTTCCGCTCGATATTTTAATTAGCTAGCTAATCGGAATAAAAATGAAATAAATCAATTAAAAAAAATTACTACCGTTAAAATTCCAATTTTAAATTTTCGGATAATACAATCTCATACTTAATAAATTACTGTATGCATGATTGATTTCAAATATGCATAGGCACGTTTAGCCATGAATTTGTTAAAGGTCATGTTACGGCCAAACTAGTATTATTTAATGGTGCTCACTTTATCAATAATGAGACCATATATTTTCCACGTTCCATAAGAACGTTGTTAAAGATATTCAAGTAGAAATGTTATGAACTTGAAACCACTAAATGAAAAGGTAGTGAATACCTTTGAGTAACAATATCAAATGTATAGCCAGAAGCGTATATCAGTCAAGTTATACGATCAGAAGCGTACATTAGATTAGTGGTATTATTACAATTATGTCAGTCAAGTTAAATATAACCGTTAACTGGAAGCTACCTATATATTAATTTGTAATGATTTGGGGATTCCAATCATAAACTAATTACGTTGACATGTATTGCATGCTTTGTCCAGCTTGCTAAATCGGGAAATTAAATACTAGATTATTGTATGTACAAGGAAATATAAATATTGTACTCATCCAGCAGATGGTGTATGGAAACAAATGTGGACCTATCCAACCACCATACAGAGTTTCATGGTTAACAGTTGATGTGTTGATTGAATGGTCACATTATATTTTGTTTATCCACATATATGTTGCATCTCGGTAATTAATTTGAGGGTCATTACCCTAAGTAATGTCGTTGAGTATAAATCAGTCTTTTGAATCATTTTATGCCTGAAAGAATTGATGTTAAATATTTATGACCCTATATGTATGTTTACATTGGTCATAGATAGGCAAATACTAAAAGACTGATTGATTGCATATTAAATCTCCATTCCCACTAGGGATATGCCATACTACATGTAGCTACAATAGTTGTGTTGAGACCCAACTCCACCTAATAGTATTAGCATTACAGTCACGAAATTAGATACGAACACGAGTTTCGGTATTTACGCTTATTTAGGTATGTAGTCTACGTGCCGATTGTGCCGCCAAACGTAAAAAAATGGGCTCTCAACATTAGATGGGCATATACATTGATTCTTTGAAATGCCATCTATATTAAAATCTTGACAGGCGATCGTCATAACCGCAATATTTGCGGATAATCACTCTAATGAGACAATATTCCCGCCATTAAGGGGAGATAAGAACGTAACCATTCCAGAAGAACGACGTGAATTTGTGTGAAATGTTTCCACTATGTTTCATATGATCCACAAATGCACAATGTGAAATTACTGTGCACATGATATGCCAGAACGCATTTGTAATCAAGTTAGAGTGAAACGATCTTTTATTATTGCTGTAATGCCTGCAACTATAGACGTCTCTGTATGACGCACATAAATCCCTGAAGGATGTGTTAGTACGACTATAGCGGCTAGCCAGTTTGGTGTCCCTGCTCAGAAGAGAAGATGACCAATATGTTCGATAGATTCATGTCACTGGAAGAGGAATATTTCGGCAAAATCGAATCCATCAAACATCCCAATCTATTCTGACTCATCTCATGATACTATCTCAAATCACGGCTCGTCCAAGAAGAGATGAAATTGGGGGTCGCTCCCCCCAGCAATACCTGATCTTGAGAATATAAAAGTCTCAATCAATTATGCATGCTTAAATGAGATTTGGAATCAGAATGAGATAATCATCGATGATATACTTTTATTTATGGTGGCCACCGAAATCATAACTATCGATGGGATCGAACCTTACTCATTTGTTTGAATGTCAATAATGAGATTACTGGTAAAAAGGAAACAAACAATCCAGGTTGAATTTAATTCATTAATTAAGAGAAAGGTATTTGGGCCTGAAGTTTCTACACCTCCTCATATTAAAATTATAGGATTCTATGGATATAAGAAAGTGTGGTGAGAAAAACGAGATATACATCTCGCGCAGTTGAAAATATTTGCTCTCCCATCCTTGAGATTGATGAGGATGAATATTCCCTCATAATGGACATCATAAACGTTCCTACCTTTTCAGTTTGGTAGTTTCCGAATAACTGAATATGCAGCTCATAAATGTGGCAACTGTTTATCTCTCTGGGGATATTAACACAAGAGATATATAGTAGTAAGTTCCTGAAGAACTTAAGTACCCTATATAAATGGTTCTTGTTAACTTTAAACAATCACTTTAATGATTGAAACAATCCAGAAGAATGTTGTAAATTATTTGCTTGAGAAATATGAACCTAATTGGTGCTCATAAAGAGACCAAAGAGATACTTAAATTCTTGAAGTGTATATATATATATATTCTAAGAACCATTTTGTCCAGCTGACGATACTGAAGAGATATATGGATGTTATTCATACAACCTCCACGATATTTTTTTATCACACTGCCTATATATTATGATATGAAAAATATTCTCCTTTTTGTGTTGCATAAAATATTTGGGCAAGAAGAGGAAATTTTACTTCTCATATGAGCTCCAGAAGAACAAGTCATAATATAGCAGATTTATTCACTAAATCTCCCCATGTATGAAAATTATATTGATAATATTGGAATACAAGATTGTTATCTTGAGAGGGAGATACAAGATTGTTATCTCTATATTCATTCATTGGAAGACTATTGTCTTCAGGGGGAGTGTCAACATCGAAAGAATCTTGTAGATTGGATCCTGAAGATCAATGATGGTACTCCTTTTTTCCTTTGACTAAGTTTATCCCTCTAGATTTTTCTATTGAGGTTTTCGTTCAGCATGAACATTAAAGCGTAATGTCCAAGGGGGAGTGTTGTAAATATAATATTTTATGGACATTACTTGCAGGATAAGACACTTAATGGACTAAGCTGCCTAGTGGGCTTTTATGTTTACATCCCTATTTATTAGTATAAATATATCTCTTTTGATTGTATTCTTGTACTCAGAAACACACAAATTTCAGTGAATACTCTCCTGACTTGGTATGCCCCCAGATGTAATCATTATTGACGAACTGGGTCCACAAATCTATTCCTTTTATGTTTTTATTTTATAACAATATACTAGTTTTCCATAATTATATATATTAGTTTTCATTCTCCTAAAATATACTAAATTATTCAAAATATTGCATTTCGATTGGGATGGAGGTAGTAATTGTAATAAGTAATATTCCCTCCATCCATGAATAAATTGCCATAATTTTCTTTTCGGTCCTTCCACGAAAAATTTGCCACATTCCTTTTTTTATTAATAGATTCCACACAACTCACTTATTTATTTATTATTGGGCCCACAACTTCATTCACACGATTTCCTCTTACCAACTTACACACAGTTTTTTACTAATTTTATTAAAATTCATGTCATCTCAAACATGACAAATTATTAGTGCATGGATGGATTATATTGAAAACTTTTTGAGTAAAGGGTTACTCACATTTAAGTTTATCCGCATTTTTTAGATTAAGATAAAAATCAACAATGTGACATTGCATGATACATATATAGTCAAAATATTATAATTAATTTCTTACAGTATATTTTTGAAGATTGGTGCGATAATTATGGTATTGGGCACAATTTTTCGGCACCGCGGACACCTCAGCAAAATGGAGTTGTCGAGAGGAAGAATCACTCTCTAGAAGAAATGAGCCGAACAATGCTCAATGAATATGGGCTTCCTAATTATTTCTGGGCCGAAGCCGTTAACACCGCTTGCTATGTTATTAATCGAGTCCATCTCCGGAGGAACAAAATGATGACTCCATATGAGATATTTAAAGGTAAAAAGCCCAATTTATCTTATTTTCATCCATTTGGTTGTAAAGTATTTATTCATAATAATGGTAAAGATAATTTGGGAAAACTTGACTCTAAATCGGATATCAGAATATTTCTTGGTTATTCGACTAATAGTAAAGCTTATCGTGTATTTAATTGTAGAAGAGGCTCGGTAGAAGAGTCAATTCATGTAAAATTCAATGATACAGTTTTACCCCCGAGAAAGGTTGTTTTTGATGATGATGCAGATATGGTTCCGGCTAAAGAAGTGTCAGAAGCATCAAAGGAGTTGGAGAAGCTCGACTTAAGCTCGGACAAGCAGGAGGAGAATTCTTACAACCTTCCTAAAGATTGGGCAAATGTGAAAGACCATCCGATGGAACAAATTCTCGGAAAAATTGATGAAGGTGTACGAACTAGGAGGAATATAAATGATTGTATTAACAATATTGCGTTTATTTCTCTTATAGAACCAAAGAATATCGATGAAACCATAAATGACGAGAATTGGGCTATTGCTATGCAAGAAGAGCTAAACCAATTCGAAAGGAATAATGTTTGGGAATTGGTTCCGGCAACGGTAGACAAATCAATCATTGGTACTAAATGGGTTCATAAAATTAAAACCGATGATGATGGTCTCCCAATTAAGAATAAATCGAGATTGGTCATCCAAGGTTATAATCAAGAAGAAGGATTGGATTATGAGGAAACATTTGCTCCTGCGGCTCGTCTTGAGGCAATTCGTCTTCTCTGTGCCTTTGCCGCGTACAAGAAAATCAAACTCCATCAAATGGATGGAAAGAGTGCGTTCCTAAATGGAATCATCCAGGAGGAGGTGTATGTCAAGCAACCGCCGGGTTTTGAAGACTATGATCATCTAGATCATGTGTACAAGCTCCATAAAGCTCTCTATGGATTAAAACAAGCTCCGAGAGCATGGTATGATCGTTTAAGCACTTTTCTTATTTCAAATGGATATAAAAGAGGTAATGTTGATAATACTCTATTTATTAAGAATTTAGGTGATGATATGCTTATTTGCCAAATTTATGTGGACGACATTGTTTTTGGTGCAACTAACGAATCTGTGTCCCAAGAATTTTCAAATCTTATGAAGGGAGAATTCAAAATGAGCATGATGGGAGAGTTGAAAAACTTTCTCGGACTCCAAATTAGGCAACTCATTGACGGAATATTCATTCACAAATCCAAGTACGTCAACGAGCTCCTAAAGAAATTTAAGATGGAAGATTGCAAAGAAATATCTACTCCTATGTCTTCCACTCTTAAGCTCGACAAAGATGAAAAAGGTAAGTCCGTTGACCAAAAATAGTATCGAGGTATAATCGGCTCTTTACTTTATTTAACTGCATCTAGACCCGATATAATGTTTGCTACTTGCTTATGTGCTCGTTTTCAAGCAAATCCTAAAGAATCCCATCTCATTGCATGCAAAAGGATTTTTCGTTATATAAAAAGTACTGCTGGCTTAGGTCTGTGGTATCCATCGACCATTGATTTCCAACTTTTTGCATATAGTGATGCCGATTTTGGTGGATGCAAAATTGATCGAAAAGCACCACCGGAACTTGTCATTTTATGAGTTCATGTTTAATTTCATGGGGGAGTAAGAAACAGACTAGTGTCGCTACTTCCACAGCTGAAGTAGAATATGTGGCTACAGGAAGCCGTGGATCCATTTTATGTTATTATGCATTTTGAGATGTTTCATTTGATGTTTCGTTCATATTCCGGTGTTTCGGACCGTTTATATTCCGTACCTAGTGCGCGCTATCTTTTCTGCATAGCGCACGCTATAAGTCCCTTAGTAGCGCACGCTACGTCTACTTCGTAGCGCGCGCTAGCGAGCAAGCCCTGGGAGTGGCAGTTCTGTTTCCAGCCCTCTGGACTAACGGATTACCGTACGCTACGTTGTCTAGCGCAGGCTAATATCGAGGGACTAGCGCACTCTAAGGTGTCCGGTAACGTGCGCTAGCATAAATGCCCAGTACTGGACAGTTTTCTACTGGACTCGGTTAGGTGCCTAGGTAGCGCACGCTACGTTTGACCGATAGCGCGCGCTAACTGGATAAGGTGTGTACTGGCAGTTTGCTTCTGGACTCGGCTGTTGTCCAGGTAATGCACGCTATGTCCGATAGCGCACGCTAACGAGAGGTTATTAGCGCACGCTATGTTTTGGGTTGCGCACGCTAACGGCCCAGTAATCTAGTTACTGGACTGGTACATTAACTCTTGGACTGGAGTTTTGTCCCGTTAGCGACGCTAACTTATGGGTGTTAGCGCGCGCTAACACTCCTTGGCTATATAAACCAGGGAGATGACCCAGATGAACGTATTGTTCTCATTTCTTTCCCCCTCTGCAGCGTTAGCGATTCCAGGCGATTTTCTTGGCGATTTCTTCCTCTAATCATCTCAACCATCATCTTCCTTGAGTTCTTGGTGTATAATAACAACATCAACATGAATCTTTCGTCCTAATCCAAGGTAAATCTCTTAAAACCCTACTTTTAGATAAATTGGGGGTTTTGGGATTTTCGTCCGATTCATTCCGTTTTATTGGTTAATCCATGATGAATATGATTAATATTGTTGATATCATTAGTTTTCCTACGAATTCATGGTATATTTTCATGATTTTGCAAAATCGAGAGGGTTTGGTTGTGGTCCGCCCTCGTTGTTATTTTTGTACAAATATACATGAATCATAGGCGGGTTTTCGTGTGTATTCCATTTCCGTATTCGTCTAGAGTTGGTTGTGATTATGTTCTTCGAATCGTTAGGTTCAGTTCCGTTGGTTCATAGCGTTTGTCGATGATTTTCCTTTCCGTTCGTTGCGTCGTCAATTATTCAAGGCAAGTATTTTTGGAAACCTTTATGCTTAACGTGAAATGGGAATGTATATTGTGTGTGATTTGCTCACCTCGGGAGGGTCCAACGGGATCACGGAGGGAATCCAATGGTTTTAGCCCTGGATTCATGAGTTTGTTTAGCTAGCCAGCTCGGGAGGGTCCTTAGAGGCCTCGAGTGGGATTTGTGGCTTCGTCTCGGTCCTAGGCAATGCACGTGCATGATTTATTTTATGATATGGCCAGCTCGGGAGGGTCCTTAGAGGCCTCGAGTGGGATTTGTGGCTTCATCCCGGTCATAGGCAAATGTGATTGACTGTTTGTTTTCGGAAAAGAGATGTCTGGTTTTGGTTTTTGAAATGAATTGGTGCATTGTACTGTGAAACGTGTAAGCGAATGGTTTGCCTTGATTACTTGTACTAGCATAATTGCTAACCCCCTTTGGGGACCCGTTTTGGGGAAATTCTTGTTATGGATTTCAGGTTATGTTGTGACGGACGAGCGGGCGCTGGGACAGTACGAGAATGTTGGCCAGGGTCGTTGACATGTGCATTTGGGTCTTCTTATTTCTTTTGTCTACTTAGATTTGGTTTTTTCCCATATTTATAAACTTATAGATTGTACTCGCGAGTACTTAGGCTTTTCACTTCGAACTTCGTTTTGTATTAACTCAGATTACTATATTGTCGGTTGATGTTATTATGCTGGTTGCTCCGGGCGTATCTTTATGTGTTGCATGATTTAAATGTGTGTGTCCTTGCTAACTGAGATGGTTAGTCGAGTAGTATTTTTCTTGTTTTAGCCTGGTGCGTCCCATGTAGGGGTCCACGGCGATGTAATATACTCTGAATATCTCGGGGGTGTTACAACTACAGGCTCGGGTGCCTATTGCGAAACATGTTGTTCCTCCGCGACATGAGGGACTGAATCCTCGTTGTCGGGAACAGTGTCTTTTGTGGCGAAGGGGGCAACTGATGAGTAGATATCCCTTCATCTCTCTTTGCTTGGGCTTCCTCACGACTCATTCACAGACCATCCTGGAGTGCGTCGTCATAGTCGTCGGAATCAGGAACGGACTTTGGACTATAGGGAGATTCCATGGACGAAGCTTTCCATTTCCTTCGAGCTTCGGCCTTTTCAAACAGATGGCTCTCAATAAGCTCCTTAACGAATAGGTTGTCCCATTGGATCAGGACAGCAATTTCTTGAGTGTCCGTCACTTCCAAAACAAATTTTTCTTTGTTACTCCACTCTCTCCAGTTGTACAGAGTTTCGTACGGAGAAAGTCTGTAGCTCTTCCATTGGAGAAACCGCTCGAAAGACTGTTCGATTTGCATGGAAAGCAGGGTCTTGGAAATAATTGTGTCCGAAGAGGGGCTCCGTATAGCGCCTGGGTTCGCTGTAGGAATGGGTTCCTCTACAGGTGTGGAATCCTGTATTGGAGAGGGATTCCTTACAGGGGATGGTACCCTGAAGGAAGATGGATCCTGAACGGGTGTGGAATCCTGTATAGGAGAGGTAGCTTTTGGCTCTAAAAAGGCAGCCGACTCGCCAGAGTCTTTTGAGTTGGCAGATGTCCTAGCATCCGTCGTAGCCGCCAAGGGCTCGGGATCTACTGTATCGACAATAGCGGGCATCTCTTCCACAGGGGTTGGGCCCTGGGGGAGTTGACCAGTGGGTTGAGCCACGAGAGGAGCATCCTCAGAGGGTTCTGTAGCTTTAACTTTTGTAAGCCTCCTTAGCTTCCTTTTCGGCTTCTCAACAGCAACTGGAGTTTTGCTGTGAGATCTTTTTTTCTTCTTCGATGATTCAACACTTTGGGACTTAGAAGAAACGTCCCTCGGATCGGAAGATAGCGGCAAATTTTGTATAAAAAGTCTATTGGCAATCGAGATGCTCTGGTTGAATGCAGTAGGCCTGACGCCTTCTAAGAATATCCGTGAACTGATCTTCTTTGCCTCTGCGGTTTGCGGAAGTCCGCACTTTTTCAAAATATGGTTCAAAAACAGACCAAATGATTTCTTCTGCGAAGTAGGCTTAGACACCTCTTCCTGCAAGCGCTTAAGGATGATTTAACACCAATTGACCTTCTCGCAGGTCATTATCGCGACCATCATCCTAAACCTGAGATTGGTGCACATCTCAAAAGCACATGTTCGATTCTCAATAATACGGCAGTAAAAATCATGTAAGTAAACAAAAGGTAAACAAAAATTTTTCTTATGGCAAGTGGTATGAACCACTTCCACCGTTGCTGAACCGGTGAATAAGCCATAGTACTAAGTCAACGGTTCTTGGGACCCAAAGGTCTCAAGTTCTTCCATAGTCAGGCCATCATCAGGTAGCCTGAAGATGTTCTGGAGAAGCTCTTGGTCAACGCAGATCTCCACTCCGTGGATAACGGCTGTGATGTTAGCGACATGATCTCCCTGAGCCAGTGACAGAAAACGAACTATAGCGTTAAGGTAGAATTCCTCAACCAGATGAGGGTCATATTTTTTGGCGGTGTGGCTCCCAAGGCGGTAGAGGCCTTGCTGATGGATTCTTGTAGTGACGACCTCCATGGCATCAACGTCATCACCATCGGCATAAATGCGTTCCAGCACAACAGATCTGGAGAAGATCCGTCCGTCGATGAAGTTGAGTGACTTCTTGAGAGAGGTGGAAGATGTCTGGGTAGACGCCATTGATGATTTCTCAAGTAACGGTGAAAAAGATTCAAGAAAAAAATGCAGTAAACACAAAAAAATCTTATAGGTTGAATGCTCGAGTGCTCTTAAAATATGGAGAAGGTGTAAAGAGTCTCAAATGGCATTTACAGTCCTTTTATAGTAGGCGGCGAAGAAGGGTTTTCAGAGAACGAATGGTCAGATTTAAGGGATGGGAACCGGAGTTTAAAATGAACGGTCACGATGGACTGAGTGTAACTGGTACACTTATCCATTTAATTTTAAAATAGGAGCGGGTCCCACTTCTGACATTTCATATTACCCTTAATGCCTGAAACGGCAGTATTAAATATTAAACAATTTGAAACATCGCGGCTTTTAAGATTCGATTGGCCAGATGTCGTGTAAGGAATTTAATGTAAAAGACATTTGACATGAAAACAGGGCACGTGGACAAAAATTGTTTTTAAAATGAAATATTATAATATATATAATGAATCGATTTCCCATAGTATGTGCTGTATCCGCGACGATACAGCGTTCCCCCTTAAAAGGTACATATAGGTTTCAATTCCATACAACAACTATTGGATTAATGCTGTATTCATGGGTCATACTGTATTCCCCCTTAATTATTGCACACGTCAACTGTAGGATGATTCATATCGCTTTGTTCCCTACAGTGCTGTATTGAACGCTCTGAGTGTACAAATAATTAATGGTGGATACTGTATTCTTGGGTCTTACAGCATTCCCCCTCACTTGTTGAGTAAAAATAGTAAATACTTACAGGGAGTCAGACTGTAGCAAAATCAAGTGTCAAACGGACATAAAGTGGTCACAACCCAAAGGTTTCGTTTTCACAAATAAAACCAACAACAATTCACAGGGTCAGAGCCCACATCAAGTGTCCTCAACGGATATAAAATCAACACAATATAATCACATACAGGCATCGCCTAGGACCAAGACAAAGCCACAAATCCCACCCGAGGCCTCTAAGGACCCACCCGAACCAGCTAGCAAAACAAATCACACACCATATCTCACGGTTGGATCAATCACTTGTTGCATCCTGACCATATGATCACAAGCCATGTGTCACTGTAGATTATCTCAGGATCTCACAGTTGGATCAATCAATTGTTGCATCCTGACCACATGATCACATGCCATGTGTCACCTGTAACACCCCCAGATCCATCCAGGAATATTACAGCGCTGTGGGCCCCGAGATGGAACCCACAAGGCTGAAGGAAAATTTTCGCAAATATTTACAAACGTCCAAGAGGCTAACAACGGTATTATCTATTTAAAACATTCGAAGACTTTATAAAATTCGTTTACCAAAACCGTCTTAGAATCTCATTTGAAACCACAAGGCCCAAAATGCCAAAACTCAACAGTTTAAAAACATACATTAAGCTACCGCTTACACGGACCGACAGAATAGATTTAGAAAATGATTGCCAAAGTCACCTAAGTTACCGGATACCAAAAGGCCATTTAAAAATACTCACGCAGAGGATAAAGACAAACAATTAAAATACTCTAGCAGCGGAATATAACAACTGATCAGAAACTCAAAACACAAATACATGCCCTTGCCAGTATCCTCTGGGAAGTTCATCTCTCCACGACCGCTACAAGCTTGATAATCCAAGAACCTAAAAAGAAAGCCCACGACGGGGTCAGCCATAATATCCAACAATGATAACAATCACATCTCGTCAATAATTACATATCAATGGAAATACTATGTAAGAATACGACCAATGTAATCTTACCGTCATAACTTTATGAGAATCCACGATTCGTATCCTTAACAACACATTAAGATAATACCGAAATATCTGTACGGTATCTCAACAATACTCAATGTTCTCAAAACATTATCATAACTCGCGATACAGAAATTATACCAACTCTGGCCAATTCAATCCATCGGATAACATCGACAATTCCAATACGATAATCGATAGTCCATCAAAGACAAGTACCAAGGAAATACGGAACATACCTCAAGATACGAAATACCATGACAATCACGTCAGTCTAATCCGAGATCATATAAACATAACATACGGACATGGTCCTAACACAAGACCTACAAATGCATACTCATATGACAACGTCATTATGATCACAACAATAACGATAATATATACTTATGGCAAACCCATAATATACATATGCACAACAACAATACATGGCAATTCGATGATCCAGTGTTCACTGCCTAGATCCCCCGATGATCCCGTCAGACCAACCCGAGGTGGAAAACTTGTCCGTTGATCCAGCACACGCTAGCATAGATCCCCCGATGATCCCGTCAGACCAACCCGAGGTGGACATACAACAACAACAATGCACAAATGCATATAACAATGATACACAATGCATGACAACAACGATACACGCATGTATCACAACATGATCGACACGAAATGACAAAAATGATTAGAGTACTTGCCCCGAGTCCTTCGAGAGCTATCTCGATGTCCAGACCATCACGAACCATTATTCTGAATATTCGACGATCCGAAATGTCACGGATGGTAAATAATTCACGCCTTTGTCCATACCATGATGTATCCTCGATACCATGTATGCCAACAAGAATGTAAATCATATACATTATGATTTAATTTCCCAAAACTCAAATACAACCTATAATCTCAAATCTCCTGTGATTACGATTTATAAACATTGCTATACGAAATATAAACGAATGAAACTGAAATCATTCATTAAATATTATAAACTGAGCAAGTAATAACTTGCCTCGATACCAATGAAGCCGTTACCAATTCCTTGTCGTCGTCTACATGTCCCTCGGCCCTGATCAAAGCAATCTACGAACGTTCTTGAATACGACCGCAAAGCATGGTTCTAAACATCGATCAATAATCTCAACCTATTACAATAATCGATTTAACGCACATTCGATAACAATCAACAATCGATATAACTAATCCACAAACCCAACGATTCCAAAATATCTCGATTAAACACAAGTTCGAACAATCTAACTCAAACAATTACGAATTCATTCCCTTGATTCCACAAATCCCACATATCGATTCGATAAGGCGAGTATACAAACTTAACCGGAATATTCCAATCAATTTCTCTTTCAAAACTTCAATCAAACACCTTGAAGGCGGAATTCAAAGGTATATTCGAATCATCAATCAACAAACACCAACCACATCAAGAACACGAAGAACATAATCACAAACATATATATCCTTCAACATTATATGATTATAGCCATCGATACGAACTAAACCACCAAAATATATCAAGAATCTCAAACATCCCAAAATATTAGAGTTCAAGCCAATTACCTTCAATCCGGCGAAAGAATCAATAATGATGTTATAATCCTTGTTCCAAGCTTTCCTAGATGTTATCACTTGATAAACCAACTCAAAAGATGAGGTTTAGGGGTTAAAAGCCGAGTTTGGGTGATTTGGGACGAAAGGGGATCGTGTAGGATGGGTTGGGAAATGAAATTCCTGACTGCTTTACGTTTTTATACGCCCAGGCATGTTAGCGTACGCTAACTTCATCAATAGCGTGCGCTACTGTTCCTGCAATACGACAAGTATAGTTTTTGCCATTTTGAGCATAACTCACTCATCCGGACTCCGATTAACTCACCGTTTGAACCATTAGAAAGCTAACTCGATGATCTATTATACTGTTATGTTTCAGAATTTTTGGAGTTTTCAAGAATCAGTGGTTATTTTTCAAAGTCGAACCTTATACACATTACTTTCCAAACAAGTGTCCAAATCTTATTTCCACTAACATTTCAACATATAGTCTTCTTAATCATATCATATACACCAAGAATCATAATCACTTGCATGTTCATCATCATACGAAGTAAACAATAACAACAACATTAAAAACCCGAAATGAAGGGAGATATTAACCAACATATCTCTTGAAGAAAAATAACACCGTTCAAAACCACACGAATCATATCAATATCCGCATATCAACCATATTATCAACATAACTCAGTAATCCATCTCATAACCATACTCATAAACTCATAAACATGACGATCATCCACTTCAGAACATCATATACAATCCAAAATGAAATCCCAAAGTGAAGAGTAATTACCTCTTTGAAGGAATGGATTGAATCCCAAGGTTGAATCCGTTTTCAATCACTTCCAAGCTTCAAATGTTGTTAGGAATGATTAAATCAAGTGTTTGGAACCTCAACTTCTCTCTAAGACCTCTCTCTATCGGTTCACATGAAGAAATGAATGGAAATAACGAATAATGGCCAACTGCACTTATATATATACTGTACATTATTAACGTACGCCAACATCTTCATTTAACGTACGTTACAGCTCTAGCGTGCGCTAACTGTCTTTGTTAGCGTGCGCTATCGTAGTCCAGAGACTACTGACTTGTTTTGTATAGTGACTTGCATACGTTATGCCTATGCAATAGCGTACGTAAGTGCCTCCATTTAGCATACGCAAGTGCTCGTCCATAGCGTGCGCTAATCATAGTTGACTTGCTACAGTCTGCATCTACCCCGAAGATGCTCGTGCCCCCACATGCCGAAAGTAACCTGACAAAGCCAAGAGTCCTTTGGACCGATCTAATTAGCGTGCACTAACCATATACATTAGCGTGCGCTAATCCTTCACAACAAACATCCGTTGACCTTGTCGGCACATGCGCCGAAAGTGGCCGGGTCCACACGTAGATTCCTTCTGATCTGATTTACACTAGCGTGTGCTATCTTTTACCTATAGCGTGCGCTAAACCTGCACGATAGCGTGCGCTATACTTGATTATTAGCGTGCGCTAATATGGCTATACTTAGCCATTCTCAACTTATTCTTATCCAATGTATCAACATACAGAATACGAATATACGAAATACTGAATACATATACTCCTTCCAACAATATTCTCAAATACAATTGTCGACCAAATACGACAATTATACTAATACAGATGTCTCAGTCCTTCAATTATTTTATCCATACTGCATGCATTCCACATTTGTACAACATAACTCGAATAAAATAACATTAAACAATAGTAGTAGAAATTCCGGATATTACATACTACACTACTTAAAATAAGTTTTGTCCTTGAAACTTGCAATCCATCATAGAAAAATAAACAAACCGTTCAACTGAAATATTCCGACACCATCACGACAACGATCAATACAGAACCCCAGAGACAGATATACGGACGAATAAAATTCTCAAAACGTTACACAAATCACCTACAGTGGATCTCAAAGAAACGCACCCGAATGTTGAACATACCCTTCGGCATACGAACAACCAATCACAAACCGACGAACATACCCAATCATACAGGAGTGGGAACGACCAATATATATAAAAAACAACCATCCTGGAGTATCATTCCCGAAATTTTATCTTAAAATGATATCTTTCAAAGATCACTATGTTAAAATCGCACTAATTCCACACCTATATAGTCATATAGCACATATGCTCCAGTTTCACAAAACTCAAAATTCCAAAATTACATCCCGTACATGAATCTACAACACGCAGTATATTTCTCTTATCTGATCAATCAACCGATCATTCCTGGATAACCAAACTACCATACCAAAGTTCGAATCTCTTTTCATCGTACCATCGATATGATATCCAGTTTGTGAGTCATACTCATAACTTCACCATGATATGCACTATGTACTAAATGCGTATGTATATCAATCAAATTTTCAAAACCTTTTTGAAATCATATAGTCTCATCAAGAAGACAAATTTTCGAAAGTCCTTTCAAGAATTTCAAAACTCAAAACAAAAATCTTCGTAGGACCACGAAATCAATTTTCGAAAAATTAAATCGGTTTGCTTATGTCAAGTTTCTCGATAACAATTCTTTTCGAATACCCATGATTAAAAAAAAATGTAATTATGCAAATGCTCGACTACAACTCCTCTATACCAATTTGGTTCGTCACCAAATTCCACTGACATTCCATCGAAAAACCACACGATAGAGTTCCAAACAGTATATAAACTCTGATAAAAACTCCTTTTCCCACATATGACTCGCAACGTCGACCATTAACTCATCCTAGATCACCTCAACCGTGATATGACAAAATATTGAAAAATCAATAAATCAAACACAACGAAAGACTACTCGGGAAGTTTCATTTGATTAAGTAAACGAAAACCGCAAAAGGCAGTAGGAAAATAGATAAATGATTGGTGAAGCATTTTACAAATCTCGGGAGTTTTAAGAAAACAGAAAAGCCGTTTGAAACATTAGGTCTCAGCCCGTATCTCGTTCCGCATTACAAGAAGTTTAAAAAGTAGAAAACCCTTTTTCGGACCACAAGTCCTGAGTTATAGAACCATTTCAAAATTGATTGGGTCTCGGCCCAAAAATCATTTTCCGTAAAACATCCGTAAAACATTCATTTTGAAAAGTATCATTTTCAAATGCTCAAAAGCAGTTTCATGTATTTTCAAAATGGCTTAACATGACTACATGCTCTTCTCAACAATTCCCAGTCCTTCTCCCGAATACACAATTCTGTTCCAAAACTTAACCGACATATTGATTTTCCAAAATCATAGCTTCTCAAGATCATCAATCCTGTCCCAACTACTGTGTTCTGTTATCTCATAACATAACACATAATATTCTTCCGAATCTCAAAGCATATCAATTTAGAACGGCAGTAAATCTCAATGAAATTTGAAAATCCAAATACTTACAGATCGTGAAGCCGACGATTCCCCGTGATACTGACTCATGTCTCGACTCAAGAAAATACTCGACACAGATATTTTCAAAACATACATTTTGCAAAATTAGTTCAACTCGAGAACACGACACATTTCTATCCGAAGAAACACGTTAATACCATTTGGAAAAGTTTATAACAAGCCCAGCGTATAAGCCCGAGTGAACAACAAAAAACTCACGGCTCCAATATTTTTCAATCGAAAACTCGAATGACGCGAAAAAAACACAACCCAACTCGACCCAACTGCCTAGGTTTTCACAACCTAAGCTCTGATACTATATTCTGTAACACCCCCAGATCCATCCAGGAATATTACAGCGCCGTGGGCCCCGAGATGGAACCCACAAGGCTGAAGGAAATTTTTTCCAAATATTTACAAACGTCCAAGAGGCTAACAACGGTATTATCTATTTAAAACATTCGAAGACTTTATAAAATTCGTTCACCAAAACTGTCGTAGAATCTCATTTGAAACCGCAAGGCCCAAAATGCCAAAACTCAACAGTTTAAAAACATACGTTAAGCTACCGCTTACACGGACCGACAAAATAGATTTAGAAAATGATTGCCAAAGTAACCTAAGTTACCGGATACCAAAAGGCCATTTAAAAATACTCACGCCGAGGATAAAGACAAACAATTAAAATACTCTAGCAGCAGAATATAACAACTGATCAGAAACTCAAAACACAAATACATGCCCTTGCCAGTATCCTCTGGGAAGTTCATCTCTCCACGACCGCTACAAGCTTGATAATCCAAGAACCTAAAAAGAAAGCCCACGACGGGGTCAGCCATAATATCCAACAATGATAACAATCACATCTCGTCAATAATTACATATCAATGGAAATTCTAAGTAAGAATACGACCAATGTAATCTTACCGTCATAACTTTACGAGAATCCACGATTCGTATCCTTAACAACACATTAAGATAATACCGAAATATCTGTACGGTATCTCAACAATACTCAAGGTTCTCAAAACATTATCATAACTCGCGATACGGAAATTATACCAACTCTGGCCAATTCAATCCATCGGATAACATCGACAATTCCAATACGATAATCGATAGTCCATCAAAGACAAGTACCAAGGAAATACGGAACATACCTCAAGATACGAAATACCATGACAATCACGTCAGTCTAATCCGAGATCATATAAACATAACATACGAACATGGTCCTAACATAAGACCTACAAATGCATACTCATATGACAACGTCATTATGATCACAACAATAACGATAATGTATACTTATGGCAAACCCATAATATACATATGCACAACAACAATACATGGCAATCCGATGATCCAGCGTTCACTACCTAGATCCCCCGATGATCCCGTCAGACCAACCCGAGGTGGAAAACCTGTCCGTTGATCCAGCGCACGCTAGCATAGATCCCCCGATGATCCCGTCAGACCAACCCGAGGTGGACATACAACAACAATGCACAAATGCATATAACAATGATACACAATGCATGACAACAACGATACACGCATGTATCACAACATGATCGACACGAAATGACAAAAATGATTAGAGTACTTGCCCCGAGTCCTTCGAGAGCAATCTCGATGTCCAGACCATCACGAACCATTATTCTGAATATTCGACGATCCGAAATGTCACGGATGGTAAATAATTCACGCCTTTGTCTATACCATGATGTATCCTCGATACCATGTATGCCAACAAGAATGTAAATCATATACATTATGATTTAATTTCCCAAAACTCAAATACAACCTATAATCTCAAATCTCCTGTGATTACGATTTATAAACATTGCTATACGAATTATAAACGAATGAAACTGAAACCATTCATTAAATATTATAAACTGAGCAAGTAATAACTTGCCTCGATACCAATGAAGCCGTTACCAATTCCTTATCGTCGTCTACATGTCCCTCGGCCCTGATCAAAGCAATCTACGAACGTTCTTGAATACGACCGCAAAGCATGGTTCTAAACATCGATCAACAATCTCAACCTATTACAATAATCGATTTAACACACATTCGATAACAATCAACAATCGATATAACTAATCCACAAACCCAACGATTCCAAAATATCTCGATTAAACACAAGTCCGAACAATCTAACTCAAACAATTACGAATTCATTCCCATGATTCCACAAATCCCACATATCGATTCGATAAGGCGAGTATACAAACTTAACCGAAATATTCCAATCAATTTCTCTTTCAAAACTTCAATCAAACACCTTGAAGGCGGAATTCAAAGGTATATTCGAATCATCAATCAACAAACACCAACCACATCAAGAACACGAAGAACATAATCACAAACATATATCCTTCAACATTATATGATTCTAGCCATCGATACGAACTAAACCACCAAAATATATCAAGAATCTCAAACATCCAAAAATATTAGAGTTCAAGCCAATTACCTTCAATCCGGCGAAAGAATCAATAATGATGTTATAATCCTTGTTCCAAGCTTTCCTAGATGTTATCACTTGATAAACCAACTCAAAAGATGAGGTTTAGGGGTTAAAAACCGAGTTTGGGTGATTTGGGATGAAAGGGGATCGTGTAGGATGGGTTGGGAAATGAAATTCCTGACTGCTTTACGTTTTTATACGCCCACGCATGTTAGCGTACGCTAACTTCATCAATAGCGTGCGCTACCTGTTCCCAGAATACAGACAGTATAGTTTTTGCCATTTTGAGCATAACTCACTCATCCGGACTCCGATTAACTCACCCTTTAAACCATTAGAAAGCTAACTCGATGCTCTATTATACTGTTATGTTTCAGAATTTTTGGAGTTTTCAAGAATCAGTGGTGATTTTTCAAAGTCGAAACTTATACACATTACTTTCCAAACAAGTGTCCAAATCTTATTTCCACTAACATTTCAACATATAGTCTTCTTAATCATATCATATACACCAAGAATCATAATCACTTGCATGTTCATCATCATACGAAGTAAACAATAACAACAACATTAAAAACCCGAAATGAAGGGAGATATTAACCAACATATCTCTTGAAGAAAAACAACACCGTTCAAAACCACACGAATCATATCAATATCCGCATATCAACCATATTATCAACATAACTCAGTAATCCATCTCATAACCATACTCATAAACTCATAAACATGACGATCATCCACTCAAGAACATCATATACAATCCAAAATGAAATCCCAAAGTGAAGAGTAATTACCTCTTTGAAGGAATGGATTAAATCCCAAGGTTGAATCCGTTTTCAATCACTTCCAAGCTTCAAATGTTGTTAGGAATGATTAAATCAAGGGTTTGGAACCTCAACTTCTCTCTAAGACCTCTCTCTATCGGTTCACATGAAGAAATGGACGGAAATAACGAATAATGGCCAACTGCACTTATATATATACTGTACATTATTAACGTACGCTAACATCTTCATTTAACGTACGTTACAGCTCTAGCGTGCGCTAACTGTCTTTGTTAGCGTGCGCTATCGTAGTCCAGAGACTACTGACTTGTTTTGTATAGTGACTTGCATACGTTATGCCTATGCAATAGCGTACGTAAGTGCCTCCATTTAGCATACGCAAGTGCTCGTCCATAGCGTACGCTAATCATAGTTGACTTGCTACATTCTGCATCTACCCCGAAGATGCTCGTGCCCCCACATGCCGAAAGTAACCTGACAAAGCCAAGATTCCTTTGGACCGATCTAATTAGCGTGCGCTAACCATATACATTAGCGTGCGCTAATCCTTCACAACAAACATCCGTTGACCTTGTCGGCACATGCGCCGAAAGTGGCCGGGTCCACACGTAGATTCCTTCTGATCTGATTTACACTAGCGTGCGCTATCTTTTACCTATAGCGTGCGCTAAACCTGCACGATAGCGTGCGCTATACTTGATTATTAGCGTGCGCTAATATGGCTATACTTAGCCATTCTCAACTTATTCTTATCCAATGTATCAACATACAGAATACGAATATACGAAATACTGAATACATATACTCCTTCCAACTGTAATACCCTCGCCTTTAATATTGTATTTCATGATTTAAGTTAAGTGTTTTTGCACCATATCTGTGATGTTGTAGCATGTATCGACGAATTATGTTAAGTTGGATTCATGGTCATTCATACTATATTAGTTGTTGGGTGATATTGGGAGAATTCCATTTATGCTTGTTATAGTACTTAACGTACGTTAACATGTATTCATAACGTATGCGATGTAGGTCGCCTTACGTACGTAACATCAATACATTAACGTACGTAATGCGGAAGATCCTCCAGCAGTCCGCCTTTCGGCGGGTGGGGCCGAGCAGGGGTAGGTGGTCGGGAGTCGATCGCGACAGCGAAGTCAACGGCTATTACGTACGTAATAGCTACATAGTTACGTACGTAACGAATTGCGTGTTTTGAGGCAGTGAGATTTGATGAAATTGGTTACGTACGTAATGATCATAAGATTACGTACGTAAAGGCTATAATGTAGGTTAACCATGTTCGTTAACGTACGTAATGTCAAGTTCAGATTATAAAAGTATGACTTGCCATTCACTTCCTACTCGACCCTTTTCAACCTCCCAACTGAGGAACGATTCTTTTCCCCTCCAACTTCATTTCTAAGCCTTCCTAACTTGTGTTGGAGCTTCAACACTTGATTGGTGACTTGGAGAGCTAGAGATTGAAGTGTATCCCTTGAAGTGTTGGTGTTGTTCTTCATTTTAAGGTTGGTCTTTCTTTAACTCATATCAATTCCATGCTTATGATGATGTTAGTAGATAAATACTTCACATAATGTTAGTTTAAACTAGTGCAAACATGATAAGTTAATTGAATCATGCTCAAACTAAGGGAAGATTAACATTGAAGGTATTAGTGTTACTTCTTGTTGTAAATAACTTCATAATGTGATTGTGTTGATAATGATATACTTAAAACCTGATGTATAACATGATAATCGGAAGTTAATTATAGTCTCAACACTAGGAACATGTTAGGGATGATATCCTTAATGATTAAAAGTGAGAAATGTTAAATTTGTCTTGAACATTCTATTGATTCTTGAAGGTAGTATGGAACCATGATTTTTGGCCTCTAAAACCTTTGTAATAAAGTTGTTGAAGATTCTGTTAACCCTTTGTAGATGATCTTTGTTAGATAGATGAAGTTACTTCAAAAATTTTAAGTATCCAATGATATAACTAGGCTTTTAATAAATTCTTCAAAGTAAAACAATGAATGTTGATAGAAGGAAGTTGTAATCTTCATATGTTCGAATTTATCGATTTCGTTAAAGGGTGTTAATCACTACATTAATAGGTTGATAATGTTCTTAAGAGAATTGTGTTGAATATGATGATACAAATGCTGTAGATGAGTAGCCGAATTCCATTTCATTAATCCGTGCGTGTTTAGAGACGTAAAGTAAGTTGATGTTCTTAGTTCACTCAAAACTTAAACTTATGTTTCATATAGTAATCAAGTTTTGAATGAAATCGTTGGTAAAATAATGAAGAACGTAATTAAACACAACTTATATCGTAATTGGAAGTGTCGATGATTTGAAAAGATATTTTCACGATATTGCATTGATAATAAACTAGACATCAAGAATTTGACATTAAGGTTAGAATATGTAATGAACATGATAAACATACGATGATTTGTAATAAGAACATTAAAATGATCAATAGGATAATCGATTTATTCATGTAAATTTACGAATATTGTTTATGTGATAATACCATTATCGTACGAATGTGTTGTTGAATGAATTATATTTCATTCAAGGTTGCTTGTTCACGTGAGTATTGTTAGACGAGGATACCGTTCGTTTGACCATTCAAAGAAGGATTATTTGTCTACGGAATTGAGGCAAGTTATCTTGCTTGGTTATAATGATGTGTGGATTCTTATGATAATTATGCATTTCGTGTATATGAAACACTTATAAACTTGTGTCTTGTGACTTGAAGTCGTTCTTAATGATGTCCCGTTTTCATCATGGGATTGTATTCCCAAGTTTCGTTACTTTTGGACCCTTGATATTGTTGAGCTTTGTTGACACATCGGTGAGTTGTTCGATTCCTTAGTAAAAGTGTAATTCGTTGAGTTTCGTTGTCATGTTGTATCGTGACATCTCTGGAGTCACATGTGCGCGCCGATTGGTTATGTGTAGGATTTTTAGCCGGGCACTTGATGATCAAGCGTGGAGGTTTTCCGCATTTAGATCGTGCACACGAGACGTAGTTCGTGAGGCTAATTAGGTACATCGTCCCACGTATATTTTGGATTCCGTATACGGGGTGGACATGCGCACGGACACATTTCCGGATCAGGCGTACTGTGACTTCCGTCTTGAGCCATAGTATATGGTCGTTCGTATATTTGGTTATGTTCGACAGTTGGGACTGATTGTTTATACGCCTTCGGGGTATATTCAGTAGTCGGTGGATTTCTTTGAGATCAGTATATATGAATTGTATAATGTCATGAGAATTATTATCATGTATAGCTGACCCTGTGGTTTGGGGCGAAATACTTGTATTTCAGGGCGAGGAAAGGGCAAGGCACAGGAGGAGCACAATGGCGACGGAGGATTCTGATGTATGCTATTTCGGGGGCCCCGAGTCTTTCGGTTGTTTGGTTATGTTTTATTGTGACTTTCATTTTTATTTTGTGTCGGATGAATGTACTAAAATTTGTTAGGTACTGCCCATCGTCATATGGTCTGTACCGAATTTGGATCCTGTGTTTGTTTGCTCATGTTTAAAGATATGAATAACTCATGCTCCACACCGGGGTTTTGATAAATGTTGTGGTACGGTGCCACGTTGTCAGATTTTAAATGTATATTGTGATATCGCCTGGTGGGTCCCAGTAGGGGTCCACGGCACTGTAATAGCCACTGTTTTTGGGCTGTTACAGAAGATGGTATCAGAGAGTGTGTTTTTATTTTGAGTCATTGTAGAATCGAAATAGCATCAAGAAAACTTCGTGCCACGTGTAACCTGTGCAAGCGCCTGACCCGTCGAATACGGTATGTTCTCATGAACCATAATTTGATTATTGGCATGATATTGACGATGTATTGGTCTTCTAACTTATCTTGGCATCTTGCTACCATGAGGCAAAATTCATCTGTTTGAGGAGAACCTAAATTAATTATGTGATTGGAATTGTTTCGACTTAATATTGAGTGTGTAACATTTTTAGTGCCAGTGATTCTTTACTACTGCTTTGTTGGATAGGAAATTCCTTGTTGCTATTAACTTAGCATGAATTATGATTGATAAATCGAACTGTACTTGTGACTTGATTCTTTCAGTATGGAAAGGAACCTGAGAGGCCGTGGCAGAGGGGGACGAGGCCGCGGAAGAGGCCGAATTCCGATACCACGAGCTAACAGACGTGCGAATGTGGAACAGAGTTCCGCAGGCAGTGATTCGCCTTCTAGGGACCAATCACACCACACCGGAGAGAATGCACGTGCCGATCCTTACACCGTGATACAGGGCATGATGGCCCAGATGACCCAAATGGGTCAGCTGATGGAAACTATGCAGAGGAATACTACTGGTCAACAGCAGGGACAACAGCCTCCGCCTCTGGTGCCTGGCGGGATCGTGAGTCGGATTATTAGCGACATATCACGTCAGCGACCTCCGACTTTTGAAGGCTCATCTGAGCCTGCTGACATTGTACACTGGATAGAGCATTTCGAGAAACTATTCGAGATGGTGGAGTGCCTATAGGAAAATCGAGTTGCTGTGGCAGCCTACTACCTTAGTAAGAATGCCCATACTTGGTGGCTTTCTGTGAGGCCTGCCGAAGGCGCGAGTACTTGGGAGGAATTCAAGAATCTTATGCTAGATCGTTACTATCCTGCGCCCCTCCGTGAAGCCAAACTGTCCGAATTACTAAACCCCGACCCATCGGAAGATGAGGATGTGTTAGCAATTGCCGAAAAATTCCAAGCACTTATCCCTTTTGCTACGTCAGTTGTCCGTTCGGAAGCTGATAAGATCAAATATTTCCTCAAAAGGCTTAAACCCCGAATGAGGATGCAATTACTCAATCACCACTGTACGACCTTACCGGAGTTTATTGAGAAGGCTTTGGAGTATGAACTTACTGCGAAGGAGATTTCCAAGAAGCAGCCTCAGTTTTCCAACAAGAGATCCAGGAACTAGACCCAAGGAGACAGTAACCGGGGGGTATTCAAGAAACCCTAGCCTGTACCAAATCCTTCTGAGCGGCCACCTATGGCACCTAAACCGGCAGGAACGCACTCTCGGGCAATCAGCTCACCTGTCGTGTGTTATAACTGTGGGGACCAGGGGCATATCAGCTCCAAGTGTCCGAAGCCGGCCGTTGCCTGTCACACTTGCGGGAAGAACGTTCATCGTGCTCGCTATTGTCGGGGTGGACTCGGGCGTGCTCCAGTAGCATCTCTTGCTCCAAAGATCTTGCTCAGAACGTGCTCCTCCATCCGCTTCTTACCAGACTACCGGGGCGAACAAAGGGATGGGCCGTGGAAATCAAGTTGGTACACCTGCTTCTGGGGTTGCAAAACCCAGAGTCTACGAGATGAAGAAAGCCGATGATCCCGAAGCCAGCATGATTGCAGGTACTCTCGAGATCCACTCTCAGCCCGTTTGTGTTCTTTTTGATACTGGTGCTTCACACTCCTTTTTGTCTAGTTCTTGTTTGAGTCGTTTGCATTTGAATCGTGTTACCGATTGTGAACCTTATGTAATTGGTCTACCCGATGGTAGAAGAATTATTGGGAGTCGTGAAGTCTGAATCGTCCGATTAGCATGAACAACCGTGAGTGGTTGTCCGACTTAATTGTAGTTGATTTACCTAAAGATGATGTAATCTTGGGTATCGACTGGATGGATCGTCACGATGCCGTGCTTAGCGTCCGTAAGCGAATGGTGACCGTCACATCGGATGATGGCATCGAGTGTATTTTTCGGGGTGATAATCCCAATCATTCTGGGAGAGTCATCAGCGCTATGAAGGCTATGAGATTACTGAACCAGGGATGCATTGGTTATTGGTGTTACATGACTAAGACAGCTGACCGGCCAGTCAAATTGATTGATATTCCAGTAGTTCGAGATTATCCAGATGTATTTCCAGACGAGCTTCCAGGAATACCCCCACAGCGAGAGGTGGAATTCACCATTGAGTTGGAGCCAGGGACGTCCCCGCTTTCGAAAGCACCATATCGTATGGCCCCGACTGAGATGCAGGAGTTGAAAAGACAACTCGAAGAATTAACTGAGAAAGGATATGTTCGGCCCAGTGCATCCCCTTGGGGAGCGCCGGTGTTATTCGTACGGAAGAAGGACGGATCGCTGCGTTTGTGTATTGATTACCGGGAGCTGAACAAAGTAACAATTAAGAACAAATATCCTTTACCTCGCATCGATGATCTATTGGATCAGCTCCAAGGAGCCGCTGTATTTTCCAAGATCGACTTGAGGTCCGGGTACCACCAATTGCGGATTCGAGAGTCTGACGTCCCGAAGACAGCTTTTCGCACTCGCTATGGGCATTATGAGTTTGTTGTCATGCCATTCGGACTGACTAATGCACCTGCAGTATTCATGGAATTGATGAATCGGGTTTTTATTAATTATATGGATCGTTTTGTAGTCGTTTTTATTGACGATATCTTGGTCTACTCTCGTGATCATGAGGAGCATGAGTGTTACCTCCGCCAGGTTCTCGACGCATTAAGGCGAGAACAACTCTATGGAAAATTTTCTAAGTGTGAATTCTGGATGTCTGAAGTTATTTTTTTGGGTCATGTGATATCAGCAGAGGGAGTAAGAGTAGACCCACAGAAGACGGAAGCTATCCGAGACTGGCTACCCCCGAAGAACGTGAAGGAAGTCCGTAGTTTTCTGGGTCTAGCAGGCTATTACAGACGATTCGTGGAAGGATTTTCCAAAATTGCTCAACCGATGACTAATCTGTTGAGGAAAGATAAGAAGTACTTGTGGTCGGAAGCATGTCAGCAAAGTTTTGATGAACTCAAAGGTCGATTAATTTCAGCACCTGTTTTAGTACTACCTAGAGGAACGGAAGGATTCGTGGTATATAGCGATGCATCGAGGCAGGGCCTTGGCTGCGTGTTAATGCAGGACGGGAAAGTGATCGCCTATGCGTCCAGACAGTTGCGTCCTTACGAGGTCAACTACCCGACTCATGACTTGGAGTTAGCAGCCGTAGTGTTTGCTTTAAAAATCTGGCGCCACTATCTGTATGGAGTTGCCTGCCAGATTTTTACGGACCACAAGAGCCTGAAGTATATTTTTACCCAGAAGGAGTTGAATATGAGACAAAGGAGGTGGTTAGAGCTAATCAAAGACTATGATATCGAGATCCTTTATCATCCAGGCAAGGCAAACGTGGTTGCCGATGCCTTGAGCCGCAAGACGGTGCAGGAGCAGATACTAGCTCGTTTGACCGCCCAGAGGGAGTTGCAATTAGAGTTCATGAGACCAGAGATTGAGGTCTGGATACAATGCATTCAGGGACAACTGTGCATGCTTGAGATTTCACCATCCCTTGATGAGACGGTCAGGACGAAACAGATGACGGACCCATTCTTATCCAGAATTCGAGGAGAAATCGATCAGGGGAAGGCCCCTGGATTTGTGGTTCACGAGGATGGAGTGTTACGCTTTAAAAATCGAGTGTGTGTACCAGCAGACGAAGAGTTGAGGAATACTATTCTGAAGGAGGCTCATGCTACCCCGTATTCCATACACCCGGGATCAAACAAAATGTATAAGGATTTGAAGCCGTATTATTGGTGGGCTAACATGAAACGGGAGGTTGCCGAATTCGTTTCGAAATGTTTGACTTGTCAGCAGGTCAAGATTGAACATCAATGACCAGCAGGCATGATGAAGCCGCTTCCGATTCCCAAGTGGAAGTGGGAAGACATATCGATGGATTTTATTACTACTTTGCCGACGATCCGTCGAGGCATGAATACGATTTGGGTGGTTGTGGATCGATTGACTAAATCAGCCCACTTCTTGGAGATCAAGGACACTTGGGGCCCTGAGAGATTGGCCCAATTATTCATCAAAGAGATTGTGAGACTGCATGGCACCCCTAAGAGTATTGTATCAGATCGGGACAGACGGTTCGTGTCGCACTTCTGGAAGGCGGTTCATCGTGCTATGGGTACACAATTGAACTTCAGTACGGCTTTTCATCCTCAGACCGACGGTCAGTCTGAAAGGACAATTCAAACTCTAGAGGATATGTTGAGGGCATGTGCTCTCGATTGGAAGCCTGACTGGGAAGCCCAACTGCCGTTGGTAGAATTCACATATAATAACAGCTGGCACGCCTCGATCATGATGGCACCTTATGAGGCATTATATGGTCGTCTTTGTAGGTCCCCTTTGTGCTGGGACGAATTATCTGAATCTATTGGTACGGAACCTGATATGTTATTGGCAGCCCGCGAGAAGATTTCCCTGATCAAGAGCCGTCTATTAACGGCCCAAAGCCGCCAGAAATCATATGCAGATAATCGTCGATGACCACTCGAGTTTGAAGTTGGTGAACATGTACTGGTCAAAGTATCTCCTACCAGAGGTGTTTTCCGATTCGGGAAGAGAGGCAAATTGAGCCCAAGGTATATTGGTCCGTTTGAGATCCTGGAACGAGTAGGCGACCTAGCCTATTGTCTAGCATTACCACCAGCTTTGAGTCGGATTCACAACGTATTCCATGTATCTCAGTTAAGGAAGTATGTTGCTGATCCAAGTCACGTTATTCAATTCGACGAGGTCGAAATAGCCGACGACCATTCGTATGAAGAACAGCCTGTGCAGATACTCGAGAGAAGAATTAAACAGCTGAGGAACAAGATGATTCCCTTATTAAAAATTCAGTGGTCAAGACATGGAGTCGAAGAAGCTACGTGGGAGACCCAAGATAGCATGCGAGAGAAATACCCCGAACTGTTTACCCCTTAGTTTCGGGGATGAAACTCCTTTTAAGGGGGGGAGTATGTAATACCCTCGCCTTTAATATTCTATTTCATGATTTAAGTTAAGTGTTTTCGCACCATATCTGTGATGTTGTAGCAAGTATCGACGAATTATGTTAAGTTGGATTCATGGTCATTCATACTATATTAGTTGTTGGGTGATATTGGTAGAATTCCATTTATGCTTGTTATAGTACTTAACGTACGTTAACATGTATTCATAACGTACGCGATGTAGGTCGCCTTACGTACGTAACATCAATACGTTAACGTACGTAATGCGGAAGATCCTCCAGCAGTCCGCCTTTCGGCGGGTGGGGCCGAGCAGGGGTAGGTGGTCGGGAGTCGATCGCGACAGCCAAGTCAACGGCTATTACGTACGTAACAGCTACATAGTTACGTACGTAACGAATTGCGTGTTTTGAGGCAGTGAGATTTGATGAAATTGGTTACGTACGTAATGATCACAAGATTACGTACGTAAAGGCTATAACGTACGTTAACCACGTTCGTTAACGTACGTAATGTCAAGTTCAGATTATAAAAGTATGACTTGCCATTCACTTCCTACTCGACCCTTTTCAACCTCCCAACTGAGGAACGATTCTTTTCCCCTCCAACTTCATTTCTAAGCCTTCCTAACTTGTGTTGGAGCTTCAACACTTGATTGGTGACTTGGAGAGCTAGAGATTGAAGTGTATCCCTTGAAGTGTTGGTGTTGTTCTTCATTTTAAGGTTGGTCTTTCTTTAACTCATATCAATTCCATGCTTATGATGATGTTAGTAGATCAATACTTCACATAATGTTAGTTTAAACTAGTGCAAACATGATAAGTTAATTGAATCATGCTCAAACTAAGGGAAGATTAACATTGAAGGTATTAGTGTTACTTCTTGTTGTAAA
This sequence comes from Orobanche coerulescens, assembly GCA_033398695.1. NCBI lineage: Eukaryota > Viridiplantae > Streptophyta > Magnoliopsida > Lamiales > Orobanchaceae > Orobanche > Orobanche coerulescens. Next base: position 129,632,113 of record CM065810.1, read on the forward strand.
TAACTTTATAATGTGATTGTGTTGATAATGATATACTTAAAACCTGATGTATAACATGATAATCGGAAGTTAATTATAGTCTCAACAATAGGAACATGTTAGGGATGATATCCTTAATGATTAAAAGTGAGAAATGTTAAATTTGTCTTGAACATTCTATTGATTCATGAAGGTAGTATGGAACCATGATTTTTGGCCTCTAAAACCTTTGTAATAAAGTTGTTGAAGATTATGTTAACCCTTTGTAGATGATCTTTGTTAGATAGATGAAGTTACTTCAAAAATTTCAAGTATCCAATGATATAACTAGGCTTTTAATAAATTCTTCAAAGTAAAACAATGAATGTTGATAGAAGGAAGTTGTAATCTTCATATTGTAACACCCCCAAGATATTCGAGGTGTATTACAGCGCCGTGGACCCCTACATGGGATCCACCAGGCTAACACAAGAAAACACCTCTCGACTAACCGTCTCGGTTAGCAAGGAAACAATTGTTAACAACAAGAACATAAAACAACACGTCCGGTACAACCGGTATAATAAACATCAACCGACAAATACAGTAACTCCAACAAGGACCAATCCCAATCTGAGAGGAAAAGCCTAAGTACTCGCGAGTACAATCTATAAGTTTACAATTGGGAAAACATCCACATCAAAAGAGACAGTAGGAAATAACAAGACTCAATTGCACATGTCAACAACCTTGGCCGACATCCTCGTACCATCCCAGCGCCCGCTCGTCTGGCTGAACATAACTTGAAATCCATAACAAGAATTTTCCCGACAACGGGTCCCCAAAGGGGTTAGCAATTACGCTAGTACAAGTATTCAAGGCAAACCAATCGCTTACACATTTCATAGTACATGCACCAATATCAATTTCAAAACCAAAACTAGACATGTCTTTTCCGGAAATAAACAGTCAAACAATTTGCCTTGCGAACAGAGTCATATCATAAATTCCCGCACGAGGCCTCTAAGGACCCTCCCGCACTGGCTATATTATAAAGCAAAACACGCACATGCATCGCCTTGGGAACAGAGTCATATCATAAATTCCCGCACGAGGCCTCTAAGGACCCTCCCGCACAGGCTAGCTAAACAAACTCATGAATCCGGGACACAAACCTTTGGATTCCCTCCTTGATCCCGTCGGACCAACACGAGGTGAGCAAATCACACACAAAATACATTACCATTCCACGTTAAGCATAAAGGTTTCCAAAAATACTTGCCTTGAATTATTGACGACGCAACGAACGGAAAGGAAAGTCACCGACGAACGCTAGGAACCAATGAAACCGAACCTAACGATTCGAAGAATACAATCACAACCATTTCTAAATGAATACGGAATTGGAATACACCCGAAAACCCGCCTAGGATTCATGTATATTCGTATATAAACAACAACGAGGGCGGACCACAACCAAACCCTCTCGATTCCGTAAAAAATCATGAAATATACCATGAATCCGTAGGAAAACTAAGAATACCAACAAGATTAATCATATTCATCATGAATTAATCGACAAAACGGAACGAATCGGACAAAAACGCGAAAATCCCCAAATCTACCCAAAAGTAGGGTTCTAAAGATCTAACCTTGATTCGCTGGATCGAAGGATGTTATAGGACGATTGATCGGTGATATAAACTCAGAAACTTCATGGATTTGTTGTTCAACAACATGGTTTCGTCTCCTCCAAACCCTACCATGATCCGAAGAGAAATGAAATGAAAAATGACGGAGAAAGTCGCTGGTCTCTGTCATTTATATCTTGGGCGGAACTAGCGTCGCTAGCCTTCCCGCCTAGCGTGCGCTATCGGCCAAGATCGGCCGAGCACTCTCGGCCATGGCTCGCATGACCGGCACCACCGACCACCCCGCCGACCATGACTCGACCGCCGACTCCGCTAGCGTGCGCTACGGCCGAAGCCCGCGCGCTGGCCCGCCCAAAGAGCCACTGGACTAACAACTCATCCGTGCGCACGCTAGTCGGCCGGCGGCGCTACCCTCGCCGGTTATCGCGGCTACGACCGGCGAGCGCGGCGCTACCCGCCGATCTGGACCGAGTCGAGAACCTCGAATACCTCTGTGCCCGAGCCAGATAGCGTCTGGCCGACTCGGCACAGGCGCTACATCGCCGAGCTAGCGCTGGCAGCTGCAGGCCATAGCGTGCGCTACGCCGGTTCTGCCGGCTGCTCGGCCAAGGCTCAAAGACTTCCGACAGTGCCGCACCGGTCCGGCCAGCTGCTCAGCCGCCACGACCCGTTGCCTCGATTTCCGAAAACGCACGGAACGAACACGACGAAAAGTTCGCGGACGACATCAACGACTCGAGATGAAAACGTAATGCAATAATTAATCATACGCGACCAAGAAACGGGTCGAGACGACAAATACAGATATGGATACCCGTAACTTTCAAGAAATTACAAAATGGCCCAAAACGCCCGGAAATCACGATACGTGATCGAATAACCAAACCGGAGTTCACAACACGTCTAACAAAGTTAAACGGACTTGCGGGAAACTCGAAGCAATAGCTTGACGAGATTCGCAAGAATCGAACTCAAGTGCGGAAAAGTCGCTAAAAAGCACAGAACTCAACAAAACAACACCGAAACGAACTCGGATGACAAAAAGTGTAGAATTAATCATTCTCAGAATGACGAAACGGTCATGAGCGAGCCGTCAAAACGGACTCCGGCCGAAAAAAGAAATTTACCAAAAATCGAAAATTGCGGATATTACATTCTACCCCCCTTAAAAGAAGTTTCGTCCCGAAACTTAAAATAAGTAGGGAGAAGCAATATCCCTTGCCAGGAAAACTTGACGAGATACACAAAAACCGAAGACTCGCGCCCGACAGCGAAATGCTGCAAGGAACGCAAAGAGACATACGGCGAGAAAATACGCTCTAGGGCGACTAACACAACGTCACCGGTAGATACATAATAAAATCAACGAGTGACAAGCGTCATCAAATAGAAAATACAATCGAGTCGATTATCCGAACAATCTCAAAACTCAACGAACGAAAATCAATACGATTGACCAACCCAACGGTTCATCAACCAAAACGCGAGTCAACGCTGAACAAATAACGAATTCCACTGCCCAAGGGTTGGAAGATCGAAAACGAGACTAATTTCCCGAACTTAAGGGAATTACGAAGGAGCCTGAACGCTCAACAATCACGAAACGAGAACAAAAATTAAACAAACAAACGATTGAGACAACAAAAATCGAACAATCACGTCCGAAACACGTAGGATAATAAAATTCAAACGACAACTCCCAGAATGACCTGGTGAGAACAGCAAGACGTGCATTCCCACAATATCCACAGGAAAGGGAATAGAGATTGAAAAGCCACAACGACAAACGAGTTAATCCGAAACAATACCACCCTCGTTCGATCAACAAAAGCAAGGGATAGGGAAAGTTCAGAAATGTTAACGAGCATAAACGAGTTGATAGAGCTAAAAATACACAAGTTCAAAATTCGATCCACTTTGAATAAAAGAACTATTAGAACCCAAAAGATGTTACTTCCGAACAAGGTTCACAATAGTCGAACCGAATTCGGAAAGGTCACAGCGATAATCAGATCGACTCAAAACCAGATTACAGCTCGTTCGAATGATGAAACCAAGGTATAGATCAAGTTCAGAAGGTATCAATGAACACGAGCGAATCGATAGACTGGAGAAAGAGAAGATATAGAAGTCAAAATAGTACGGGTATTACTTTTGACCTCGCCCCCGAAACTCACAACAACGGAACCAAGGTAACAATACAATAAGCAACCGACACAATGCGGAACAATCACCGATGCACACAATCATACCAACCCGAGCTCTAACAGCTCGCATATATGCGATAACGCATAAACCGCTACGAGCCGACAACATCCAATACCAATATCACACCCCTCACAGAGGCTACCACGACAACTGTGTGGCGAACTACTCAACGCTCACACCGCCAATTCAACAACAACTCGGGGGTTAACACCCTAACGATAGCACGAACATTACACATATATTCCCGGACCACAAATAGGAATGATAGGTTTTGAAAACGAAAACCATCTTTTGAAGATAACTTGCAAGCACCAGTTGATCTTGAGTATCATATATCAAAAAGTAGTACAAACATCGTCATCGAGATTTTTTTAAAAAAAATCATCCTGCGTTTAATAATAAAAAAAAAATGAAGACACCCTTCGTTAAATTAAAACTTTTCAGCTATTTTCGACCTTCGGGTCTAAGCGAATGCGTTTCTAAATCATTAGAAATATCTCAAAATATTTTGATCCTCAGAGTAGAATAATTTTGAAACATAGCGTGGCACTAGTAGGCATCTTGAGAGCACTGTGAGAAAATAATTCATTTTAAAAGTACGTCTCGAGTTTTATTTTCTAAGATACTCAAGGTTTTTCAGAAGTACAATAGGCCAAAATGCCCAAAATTCGCACGTATCAACATTCACTTAAACACATCATATCACACGCATCAAATCGCTCAAAATCACGACAGTAATATACAATCCTCAGGATATGTTTAACAACATCGTTAAAACAACAATCGGTTTATCAAAACTGGATGGAAAACGATATCAAGAACAAAACTCCAAAAAGTCAACTCTAGGGATTCAAGAAAATACCTAGATTCGGCGAAGAACAATGGATTAGATGATGTTAAAAATCATCTAGGATACTCCAAAACACCTTTGGATGGAAGAAAAATCAGCCCAGATGCGAAACCGAGTCGCTACGTCTCAAACTCATGGAGGAAGGAGAAGAAATGAAGAAAAATGCAACTACTAGACCGGGTGTCCGGATTTATATCGACACAATTAGCGTGCGCTAATCATTAAGGTTAGCGTGCGCTATCACGGCACCAAACAAAACTCGACCAAAAATACACCGTTAGCGTCGCTAACCCCAAGTGTTAGCGTGCGCTAACGAACTTCAGACCACCCGGTAGCTCCCGGATCGCCTCGAACTACCAGGTAGCGTGCGCTATCCTCCCCTTAGCGTGCTACCAATGCACTCTTGCGCGCGCTAGCTGCAAAGCGTAGCGTGCGCTAATGACCCACAGAGACAAACAGAACACATCAGAAAAATTACATGCGGTAAACCTTTCTCACAAGGATTTACCAGGCTAAGCACAATTTCCCATGTCATTTAGAAAATGCTAAAAAGACCAATGACGGTAATATTTTTCCAAAGCTCACAAAATCATTTGTCAAACCATCATGAAATATTCAAGGCCAAAATGCCAAAACTTGATTCAAGGAATCGGTTTTACGAAATAAAACTCAGTTTGCAAAATACCGAAATCCGTTTGAAAGAACTCACGCAGCGGATAAAATACGGTACGAAAATACATCAGCAGAGACGACACTCCTCGTATAAACCAAATACGAGAGTCTAATAAACACATATCGTGAAATCAAAATCCACAGAAGGATTCCATCATTTAATCGACTAATCATACAAATAACTCGTGTCACACGAGGCACAACACAAGGAAGGGAGTTTAACATCCATAGGTCGCACGTAAGTGACGACCACCCCTCGATACTAATCACGACCAATGATCTCAAACGACGCGTCGCGATGCGACTAAGTCAGACAAAATCCGACGAGACAAAACAAAAAAAAAGAAACACAACTTGACTCGACAGCCTAAGTTTCCCCAAGCTAATCTGATTTTTAAAATCGTATACTCTAGTTATTCGAAAATAAAACCGATAAGTTAAAAATCGTTTTCAAGACCCTTTCAAACACGACAAGGGCTTAACAGCGGTAGCATTTTATAAAATGTCCCAAACACTTTGAAACACGACCTTTAAATACGACACAAGGTTTTATTTGAAAATACAAGGCTGGCTCGCCCAAATTCATGTCACTTTTCAAAAACCCACAATACGATCAAGTCTCAGAGATTTTCAAGCATGCACGCCGCATGTATTATTATTAATAGAAACACATTGGTTGTAAATAACAATAATTAGCCAAGTACCAACAATTCCCGGACACACTCATATACGACATTCAAAAATCACCAGTTCAAAAAGCGCAACTCGGAAATACTAATTCCAAGCATATGTCAAACTATCTCTTCAAGTTTAACAGCGTAACCAAAGATCACCGATTTGGACATATGTCGAAACCAGCTATGTGAGTTTCTCAACAAACTCTGCCATCAATACCTATACCGGAACATATCAATGTTCAAAACTTCTACATCATACTGCACCCTTCGGTGTCCAACTCATCGGTACATTCGGCTCAACATACATTTAGTATATCGCAATTACCAAACGCAGATTCCATCACACAGCAAAAGACTAGAGAGTCAAGCCCTCTCACAATATACCACGGAGCAAAACTCGGATCTTTCGATCACCAACGATCCCACCAATGCTAGGAAGTTTAGCGATGGAAGGCTCGCAAAACGACAAACGGTCAAGCCCAGAACGGCGCACATACTCCAGAGAGACAAAGGACGGCGCAATACTAGAATCAAAAGTACACAAACCGGATGGATCGAAAAACAACTCGACGATAAGTACGAGAGAGGCAATCACAGTTCAAGAAGTGGAATTTCAATATGAGAAAACAAGAGAATCGAGTAAGGAAAACTTACGAGCACTGGATGTACTGAGATGCCGGCAGCAGTGTGACAATGTGCAAAACAAAACACAACTAGACCCAAATATCCAACAAGCCTAGGTATCCATAAACCTAGAGCTCCGATACCATTTTCTGTAACACCCCCAAGATATTCGAGGTGTATTACAGCGCCGTGGACCCCTACATGGGATCCACCAGGCTAACACAAGAAAACACCTCTCAACTAACCATCTCGGTTAGCAAGGAAACAATTGTTGACAACAAGAACATAAAACAACACGGCCGGTACAACCGGTATAATAAACATCAACCGACAAATACAGTAACTCCAACAAGGACCAATCCCAATCTGAGAGGAAAAGCCTAAGTACTCGCGAGTACAATCTATAAGTTTACAATTGGGAAAACATCCACATCAAAAGAGACAGTAGGAAATAACAAGACTCAATTGCACATGTCAACAACCTTGGCCGACATCCTCGTACCATCCCAGCGCCCGCTCGTCTGGATGAACAAAACCTGAAATCCATAACAAGAATTTCCCCGACAACGGGTCCCCAAAGGGGTTAGCCATTACGCTAGTACAAGTATTCAAGGCAAACCAATCGCTTACACATTTCATAGTACATGAACCAATATCAATTTCAAAACCAAAACTAGACATGTCTTTTCCGGAAATAAACACTCAAACAATTTGCCTTGGGAACAGAGTCATATCATAAATTCCCGCACGAAGCCTCTAAGGACCCTCCCGCACTGGCTATATTATAAAGCAGAACACGCACATGCATCGCCTTGGGAACAGAGTCATATCATAAATTCCCGCACGAGGCCTCTAAGGACCCTCCCGCACTGGCTAGCTAAAAAAACTCATGAATCCGGGACGCAAACCTTTGGATTCCCTCCTTGATCCCGTCGGACCAACACGAGGTGAGCAAATCACACACAAAATACATTACCATTCCACGTTAAGCATAAAGGTATCCAAAAATACTTGCCTTGAATTATTGACGACGCAACGAACGGAAAGGAAAGTCACCGACGAACGCTAGGAACCAATGAAACCGAACCTAACGATTCGAAGAATACAATCACAACCATTTCTAAATGAATACGGAATTGGAATACACCCGAAAACCCGCCTACGATTCATGTATATTCGTATATAAACAACAATGAGGGCGGACCACAACCAAACCCTCTCGATTCCCTAAAAAATCACGAAATATACCATGAATCCGTAGGAAAACTAAGAATACCAACAAGATTAATCATATTCATCATGAATTAATCGACAAAACGGAACGAATCGGACAAAAACGCGAAAATCCCCAAATCTACCCAAAAGTAGGGTTCTAAAGATCTAACCTTGATTCGCTGGATCGAAGGATGTTATAGGACGATTGATCGGTGATATAAACTCAGAAACTTCATGGATTTGTTGTTCAACAACATGGTTTCGTCTCCTCCGAAACCCCAGCCGCGGACCGAAGAGAAATGAAATGAAAAATGACGGAGAAAGTCGTTGGTTTGTCATTTATATACTGGGCCGGAACTAGCGTACGCTAGCCTTCCCGGCCTAGCGTGCGCTATCGGCCAGTATCGGCCGAGCACTCTCGGCCATGGCCCGCATGACCCGGCATCACCGACCAATTCTGCCGACCATGACTCGACCGCCCGACTCCCGCTAGCGTGCGCTACGGCCGGAAGCCTGCGCGTGCTAGCCGACTCCGCCCAAAGAGCCACCGGACTAACAACTCATCCCGCATCGTACGCTAGTCGGCCGGCGGCGTGCGCTACCCTGCCGGTTAGCGCGCTACGACCGGCAGATGGCGTGCGCTACTCGCCAATCCCGACCGAGTCGAGAACCTCGAATACCTCCGCCCGGGCCCGATAGCGTCTGGCCGACTGACAGCGTGCGCTACACTGCCGAGCTAAGGCGCAGGCCCCGGCCATAGCGTGCGCTACGCCGGTTCTGCCGGCCTGCTCGGCAGTGCCCAAAGACTTTCCGATGCCGCACCGGTCCGGCCAGCTGCTCAGCCGCCACGACCCGTTGCCTCGATTTCCGAAAACGCACGGAACGAACACGACGAAAAGTTCGCGGACGACATCAACGACTCGAGATGAAAACGTAATGCAATAATTAATCATACGCAACCAAGAAACGGGTCGAGACGACAAATACAGATATGGATACCCGTAACTTTCAAGAAATTACAAAATGGCCCAAAACGCCCGGAAATCACGATACGTGATCGAATAACCAAACCGGAGTTCACAACACGTCTACCAAAGTTAAACGGACTTGCGGGAAACTCGAAACAGCAGTTTCGGACGAGATTCGCAAGAATCGAACTCAAGTGCGGAAAAGTCGCTAAAAAGCACAGAACTCAACAAAACAACACCGAAACGAACTCGGATGACAAAAAGTGTAGAATTAATCATTCTCAGAATGACGAAACGGTCATGAGCGAGCCGTCAAAACGGACTCCGGCCGAAAAAAGAAATTTACCAAAAATCGAAAATTGCGGATATTACACATATGTTCGAATTTATCGATTTCGTTAAAGGGTGTTAATCACTACATTAATAGGCTGATAATGTTCTTAAGAGAATTGTGTTGAATATGATGATACAAATGCAGTAGATGAGTAGCCGAATTCCATTTCATTAATCCGTGCGTGTTTAGAGACGTAAAGTAAGTTGATGTTCTTAGTTCACTCAAAACTTAAACTTATGTTTCATATAGTAATCAAGTTTTGAATGAAATCGTTGGTAAAATAATGAAGAACGTAATTAAACACAACTTATATCGTAATTGGAAGTGTCGATGATTTGAAAAGATATTTTCACGATATTGCATTGATAATAAACTAGACATCAAGAATTTGACATTAAGGTTAGAATATGTAATGAACATGATAAACATACGATGATTTGTAATAAGAACATTAAAATGATCAATCGGATAATCGATTTATTCAAGTAAAATTTCGAATATTGTTTATGCGATAATACCATTATCGTACGAATGTGTTGTTGAATGAATTATATTTCATTCAAGGTTGCTTGTTCACGTGAGTATTGTTAGACGAGGATACCGTTTGTTTGACCATTCAAAGAAGGATTATTCGTCTACGGAATTGAGGCAAGTTATCTTGCTTGGTTATAATGATGTGTGGATTCTTATGATAATTATGCATTTCGTGTATATGAAACACTTATAAACTTGTGTCTTGTGACTTGAGGTCGTTCTTAATGATGTCCCGTTTTCATCGTGGGATTGTATTCCCAAGTTTCGTTACTTGTGGACCCTTGATATTGTTGAGCTTTGTTGACACTTCGGTGAGTTGTTCGATTCCTTAGTAAAAGTGTAATTCGTTGACACATCTCTGGAGTCACATCTGCGCGCCGATTGGTTATGTGTAGGATTTTTAGTCGGGCACTTGATGATCAAGCGTGGAGGTTTTCCGCATTTAGATCGTGCACACGAGACGTAGTTCGTGAGGCTAATTAGGTACATCGTCCCACGTATATTCTGGATTCCGTATACGGGGTGGACATGTGCACGGACACATTTCCGGATCGAGCGTACTGTGACGTCCGTCTTGAGCCATAGTATATGGTCGTTCGTATATTTTGTTATGTTCGACAGTTGGGACTGATTGTTTATACGCCTTCGGGGTATATTCAGTAGTCAGTGGATTTCTTTGAGATCAGTATATATGAATTGTATAATGTCATGAGAATTATTATCATGTATAGCTGACCCTGTGGTTTGGGGCGAAATACTTGTATTTCAGGGCGAGGAAAGGGCAAGGCACAGGAGGAGCACAATGGCGACGGAGGATTCTGATGTATGCTATTTCGGGGGCCCCGAGTCTTTCGGTTGTTCGGTTATGTTTTATTGTGACTTTCATTTTTATTTTGTGTCGGATGAATGTACTAAAATTTGTTAGGTACTGCCCATCGTCATATGGTCTGTACCGAATTTGGATCCTGTGTTTGTTTGCTCGTGTTTAAAGATATGAATAACTCATGCTCCACACCGGGGTTTTGATAAATGTTGTGGTACGGTGCCACGTTGTCAGATTTTAAATGTATATTGTGATATCGCCTGGTGGGTCCCAGTAGGGGTCCACGGCACTGTAATAGCCACTGTTTTTGGGCTGTTACACCAACAATATTCTCAAATACAATTGTCGACCAAATACGACAATTATACTAATACAGATGTCTCAGTCCTTCAATTATTTTATCCATACTGTACAGATTCCACGCTGTACAACATAACTCGAATAAAATAACATTAAACAATAGTAGTAGAAATTCCGGATATTACATACTACACTACTTAAAATAAGTTTTGTCCTTGAAACTTGCAATCCATCATAGAAAAATAAACAAACCGTTCAACTGAAATATTCCGACACCATCACGACAACGATCAATACAGAACCCCAGAGACAGATATACGGACGAATAAAATTCTCAAAACGTTACACAAATCACCTACAGTGGATCTCAAAGAAACGCACCCGAATGTTGAACATACCCTTCGGCATACGAACAACCAATCACAAACCGACGAACATACCCAATCATACCTGGAGTGGGAACGACCAATCAATATCCAAAACAACCATCCTGGAGTCACCTTCCCCAAATTTACACTTAAAATGAAATCATTCAAAGATCACTATGGTAAAATCGCACTACTACCACACCAATAGAGTCATATAGCACATATGCTCCAGTTTCACAAAACTCAAAATTCCAAAATTACATCCTGTACATGAATCTACAACACGCAGTATATTTCTCTTATCTGATCAATCAACCGATCATTCCTGGATAACCAAACTACCATACCAAAGTTCGAATCTCTTTTCATCGTACCATCGATATGATATCCAGTTTGTGAGTCATACTCATAACTTCACCATGATATGCACTATGTACTAAATGCGTATGTATATCAATCAAATTTTCAAAACCTTTTTGAAATCATATAGTCTCATCAAGAAGACAAATTTTCGAAAGTCCTTTCAAGAATTTCAAAACTCAAAACAAAAATCTTCGTAGGACCACGAAATCAATTTTCGAAAAATTAAATCGGTTTGCTTATGTCAAGTTTCTCGATAACAATTCTTTTCGAATACCCATGATTAAAAAAAATGTAATTATGCAAATGCTCGACTACAACTCCTCTATACCAATTTGGTTCGTCACCAAATTCCACTGACATTCCATCGAAAAACCACACGATAGAGTTCCAAACAGTATATAAACTCTGATAAAAACTCCTTTTCCCACATATGACTCGCAACGTCGACCATTAACTCATCCTAGATCACCTCAACCGTGATATGACAAAATATTGAAAAATCAATAAATCAAACACAACGAAAGACTACCCGGGAAGTTTCATTTGATTAAGTAAACCGCGAAAGGCAGTAGGAAAATAGATAAATGATTGGTGAAGCATTTTACAAATCTCGGGAGTTTTAAGAAAACAGAAAAGCCGTTTGAAACATTAGGTCTCAGCCCGTATCTCGTTCCGCATTACAAGAAGTTTAAAAAGTAGAAAACCCTTTTTCGGACCACAAGTCCTGAGTTATAGAACCATTTCAAAATTGATTGGGTCTCGGCCCAAAAATCATTTTCCGTAAAACATCCGTAAAACATTCATTTTGAAAAGTATCATTTTCAAATGCTCAAAAGCAGTTTCATGTATTTTCAAAATGACTTAACATGACTACATGCTCTTCTCAACAATTCCCAGTCCTTCTCCCGAATACACAATTCTGTTCCAAAACTTAACCGACATATTGATTTTCCAAAATCATAGCTTCTCAAGATCATCAATCCTGTCCCAACTACTGTGTTCTGTTATCTCATAACATAACACAAAATATTCTTCCGAATCTCAAAGCATATCAATTTAGAACGGCAGTAAATCTCAATGAAATTCGAAAATCCAAATACTTACAGATCGTGAAGCCGATGATTCCCCGTGATACTGACTCATGTCTCGACTCAAGAAAATACTCGACACATATATTTTCAAAACATACATTTTGCAAAATTAGTTCAACTCGAGAACAGGACACATTTCTATCCGAAGAAACACGTTAATACCATTTGGAAAAGTTTATAACAAGTCCAGCGTATAAGCCCGAGTGAACAACAAAAAACTCACGGCTCCAATATTTTTCAATCGAAAACTCGAATGACGCGAAAAAAACACAACCCAACTCGACCCAAATGCCTAGGTTTTCACAACCTAAGCTCTGATATATTCTGTAACACCCCCAGATCCATCCAGGAATATTACAACGCCGTGGGCCCCGAGATGGAACCCACAAGGCTGAAGGAAAATTTTCGCAAATATTTACAAACGTCTAAGAGGCTAACAACGGTATTATCTATTTAAAACATTCGTAGACTTTATAAAATTCATTTACCAAAACTGTCGTAGAATCTCATTTGAAACCACAAGGCCCAAAATGCCAAAACTCAACAGTTTAAAAACATACGTTAAGCTACCGCTTACACGGACCGACAAAATAGATTTAGAAAATGATTGCCAAAGTAACCTAAGTTACCGGATACCAAAAGGCCATTTAAAAATACTCACACAGAGGATAAAGACAAACAATTAAAATACTCTAGCAGCGGAATATAACAACTGATCAGAAACTCAAAACACAAATACATGCCCTTGCCAGTATCCTCTGGGAAGTTCATCTCTCCACGACCGCTACAAGCTTGATAATCCAAGAACCTAAAAAGAAAGCCCACGACGGGGTCAGCCATAATATCCAACAATGATAACAATCACATCTCGTCAATAATTACATATCAATGGAAATACTAAGTAAGAATACGACCAATGTAATCTTACCGTCATAACTTTACGAGAATCCACGATTCGTATCCTTAACAACACATTAAGATAATACCGAAATATCTGTACGGTATCTCAACAATACTCAAGGTTCTCAAAACATTATCATAACTCGCGATACGGAAATTATACCAACTCTGGCCAATTCAATCCATCGGATAACATCGACAATTCCAATACGATAATCGATAGTCCATCAAAGACAAGTACCAAGGAAATACGGAACATACCTCAAAATACGAAATACCATGACAATCACGTCAGTCTAATCCGAGATCATATAAACATAACATACGGACATGGTCTTAACACAAGACCTACAAATGCATACTCATATGACAACGTCATTATGATCACAACAATAACGATAATGTATACTTATGGCAAACCCATAATATACATATGCACAACAACAATACATGGCAATCCGATGATCCAGCGTTCACTACCTAGATCCCCCGATGATCCCGTCAGACCAACCCGAGGTGAAAAACCTGTCCGTTGATCCAGCGCACGCTAGCATAGATCCCCCGATGATCCCGTCAGACCAACCCGAGGTGGACATACAACAACAATGCACAAATGCATATAACAATGATACACAATGCATGATAATAACGATACACGCATGTATCACAACATGATCGACACGAAATGACAAAAATGATTAGAGTACTTGCCCCGAGTCCTTCGAGAGCAATCTCGATGTCCAGACCATCACGAACCATTATTCTGAATATTCGACGATCCGAAATGTCACGGATGGTAAATAATTCACGCCTTTGTCTATACCATGATATATCCTCGATACCATGTATGCCAACAAGAATGTAAATCATATACATTATGATTTAATTTCCCAAAACTCAAATACAACCTATAATCTCAAATCTCCTGTGATTACGATTTATAAACATTGCTATACGAATTATAAACCAATGAAACTGAAACCATTCATTAAATATTATAAACTGAGCAAGTAATAACTTGCCTCGATACCAATGAAGCCATTACCAATTCCTTATCATCGTCTACATGTCCCTCGGCCCTGATCAAAGCAATCTACGAACGTTCTTGAATACGACCGCAAAGCATGGTTCTAAACATCGATCAATAATCTCAACCTATTACAATAATCGATTTAACACACATTCGATAACAATCAACAATCGATATAACTAATCCACAAACCCAACGATTCCAAAATATCTCGATTAAACACAAGTCCAAACAATCTAACTCAAACAATTACGAATTCATTCCCATGATTCCACAAATCCCACATATCGATTCGATAAGGCGAGTATACAAACTTAACCGAAATATTCCAATCAATTTCTCTTTCAAAACTTCAATCAAACACATTGAAGGCGGAATTCAAAGGTATATTCGAATCATCAATCAACAAACACCAACCACATCAAGAACACGAAGAACATAATCACAAACATATATATCCTTCAACATTATATGATTCTAGCCATCGATACGAACTAAACCACCAAAATATATCAAGAATCTCAAACATCCCAAAATATTAGAGTTCAAGCCAATTACCTTCAACCGGGCGAAAGAATCAACAATGATGTTATAATCCTTGTTCCAAGCTTTCCTAGATGTTATCACTTGATAAACCAACTCAAAAGATGAGGTTTAGGGGTTAAAAACCGAGTTTGGGTGATTTAGGACGAAAGGGGATCGTGTAGGATGGGTTGGGAAATGAAATTCCTGACTGCTTTACGTTTTTATACGCCCAGGCATGTTAGCGTACGCTAACTTCATCAATAGCGTGCGCTACCTGTTCCCAGAATACAGACAGTATAGTTTTTGCCATTTTGAGCATAAATCACTCATCCGGACTCCGATTAACTCACCGTTTGAACCATTAGAAAGCTAACTCGATGCTCTATTATACTGTTATGTTTCAGAATTTTTGGAGTTTTCAAGAATCAGTGGTGATTTTTCAAAGTCGAACCTTATACACATTACTTTCCAAACAAGTGTCCAAATCTTATTTCCACTAACATTTCAACATATAGTCTTCTTAATCATATCATATACACCAAGAATCATAATCACTTGCATGTTCATCATCATACGGAGTAAACAATAACAACAACATTAAAAACCCGAAATGAAGGGAGATATTAACCAACATATCTCTTGAAGAATAACAACACCGTTCAAAACCACACGAATCATATCAATATCCGCATATCAACCATATTATCAACATAACTCAGTAATCCATCTCATAACCATACTCATAAACTCATAAACATGACGATCATCCACTCAAGAACATCATATACAATCCAAAATGAAATCCCAAAGTGAAGAGAAATTACCTCTTTGAAGGAATGGATTGAATCCCAAGGTTGAATCCGTTTTCAATCACTTCCAAGCTTCAAATGTTGTTAGGAATGATTAAATCAAGTGTTTGGAACCTCAACTTCTCTCTAAGACCTCTCTCTATCGGTTCACATGAAGAAATGGACGGAAATAACGAATAATGGCCAACTGCACTTATATATATACTGTACATTATTAACGTACGCTAACATCTTCATTTAACGTACGTTACAGCTCTAGCGTGCGCTAACTGTCTTTGTTAGCGTGCGCTATCGTAGTCCAGAGACTACTGACTTGTTTTGTATAGTGACTTGCGTACGTTATGCCTATGCAATAGCGTACGTAAGTGCCTCCATTTAGCATACGCAGGTGCTCGTCCATAGCGTGCGCTAATTATAGTTGACTTGCTACAGTCTGCATCTACCCCGAAGATGCTCGTGCCCCCACATGCCGAAAGTAACCTGACAAAGCCAAGATTCCTTTGGACCGATCTAATTAGCGTGCGCTAACCATATACATTAGCGTGCGCTAATCCTTCACAACAAACATCCATTGACCTTGTCGGCACATGCGCCGAAAGTGGCCGGGTCCACACGTAGATTCCTTCTGATCTGATTTACACTAGCGTGTGCTATCTTTTACCGCGTGCGCTAAACCTGCACGATAGCGTGCGCTATACTTGATTATTAGCGTGCGCTAATATGGCTATACTTAGCCATTCTCAACTTATTCTTATCCAATGTATCAACATACAGAATACGAATATACGAAATACTGAATACATATACTCCTTCCAATAATATTCTCAAATACAATTATCGACTAAATACGACAATTATACTAATACAGATGTCTCAGTCCTTCAATTATTTTATCCATACTGTACAGATTCCACGCTGTACAACATAACTCGAATAAAATAACATTAAACAATAGTAGTAGAAATTCCGGATATTACATCACCTTAGACCTTCGACCATATCCACACATTCACACAAATAACATATCACATCAATTATATCCAAGTAATTCACTCAATGGCAACAAAACATAATACACGACGCAATGGTCAAATCACAATGCACCGATATGAGATAATATATACATATATATTATCAAAGCATAACGACAACACCAAGTGTATTCATAGTAATTCACGTAACCATCCACGAACACAATGTTCACAAAACACACGCGTTTTGAAATAGGGCCTTTAACAAGGCTAACTGAATCTTTGAAAGTGAAATTCAAACGATCAAATAAACACATGGAGAGGATCACTAATTATCATATCCATAAAACAAGAATTGTATGGACAAGGTACTTGCCTCGAATAACCACAACACGAAGAATCGATCGAAGTAGGTTGGCATGAACTGACTACGAACCCACCGACTCCACCGAACACCAACTCGCGATAATAAACTACAAAGGATAATAACAACAATGAAAAGGAATTCCATAGCACAACCTAAAGCCGATGAATTCAAGGAACAAACGACGAAAGTTCAAGGATTTCTCCCAAAACGGCCAAGAACACGAATCAAACCGTCAAAACATGAAAATGGAATTCCCAACCGAAATATGGATATTAAATCCATAGGATATGTTTAAAAACATCATTTTACAACAATCGGTTCATAAAAAACGGATGGAAAACGAAATCAAGAACAAATCCCCCAAAAAGTCAACTCGAAGGAAATCAAGAAATATACCTTGATTCGATGAAGAACAATGGATTAAATGATGATATAATCACCTAGGATGCTCCAAAACACCTTGGAATGGATGAAAATTAGCCCAGGTCGCAAACCCTAGTCGCCACGTCTCAGAACCGCGGAGGAAGAAGAAGGAATGAAGAAAATGAAGATTAATGACTGCTGTCCAGTTTATATACTGGACAGCTTAGCGTGCGCTAATCCTCTTGATTAGCTTGTGCTATCGAAGCATCAGAATAAAAGTTCTGCCAAAATGCACAGTTAGCGTGCGCTAGCCACCAAAAGTTAGCGTGCGCTAACGAAACCTCCAGACCTAGTTCAGTAGCCACTGGACTGCCCCGAACTACAAGTTAGTGTGCGCTACCAAACCTGTAGCGTGCGTTAACCACTGCACCGTAGCGTGCGCTAACCACCTACCCTTATCGTGCGCAAACGGCCTGAATCCAGCTACTGACCCTAGACCCTGCTGCTCGATAGCGTGCGCTAAGAAGATCCCTTAGCGTGCGCGAATGCACCCAGAACTACAGCAGTAGTGCTCTCAAAGCTGGTTACAACAACGGACTCCTCCGATCGAAATACCAAGTTCAAGATACGCACGAAAAGCTCCAAAATAAGATCATACTAAGAGCTTGAGTTACAATCAAACTCGCATGCGACCATAAAAAGGGCCGGGATAAAAAATACGAATGAGGATACCCACAACTTTGGGTAAATTATAAAATGGCCCAAAATGCCCAAAAATCACGATACGCGATCGAATAACCAAACCGAAGTTCACAACACGTCTAATAAAGTTACACGGACTTTTAGGAAACTCGAACCAGCAGTTTCGAATGAGATTCGCATCAATCGAACTCAAATGCAGAAAAGTCGCTAAGAAGCACGGAACTCAGCAAAACAACACCGAAACGAACTCGGATGCCAAAAAGTGCAGAATTAATCATTCTCAGAATGACGAAACGGTCACAAGTGTGTCGTCCAAATGGACTCCCGCCGAAAAATAAAAATTACCAGAAATCGAAAATGCGGATATTACAAGTGGCCATTTCTAGTAAGTGCCTTGGCTATATATATATATATATATATATATATATATATTGTCACTAACGATTGAGACATTGCGTTTTTCAAATATTTATGTGTGTGCTTTGCTCACTCCGGGAGGGTCTGAAAGGCCTTGGGGGAATCCGTGATTTCACTTCGGATTCACGAGCTTGTTCGCTAACTAGTTTGGGAGGGTCCTTAGAGGCCTCGAATGGGATAATAGCTTCACCCTAGTCCTAGGCGATGCCTGTGCGTGATTCGATTTATAATTATGGCTAGTTCGGGAGGGTCCTTAGAGGCCTCGAATGGGACCAGTGGTTTCGCCCCGGTCCTGGGCGATTTTCTTAACTGTGATATGTCCGGAATATCACAACGTTTTTGTTCTTGATGTTGAGATACATTATATATAGGATTTTGGTACTTGACTAGAATGACACTAAAATACGTCGTATGTGTTTAGTTCCTTGGTTGTGAGGTTTTGGTGTTGGGAAATGGACCTTGTTATTGTTTTCGTGTATTGTGGTTTGATGAGATTTTGGGTTGAGATCCCAATGATTGTGTTAAGAATGTTTTGCGGAAAATGACTTTTGCTCGAGACCCTATTGTTTTCGAAAGGGGTTTTATAATCTTGAACTTGAAGCCCCAAAAGACCTCTGTCGTTTTGTAAAACTCCCGAGTTGATATATTATTTTCGACGACTTGAGTTGTAGTTTAAACATTGAAAACCTCTCGGGAACTTCTTTCACGGATGTTGTCATTTTAATATAACTGATATTTGCGTGATAAGTTGTATGGCCTGAATACTTGTACTAGCCATTCAAATGTTAACCCCTTAAATGGGGGAAATGCATGCATTTCATGTATGCTTAGTTCGTTGGATCAATCATGGGGATGGCATGAAAGAAGGAGAGCCGAGATACTAATCAAGAGTTAGAGTTTAATATGATGTTATTGTATTATTGTGTTATCTCCAGTCTTCCGCTATATTGTATCTTGACCCCTGTGGGTAAGTCTGGTAATGAGTTGTTATTCGGATTGTTTTCTTGTCGTGTGACCTTATCGGTTGGTTTGTGTTAATATTTTACCTTATCGGTCAGTGTCAGTATGTACTTTAACCCCGGTCGGTCAGACATTTGTCATCCATGGTATTTAGACTGGTAGATCCCTCTATTAAGGGGTCTACGGCGTGTAATATTCCCGGTGGATTTCTGGGGGTGTTACAGAGATTATCCTATAACCATAGTAATCAATAGATTATCAAACAATATAGGAAATTATATCAAATTAAGATAATGGCATAACTGTGCCAGATAAACCATGCAATGTTTACATTATCTTTAGGATAATGAATTTCAATCATGTATGCTTCATAAGCATAGTGTCGTTGTGACTCTAATTGTAACGTTAGTTAATACACGACGGGTGCATGACCAATGACAACAAGTTCCGCATCTATTACAGATGTTAGATACATTTATATACTTTTCAGGCCTAACGGGCTAAATGTTTATTGGACCTGCTGGGTCAGAACATTACAAAACTAACCGTTGTTTCTTTTATCATGCAAACTTTAAGTTGAGTTATATTGTCATAACTTTGGCCATTACTGGGCCAATACATTTCTACATGCTATCTCTCTCTTTTAATTTGGCTCAAATGAGTAACAACATATATTTCAGGATGTGTGATCATAAATGCTTGAGGCACTATGTATGTTCTTAAAAAGCTGGTTTCGGTTTATCACAATATGATACTATTGTTCATTTCAGTAAATAACATAATAAATATCAGCTCGGTAAGTCTGATAAGGATTATATTGTTGCTACAGGACAATATTAGTGAGAGAGATCATATAGACATCCTAATGACTTTTATTCGAAGTCTTTGAAGTCATATATATAGAGGTATTGTCAATAACTCATTGTTTCAGGAAATAACATTGTTAGAATGCTCTTCAGGAGCTACCCAGATTGTGTTTCAAATTTTCTTATTCAAATAATTTCATGAATAATGTTAAGTGTCATTGTCTCTGCCTTCTGGGCATTAATTCATACATTACACGAAGATAAACATATTCGCCCTATTTTATTTGGAGTTGCATATTTGTATGTAGTTCCTCCTTTCGAGTAGATTCTTCTGGAAACATCAAAAATAGTTTCTTCTCGAATCATCGAAAATAGTTTCTTCTGGAAACATAATTTATTTTCCCGATTTCAATTATTTTCTTCAGGAAAAAAAATACTGCAATATATGTTATGATACGTAACAAACTCAATATGCAATTAATAAGAACTTTTGGTTGTAAGGCATTGTATGACGTTTAGATATAATAATAGTTTATGTATGAAACTGTTGGTTTCATAATATTGATTGCAGTTATTTCTCATAAATCATAAAATATGAGACTATGGTATTACATAAGCTAAATCATATAATTACGTACAAAGATATTTTGAACATTTCTTATCATATAATCTGAGTCGCGCGGGTTCGACCAGTTCGGGTTATCGCGGGTCGCAGAGGCGTTTGGTTGCGGGTCACGGCTGGGTCGGGCCGAGCAGTACCGACAGTGATTCCGGCGACGCGACGCTGGCGGCCGAGGAGCGTGGGTTGCGATGGTGGAGCAGTTCCGGCAGTGATTCACAGCATGCACATTATCATGGGCAACATATTTTCCTATATGCACGTAAAACATAAATATGGTTAGATTCATAAGTGTACAAATAAATGGACAAATGAATCATTAATTAGAAAAAGATGGAGAGTTGAGAAACGCCCGGAAAAGGAACCACTGGGCTCGATAATTGGCCGAAAAAGGACTCGGGCGCGGCGGTACAACAACTCGGTGTTGGATGAGGCAGGATCTTCAAATTTCCTCGTAAAAATCTGCTTATGTTCGGCGATAGATTCAGTAAGAATATTACACAAAATCCGTTCACTACCGTTGAATATATAGATATTTATGTTAGGAAATTGCTTTCAAAATTTCAAGCTGATCCAACGGTTAACGATGCGGGAAACGCAATTTTTCCGCGGCCTCACACTGCAGAAATTTGCTCGCATTTCTTTTTTTTGCGAATTTCGGAAATCAAAAGGAAAAAAAACATACTGTTAGGGTATCGTGCTGATAACGTGTTATAAAATATAAAAATAAAAGGAACAGATTTCTTGACCCAGTTCGTCAATAATAACTACATCTGGGGGCATACCAAGCCAGGAGAGTATTCACTGAAATTTGTGTGTTTCTGAGTACAAGAATACAATCAAAAGAGATATATTTATACCAATAGATAGGGATGTAACCATAAAAGCCCACTAGCCAGCTTAGCCCATTAAGTGCCTTATCCCGCAAGTAATGTCCATAAAATAATAGGGTAAATTGCAGAAATGGTCCCATAAGATTGGGTCCAAAACAGTTTTGGTCCCATGGCTTCAAAATGGTCCTTTTTTTTGGCACTTTTGGTCCCATCCGTTAGTCAACTGGATGGAATCCGTTAGTTAACCAAAATGGAGGGAAAACACTCTAGAGCAAATTTTTTTAAGGGAAAACAGTTGGAGCATATTTTTTTGAGGAAAAATGCTTGTTCACCATCTAAACAATTCACACTTCAAAGGTGATGCAGCGAAAATTACAAGAAAACAACTATCTTCCAACGGATCAGCTGTCCCAAAAACACAACCTTCTAAAAACCCTATATTCAACCGATCTAAGAATTTCAAGAAAATTTAGAGAAAACTTCAATTCATTAAACGTCTGAAATAAAGGCCTTACACGCATATATATACCCTAGGGAAGCTAGGGTTAAAATCACGGAAATTAATAACAACCACACAAACTTTTAGAAAATTACAATTAAGTCCCTAAAAACAGAAAAAGCAACAATATTTCATCGAGGACAGTACAAAAAACAACATTGTTTTCTGTCCTAACACAAAAGAGAGACAAAATAATAACATTTCTTGGATCCTTACTGTTTTCCGGACAAAAATTAGAACTTAAAACCTGAACTTTTACTGTTTTCCAGATTTCTTCTTTTTTTTTTCTTGGACTCTTCCACCATTGCAGCCTCCAAATTAGCCATTGTAACGTATTTCTTGCCACAAATCTTTATAACTGGAACACCAGCTGATGATAATGATATCAAGCTTCCTCTTTCAATGGTCATATTCTCATTAGGATGAAAAGCCATGGGAGCTGGTGCTCTGATATTAGTCCTAGGTAGGCTTGATGATGTTGGAATGACACTTCTAGGTAGCCTGAAAGAGGGAGGTGGATTGGTTGCAATGAAATGAGAAGTCAAAATTTCTTTTGTTCTCATTTCAACCTATAATTGACAACAAAAAAATCAATATAAATATATTCAAAATTTACCAAAAAAGACATTAATCAACTTAAACCACAGTCACTTGCTCCAAATTTTCATTTACATCAGCTGTTAATTTGTCAACCAAACTTTCTTGCTCTAGATTTTTCTAGTATTAAGAAAACTTTAGTAGAATAAACATAACTTTGTATAATACTGTAGATTTATAATATAACACTCATTGCATGTTGCGACTCTTGAGTGAGTGGGGGAACATCATCAGCTTGTGCCATTTCCTCATATGATTGATTTTCCTAAAATCAAAATTTTAAAGTTAGAAACATCACAAAACTTAATATTAAGAAAGAAAAAATAATAACAAAAATCACTTACATTGGGTGCTCCTTCTCCAGTTCCTCCATATGCTTGTGGATTAACCTCCTCCATTGGGTTATCCTGTAACATCATAAACCATAAAATGTTAGAAACCTTAGAAAGTTGATAATGAAATATATATATATATATATAACAATTTTCTTCTCACTATTGGTGCTCCTTCATTTCCCCCATCATTTTGTGGATTTTCTTCCTCCAATGGGTTTTCCTATAACATCAAAAAATTTAAATGTTAGAAATCTTGAACAGTAAAGTTAATTAAAGAAATTTAAGAGAAGTTACTCACTATTGGAAACTCTTCAGCAAATTTTTTCCACTCACAACCTCTTTCATTATGGCCTGGCCTATTGCACCAACTACATTTTACTATATACTTTTGTCTAGGCAGGACTGATTCCGAAGGCTTTTTCTTCTACCTCCTGTTTCTTCCAGTTGGTTCTTCATCAGACCGTCTTCTTCTTGCTCGTGTTGGCCTGCCTTGTTTTCTGCCAAAGTTTGGGGGTTGTGGTGGTATGTACCCTGTCTTCTCCCACATATCAACTCCAACCATTGGTTGTATTGCTGACATGTAAATTCTGTTGTAGGTCTCAATTGAGTAGCAAGGATGAACAAAGTCTTCTGGATTCAATCTTTTAGCACCAATTGCACGCATTCCATGTCTACATGGAACTCCAGTCAAATCCCATATCCTACAAGAACAAGTCTTTTACCCCAAGTCCACTGAATACCTTCCTCCCTCAAAACTCTCAATTTCATACAACAGAGAAGTGGATTTAAAGGCATCGCAATTAGCAGCCTTTCCCATCCTCCTATTCAGTTTTTTCCTAATGTTTGAAAAAATCAATTTACCCTGCCACAATCTATCACACCTGTCCCTATTCTCTTGCTGTTAGGAATACTTGTTAGATTTTGATGATGTCATTAATATAAAATCAAATGTTTATTACTTGGCAGAATGTAAGGAAGAACCAAATGAGTATCTTCCATAGGCCAAATATGTTAAGTATAAAACTTGGCAAAATGTAAAGAAGAACCAAATGAGTATCTTCTGTAGGCCAAAAATTTGTTAGGCTGAAAAACGGCTAAGTACTAAGAACAGCTTAGTCCATCAGAGAGGAACAGCCGACTCCAGTCAGAGTAGCTCTGGTCAACTAAATTTATCAGAGAAGTTTGACCAGACTGCAGCCGAGGTACCTCAGGGAAGTCACCTGACCAGATAAGTCACAAACAGTGAACATCCGAGAGGACCTATCTGCAGAGATGTTAGCTGCATATCAGCCTACTCGACTGCAGCCAAGTACTCCAAGTCCATGTCAGCATGCGTTGAAAAGTCAAGTATTACGGAAAGCTCACATGCAACGTGAAGAGACAAATTGGAGTGATTCCCGCAAGAGATATGATTTAAATAAATCATCCTGACCCACCTTGAAGACTTTAATCCTTTTATATTCAAAAGATTTGGCGCTCACATGCAGAAGTATTCACAACGGTCGGAAGATAAAATTAAATAATGGGAATCCAGCCTTGCAACGTTCAGAAAGATTAAACAATGAAGTCTCTCTCTAACGGACGGATTTGTTCAAAAGCTTTGCAACGGCTACAAGGAAAAAGCTCAGAGATCTGACCTATATATATCCAGAGATTCGAAACTGAGCAACTACCGGTGCGATCATACATTCTAGCGATCAAAGCAATCAAGCAATCTAAAGCAATCAATAGCATCGTGAAAAGAGCAGATCTAAAAGTTCATACTCAAGGAAGCTCTTAAGTTGGAGAAGACAAACACTCTTGTCTATAATCTTGAGTACGGGGTACTTCACTGGTTGAAGTAAGAGACTGTAAAGGCATCCGAGGATCGAGGATCAAGAGGTGCAAGGCAGTCAAGTGTGTACAACGGCATGGATTTCCACTAGTTGGAAGTTGTTGTAGTGTGGTTGAATCACTGTAATATTTATCACTGGTTGAAAATTATAGTGAATTCATCTCCAACTGGTTTGGAGAAAAGTGGATTAGTAGAGGATTACCCCACCTCTGAGACCACTATAATTGCCTGTGTTATTTACTGTTTTACTGCATCATACTTTAACTACTGCATACATTGTTAAGTGTTTCATTAAGTTGATTTCTATTCGTCATCAGCTGACTTCCGCACATATCCAAGGACAAACGACTCCAAGTCATTTGTCTAACTATCAGCTGAAGAAACTCACTCTTTGTGAAAAAGAGTTCAAGAGTTTCAACAAGTCTATTCACCCCCCCTCTAGACTTGTTCCTGGATGACTTGTGACCTACAAGTGGTATCGGAGCGGTTGGTTCATTTTTTTTCACGAACCAGATCTATATTAGATATATCTTAACTCTCACTTTATAATGGAACACATGCACTCTAGACTCCCTGTCTTTTCAGTTGACGAGTATGATCTGTGGAAGATAAGAATGCAGGCACACTTATCTTCAATTCATGACGACATGTGGTGCATCATTGAAGACGGTCCATTCATCTTTGAAAAGGACAACACAGCAGAGGAGATCGCAGCTGGGAGGCCAGAAAAGATTCCTAAGAAGAGGACGGAGCTGACTCCCGAAGAAAGAAATCTGGCCAATCTTGACAACCGGTCCAGAGATGTGTTATATCAAACTCTTGACAAATCCACCATGGTCAAGATCAAGAACTGTAAGAATGCCAAAGAAATTTGGGACACATTAGCTCTAATGTGTGAAGGAACGGAGCTGATCAAGGAAAACAAGCTGTCAATTGCTATCCAAAAATTTGACAACTTTAAAATGAAGAATGGTGAATCTATAGATCAAGTGGACACAAGGTTCACTGAAATTATCAATGAGATCAACTCCCTGGTCAAAACCTATGGCAACAGGGAAATGGCACTAAAGGTCCTCAGATCTCTCAATCCCGAATGGAGCATGAAGGCCGTAGCCATGAGAGAGTCCAAGGACCTGAATAAGATAAAGATTCAGAGCTGTTCTCTCGATCTCAAGGCTTATGAGTTCGAGCTTCCAAGTTCATCCTCAATCGAGCTGCAGAGAAGGGAATCACATTTGCACCGAGTCCCCGCCAAGAGCCTATTCGATGTGAAGCCTCCAAATCCACTAGATTTTGAGGAAGAAATGGCTTTCATAATGCAAAGGTTCACAATTTCGTAAAGAACTACTCCAAGTATAAGAAAAACTACAAGGAGAATCCAAGAAGGAACCGGAAGGTGAAGTGGAAAGTTGAATGCTACAACTGTCATAAAATAGGACACATCCAAATGGATTGTCCCGAGCTCAAGAAGGACGAAACCAAGAAGGAGGTGGGCAGAAAGGAAGACAGAAGAAAAGCTCTCATCGGAGAAGACCAGGAACATGTCGAATCAAGCAGCAGTTTCTTTTCTGATGAAGACGAGGAGTATGATTGCCTGATGGCAAACTTAGCTGATGAAGAGGTAACATCTAAACCCACCGGTTCAAATAATAGCTCAGCCATGTCACAAGATATGGATCTACATGAATCGGTAAATCAGTTATTCAAAGATTTTGAAACACTCAAATCTGCACACCAAGCTGTATCAGCAGAGAAGACTCAGCTGCAAGATGAGAATAGGCAGCTGAAAAATGATTTCGAAAAACTCAGTCTAGATTTAAATAAGGTTGAGACAACTACAGCTGACTTTAAAAACCAGGCAAATGTCAATACAGCTGAAATAGATCGGCTAAACATTTTACTTAAAGAAAAATCAGCTGCACTTGCTCATGCCAAAGCTGAGTTTACTAAACTGGCACATATAAATAAAACTCAGGCGCAGGAAATAACCTCCCTGAAGGCGTCTTCAACTCTAGGAGAATTGTGTACTTATAAAAGGTCACTATATACCAAATCAGGCCTTGGATATGATTCTCACACTCCCTCTAGTTCTGAAACCAAATTTATCAAGGGAGAAACAATAGTCTCGACTGCTGAGCCTGTATATAAACCGATATTCAAAAATAGGCAACAGCCAAGTCAAACGTCTAGGCTGCAGTCGAGTTACACTGCATGACCACCTAGACAGGCGACTAGCGATGGCGTGCAAAAGGCGGCCAGGACAACATGCCCACTATTACCAACAACTCCCCAAAAATAGATTTCATAATGGGAGGGGCAGATGGAAACCTCAAGGTTATCCTAATTACCAAAATGAACAAGTGTGGAGACCACAAAGGTTTAATAAATGGTCTCAGCCTAGATTTGGAGATGGCTCACACTATCAAAATTTTGAGGAATATCCGGTATACAATCCAACCAGGAGATTCAGACCTCGACCACAGACACATTACAAGGGTTATAATAATAACAATTTCTATAATCCAAGGAGAAATCAATTCTCCAGGAAATCAACTAACCCCAAAGGACCCACACAAATTTGGGTACCTAAATCTCTGCTTGTTTAATTGCAGAAAAGGTGGAAGGACTACAACCACATCTCCTGAAGCTCAAATTTTGGAGGTGAAGAATGGTTTGTAGACTCTGGATGCTCGAGGCATATGACCGGGAACAAGAAGATGCTGACCAAATACATCAAAGAAAGAGGTCCCGATGTAACCTTTGGAGATAGCTCTAGAGGACAGACAAAAGGCTTTGGAGAGCTGCACCGAGGAAACATTATCATATCCAAAGTCCATTATGTCAAAGGGCTCAAGTACAACCTCCTGAGCATAAGCCAATTCTGTGACGAGAAGAATCTAGTAGTCTTCACCATCTTGAAGTGTATGGTGATAGACATCTTATCTGGAGAAATAAAGCTACAAGGTTTCCGAAGAAGAGATGTCTACATGATTGATTGGAACACAGGAACACCTAACTCCTGTTTTCTATCCAAGACAGTAGCTGAGAATGGATGGCTGTGGCACAAAAGACTATGTCACCTAAACTTCAAAGCCATCAACAAGATTAGCTCTCAGAAGCTGGTCAGAGGACTTCCAAATGAAGCATTCAAGAAGGAAGCACTCTGTGATGCATGTCAGAAGGGAAAGCAGACTAAGGCATCGTTCAAGCCAGTTCAGCCTACAACGCTCACATCAAGGGTCTTAGATCTACTCCACATGGATCTATTTGGTCCTATCAAACCAAGGACTTTGAGCGGCCGAAAACATGCCCTTGTAATAGTAGATGATTATTCAAGGTACACTTGGATCATTTTTCTATACAAGAAAAGTGAAACCCTGACCAAGTTACCTGAGCTGCTGAGAAGGATCCAGAATGAAAAATCCCTCTCCATAATCAAGATCAGATCAGATAGAGGAGGAGAGTTTCTCAACAAGGCGATAACTGATTACAGCGATCAGAATGGGATCCAGCATGAGCTCTCTGCAGCCAGGATGCCCCAGCAGAATGGTGTTGCTGAAAGAAGGAACAGAACCCTGAAGGAAGCAGCAAGGTCCATGATTGCAGAAGCGGACCTACCCAAAAGGTTCTGGGCTGAAGCTGTCAACACATCCTGTCACACCCAGAACAGGAGTATGATAGTAGGGAGACATGGCAAAACTCCCTATGAGGTTTGGAATAATAGAACTCCTACTGTTGCTTACTTTCATGTTTTTGGTTGTAAGTGTTTCATCCACAACAACGGTAAAACACAGCTAAATGCCTTTGATGCTAAAACTGATGACGGTCTCTTTATGGGATATTCCCAAAGAAGCAAGGCATATAGAGTTTTTAATAAAAGAACCTTAGTTGTGGAGGAAACACCCCATGTTGTTTTTGATGAATCTACCGTTGAGTACAGGAAACAACTTGAGCTAATTGAGAACAAGCTCAAGTCAACAACCCTTGAAGAAGTCATTATACATGACACTGGAATGGTGGACTCATCTGCAGACCAGCCTGATGACCCAACTGCAGCTGATGAAGACCCAACTGCAGATCAGACAGGATCACCAAACCTATCTGATCCAGTTGCTGCGGAAGAAGACCCAGCCGGAGCTGACAAAGACTCATCTGCAGATCAGAACCAAGCTGCAGATGACAAGGCGGTAGCTGATCCAGTTGCAGACCAGAACCCAGCTGATGCAGATAACCACTAGATCAATCCAACAGGGGGAACAAACCCAGAAGAGGATGATATCCCCAAATGGCTCAAAGATCACCCAATTCAGCAAATTATCGGAAAGTTGACTGATGGAGTTAAGACGAGACAGTCAACCCTACCAGCAGGAATGACGATGTTCTCATGTTTCATGTCGCAAATTGAACCCAAGACTACAGAACAAGCCTTGGAAGATTATTCATGGATTAATGCCATGCAAGAGGAATTGGAGCAGATGGAAAGAAACAAAGTTTGGGAACTAACAGACAGACCTGATCACAAGAAAGTTATTGACACTAAATGGGTGTATAAAAACAAGAGTGATGAAGACGGAGCTGTTGTTAGGAATAAAGCCAGACTCGTAGCAAAAGGATATGCACAGTGTGAGGGAATAGATTTTGATGAAACTTATGCACCTGTTGCAAGATTAGAAGCCATCAGACTATTCCTCGCATATGCTGCATTTAAGGACTTTGAAGTCTACCATATGGATGTAAAAAGTGCTTTTCTGAACGGAATCCTAGAAAAAGAAGTCTATGTAGAGCAACCCCCAGGTTTTGTCAAAGGAGACAAAGTCTATAAGCTGTTGAAGGCTCTGTATGGACTCAAGCAAGCACCAAGAGCGTGGTATGAAACACTGTCTGTGTTTCTTGAGAAAAATGGATTTTGCAAAGGGAAAGTGGACAAGACCCTATTCAGAGTGGAGCACGAAGGCCACATATTAATAGTCGGTTATGTGGATAACATCATATTCGGGTCAACCAATCCAGAGCTATGCGAGAAATTCTCCAACCTCATGCAAGGAGAATTTGAGATGAGTATGATGGGAAAGCTTAACTTCTTTCTCGGATTACAAGTTAAGCAGATGGAAAAAGGAATTTTCATCAACCAAGCAAAGTATACCAGAGACCTTATCAAGAGATATGGAATGGAATCACCAAACCCGCAAGAATTCCAATGAGCACAAGTACTCACTGGATGCGAGCAGGCGGGCATATCGGTGGACTCAACCCACTACAGAGGAGTCATCGGATCTCTTCGCCTCACCGCTTGAGCCGGACATATCATATGCCGTTGGAGTTTGTGCAAGATTCCACCAAGCCGAAGCAATCACACCTAGATGCAGCCAAGAGAATAATTAAGTACCTAAAGTCTACAATTAATGTTGGACTATGGTATCCCAAGGATGACAACTTCGAGCTATCAGGATACTCAGATGCGGATTTCGCAGGATGCAAAATCAACAGGAAGAGCACTAGTGGAACGTGTCAATTCCTAGGAACCAGACTGATATTCTGGTTTAGCAAGAAGCAGGTTTCTAACTCTATCTCCACTACAGAGTCAGAATACCTAGCTGCAGGTAGCTGTTGTGCACAGATTCTATGGATCAGACAACAGTTAAGGGACTATAATATAATTGCCAACGAAGTTCCTATTTGGTGTGACAACAATAGTGCTATTGCAATAACCAACAATCCAGTTTTGCACTCAAGGACGAAGCACACTGACGTTAAGCACCATTTCATTCGAGACCATGTGCTTAACAAAAGGGTTAGAGTTGAAAGAGTCAGCACAGACTACCAAATAGCTGACATCTTCACTAAACCCTTGCCAGAAGAAAGATTCCTAGAACTTAGCAGAGAACTTGGATTACTAGATTGGGAATCTAGTACTGAAGCAAGTTAAAGGAAGGACGGACCCTCAGAATCAGCCTAAGCTGATGCAGGCGAGAAGACGAAGGCCAGACGAA
The DNA here is from genome assembly GCA_033398695.1 of Orobanche coerulescens. Lineage (NCBI taxonomy): Eukaryota > Viridiplantae > Streptophyta > Magnoliopsida > Lamiales > Orobanchaceae > Orobanche > Orobanche coerulescens. Next base: position 129,663,307 of record CM065810.1, read on the forward strand.
GCAACTTAGCTGTTCAGAATACCAGGCGAGAAGTCAACTAACCTGTTGCAGAGTGGTCAATAGTCAACGAAACGAACCAGCTAAGTTTTCTAAACTGACCTCTAAATTTTCTTTATTATCTGCCACATTTATAAATATTATTTTGGCTAACGAAATGGCATTTAAAATATACATTTTATAAGCCAAGTGGCAATTTTAATACACACGTAAAACGCCTATTAAATCAACCTCTACGATGGCCAATCAGAATCAACCGTCGAATTTTAAATTGGGCCACCGATTCAAATTTGAAATTCAAAAGAATATCAAAAGGCGTACCACCGTTCAAATATATAATAAACTAATACAAGCGTCTTTTCATCTTCTTTATAAGGAAAGAAAACCTTTCACTTTACTTTTTACGCTTACAGAAACCCTAGATTTTACAGAGCAAAAATATACACTAAAAATCCTCTATTTGCAGAAATGGCATCTTTCGAAGGAGTGAATTTGAAGGCGGTAAAGGACCAGATCATTTTCTCCATGGTTGTCGACTTTGAAGGTTTACTAGAAGCAAACCTGGAGGACTACGACATGCTCAATTTGATCCGGGCAATGAAGCTTAATGGGATCTACCCATTTCTCGACATCAACCCGCAACATCTGTTCAAAGAAGATGTCGTTGAGTTCTATCGCAATGCTTATCTGATTCAACACGGGATTCACAGCACAGTCGGCGGAGTACCTGTCAGCATAGATCGAGAGAAGATTCGTTCTGTATTCGGGATGAAGCACCGTGGTTTGGCGGTCGAAGCTCTCAAGCAATCCGCCGCCGAAACCTGGAAAACGATTAAAGTCGAAAATATCCCAGAAAAATTGAAATTTACAGCCAAGAGGAATGAATTAAAAAGGATTTACCGTGTTGCGTTGGATATTACCAACAAGATAGTCATGGGGATGGCGGGCAGTTATGACCAACTGTCATCGTCGAAATTTATGGTGTTGGGTGCATTGATTCAGGAGGAAGAAGTCGATTGGGCAGACTATATTTTCAGGCAACTCGTGCGCGAGGTGAACAAGGTCGAGTGGCTTGACGATGAGAAGAAGTTCAAGACTAAGCTGGTGTTCGGAACGCATCTTAGTTGGTTTTTGGAGAAGACCGGAGTGGCTAAGGGAAACACTGACCCCTTCCACCCAAATAAACGGCTTGGTCATATGGACCATGAAAAGAAGAAAGTCGGAGGCACTGGGAAAGCAGCTCAGTTGTTGAAAGAGCTGCCGGATTCAAGAACATACCCAAGATACTACTCATCGGGAGAATCGGAAAGACCTGCAGCTGACATCCCAACTGCAGTCGAGTCCGACAACGAGTCTGACGATACACCCATTGCAATCAGATTCAAGAGACGGGGACCAGCCCCAGAAGGACCCTCTAACCTGCAGTCATCACCAGAACCCTCTCCTAAGAGGCTAAGGAAACTGCAGTTTAGCGAGGGAGAGAAGTCTGAACACCTCGCTTGACCATCGATTCGATCACGGTTCATTACGAAGACACACTGCACTGACACCACTGAAACTCGGATTGTACCTGTTCTCACTCCCCCAGTCTACATATCCGAAGAAGAGGAAGCGGGTCTAATAATCTCTATTCCTGAAGCTGACTATACTTTTAACCTGTTAGAAAATAATACCTTCAACCTTTCTATTGAACAACTTCAGCTTGTTAAACCACAAGCAGAAAAACACTCTTTTGTACATATTTTTGAAGAGTGGAAATCTTTCAAAACTATGCCTTTTACAAATCTTCAAACCTTTATTGCAACTAGTGGTTGGGAATATCCCCAAGCCACTGAGGAGGTTCTGATTGAATTTTGCAAAGAATCAGACTTGGCTTTAATCCTCCAGGATAAATGGTTCATGTCACATTTTAAAACAAACATGGACCACTTTATCCATTCTATCATGCTCAGCATTTTTGATGGCGTTTTTGGAGAGGAGGAGGAGGAGGAAGTTGAAAAGGAGATAAGGATTGAAGAAGTAGATGGAGATAATGAAATTATTGATTTGGTGGCTGAAGAAGATGAAGAAGAGAGAAAAACAGGAGAAAATATTTCAGTTGAAAAACAGCCAGAAGAAATTGAGAAGACAGAGGAAGTGGCTGATGAAGGAGATGAAGAAGAAGGAGAGGAGGTAGATCAAGAAAAAGATGAAGAAGAAAATGAGGATGATGAAAGAGAAAAGAAAGAGAAGGATGATGATAAGAATGATGATGATGATGATGATGACAATGATGATGGAGGAGAAGCAGGAGCAGAAAAAGAAAATGAAAAAGAAAAAGATGAGGAAGAAGAAAAAGAAAACTCTGGAGAAAAGGAAGAAGGGAAAGAGGAAGAGAGAGAAGGAGACAAGGAGCCAGAACAAGAGCCGGAGCCAGAGCCTACTCACGAAGGCTGAGATAGATCGTGGTACTGCCCGGTACACTGGCTAGACGCAGAGTGGTGAAGACTCCAGTCGGGGACCGGAAAACCCACTCGACCTACCCGGTGCAGACGGAGCTGCGCATCCAGTGGTTCCTTTGCAGAAGGATCAGGAGAGCACTCTCCATCAGCTCAGTTATCCCCTACCATGACTGAGCTAATCAAGCAAATCGTCAGAGACACTATTGGAGAGCTGCTATCAACTCAGGTCACTCCTGACCTTCAGTCAATAAATGCCAAGATAGACACCCTTTTAAAGAGAGAAATTCCTCAGCCCCCTCCCCCTACCAACAACAGAATGCCATTTGGCATGTCTGATTGGATGAGCAGGATGGAACAGCAGTTAACTACCCTTGTTGATGCTGGCAAAAAGGGGGAAGAGAGAATTCAGGGGGAAGAGAGAGAAATAAGAAGCAAGAAGAAGCAGGATGTCCCTCAAATTGAAGGACCTTCCAGTCTGAAAAGAAAGGAAGCTGTAGATCCAAATGACCAGGCTGACCAGCCTGAAGGAAAGAGAAGAAGAACTAGAGGTGGTTTTGGACCTACTCTAGAATGGGAAGGGAAGGAGCTATGGTTTGTTGAGGATTTCATTCCATTTGAAGCTCTTGAGATGTGGGGAGCTGCTAAGAAGAGATTCATCAAAGATTATTACATCTGGGAACTACTCCAGGATGATAAACTCTCGCCACAAGAAATTTTCATAAACTTCATGGAAGAAATCCATCCGAAGCTTTGGGCTGTTCTGAAGAAGCACGCTAGAGAACAAAATGCTTATCCTATGATTCCCTTATTCAGGGCAGAGGAAGCACCAATCCGTATGGACGGTGAACTTGATGAGTTAGCACTTCAAAGGGAAATCAAGCTATTGTGTCTTGAGAACAGATTCAGATCCCAGCAATAACAAGACTTCGCAGCACTTGTTGTGAAGAGAAAATATGGTCTTGCTCCAGTCGAGATAAGACCAATCGGAGCCAAACCATTCAAGCCTGCCAAGCAGCCTATTCGAAGTGGCAGAGGAAGAGGCAGATGACCTTTTAGTTATTTCTTTTACTTGTAACTTTATTTTCTGTACTTAAAACTTTCTTGTAAAATTTCAATAATAAGTCAGAAATTTTATAAACAGTCTGTTGAATGACAATTTCCAGTTGTCTCAATATTAGACTGATTTCAGTTTATGTCTCGCACTTAAGTGCAGACTTGGTCATTTGATTTCTTACTTAAAGTTTTGCCATCATCAAAATAGGGGGAATTTGTTAGGAATACTTGTTAGATTTTGATGATGTCATTAATATAAAATCAAATGTTTATTACTTGGCAGAATGTAAGGAAGAACCAAATGAGTATCTTCCATAGGCCAAATATGTTAAGTATAAAACTTGGCAAAATGTAAAGAAGAACCAAATGAGTATCTTCTGTAGGCCAAAAGTTTGTTAGGCTGAAAAACGGCTAAGTACTAAGAACAGCTTAGTCCATCAGAGAGGAACAGCCGACTCCAGTCAGAGTAGCTCTGGTCAACTAAATTTATCAGAGAAGTTTGACCAGACTGCAGCCGAGGTACCTCAGGGAAATCACCTGACCAGATAAGTCACAAACAGTGAACAGCCGAGAGGACCTATCTGCAGAGATGTTAGCTGCATATCGGCTACTCATTGCGACCAAGTACTCCAAGTCCACGTCAGCATGCGTTGAAAAGTCAAGTATTACGGAAAGCTCACATGCAACGTGAAGAGACAAATTGGAGTGATTCCCGCAAGAGATATGATTTAAATAAATCATCCTAACCCACCTTGAAGACTTTAATCCTTTTATATTCAAAAGATTCGGCGCTCACATGCAGAAGTCTTCACAACGGTCGGAAGATAAAATTAAATAATGGGAATCCAGCCTTGCAACGTTCAGAAAGATTAAACAATGAAGTCTCCCTCCAACGGACGGATTTGTTCAAAGGATTTGCAACGGCTACAAGGAAAAAGCTCAGAGATCTGACCTATATATATCCAGAGATTCGAAACTGAGCAACTACCGGTGCGAACATACATTCTAGCGATCAAAGCAATCAAGCAATCTAAAGCAATCAATAGCATCGTGAAAAGAGCAGATCTAAAAGTTCATACTCAAGGAATCTCTTAAGTTGGAGAAGACAAACACTCTTATCTATAATCTTGAGTATGGGGTACTTCACTTGTTGAAGTAAGAGACTGCAAAGGCATCCGAGGATCGAGGATCAAGAGGTGCAAGGCAGTCAAGTGTGTACAACAGCATGGATTTCCACTGGTTGGAAGCTGTTGTAGTGTGGTTGAATCACTGTAATATTTATCACTGGTTGAAAATTATAGTGAATTCATCTCCAACTGGTTTGGAGAAAAGTGGATTAGTAGAGGATTACCCCACCTCTGAGACCACTATAATTGCCTGTGTTATTTACTGTTTTACTGCATCATACTTTAACTGCTGCATACATTGTTAAGTGTTTCATTAAGTTGATTTCTATTCGTCATCAGCTGACGTCCGCACATATCCAAGAACAAACGACTCCAAGTCATTTGTCTAACTATCAGCTGAAGAAACACACTCTTCGTGAAAAAGAGTTCAAGAGTTTCAACAAGTCTATTCACCCCCCCTCTAGACTTGTTCCTGGACGACTTGTGACCTACACTTGCACCCTCTTCATGAGGCTCAATCGTATCCATTCCAGCATTGTTATGATTGGTTTCTCCCTAGCTTCTCCCAGAACCCCATTCCATGATTCACAAATGTTGTTCACCAACAAGTCACACTTGGGAAAATAAGAGAAGTGCGACTTGGACCAATGTGATGGAGGTTTTTCTTGTAACCAAGCTAAGCACTTATCATCAATATCACCTAGTTCCTTCATTGATTATTCAAATGCAGCTACTGTAGTAGCTTTAGCAGCTTTCCACAACAAATCTCTAAATGCAGTCCCCTTGAACCCAGCCCTTTTCATGTTACCGTGTAGATACTTCACACAAAATCTATTCTCACAGCCTGGTAACACAGCCTCAAAAGCAGCTAACAAACCCTTTTGTCTATCAGACATAAAGGTATATCGATCATCCCTAACAATATTAAGGTCTTCCCTTAAAAGACCTAAAAACCATGTCCATGTCTCAGTGTTTTCAGTGGTAACTACTGCATAGGCTATGGGATAAATCTGGTCATTTGGATCAACAGAAACAATAGCCAATAACACCTCACCCCTAGGACCCTTAAGAAAAGTTCCATCAACACCTATAAATGGTATATATCCAGCAAGAAGCCCGGCCTTAAGAGCTTGGAAGCACACATACAATTTACTAAATTTTTTCAATCCATCGGGCCCATCTTCAAGACTTATTCTCACTGGGGATCCTGGATTCCTTGCCCTAAGAGCATTTGCATAATCCCACAATAACGTATACTGTTTCTCATCACTATGCTCAATTATCTGTTTAGCCTTGATTTTTGCTCTATATGCTTGTTATTTTGAGACATGACACTTGTATTCCTTTGCCACTTGATTCCTGAATCCATCTACATCTTTTTTAGAATCTGACCTAAAATCCTCCACATATCTCTTTGAAATCCAGGTTGAGTTCAATGTCTTCACATGAAAAGTAATGTCACAGGTGTGTTCATTGTTTAACTTCCTAACTTGATAACCCTCCTCATCTGTTACCTTTAAACAATTAATAAACCAATCACAATCACAACACCTAGCATACATCCTTCTCTTATCATTTTTCACTAGTTTGACATTCCTTTTATGAACTACCCCATGAAACTTGACCGCGTCATTAAATAATTGCTTAGATGCGAATTTTTGCCCTATTGTGAATTGAGGAGTAAAAACATCTGAGCTGTTAAATGCATTTGTCATCTCCCCCTCAACATTTTCATCTCCAGAACCCAAATCACTATCAAATTCCTCATCTTCACTGCCCACCAAATCAGATGAATCATCATCTTCACTGCCCTCTCCCTCCACTTCATGTTTCTTAAAACCACTCCACTCAACCTCCTTATCTACTATATCCTCAAATAAAATATCATCTAGTTCACTATTACCACTATCACTATCCATCTTATAATCAGAGTCTTCTTCACTACCCCCACTGAAACCCAACTGATAATTATCTAAATTATCAATAAGATTTCCAGTTTCTTCAAGTATTTGTTTCCCCTTCCCCTTATCATTAACATAGCTCGGGTTCCCCTCATTTCCACCTGCAAAAAGGGAAAACATTAATTAAAAATGGAGGACCATATTATTTCACTACCCATCACTTCAAAATCATTGAAAGGTGTGAGGCAATCCATATATATGTATGATAAACCATAACAGCGAAAATATCCACACACTTGATTAAAATATAAAACTCAAAAACTAATAAAGCCCTAGATTTCACTGACTAAGAAACTTACAAGTTGGATTCCGTTCAGAAACTTTGGTATTCCCTATTTGCAGCATATTCCTCAACGCCGTGCGATTTTGGATGATTCGGGTTTAATTTCAGGTTTGTGAAATTAGGAATTTTCTAAGGCTTCATTATTTTTCCCAAAAAAAGTGAGATTCTAGAGCGTTGTTTCAAGATTTGTGTGATTTCTGGTGTGATTTTGGTTCGATTTTGTAAAGAGTGTGTCGATTTGGGAACGATTTGCGGTTTTGTAGCGGGATTTCACACAATGCAGTTTGGGATCTTGCCGCTTTGTGACTACTGGTGGTTTGTGAAGCCCGTAAAATGATTGGTTAGTGGACTAGTTAGTGATTTTAACTGCGCGTGCATTATACTCGCTGAGAATCGTTAATTTTGGATGGAAATTAATTATGGGACCAAAAATGCTTAAAAAAGGACCATTTTGTAGATGAACCAATCTTATGGGACCATTTGTGCAATTTACCCTAAAATAATATATTTACAACATATATAACTAATTATAGAAAAAGACAAATGCTTCATAGCAAAAGGAAATATTAATTATCGTTTTTGGATTGTGCATTAAAAAATTTGCTAAAATAATTGAGTGTTAAAGAAATGGACCAGTATCCTCTGCAGGGCACAGCACCGTGCTGTGCACTGCTGTGCGTAGGATCGGTCACGCACACACACACACCAATGTGGGTGTGTGTAATCAAACAGCTGTGCACAGCAGAGGATCCTGGTCCTAAAGAAATACTATTTTATGTGGCTTAATCTGTAAGTTATGGACATTTCTTTTTAGAGTAGGATTAGATATGGTGTATTGTAATCTTGCCTATATATAAAGATATCCTTAATGAAAATAATACACATCTTTTGCCCGACTTTTGTTTCATTTTTCTTTCAACACGTTATCGGCACGTAATTGCTCTAAAAAAAAGACCAGATTTTTCCACCCTCCCACAAAATCGTCCGAAATTCTACAAAAGAACGAAACCCTAATTTTCTAACAATAATCATTATCATCTGCCTTAACCTGCCGCCGCAACTGCCGAAATCGCGATCACCAACGCCTACTCTGCCCCGATTGCAATCCCCAATGTCGATCCAGCCTGCTGCTCTCTATCGCAAATCAACGACCCCCGTTGAGACCCGTTTGATCTAAACAGACATGTTGCTGCTTCGTCGCCAGTAAACCCCAGCATCAAGATGTCCCCTAGCATTGATGCAACATTCCGATCGTCTCCATCCACCCGCGCCCGACGCCACTGCTCGCAACCTGTGGCCAGCGCCGACCCTGGGGGTGGGCCAAGTGGACGACCGCCCAGGCATCATAATCGAAGGAGCATCAAAATTTTGGTCCATGTTATGTTATATTAAGTTCATCCCCGACTTAAAATTGAAGAGTGTGTCGATTTTCAACTATCGGATGATATAATTATTGAACTGATTGTTGAAACTATAAGAAAATTCAAAATTATATTTTAATTGAATTTTTTAACTTTGAGCTTTGGTGAGAAAGACGAAAGGAAAGGTCTTGTAATTTATTGTGGGTCCAATACGTTTTTGTTTTTTATGGCTATGGTGGGTTATGCTTTCATACCCTTGTAACAGATGCCTTCACAATGATATGATAGCTTTTTTACCTATGAAGTTGGCATGTGCATATGTGGTATTAATAATAAAGTGTATTCTTTTTTTAAAAAAAATAATCTTTTTTATTTAAACCCCTTAATATTAGTTTGAAGTTTTTTATTAACCTTGGAAGTATATGATCTTTTGCTTTAGCCCAATTTTAAATATATGTGTTTTTAAGAGATGCTATAATAATATCTCAATTTTTTTTATAAAGACAATTAGTATCACACACATTTACAAATCATTGAATTTAAGAAGAAGATGAATATGTTTACAAAATTTAGTTGGGGCATGTTTTGACCGTCTCGCCCAGGGCATCGAAAAATGCAGGACCGGCCCTACTTGTGGCAGCACGTAGCCACGCGATCTAGAAGGAAACCCGACCTAGCACCCGTTGCTATCCGGCTCGTCCGATTTGGTAGTAGTCCAACCGGCTCGATAATATCGACTCGATGCAACAGTTCCTAAAAATGAGATTTTATCTACAGTCGCGAAGTGAGGTACACCAATTCGAACCCTGCTATCTGCTAAGTGCGCTACTCTGAAATAGTTTAATTATGCATGTTATGATTTAGAATTGATTAAGTCATGCGTAATTAAATTAAAACAAATTGCTTAAAGCAACTTCAATTAAATTAAATTTTGAGAACCGATATATATATTGCGGCATAAGAAATTTACTTGATTGCATATTATGTGTGTTGCGACCCAAAATATTATCTGGAGATAGATATTGTAATATCCGGAGTTTCTATTACTATTGTTTAATGTTATTTTATCCGAGTTATGTTGTACAACGAGGAATCTGTACAGTATGGGTAAAATAATCGAAGGACCGAGACATCGGTATTGGTATAATTGTCGTACTTGGTCGACAATTGGATGTAAGAAGTATATGTATTCAGTATGCCGTATATTCGTATTTTGCATGTCGAGACGTTGGACAAGAATAGCTGAAAATGGCTAAATGTAACATTATTAGCGCACGCTAATAATCAGGAGTAGTGCACGCTATCGTGCAGGTTTAGCGCACGCTACGGAAATAACTTAGCGTACGCTAGTGAAGAACAGCTTGTAACACCCCCAATATATTCGGGAATATTACAGCGCCGTAAATCCTTTACATAAGGATTTACAAGGCTGAAGAATTTAACAAGTATAAAAATTCTTGTGAATGGAAATAACGGAATTTGATACATCAATTCGACCAAATACGAAATAGTACAATTTGTTCAATGAGAACTCAATATTACATCACCAATTCAAAACATCACAAGCGACTTCGTACTCGAGTACTTATTGAAATAACGAATAAGCGAAAGATAAATAAACCCGGTCGGGACATCACTCTGCACCCCGTCATCATACAATTCCGGTGGTTGTTTCCTGCTCTCACGGATCTGAACACAAACAAAATGTTCACCCCGAAGGGGTTAGCACAACGATGCTAGTACAAGTACCACAACATATTATTCATATCTCACGGTGAATAATAATAACATAAACGACAAAATACCAACGAGTCTTCTCCTACGAGAAACTCAAACATAACATACACAATGATAATCACAACATGATATCAATACATACACATGGTAATTCCATCGATCCAGCGTTCCTTTGCCTAGAACCCACGATGATCGTCGGACCAACCCGTGGTGGAAAAACCCGTCCGATGTTCCAGTACGCTAGCATAGATCCCCGATGATCCCGTCGGACCAACACGAGGTGGACACACAATAACGACATACATGCACGACAATATGTATAACAACAATACATAAAACAATTAAGGTACTTGCCTCGATTTGAAGACAATAACAATACTTCCACGAAAATGAACACTCGAAGATCGTCCTCCTCAATCAATCACGTAACGAGACCAAACCTTAACAAAAGAAATGATATAGAGTTTATCTCACGTCGTATGAATGTTTAACAATTCGCTTAACGGTCAAAAGTTCATAAGCGCAATGCGAGGAGCTTAGCGCACGCTAAGTACTTCGTGTAGCGTGCGTTACGCCGCCCGATAGCGCACGCAAACAACAAAGCCTAGCGCACGCTAACGACGCATGGTCGTACTTCACCGACCATTCAATGACTTCGTCTGATGGTCTAGCGTACGTTACGTACCAAACGTAGCGCACGCTAACTAGTGCTCGATAGCGCACGTTAAACTGCATAACATAGCGTGCGCTATCTCTGCATGGCAGTTTACTGCTGAGCAGTAAACTGTTCTTGCCATGAACGAAACAATGAAATCCTTCGTGATAATTCATGTTACTTCCATGAATACCAAGTTCTTACTCTTATGAATAATCTCCAGTATTATATCAACTTCAAGATGCAAATATATGAATAATCATCATGACACCATAATCCATCTTGATTACAATTCTCATGCAAAGTTGGTGATCTCCGGTTGATGTATTAGATTCTACTATCATTATACATATTCAGACTTCATCTTGAGGTGAACTAACAATTCCGACTTATACGAAAGAATATTTACTAAGATGATTCTCCCTTTAAGTTCTTATAACATATTTTCCAAATCATGATCACAAAGATAACATAAATCATACGGATTGTTAACTTCCGAATATATCTCTCATCATTTGAAGTACTAGGATTCCAACTTCAAGGTTCCAACAATAATATCTTAATTGTAGACATCCCAATCTTCTAAACATGATGTTGTTGAAATAATTCACTAATGAAATTCAATATCCTGTTAACAAGATCATCATATCCATTGTAAATCCGAATCTAAGGTGGTGATAGGTTGAACATACCTTAATATGCGAAATCACTGAACCACAAGGTGTAATCCGACTCCGGTTGGTTACGTGCCCCTCCAAGGTGTCACTTCTCTTCAAGGATCACTTCACAAGTGATACTCAATCGTTCTATGATCACTCATACATGTTCTAAGTGTTTAGAAGGTAGATTATTGCTCTCTGGACTCTCAAAGATGAAGTATAGACGAAGGAAATGAAAGCTCAAGCGGTTCTTTGTCCCATTTATAATTTACGCATTATTGATAAGTTAGCGCACGCTACTAAGTATCCCTTAGCGTGCGCTAATAATGGTTGACTTCAGATTTTGTCCGGGTGCGTCAGCGGGAATCTTATCCGGACCCATGTCCCGCTGGCGCACGAGCCAGCTGCCCCGCTCAATAATTGAGTCCTTAGCGCACGTTACTACTACCTGTGTAGCGTACGCTAATAGTGGCCCGATAGCGCGCGTTAAGATACATTCTTAGCGTGCGCTATCACTAGGTTGTTTGAGCAATTTTGCATGTTTCTATACTTCTGTACAATGATATCAATGCACGAAATATCATACTCGATAATCAAAATCACCAATCCGAAATAATACATGGTTGAATACGGATGAAATACCGTAATAAATCCGGATATTACATACTCTCCTACTAAAAGGAGTTTCGTCCGAAACTCAAGATGAAAATAACTCGGGATATCTAAACTTCATATCAGCTTCCGTTTCCCAAGTGGCTTCTTAGTTCCATGGCGTGACCACCGAACTTTGACCAAAGCGATTGACTTGTTCCTCAGTTGCTTAACTCGACTCTCGAGTATCTTGATTGGTCTTTCTTCAAACGTCCCATCCTGTTCGACTTCGATCTCGCCGAAATCGATGATATGACTGGGATCTGGTATATATCTCCGTAACTGGGATACGTGGAACACGTTATGAACATGGTACAATGACGGCGGTAATGCTAATCTGTAGGCCAACTCCCCAACTCTCTCGAGGATCTCAAATGGTCCGATATATCTCGGACTCAGCTTACCTTTCCTACCGAAACGAAAGATTCCCCGGGTAGGAGAAACCTTCAAAAGTACGTGATCTCGATCTTGAACTCCAATGGGCGGCGGCGTACGTCCGCATAGGATTTCTGGCGACTCTGGGCAGTCAACAGCCTTTCACGAATCAAGGCTATCTTCTCTCGAGTCTGCTCGATCAACTCTGGTTCTGTTCCGATCAAGTCCGATGAATCGTCCCAACATAAGGGCGATCTGCATCTCCTTCCGTATAATGCCTCAAACGGTGCCATCTTAATGGAAGCATGCCAACTATTGTTGTAAGTAAATTCAATCAATGGTAGATGAACTTCCCAATCGTTTGACCAATCTAAGGCACAGGCCCTTAGCATATCTTCCACCGTTTGTATAGTTCTCTCAGATTGTCCATCAGACTGCGGGTGATAAGCTGTACTGAAGTTCAATTCGGTCCCCAAGGCCTTATGAACTGCCTTCCAAAAGTGAGACACAAAACGGCCGTCTCGATCAGAAACAATGGTCTTCGGCGTACCATGTAATCGAACTATCTCTGAAATAAAGACTCGTGCCAACCTCTCTGGTCCCCACGTATCCTTAATGCCTAGAAAATGAGCCGATTTGGTTAAACGATCAACTATCACCCAAATCATGTTCATCCCCGTCCTGGTTTTCGGCATATTAGTGATGAAGTCCATTGATATGTCCTCCCACTTCCATTCAGGGATCGGGAGCGGCTTCAACATTCCAGCAGGCCGTTGATGTTCGATCTTAACCTGCTGACAAGTCAAGCATTTCGAAACATAGTCCGCTACGTCTTTCTTCATGTTGCCCCACGAAGTGCAGCTTCAAGTCCTTATACATTTCTTGGTGCCGGGTGGATAGAATAGGGCGAACTATGACCTTCCTTCATAATCGTCTGTTTGAACATCAACATCGGGAGCGCAGTCGGTCTGAAATCTCAAAACTCCATCGTCATGAATTATGAATCCGGGGCCTTTCCTTTGATCACTTCGTCATGCAACCGAATCATCGGAGGGTCATCTGCCTGTCTAGATTTGATTTCTTCGGTTAATGACGAAGTTATCTCCATCACGCACTGATTGTCCCTGGACTCTCTGTAACCACACTTCAATCCCTTCACGAATCATCTCTCATTGAAGGCTAAGTTGGGAGGTCGGTGTCTCCGGCATCCGAATAGAGACAGGCTTGCGGCTAAGTGCATCGGCCACTACATTCGCTTTGCTGGATGATATAAAATCTCCAAGTCATAGTCCTTAATCGGTTCCAACCATCTTCTTTGCCGCATATTCAACTCTTTACATTGAATATGTACTTGAGGCTCTTATGATCCGTAAAGATTTGTGATGAGTCCGTCTGAGATAATGCCTCCAAATCTTCAAGGCAAAAACCACCGCTTGCTAGTTCCAAATCATGTGTCGGGTAATTCACTTCATAAGGTTTCGGTTGTCGCGATGCATAAGCGATCACCTTGTTATTACGCATCAACACGCACCCAAGTCCTTGGTTGAAGCATCACTGTAAACTATGAATCCCTCGGTTCCCTGTGGAAGTGATAGAATCGGTGCCGTCGTCAATCTCTTCTTCAATTCGTCAAAGCTAATCGACATAATTCATTCCACTCAAACTTTTGAGTTTTCGAAGGAGTCGAGTAAGTGGGCGGGAAATTTTAGAAAACTCTTCCACGAATCGACGATAGTATCCGGCAAGTCCTAAGAAGCTTCGGACCTCTTTCACGTTCTTTGGAGGCTTCCAATCCAATATTGCCTCGATCTTCGAGGATCCACTCGGACTCCTTTAGTCGACACCACATGGCAGATGAACATAACTTCCTTTAGCAAGAATTCACACTTAGAAAGTTTGGCGTACAATTGTTCGTTCCTCAAAAGTCCCAATACAATCCGCAAATGCTGTGCATGTTCTTCCGGACTCTTAGAATACACCAGAATGTCATCGATAAACACGACCACAAATTTATCCAAAAATTCAATGAACACACGGTTCATCAATTGCATAAATACTGCAGGTGCGTTAGTGAGACCAAACGGCATCACCACAAACTCATAATGCCCGTAACGAGTTCTGAATGCGGATTTCGGAACATCAGATTCCTTAATCCTCAGCTGATGATATCCTGATCTCAGATCAATTTTAGAAAATACTGTTGCCCCTTGCAACTGGTCAAATAGATCATCAATCCGTGGCAACGGATACTTGTTTTTAATCGTCATCTTGTTCAGCTCTCGATAGTCAATACACAGTCGGAGCGATCCATCCTTCTTTCGGACAAAAAGAACTGGCGCTCCCCAGGGTGAAACGCTTGGCTGAATATAGCCCTTGTCCAGTAACTCCTCCAGCTGCTTCTTCAGTTCGTACATCTCAGTAGGTGCCATACGATACGGCGCCTTAGAAATTGGTGTCGCTCCAGGTTCCAGTTCAATAGTAAATTCCACATCCCTTCGTGGAGGTAGTCCAGGTAACTCGTCAGGAAACACATCTGGAAATTCGTTCACAACAGGAATGGATGAAAGTTCCACAATTTCTTCTTCTTTCTTCATTGCGTAGCACCAGTACCCGGTACAGCCTTGTTTCAACAATTTGACAGCTTTCATCGCCTTGATCAACTTTCCTGAGCTTCCCGGTTTCCATCCCTCAAACAGAATCTCGGAACCATCGTCGTGATCAGCGAGATATTCCTCCTTCGGTAGTTCACAATTGCTCCATATCGATTAAGCCAATCGTCTCCGAGTATTAGGTCATCTCCTTGCATTTCTATCATGATCAGATTTGAGAGCCACTCTCTGCCTCCAAATGATACAGGGAAATTTCTAGTTTCTAAATTTCCGACAATCCTCTCTCCACTCGGTAAACCAACAACATAAGGTTCACAAGCATGAAAACCGGAAATATTCAAACGATTTACACAAGACAAAGATATGAAAGAATGTGTAGCTCTGTATCGAATAAAACGCTAGCCGGTGGGAAAGGATCGGGACGATGCACGATGCGGCATGACATCACGATCGTCTGTCCTCCTCATCTCGTATGCAGACGTGGGGAGCAGATCCGGCACTCGATGTCCCCTTTCGGTCCCATTGTCCTCTGCGCCTCGCCGCGGCCAAAATTCGAGGCATCCGAACACTTTCTTTGCGTCTGTGGAATCTTGGCCTCCTACGGGTAGGTTTGTGGTGCACGGGCTCTAAAAGACTTTGCGGCCTCTTCACAAAACACCGCCCGATGTCCCTCTCGTCCACAGTCAAAACAAGTCACGGCGGGAAGGGGCAATTCCGTCGATAGTGCCGTCTGGGCGCAGTTAAAGCATTTCTGGTAACATCGGTAATAGTTGATGTCGCCCGAAATTCTTTCCGCTCCTAGGCAGGTGCGGAGGTTTCTTAAAGAGTGAAAAGATGACTGGGCCTTACGGGGCCCATTGTTTTTGTGCTCTGTGAAAGTACGAGAGACTTTCTGTTTCTTGTTTTCCGCAAATTTCTCCATGTTTGCTTCCTTGATCTCATATGCCAACGCCTTATCTTGGTATTGGCGGAGTGTGGTACATTCGAATCCGGACATGTACCTCTGAACTTCTGGTTTCATTCTCATATCGAAATGAATCATCATTTACGCATACATTACGACCGGATGTCGAACAAATGCCATTTCTTGGTTAAACGTCTTGATCGCACAGGATACGGGCACATCGGAAAGGTGAGCGAGAAAAACTCTCGAACTTTGGCTTCCCTCACGGGACGAGGGCAATCTGGGCTTCCATCATCAATCTAAACTCTGTCAATCGGCATCATGGTCTACAGCCGGATGGCTTCCCACCATTCGGACGCTTCCTATCGAGAAAATATTGAGCGATAGAGGCTCTCGGTCGTCAGGCGATTAATTAGGCAAAAATCTTCTCCAGCTCCTTTAACCAATGATCCCGGTGGGAGTCTCGAAATACCGTCGAATTTGGGTGGTTGCATCTTCGCCACTTCTTGCGACCACCGGTCACCTCGATTTCCCATATCTGGGATCCCTTGTCCCTCTCCTGCTGTAGCCCAACCGCCACTTGCATTCGGTCCACGACACAGGCGAACCGAGTCATCTGGTTCACCACTTGACGAAGGATCTCTCTGACGAGGATCTGGTTCATTATTAATAGGCTATTGCGGCTACTTTGAGCTATGGCGGCTTTGGTTAGAAGGCGACGTTTCCCTTTCGGCATTTCTCCGTCCGCGTCACGACCGCGACCACGTCCACGTCCGCCTCTCAACATACTGTAAGCATAAATACTCAATATACAGGAAACAACATCGTTCTAATATTCGAGTATAAAGAGATACAATATGCAAAGAACGAGATAGAGTTTAGGAACTTACAACCACTGTTCGCATGAAGACGTAGGCAGTGCAGTGATGTCATTCACGGCCGGTTATCCCAAAAGACATAAATGACCCCTATTTTAACCCAACGCCAAGATATCCATAAACCTTGCTCGATACCATATTCGTAACACCCCAATATATTCGGGAATATTACAGTGCCGTAAATCCTTTACATAAGGATTTACAAGGTGAAGAATTTAACAAGTATAAAAATTCTTGTGAATGGAAATAACGGAATTTGATTACATCAATTCGACCAAATACGAAAATAGTACAATTTGTTCAATGTAACTCAATATTACATCACCAATTCAAAACATCACAAACGACTTCGTACTCGAGTACTTATTGAAATAACGAATAAACGAAAGATAAATAAACCGGTCGGGACATCACTCTGCACCCCGTCATCATACAATTCTAGTGGTTGTTTCCACTGCTCTCACGGATCCCGAACACAAACAAAATGTTCACCCCAGAAGGGGTAGCACAACGATGCTAGTACAAGTACCACAACATATTATTCATATCTCACGGTGAATAATAATAACATAAACGACAAAATACCAACGAGTCTTCTCCTACGAGAAACTCAAACATAACATACACAATCGATAATCACAACATGATATCAATACATACACATGGTAATTCCATCGATCCAGCGTTCCTTTGCCTAGAACCCACGATGATCGTCGGACCAACCCGTGGTGGAAAAACCCGTCCGATGATCCGGTATGCGCTAGCATAGATCCCCGATGATCCCGTCGGACCAACACGAGGTGGACACACAATAACGACATACATGCGACAATATGTATAACAACAATACATAAAACAATTAAGGTACTTGCCTCGATTTGAAGACAATAACAATACTTCCACGAAAATGAACACTCGAAGATCGTCCTCCTCAATCAATCACGTAACGAGACCAAACCTTAACAAAAGAAATGATATAGAGTTTATCTCACGTCGTATGAATGTTTAACAATTAAGCAACGGTCAAAAGTTCATAAGCGCAATGCCCGAGGAGCTTAGCGCACGCTAAGTACTTACGTAGCGTCGTTACGTGCCGATAGCGCCGCGCAAACAACAAAGCTGGCGCACGCTAACGGCGCATGGTCGAGACTTCGCGACGGATCAATCGACTTCGTCGATGGTCTAGCGTCGTTACGTACCAAGCGTAGCGCCGCTAACTAGTGCTCGATAAGCGCACGTTAAAGCGCATAACATAGCGTGCGCTATCTACGCATGGCGGTTTCTTTGGCGGCGATGAGCTGTTCTTGCCATGAACGAAACAATGAAATCCTTCGTGATAATTCATGTTACTTCCATGAATACCAAGTTCTTACTCTTATGAATAATCTCGATTATATCAACTTCAAGATGCAAATATATGAATAATCATCATGACACCATAATCCATCTTGATTACAATTCTCATGCAAAGTTGGTGATCTCGGTTGATGTATTAGATTCTACTATCATTATACATATTCGGACTTCATCTTGAGGTGAACTAACAATTCCGACTTATACGAAAGAATATTTCCTAAGATGATTCTCCCTTTAAGTTCTTATAACATATTTTCCAAATCATGATCACAAAGATAACATAAATCATACGGATTGTTAACTTCCGAATATATCTCTCATCATTTGAAGTACTAGGATTCCAACTTCAAGGTTCCAACAATAATATCTTAATTGTAGACATCCCAATCTTCTAAACATGATGTTGTTGAAATAATTCACTAATGAAATTCAATATCTGTTAACATGATCATCATATCCATTGTAAATCCGAATCTAAGACTGGTGATAGGTTGAACATACCTTAATATGCCGAAATCATTGAACCACAAGGTGTAATCCGACTCCGGTTGGTTACGTGCCCCTCAAGGTGTCACTTCTCTTCAAGGATCACTTCACAAGTGATACTCAATCGTTCTATGATCACTCATACATGTTCTAAGTGTTTAGAAGGTAGATTATTGCTCTCTGGACTCTCAAAGATGAAGTATAGACGAAGGAAATGAAAGCTCAAGCGGTTCTTTGTCCCATTTATAATTTCGCATTATTGATAAGTTAGCGCACGCTACTAAGTATCCCTTAGCGTGCGCTAATAATGGTTGACTTCAGATTTTGTCCGGGTGCGTCGGCGGGAATCTTATCCGGACCCATGTCCCGGGCGCACGAGCACCGCCCTTCAATAATTGAGTCCTTAGCGCACGTTACTACTACCTGTGTAGCGTACGCTAATAGTGGCCCGATAGCGCGCGTTAAGATACATTCTTAGCGTGCGCTATCACTAGGTTGTTTGAGCAATTTTGCATGTTTCTATACTTATGTACAATGATATCAATGCACGAAATATCATACTCCAATAATCAAAATCACCAATCCGAAATAATACATGGTTGAATACAGATGAAATACACTGTAATAAATCCGGATATTACACAGCTCAGAGGGAATTTACGTGTGGACCAGGCCACTTTTGGCGCACGTTCTGATAAGTCAACGGATGTTTGTAATGTAGTACTAGCGCACGCTAAACCCTAAAGGTTAGCGCACGCTAATGGAAAATTGGACAAAAAGGAATCTTATCCTCGTCAGCACTTTCGACGTGTGGAACATTCTTCGGAGCATACAGACAAACGAGTCAACTGATATTAACGCACGCTAAATGCAAGGACTTGCGTACGCTAAGACAGTGTAAGTTACGTACGCTAATGCATGGGCATTACGTACGTAAGCTCATGTACGAAGCCAGACATTAGTCTCTGGACTGCGATAGCGCACGCTAACAAATGTCAGTTAGCGCACGCTAAGGCTGTTAAGGCTGTTGCGCACGTTAAATATGAGATGTTAGCGCACGCTAGTAATGTAGTCTATATAAAGGACATACGGGTATTATGAAGCATTTCGTCCATTCTTTCACCTTCAGTCGATAGAGAGAGCTTTGGGAGGTTCTTGAGGTTCCCAACCACAGTGAGGTGGTGATCTTTAACAAGATTAAGATAGAAATCATGGATTAAAGCTTTGTTCTTGAAATCATTAGTGATTCTTGAAATGGATTCAACCTTGGAAATCAATCCATTCCTTCATAAAGGTAATCACTCTTCATCTTTAGACTTCGTTTCGGATTGAATGTTGATGCTCTTGAGTTGATGATTATTACATAAGCAAGTTGACAAGCATGATTATGAGATGGATTACCGGAGTATGATGATATTAATATGATTCGTGTGGCTTGAATTATGCAGTTCGTTTTCTTGAGATAAGTTGATGAATCTTTCTTCTCCTTTGCGGATATTGATGATTAATCTCCATAATGTTAGATTAGGGGAGTGTTGTTAAGGTTCTTGGTGTTCATGATGTTGATATTTGAGGAAGAAGATGATATTTGAATAGAATTGAATTAAGGGTTGGATGATTACTTATATGTTAAAGGATATCAGATTTCATTGTTTTCATAGCTTTGAACATGATTCAGAATCACTTAGTGTTCTTGAAATCGCCATATGTTGATCGGTATCTGAAAAATATGCGTCAGTATAGCATTAGTGCACGCTAAGCTAACTGGCTAGTGCGCGCTAACAGGAACACCTTAGCGCACGCTACGTTAGGTGATTAACGTGCGCTAAGAAGGAAGAAAGTGCAGTATTTTCGTGTTGTGGTTGTAAATTCGTGCTGGTTTGAGTAGGATTGATCCGACTAGTGTTTAATCGAGATATTGTCAAGCCGTTGGGTTTGTGGAATGATTTTATCGATTGTTGATTGTTATTGAACTTGTTGTTTATCGAATTGCTAGGTTGAGAATATTGATCGGTGATTATAACCGTGTGTTGCGGTCGAGTTCGGGGATGTTCGTGAATTGCTTTAGTCGGGACCGAGGAACTTGTAGATGATGACAATGGAATTGGTAACAGCTTTATCGGTATCGAGGCAAGTTATTACTTGCTCAGTTTATAATATTTAATGAATAGTTTCCGTTTCATTCGTTCATAATTCGTATAGCAATGTTTATAATCGTAATCACAGGATATTTGGGATTATAAGTTGTATTCGAGTTTTGGGAATTAAATCATAATGTAAATGATTTACATTTTGTTGTGGGAAAATCCCTCACAATATGCCGCAAGTGCACGGTGTCAACAAGTAATAAAGTGATAAGTAAAGTATCGTACCCACGAGGACTAATTTCACTAAGTACCAAAATATAGTCGAGTCACAATTTTATTTGAAGAACAATTAAATAGAGTTTATATATAAACTAATTGCCGTAAAAATAATAGTACTAATAATAATAATAATACTAATAAGGGTGTAGGATTATGATTTTCACCTCAAACAATCAAGAATGATATTTATTCAATTCAATTCACTTTTATTCAATTGATTGTAAGCCAGGAATTCCTAAATTATTCTAAAGCCTTTCCCAAGGTCGATAGAAAATACTACGAATTATTAACTCGATATATCCCTATTCGAATCAGATAATTAATAGCTAAAACAGTTCAAGAATCCCCAAAATAAAAAGGCTTCACAATTCGCATGAGTATATTCCTATCTCACGAAAATTATGATTCGTCTCACAAGAACTATGCCTAAATTTCATCTCCCGAATCCATAAAGACATTCAAAACAAATTAACTGTTGGCCAGACAATTAAAGAGCAGTAAGAACAGTAAGAAGAATCCAATTCAATAGAATAACGAGTAAATTGAAATAATAATAAATAATCAAACCGTCATGAAATCGGCTACAATGACAATCCTACTCGAATAGATCTAGAAATTTAGATGCAGAAAAACTAAGAAAAACCGTAGGGAATCCGTGGCCTTTTCGTCACCCACAAATCTCCTCCTTGTGTTCTTTGCCCTAGCTGTCGATCCACCTCCCTGTTCCGATCTGATCGATCCCCCTCTTCTTCAGCCCTATGATGCTTATTTATAGTCATCCTCAGCCTCCAAAACGCGTCCGTGTGATTAGGTTGAGAACAGGCTCCAAAACGGCCCAAACCCGCGCGGAGTACACCAAAACCGCCCCGTGTGCCGAGGCTCACTTAAGTTGTGCCGCGGCTCACGGGGCACAGATTAAAACCTGGGCGTTGTTTTTCCTTCCTGGGCTACGGCTCGGCTTATGCATCTTGCGGCTCAATCTGATTTACTGGGTGCTTTCGAGCCATCTTCTGTCTGCGGCTCACATGGTTTGTGCTGCGGCTCATGACCAAAAGCTATTTATTTTCGTTTTCATCGTTTCGGCTTCTGGACTCCGATTTCCTGCAAAACATATAAGAATAGTGCATTAAAAGCTCATTTATGCTGAATTAGGCTCAAGATGGATATAAAATAATGATATAAAAGCGCATAAAAATACGCCTAACAAGTACCCCCTAACTTGAGCCTTTGCTTGTCCTCAAGCAAAAATTATCAATCTTAAACAAAATGGATCGTGAATAATCATGCAAGTCCATAGTGCTCAACTTAATCAATACTACCCTGAAAATCTCAAAGAATAGTACAAGTATCGTAATAGCGAGTCACATCCAGGACACTGATTCCACTAAGTAACCAATTTCAGTCCTAATCAATCGTTCATGAAGAAAAATAAGCTCAAAGATTAACAAGCGTGAATTTAACCGACCGTCAATATGAAGGGTTAGATTAAACAAACTAATTCGCCCAGTCCCACAGTCTAGTGGCAAAATTCAAGAGTTTCATTATCAAAATTACTCCTAGGACAGCATTCCCTTATGTATGATCAATAATATGATTCGAGTTAACCACTAGGTTTCGGCTCTCGGGATATTTCATCGGGATGATCACAGGGTGGATTTCCATTCTCATGTATCGGGGAACCGTTTGACGTAAAAGACACTCATGGGGCACATGGATGCTTCTAGTTACTAAGCCCCCTCTACAGCGGAGAAAAAACTCGAATAGCAATTCCCGCATGTCCGATTCAAGGTCGCTGTTTTATGCGAGAGTAAACAACGGGTCACGTGAATACCCCCGGTTACTAGGCTTCCCATCATCGGTAATGTCATATTCCTAAAGTATTAATCTATTCAGGGTCGTCGTTTTACGCGAGAGTAAACAACGGGTCACGTGAATACCCCCGGTTACTAGATTTCCCATCATAGAACAACTACTATCTCGACATTTTGGAAAAAAACTGTCCGACTCTAAACTCAATCCAAGTGCCAACAAGACTCATATTACTGGACGATTAGCTACGCGAAAAGTTTAACCAACCGTATAAATGGTGGTTTGAAAACACGTATGTCTCCTTTCTTATCTGCTAAAATTTCTACAGAAACGAAAAAATTTCGGACCTAATTGAATATTCAACAGAAGCAGATATCGCTGACTGCAACTCAACTAAAACTCAACCGTTTCTTCCCCGAGAAATCAGTATCGTAACATCAGTTTTACACACGGAAGCACGAAAAATTCACGAAAAATTCATGCTTGCAAAAACCATCAACAGCATGCAGAGACAATAAAGCAATGATGAAATCACAATTTATAACCAAGAAAAATTAAGAAAATATCGCATGCTTCGATTTATTCCACTACACATAACATCATCAATAATAAAACTCATGTGAAAATAAAAGAGATAAGGAAAAGTAAAACTTATTCCAAATGTCTTCTTGAAAGCCAGTACATGTCCGAGTGGAATCGACTGTCCATACGTCCAATAACGCTCAACATCACGAGGGACCTCCAAACTTAATCTCTAGTCATGAAATAACAATAGACATTAAATCAAGAAAGACTAGAATATGAAGAATAATAACACATTTGGGGTTAAAAAATTATATTAGAGAAATGAGGGCCAACAAGAATACACGAATCCAAACGAAATAACAAAACAAAGAAAAATTATAAACGAAAAATCAAATAAAAACAACTATCTAGAAAGCAAGTAAAAATGATGGGTTGCCTCCCATCAAGCGCTCTATTTTACGTCTTGAGCACGACGTGGCAAAAAGAGTTTAACGTGGCTTCTTTCTAGGGAGATTGCCAAATGCCCCCTTCGTACAATCTATAAGCCTCTTATTCCATAGGGGAGGCTTTGGTTCATGCCCGGTTGCCACAAATAATGAGTAAGAATAATTATGAGGACAATCAAAAATGATGGAAGAATACAATAATGATAAGGCATGAAAAAATAAGCAGAGTTCGAATGGGTAAATAATAAAGACTTATCATGAACAACCTCATTAGAACTCAAGGAATCAGCCTCGACAAAATCAGAAGTAATGGGGTCAATCTCTCCCATTATGGATTTAGGAAAGATTATGCGCGGCACCCTTAATAAAAATTTTGGCACAAAAGTGCTCACCTTATTAGTCGAAGTTTGATGACGATTTAATGAAATTATTTTGGAAACATCATCAATGGTAACTTCTTCTACAGGCTCATCACACTTTATGTAATTATCGGGTGCTGGGGGATCGACCATAAAACTTAGCATGTCTTTCATCTCAACCTCCCCCTCAACTTCACTACTAAATATATGAGCTGGAAAATAACCATAGTGAATCTCAAGACCACGACGTGCACATTCTAGCTTAAAAAGGGTACTATCAGGATTTTTGAGAACGTCTACACATTGTTCAAGCATGGTCTTTTGTTTTGGGGAGAAGTGGCCCTATTATTTGGCAAATTATTAAGAACATCGAAATTTATGAAATGCCAAGAGCCACGATACTCAAAGGAAAACATAATAAAAATAAAGAGACTAAAGAAAACTTCAAATTAAAATTAGAGTCGCTTGGTATTGATATTAACGAAAAATCAGTCCCCGGCAACGGTGCCAAAAACTTGTTGTGGGAAAATCCCTCACAATATGCCGCAAGTGCACGGTGTCAACAAGTAATAAAGTGATAAGTAAAGTATCGTTCCCACGAGGACTGATTTCACTAAGTACCAAAATATAGTCGACTCACAATTTTATTTGAAGAACAATTAAATAGAGTTTATATCTAAACTAATTGCCGTAAATAAATAATAGTACTAATAATAATAATACTAATAAGGGTGTAGGATTATGATTTTCACCTCAAACAATTAGGAATGATATTTATTCAATTCAATTCACTTTTATTCAATTGATTGTAAGCCATGAATTCCTAAATTATTCTAAAGCCTTTTCCAAGGTCGATAGAAAATACTATGAATTATTAACTCGATATATCCCTATTCGAATCAGATAATTAATAGCTAAAACAGTTCAAGAATCCCCAAAATAAAAAGGCTTCACAATTCGCATGAGTATATTCCTATCTCACGAAAATTATGATTCGTCTCACAAGAACTATGCCTAAATTTCATCTCCCGAATCCATAAAGACATTCAAAACAAATTAACTATTGGCCAGACGATTAAAGAGCATTAAGAACAGTAAGAATAATCCAATTCAATAGAATAACGAGTAAATTGAAATAATAATAAATAATCAAACCGTCATGAAATCGGCTACAATCACAATCCTACTCGAGTAGATCTAGAAATTTAGATGCGGAAAAACTAAGAAAAATCGTAGGGAATCCGTGGTCTTGTCGTCGCCCACAAATCTCCTCCTTGTGTTCTTCGCCCTAGCTGTCGATCCACCTCCCTGTTCCGATCTGATCGATCCCCCTCTTCTTCAGCCCTATGATGCTTATTTATAGTCGTCCTCAGCCTCCAAAACGCGTCCGTGTGATTAGGTCGAGAACAGGCTCCAAAACATCCCAAACCCGCGCGGAGTACACCAAAACCGCCCCGTGTGCCGTGGCTCACTTAAGCTGTGCCGCGGCTCACGGGGCACAGAATAAAACCTGGGCGCTGTTTTTCCTTCCTGGGCCGCGGCTCGGCTTATGCATCTTGCGGCTCGAATCTGATTGCTGGGTGCTTTGAGCCATCTTCTGTGCGCGGCTCACATGGTTTGTGCCGCGGCTCATGACCAAAAACTGCTGTTTTCGCCCATTTTTCATCGTTTCGGCTTCCGGACTCCGATTTCCTGCAAAACATATAAGAATAGTGCATTAAAAGCTCATTTATGCTGAATTAGGCTCAAGATGGATATAAAATAATGATATAAAAGCGCATAAAAATATGCCTAACACATTTCATTATTGGTATACTTGGTATCGAGGATACATCGTGGTATAGACGAATACATGTACTATCTACCATCTGTGATATTTTGGGACCGTCGAGTATTGAGGATATTGGTTCGTGATGGTTAGACATCGAGACTGCTCTCAAAGGACTCGGGGCAAGTACTCTAATCATTTTTATCATTTGTGTCGATCATGTCGTGATACATTCATGTATCGTTGTTGTCATGCATTTGTGCATTGTTGTTGTCGTGTATTGTGTACTGTTGTTTTGTGCAGTTGTGCATCGTTGTCATATGTCCACCATGTGTTGGTCCGACGGGATCATCATGGGAATCTATAGATGTGTGCGCTGGATCGCTGGACAGGTAATGCCACTATGCGTTGGTGCGACGGGATCATCATGGGAATCTATAGCTGTGTGCGCTACATCGTTGGATTACCATATGTGTTGTTGTTGTTGTGCATATGTATATTATGGGTTTGCCATAAGTATACATTGTCGTTATTATTGTGATCATATTGATGTTGTCATATGAGTATGCATTTGTAGGTCTTGTGTTAGGACCATTTTCATATGTTGTGTTGATCTGATCTCGGATTAGACTGACGTGATGGTAATGGTATTTCGTATCTTGAGGTATGTTCCGTATTTCCTTGATACTTGTCTTTGATGGACAATCGATTATCGTATTGGAATTGTCGACGTTATCCGATGGATTGAATTGGCCAGAGTTGGTATAATTTTCGTATCGCGAGTTATGATAATGTTTTGAGAACCTTGGGTATTGTTGAGATACCGTACAAATATTTCGGTATTATCTTATTGTGTTGTTAAGGATACGAATCGTGGATTTTCGTAAATTTTCGACGGTAAGAATACATTGGTCGTATTCTTACTTAGTATTTCCATTGATATGTAATTATTAATGTGATGTGACGGTTATCATTGTTGAATATTATGGCTGACCCCGTCGTGGGCTTTCTTTTTAGGTTCTTTGGATATCGAGCTTCTAGCGGTCTTGAAGAGATGAACTTCCTGGAGGATACTGGCTAGGACATATATTTGTGTATTGAGCTTCTGATCAGTTGTTGTATTCCGCTGCTAGAGGATTTTAATCATTTGTCTTTTTCTGCTGCGTGAGTATTTTTAAAATGACCTATTGGTATTTGGTAACTTAGGTTAGTTTGGAAATCGTTTTCTAAATTTGTTCTGTCGGTACGTGTATGCGATAGCTTAATGTATGTTTTTAAACTGTTGAGTCTTGGCATTTCGGGCCTTGTAGTTCAAATGAGATTTTACGACGGTTTGATTACGAGTTTTATAAAATATTCGAATGTTTTTAAAAGATAATACCGTCGTTAGCCTCTTGGCACTACTACAAAATAGCATTTAACTGCGGCATTTTAACAGCGGTTCTAAAAAAACCGCTGTTAAAATGAAACTATGGCAATTTAACAGCGGTTTTCCGCGGAACCGCTGTTAAATCTGCACATTTAACGGTGGTTCCAGAAGAACCGCTGTTAAATTGTACTTTAACAGCGGTTATAGGAAAACATTGTTAAATGTACATTTAACGGCGGTTTTTGTAGAACATTTGTTAAATCTGTACATTTAATGATTCATGGAAAACATTTATTAAACTTGTATTTTAACGGCGGTTCTTTCTAGAACCGCTGTTAAATGTGCAATATATTGAATATTAAGATATTTTGTTATATATTAATATTAAAAATTATATTACATTATATATTAAAAATTATAATACATACATATTATTTGCGGTTCCAGAACCGCTGTTAAAAGGGCTCCAGAGCCGCTGTTAAATGCTGTTTTTGTAGTAGTGTGGGCGTTTGTAAATGTTTTTGAAAATTTCTTTCAGCCTTGTGGGTTCTATCTCGGGGCCCACGGTGCTGTAATATTCTCAGTTAAATCTGGGGGTGTTACAGATATTGCTGGAATGGATGGGCACCAAACAAAGTGCGAGAGCACATCCGTGGAGAAGTGAATAACACAAGATTTGCCGGGTTTGTTAGGCCCGGGCTTGAATGCTCTCGCGAGATGTTATTAATACGAATACGTTGGAGTACTACAATGAATGTAAAAGACCCTAATTATCTAGCTCTTGAACTGCAGGGAGTTCTTGTCTCTGCCGACCGTCTTTTGGTTAAGAGGTTGTTGGCTACTAAGTATACTGGATACAGCTTGGAAAGTAGTTTAAACAACAAGCTGTACTGATTTTAAATCTGAGTGCGTAGCGGAAGTCTTAAATACAGTAAGTTGTTGTGGATACAGCAACTCGATGTGCAGTGTATACTTAAATAATCACAGTTAAATAAAACAAGTAAGGAGAAGGCAAATAACGCAGTATTTAAAGTGGTTCGAGGTAAACCCCTCTACGTCCACTGGTCCTCCACACAGGAGTAAAAATTTTATTATAATTACTGCATACACAACTACGTAATTATAACAACACACAATCAATATATCATTCACATAGATTGATATAAAGATCTTAGCTTCAACCGTTCACACAGATTGGTTTGCGCTAATGCTTGACTGGCTTCTTCACACACAGTTCTGAAGCTTTGTCTTCTTCGATGCAATTCCTTCACACACAGTTCTGGAGTAGCAACGATTACTCAGTCCACACAGGGCTAATCTGGGTTTGTTCAAAGGATAGAACAGGGTATGAACAATAGCTTTGACTTTCTGAGCTTCTAGATGATGAAGTGTTGTTCAAGTTGTTGAGCACTGTATATCTCTTAGATCTGAGTTGCAGTAAGCTTCTGGAGATATGTTTTGCTCTGATGTATATAATAATAACTTTGTCACTTGGTTACTGATCTTCAACGCCTTGATGAGATATATATAGTCTTCTGAAATATATCCGTTGAGCAAGATTCCGTTCCAACGGGATGAAGAGCACGATCCGGATTTTGCGGGATTTGAAGATCTGTTGACTTACGGTATTTAAATACTTTATCTTTGAGTATTTAAATACTTCTATATCAACGGGACTTGACTTCTAGTGGGAATAGAAGATTCCTTCTTTGTCCTGTTGAGAGCTGTATGGAAAATCACTGTATTGTTGATTCGAGACAGCTTCCATACTTAGTATTTATAAGACTTGTTTGCTGTACTGAAGGGTTCCACTATATGCTGGATCTGTGACAGGTCTTCGATACAGGTTGACACTTCAACTTTTCGATACAGTTTCCTTACTATATTGAGGATTGGTATATTGTCAAAACCTCTTATCATCACTATTCGATACAGGGATTGATTATCCTGACTGTTTCGATACAGGGTATTTGTTTTTCCCAAAAATTTCCCCCTTTTTGACAATTTGCCAAGACTTTAAAATTTTTCAAGTCTTCTTGATGATGCCAAAACCTTCTTCATGAAGCGAATGACTTTCTTGATGACTTCGGGCAGTTTTCTTGGTCTTCTGTCAAATGATCTGGCTTTCAGTGACTTAGTTTAATCTATGAACTGCTCGCAGGCGAGTTCGATACAGCTAAGAATTTTTACAACTTAAGCTTATGATTGGCGCGCAGGCACAATCTTACAATGTAATCTAGATGCATACAACTGAAATTATGAACTGTTCGTAGACAATTTCGTACAGCTTAATTTTCAAACAAGTTTCTATACTTGTGATTGTTATCTCAACAATTTAAGTTATGTAATCATACATCAACACAGTAAATTACGAGTTGTAATCTTTCAAGACAAGCAAACATTTTTATTGATATTCAAAAATAGAGTACAAGGTTTGCTGTTTCGAAAGAAAAAATTACAAACAACAAAACAAAATAAAATTACAAGGATTTCAGCTTCTATAATCAGAATGTCTCTATGGCCTCTTCTCTGGATCATGATCGGTTCCACGCCACCAGTGCTGTAGGGAATCGTTGCCTCGATCTAGGTAGATTGCTCTACCTTCGTAGGATCTGTCGAAGGCAAGAATCTAGTCTTCTGGATGGGTGATCCAATCTCCTCTTCTATGCTTGGATTTCATCTCTTGATGGAGAAGAAGCTTTCTTTCTTCTTACATCTTCGAAAATTTGTCTGCAGCCTCTGCTAATATTTTATAACCTTTGAAGATGGGGGATTCCCTGATGAGTTTAACAAAATATCTCATCAGTTCATTTTTCCTCCATTGCTTCACCTCTTCGGCAGTTGGATGGCGGTTGGTTGGCAGACGAGTTTCAGAAGGTCTTTGGATTAAGCTTTGCCAAGGGATATTGGGGTCATGAAACTCAGGTCGGGAACCTGAAATCCTAAAACTTTGTGCAGTTGGGGGTAGCTTATTCAGCTCGGCAGTAATGCTGTCTTGAGCAGCATTAAATTCCCTTTCGTGCTGAAGCCTTGTTCTCCTCGCTGCTTCTCTTGCTTCTTCTCCCTTTTTGGCGTCATCAAGACGTCCTAGGATCTCTAGTGCGGCATCCTGTTTCGTCTCAATGTTTGTCATTCTCTCGACAAGGGTGGAGAGCACCTGCGACATATCTTTGATACTTTTGTCGTGGGCTCGAAGATGAGAAGTGGTTTCGATCATGGCTGCTGCGGTCTTGGCCTCAGATATGCGCGTTTTGGATGCCTCTTCTCTCAGGAGTTGCTCTTGTTTCTCTTGCAGATTCTTCAGTGCTTGCTTGAAGACTTCTGGCAAAATAGTGAAGGCTTAGACTACACGAGAGACTTCATGTTGTAATACAGTCATCTCTTCAACATCAGAAGTGTGCATCCAATTCAGAGCTTTTTCCACTGAATACAGGGCATTAACTGCATCCTGGATGAAGATGGTTTGAAGGCCAAGAGCATGGCTTGGAGAAGTCCTCGACTCTATTCAGCCTTCTCAGATTCACGGTAGGGCATGCATTAGTTGGACATCCTCAGGTACAGTACCGTCATCGGATTCCACGGTTGATGGGGTGGGAGCAGCAATTTCGGGTTCGGTAGCAGGGGGTGCGACGTCCTCCTGTGTCGAAGGGATTTCTAAAGACATATATACAGGAGGGACTGATTCCTCCTGTTGTCTCTCAGCAATATCTTCTTCTTCTTCGGCAGTAGCAGGCTCGGGTGCCTGTTCCGAAACGATTTCTTCTTCCTCGACTTGAGGGACTGATTCCTCATCATCAGGAATATTCTCTTGTTGTGGTGAAGGGGGCTCACTTCGGCTTGATGGCCCTTCATCATTCTTGGTATGGGAGACATCTCTGTCTTGAGTCTCTTCACGACTCATTCTCAGACCTGCTTGTAAGGCATCGTCGTCGTCGTCTGAGTCATGGTCTTCTTTTGGATCTTGGGGAGAGTCCTCGGACTTATCTTTTCCTTTTCTTCTAGCATCAGATTTTTGCAATAGATGGCTTTCAATCAATTCTTTGCAGTAGAGATTGTCCCATTGGATCAGGGCATCAAATTCTGTCAAGTCCGTCACTTCCAATACAAATCTTTCTTCATGGCTCCAGTCGCTCCAGTTGTATAAGGTGTCATATGGAGCTAGCCGGTAGCTTTTCCATTTAGGGAATCTTTCATAAGCATGATCAATCTGCACAGAGAGAAGGGTTTTGTTGATAATGGTGTCCGGGGAGGGACTGCGTACAACGTCTGAGTCTGCTATAGCGAGGGGTTCCTCTACAGGTGTGCGATCCTGTAGGGAAGAGGAATTCCTTACAGGGGATGGTGCCCCGAAGGAAGGTGGATCCTGTACGGGTGTGGAATCCCGCATAGGAGAGGTAGCTGTTGGCTCCAAAGGGGCAACCGACTCGCTAGAGTCTTCTAAGTTAGCATATGTCCGATCATCCGTCTTAGCCGCCAAAGGCTCGGGATCTACTGTCGATACAGTATCGGGCACCTCTTCCACAGGGGTTGGGCCATGGGGTAGTTGTTCAGTGGGTTGCGCCACGGTAGAAGCTTCCTCGGAGGTTTTGGTGGATTTAGCTTTAGAAAGCCGCCTTAGCTTCCTTTTCGGCTTCTCAGCCGCAGTGGGTGTCTTGCTGTGAGATCTTTTTCTTTTTCTTGAATACTCCACTTTCTGGGACTTCAAAGAAACATCCCTTGGATCTTCAGACACGGGCATACTTCCGATAGATGGATGGTTGCAAACCAGAATGCTCTGGTTAAATGCCGAAGGCTTGACGCCTCATAAGTAGATCCGGAAGCTATTTTACTTCGCATCTGCGGATTGTGAAAGTCCGCATTTCGTCAAAATATGTTTTAAAAATACCAAACGATTTCTTTTGAGTGGCAGGCTTGGATACTTCTTCCTGCAAGCGCTTCAAAATAATCTGGCACCAATTGACCTTTTCACAGGTCAAAATCGCAACCATCATCCTAAATCTCAGATTTGTGCACATTTCAAATGCACCAGTGCAATTTTCGATGATTCTACAACAAAAATCATGCAAGTACACGTAAGGCAAACAAAAATTCTTCTTGTTACAGGTGGTGTGAACCACGTCAACATTAGATGAGCCGGTGAACAGCCCATAGTACTTGGTTATCAGCTCTTGAGACCCAAAAGTCTTAAGTTCTTCCATGGTTAGGCCATCAGTGGGCAGCCTATAAATGTTCTGAAGAAGATCTCGATCGATGCAGATCTCCACTCCTTGAATGATAGCAGTGATGTCAGCAATGTGGCCTCCCTGGGCCAGTGACAAAAAGTGAACGGCGGCGTTGAGGTAAAAGTCCTCAACCAAGTGAACATCGTATTTCTCGGCGGTTTGAATCCCGAGGCGGTAGAGACCTTGCTGACGGAGTTGGGTGATGATGAACTCCATTGGTTCGACGTCATTTGTTTCAGAGATAATACGCTCGATGACGACAGGTCTTGAGAAGATCCGTCCATCGATGATGTTCGGGTATTTCTTCAGAGCGGGAGAAGATGTATGAGCAGCCATTGGTGATTCTCAAGAAAATATGAAAGAGATTAAGAGAAATTTGCAGTAAAAACACTGAAAAACTTGTAGACTGTATTTTCTTGAGAGCTCTTAAATTTTGCACAAAGCGTCAAAAGTCTCTAATGGCAGTATCAGTCCTTTTATAGTGGGCGAATTAGGGTTTTCCAGAGTACGCATGGTCAGATTTAAGGGATGGGAGCCGGTTTTTGAAAAGAACGGTCACAATGAACTGAGTGTAACTGGTACACTTATCCATGGAATATTAAAATATAAGCGGGTCCCACTTCTGACATTTGTTGTTACCCTAAATGCCTGAAACGGCGGTTTTAAAACATTAAACAATTTGAAAACATCGTAGCTTTTGAGATTCAGTTGTCCAGATGTCATGTAAGACATTTAATGTAAATGACATTTGACATGAAAACAGGGCACGTGGACAAAAATAATTTTTAAAAAGAAATGATATAATATATATATATATATTGAATCGAAATCCTATGGTATGTGCTGTATCCGCGACGATACAACGTTCCCCCTTAAAAGGTGCATATAGGTTTTAATTCCATACAACAACTTTTGGATTAATGCTGTATTCATGGGTCATACTGTATTCCCCCTTAATTATTGCACACGTCAGCTGTAGGATGATTCATATGTCTTTGTTCCCTACAGTGCTGTATTGAAGGCTCTGAGTGTACAGATAATTAACGGTGGATACTGTATTCTTGGGTCTTATAGCATTCCCCCTCAATTGTTGAGTAAAAGCAGTAAATTACTTACAGGGAGTTGGGCTGTAGCATTCCCAATTCTTGTCTAAGCATGTTGAATCTTGCTGTGTCGAGAGGCTTGGTGAAGATGTCGGACAACTGAATATCTATATGAACTTTTTCGAGCCGAACATCCTTGTTCTCGACATGATTTCTTATGAAATGATGCTTCATGTTGATATGCTTAGTGCGCGAGTGAAGGACAGGATTGTGCGTGATGGCAATTGTGCTCATGCTATCACACATGATTAGCGTCTCTCTGGCTTCAATCCCATAATCTGACAACTGCTGCTGCATCTAAAGGATCTGCATACAGCAACTACCAGCAACATAGTATTCTGATTCAGCCGTGGAAAGTGAGTTATCCAATTGCTTCTTACTGAACCAAGAAACGATTCTAGGTCCAAGAAAGTGACACGTTCCACTTGTATTCTTCCTATCTGGCTTGCAGCCTCTGAGATCCGAGTCGCTGTATCCAACTAAATCGAATCTGCCTTCTTTAGGATACCACAGTCCTACATCGACTGTTCCTTTAATGTACCTCAGGATTCGTTTAGCTGTATTGAAGTGTGATTCCTTAGGTGCTACTTGATATCTCGCACACACTCCAAAAGCAAACTGGATATCGGGTCTGCTAGCCGTTAGGTACATGAGCGAGCTAATAAGCTTTCTGTAGAGTGATTGGTCAACCGGATTTCCGGCTTCATCAGCACTAATTTGCATGGAAGTGCTCATGGGGGTTGGCGATGATTTGGAAGTGTTCATTCCAAATTTGTTGAGAAGCTCCTTGCTGTATTTTTCCTGGTTGATGAAAATACCTATAGGCAATTGCTTTACCTGCAAACCTAGGAAATAACTAAGTTCTCCCATCATACTCATTTCAAATTTACTTTGCATGAGATGAGAGAACCTTTGACACAAAGCAAGGTTAGTTGAACCAAAAATTATATCATCTACATAAATTTGCACCATTAGAAGGTCATCACCTTCCTGTAGTTTGAACAAGGTCTTGTCCACAGCACCTTTCTCAAATCCATTGTCGGTTAGATACTGGGTCAGGGTCTCATACCATGCTCTAGGGGCTTGCTTAAGTCCATGCAGTGCTTTCCTTAGCCTGTATACTAGGTCGATGCCATCTGTGTTGGCAAATCCTGGTGGTTGTTCAACATAAACTTCTTCGGCAAGGTCTCCATTTAGGAATGCACTTTTGACGTCCATTTGGTATACAATAAATCTCTTATGGGCAGCAGAGGCTAAAAATATTCTAATGGCTTCTAGTCTGGCTACAGGGGCAAACGTTTCATCGTAGTCTATGCCTTCTTCCTGTCTATAGCCTTGTGCGACTAGTCTGGTTTTATTCCTTATAATAAGTCCATTTCGATCCTTCTTGTTTCGAAATACCCATTTGGTTCCTATAACCGATTGATGTGTATGTATGGGTACAAGATACCATATATTATTTTTTTCGAAACCGTTAAGCTCTTGTTCCATAGATGTTTTCCAATGAGAATTATTAAGAGCGTTTATGGTCGAAACAGGTTCGGACTGGGCTAAGAATACAGCAATAGTGCACATGTTGAGTCTTCTAAGCTCGGATTGATATTTCCATTCGGGAAATGGTGATATCTCAGTATCTAGTTCTTCTTGTGCACAAAGTACATTTCCTTGTGTACTCTGTATTCTCCTACGGGTAGAAACACCAGCATCTAGGTTTCCAATTATCAGCTCTTGCGGGTGATCTCTCAACCATCTTCGGTCGGGTTCTAATTCAGGGTCCCGTACTATATCGAGAGTTTCTGTAGATACAGCTTCATCTTGTACAGCGTCGGCTTCATCTACATCGATTCTTATAGCTGCTGGGTTGATTTCTAGGTCAACAACAGGTTCTATGGGAGTTGGAGGATCTAATATAGAAATATGTTGGATGTTCTGAGTAATATCATCTACTCCTATAGGGTCATGATGAGGTTCGTCGAACACTACATGAACTGATTCCTCGATCGTCAGCTTCCGTTTATTAAAGATCATATAAGCTTTGCTGACGGAGGAGTATCCTACAAATATTCCTTCATCTGATTTCTCATCCAAGGTTCAAAGTTGATCATTCCCATTATTCAGCACATAGCACCTGCATCCAAAAATGTGAAAATATGAAACTAATGGAGTTTTGTTGTTCCATACCTCGTATGCTGTTTTGTTGTGGTGCTTGTTGACGATACAGTGGTTTTAAGTGTAGCATGCTGTATTTGTTGTTTCACCCCAGAAATGCTGCGGCAACTTACTTGCGGCGGTCATTGTCCTTGTTGCTTCTTTCAGCGTCCTATTCTTTTGTACGGGCAGCTGAGTATTCATGCTATATCCCATTTTCTAAATAGTATTGCTCTATAAAGCGGTTAGTAAATTCTGTACCTCTGTCAGAACGATTGGACACGATACTCAATGCCTTTTCATTTTGAAGCTTTCTCAGGAGCTCAGGCAGCTTTGATGTTGTTTCCTTCTCCTTGCTTAGGAAAATTATCCAAGCATACCTGGAGTAATCATCATCAACAACAAGACAGTATTTCTTACCTCTCAACTTACTGGGTCTACAGGACCATAGAGATCCATATGTAGCATCTCCAACACTCTTTGGGTTGAAAGGTAGGATTTGCTCTTCAGGGTTGACTTGATTTGCTTGCCTTTCTGACATGGTCCGCAGACGCTGTCCTATTTGAATGACACGTTTGGCAATCCTCTTACCATTCCTTGTCTTGAGAGCTTGTTGATTGTCTTGAAGTTGACATGAGACATCCTCTTGTGCCATAACCAGCTAAGATCTGCAGTGCCTTTGGCAACAAAGCATGGAATTGAGGAGCTCATAGGCTTCCAGTCAGCAATATACATGTTACCTGATCTGCTTCCTGTAAGCACAACTTCTTTGGTTTGGATGTTCTTGACTCTACAACGATCTATATAGAATTTCACCGAGAACTGTTTATCACAGAACTGGCTAATACTAAGTAGATTGTATTGTAAGCCTTCAACATATGCAACATCGGTGACTTTGAATTTTCCTACAAGTAGGTTTCCTTTCCCTCTTGTTCTTCCTTTAGATTTATCACCGAAACAAACTTTTGGATCGCAACCTTCTACGAAATCTGATAGCTTGCTTCTATCTCCGGTCATGTGCTGAGAGCATCTACTATCAAAGTACCAGGTGTCCTCCTCTAGGATGTCATGTATGCAAAAAGATTAAGTAGATTTAGGTCCCCTTTGATTGTTGGGTCCATGTATGTTAGTTCCTTTAGGTACCCAAGTTTTCCTGACAGCAATTGGTTTACTGTAGGTCACATTCGGTACAGTGTTGCGATATCTACGTGGGGCATATCCGTAGTCGATATAACCATGATAATTATTATGCATGTAAAATTCAGGGTTATTATTATTAATCCAGTACGAGTGTTGTCTTGGAGGTGGAGCCATTTTCTTTGGCCTAACAGCTTGCCTAATGGGTCTCCAGTTGGATTCCCAATGCTGTTGTTGATACTGAGCGGGCACCTGCTGTCTCGAGGAATAACCGGGCTTTGAGTTACAGTATTTAAATACTTTATCTATGAGTATTTAAATACTTCTATATCAACGGGACTTGACTTCTAGTGAGAACAGAAGATTCCTTCTTTGTCCTGTTGAGATCTGTATGGAAGATCACTATATTGTTGATTCGAGACAGCTTCCATACTTAGTCTTTATAAGACTTCTTTGCTGTATTGAAGGGTTCCACTATATGCTGGATCTGTGACAGGTCTTCGATACAGGTTGACACTTATACTTTTCGATACAGTTTCCTTACTGTATTGAGGATTGGCATATTGTCAAAACCTCTTATCATCACTATTCGATACAGGGATTGATTATCCTGACTGTTTCGATACAGGGTATTTGTTTTTCCCAATAGAGGTTTTGAGAGAGAAAAGCCGAGAGAAACCAGGCAGAAAAAACCATACCCTCTTCCAAGTGCAGGAAGCCTTCTATTTATGGGAGGATCTGGGACTTAATCCTGACGGGCGATCGCCTTTCCTGTATTATTATAAAGGGAGGGAGCGGTCGTGTTTTATCACATGGGATGGTTGCTTCAAAGTCTGCGGCTGATGCTGGCAGCCAGCTGTGCGGCCAATGAGAGGACCACATGTGTCTCTTGTCACTGTCCCGGGAGGTCCCACTTTGGACCTTTCGGCGGGTCTGTCGGTAGGTGAGCAGATGGTGACAGGCTGTGGTCAACGATCCATGTCCTGCGGCGCCATTCGCGGATATGCACATGGGTCCTTGCTTCGAGCTTCGGCCTTCGCAGACTTAGCGGATGCTGGCCTCGCGTGGCATGAGGCGATCGTCCTTGGCCGGACACTAGAGTCGATCGCCAGGTGCCAAGAGATGATCGCCTTAGATGTTGATCGCTCGGCACTTGGGTTTGATCTGGGATCCCCGTTCTGTAGGCCAGTCTGCCTTGGTCTATTCGACTTTGGATCGGTCGCCTTGCGTTTGTGCCGATCGCCTGTCGAGATGTATAAATCTCGACACAACAATGTGTATAGATATATTCCTAGGATTATGTATCTATGTATATAAATATACACACACATGTACATATATATATATATGACATGCAAATTAGGCTTCATCATTAGTAGATTCTAGAGGACTTAATTCTACTGTCTATAACAAGTTAAACTAGGATAAAGTAATTTCACGGGTAATTTTCAAAAAGCATTTAAAGAAATTGTGACCATATCTTGGTTCAAAAAAATAATTTGCTCCAATTATTGGAAAATTTTCATGAAAATACTCATGGTGCTGTGAAAACTCATTTTTCTTTTTTTCTTGTATCAAGATGGCTGCAACTCGTCCCGAATTTGATATCTTGGACTCAGAAGGGCTTGAGTACCATAGATGGGTCTCCGACATTGAGACCACATTTATCGCTAAAGGATATAGTGCTACACTCCTTGACACCACAGACCAAGTGTAATATCCGCATTTTACCTTTTTCCCGATATTCTTATTTTTGGTGTATTTTCATTTTTAGCAACTCGCTTGTAAACGTATTGACATTGTGAGAATATTTAATATTGGACTTCTTGTCGTTGAGCTTGTTTCGGACTCGTTTTACTCGATTCGGTGTTTTATGTCATTTTCGTCGTTATTTTGTGTATTCTCGTAAATCGTCATTCGGAACCGCCGTTTCGAGGTTGCCGAAGATCCATCTCATGTTATTATGCGTGTTGTGAGCTTTTATTTGGTGTTTCGACCGTGTATCGTACGTTTCGGATGTTTTGGGCCATTTTGTAATTTCCCAAAGTTTTGAGGTAATTACGTTTGTTGTTGTTTTCCGAACTTTCAGGTAGTCGGGAATATGTTTTCCTTCAACACTTAGGTTCGTTGCCTTGAATTCTTTACATTTGTACCCTCGTCTTTTGTTCACCGTTGCATTTCGATCTTTTTTTGGTTCTTTCCTTGACTGTTGGTAACGGCCTGTCAGCCTCAGGAAGGGACATTACGTATGTAAACCATATGCTGTTACGTACGTAATGGTATGTAGGAAATCGGACAGGAGGTCCTGCCCATTGCATTACGTACGTAAGATAGGAGGGCTTACGACGTTAACAAGCTAACGTACGTTAGCTACCTGTGGCTAGCGTACGTAACTCGGCCTGGGTTTATATACCCAGGAGTTGACCGATTTCAGTAATTTTTCACTTCTCCTCCTCTCCCCTCCGACTCCAAGGCGATTTCTTGGCATTTCCGGGCGATTTGAAGCTTTGTAACTCCGAGCCATCATCTTCCTGGAGTTTTTGGAGTGTATTGTCAACATCTATTCATGTTATTCGTCTTTAATCCGAGGTAAACTCCTAGAACCTTGTTTTTGGGAAACTTGGGGTTTCGAGTTTTTCGTCCTATTCGTTCCGTATGGTTGATTAATTCATAATGAATATGATTAATCTTGTTGATATTGTTGGTTTCCCTACGGATTCATGGTATATTTCGTAGTTGGTGCGTTTTCAAGAGGGTTTGTGTTGGTAAAATATTTTTCGTAATTCATTTTATACATTTTGATGATCAGTTATTTAACCAAAATTCACTTTACATATTTTTCCTTCACTTAACGTACGTAAACCACTCCTACATAACATACGCAACACTCACAATTTTGGCAAGCCTTTTTTTGCAGGTAACGTACGTAATACATCTTACATAATGTACGTAAGATTCGAAATTCTGCTCGTTGCAGGTCAACACAAAAAGTCATTAGCCATTACACAAAGTCTACTCATCCAACGGATCTTTGACTGAAAGATAACGTACGTAATCAATGATTGCATAACGTATGTTACAAGTTTCATCATATGTCACTGAACTATTTTTAAGAGTTCATTACGGCCGTTACACAAGTTCTGTAACGTACGTAAAATTGTTAACGTGCGTAAACTGTCTTACATAACGTACGTAAAGAGTGCCACTGCTCTAACGGGAAACTCAGCTCATGAAGGCTATAAATAGCACCATTCAAGGATATGGAAGAGACACAACTTATCTGAGCTTACAAGCATACTAAAGCTATTCCAAGCAAATATTTCGAGAGATATACACATTCCATATTGTGATACGAGAAGAATTATTCTATTATTTCTTGTCTATATTCTTGTATCAAAGAGCGATATATCTTGTAAAGTCGAGTTCCTACTCGCAATCATTTTATTGTAAGGTTGTCTTGTACCCGGAAAAACAAGAGTGTTTTAGTGAGGTTGTTCTTGAGCCCGGAAATCAAGAAATTGTAAGAGTTGGCAATAAACTAGAAAGTGCATTCAAGGTTTCTAGAAAAGTCCTAGTCGATAGAACTAGGTAGGGGACATAGGCTTCGTTAATAGCCGAACCTCTCGAACAATTTCTTATGTTCTTTATTTTATTGACTCCGATATTTTAGCTTCCGCACAAAAAGAGTTCAAAACTCTTAACTGCACTATTCAACCCCCTGTCTAGTTGCAGTACTGATCCAACAATTGGTATCAAAGCAGTTTCTTTTTCACCGGATTAACACCCGCTAGAGAAAAGATCCAGAAATAGCCTTTATCCACTCTTCTCTTGAAGGTAATGCTTTCAACCGCCCTCCTTTCTTCGATGGTTCAAACTTTATGACATGGAAGAAGAAAATGTCCATCTTCATCCGAGCTCACGATATTGAAATTTGGAAGGTCATTGTTCTTGGACCTACCATTCCTAAGAAGACAGATGGCTCGATCAAAAGCTTTGAAGAATACGATGATGCCGACTGGAAGAACGATCACTTCAATAGTAAAGCTACTCAACTGCTTTACTGTACTCTCAACCCAGAAGTTCACAACAGAATCTCTTCTTGCGAGACGGCTAAAGAGATCTGGAAAATACTCGAGATTACCCACGAAGGTACAAGTCAAGTGAAAGAAACCAAAATTAATATGCTTCTTCACGATTATGAACTCTTCACTATGAAAGAAGAAGAAAGCATTACCACTATGCTTGACCGTTTCTCGGCTATCACAAATGGGCTAGCTTCCTTCGGGAAATCAATATCAAGTAGTTATAAAGCTAAGAAAATCCTTCGATCTCTACCAAGAGAATGGGACGCTACTGTTATGGCTATCATGGAGTAGAAAGATCTCAACACTATGGAATTCAGCGCTCTCATTGGATCTCTCATCAATTACGAGATTGTCATTAAATCTCGAAGATCAAAACCAAAGCCCAAGGAGAGAGAAAGGATGATCTCCTTCAAAGCCAAAGAAGATAGCGATCTAGAAGATGAACCTATTGAAGAAGAGGATGAAGAAACCGCCTTTTATGGCAAAAACATAAAGATATTCAAAAATCTTTTACAAAGGCGCCGAAGAGACATCAAACAGGAACCGAGGGATGAATCCAAAAAGACTCACTTCCCACAAAATATAAGATTCGACAATACTTGTCGAACGTGCGGCGTTCCAGGCCATTTTGCTAAAGATTGTCGTGCTGCTGCTCCAATGAGTTCATCAAAACCACCTCACGGAAAGTTCAAAAAGAAGGAAGTCTATGTCGCTACATGGAGCGATGATGATGAGGATAATGAACCTCAAGTTCAAACCAATCTTGCTCTAATGGCCCGTGC
This sequence comes from Orobanche coerulescens, assembly GCA_033398695.1. Taxonomy (NCBI): domain Eukaryota; kingdom Viridiplantae; phylum Streptophyta; class Magnoliopsida; order Lamiales; family Orobanchaceae; genus Orobanche; species Orobanche coerulescens. Next base: position 129,704,959 of record CM065810.1, read on the forward strand.
ATCCGAAGATAGCGATGAAGAAGTCGAGGTTAGTGATTCTTCTCATGAAGAACTTCTTGATGCTTTCGAATCTGTGATGCATATATTACATTCAATATATTTGTATTTTCAAAAAAAAAAACAAATATTTACATACTAATTTAATTATAGAATTATTAAATCTATATAATATATAAAACTTAAGCTTTTTTCTTGCTCCATATTGCTTTGTCCTACGTGTCATTTTGTGGTTTTTTTTTTTTGAGTTTTTTGGAATTTTTTACTCAACATATAATTTTTCTTTTCATTTCCAGGTTTGGCAGTTTTCACTTAATGACATAGATTTTTTATTTATCGATTTATTACTTTTTTTAGGTTTGGAATTTTTTTTGAGTTTTTCGGAATTTTTTAATCAGCATCAACTTTTTCTTTTCATTTCCAGGTTGGGCAGTTTTCACATCGTTTAAAGGAATTGAAAATTATTATTAATGATAGAGATTTTTTATTTATGGCTGATTCTTCTAACTTATTACTTTTGTCACGCTTGGAAATTTTATTGAGTTTTTCGAAACTTTTTAGTCAGCATATACTTTTTCTTTTCATTTCCAGGTTTGCAGTTTTCACAACGTTTATAGGAATTGGAAATTATCATTAATGACAAAGATTTTTTATTTATGGCTGATTCTTCTCATTTATTATTTTTGTCAGGTTTGGAAATTATCATTAACATCTAATTGCCCAAATTTAGTTTCTTACCTTTTTTTTCCCCACACATAATTTTAGAAAATTTTGAAAAAAAAAAGTCCCCACGTTTATAGTAATTGTCGGGTTTCTGTTTCAATTCTGATTTTGTTTTGCCTTTTTAATAATAATATAAGAGAAACGCATAACTTAAAACGTAATTTGGAATTTTAAGTTGTAATTTTAGCAAATCTTAAATAATATTCCTAAATTCTACATGCTTTCTGGGGATTGTCGATTCTTCCCTTTTTTGTAAATATAATTTACTATAATTAAAAAAAATTCATGCATAAAATAAGTATGAAGGGTCATCTAGAAATAAAATTTCAAGAAAATCACGGTTGGCAGACGTGCAATAGAGGGTTTCTTTCCAGGTGCATAGTTTTTTTAACCGTTCATTTATTGAACTGTTTTGAAGCATAAAACAACATTAAAGAAATTTGTATATTTCAGTAAGTTTATAACTGGCATCTTTTTATTTTGAAGAAAAACGAATTTTCTGTTGAATTTAATAGTCTTATTACGAAAATCTATACAAAAGTTATTTTTTATCGATAAAACTATATTTTTGTAGTGTGGTTCTTATAAATTGTCCGTAAAAAAAGTAATTTTTCTATCTGCAGTTTCAATCTACAAATAAATTTTTTTCCGATCTAATCCAAGTAATTTATAGGAGTTAATTAAGTTTCACATAAAAAATACTTACTCGCATAATATAACTGAATATCCACTATTCTTAATATAAATTGCCACTTATATTCTGCAAAAAAAAAATAGAGGATGACATAACTCACCACAATACATCATGTCTGCATATAGAATAAATTCCTGGCCATACGACAAAGTGCCGGATCAAAAGTATTGAATCCTGCAAATTCACTATAATGCACCGCGTCTGCGTATATAATAATTTTTTGGTCATTCATACTACAAAGTGGCAGGTCCATTGTACTATTACTTGTCAATTCACTGTTCTTTATTAAATGTGAATTTTACTCACTATCTATATATCAACTCCTATAAATACTGAATATAAATTATACTAATTTTGATATGTCTCAAACAATTTTCCATCGGCTAATCAGAACAAACTTATTATAGCAGTCTCCATTGTTTTCCACCTATGCCTTTACCGAATGACTCTATCATCTTGGACAATCAGAAAAAACTTATATTGTACGAAACTTCTTACGACAAGGATGAGTTACTTGCAGAGCACTCAAGATTGTATTCATGTTTGAATGAAGAACAGTCTTTAGTTTATAAAAAAATTATTGATGCAGTTGATAGAGGCACCGGTGGAGTGTTCTTCTTATATGGCTCAGGGGGCATGGGAAAAACTTTTATTTTGAGGACACTGTGCTCGGCGCTGAGATGCAGGGAGGATATAGTTCTTCCAGTAGCTTACCTAAAGGTCGAACTGCACACTCGAGATTCGGTATTCCATTGCTGGTTGATGAGATAACAACTTGCAGCAAGGTCAAGCCAGGAACTGACTTGGCAAAACTCCTAGAGCGGATAAATCTAATAATTTGGGATGAAGCGCCAATGACTCATAGATTCTGCTTTGAAGCACTTGATAAAGGCTTAAACTGTAATATCCGCAATTTCGGATTTCGGTAATTTTCTTTTTTCGGCGGGAGTCTGTTTCGACGACTCGTTTCAACCTTTTCGTCATTCTGAGAATGATTAATTCTGCACTTTTTGTCATCCGAGTTCGTTTCGGTATTGTTTTGTTGAGTTCCGTGTTTCTTAACGACTTTTCCACACACGAGTTCGATTCTTGTGAATCTCGTTCAAAATTACTGTTTCGAGTTTCCCGTAAGTCCGTTTAACTTTGTTAGACGTATTGTGAACTTCGGTTTGATTTTTCGATCACGTATCGTAATTTTCGGACGTTTTCGGCCATTTTCGTAATTTCCCAAAGTTTGGGGTAATTACCTTCTGTTGTCGAATTTCGAGCCTTCGGGTGGTCGGAATCATGTGTTCTCTTAGTGCTCGAATTCATCTTTGTGAGTACTTCATAACCGAATCAACGATTGTATTCAAGTTCGGGTTTCGGGGTCGTTCGGATCATCGTTGTCGGAATCATTTTTGCATCTGGAGGTTGCTGGCCGGACCTGGGCGAAACAGCCCTGAAAACGGCGTTGCCGAGCGCCGTGTCTTATGCCGGGTCGGCCAGGACTGGCAGCCTGCCGAGACACGGCCGATACACACGGCGCTGGTGTGGGCCGTTTGCTGCGCCGTGTTCGGCAGCTGTATATATATGGCAGGACAGTCGGGTTTTTCATCATTTTTCTCACTCGTTTCATCCTCTTACGTGGATGGAGCTTTGATGATCATGGAGGGATGTTGTTAGGTGTTAAATCCATGAAGTTCCTAAATCCATAACATCGATTAATCATTCTATAACTTGCTCCGATCGGTCGAATCAGCGTAAGTTTTCTTAAAATCTAGTTTTGGGGATTTTATTCGATTTATCCGATTAATCCGTTTTAACTCATAATAGTGATGGATTGATGATTGTTAAGCTATATTATATCGAATTCCTTGTTATTCCACGGTTGGATTGCCACGGATTTTTCGTTTTATTGAGTATCTTATCGACGCCTTGAAGGTGTTCGATAAAATGTCACAAAGAGAATCCGAGCGTTCTACGCTTATTCCTCCTCGTTCGTTCGTTAATTTATTGATGGTATGATGTTAGGGTCAGATTGCTTGTGAAGAATTCGAGTCGAAACCCTTCCGTTCATTGTCTTCTTCGTGGTACAAGCTTCCCGGTCGAACCGTGTTCTTCGGGGTATTTGGTAATGGTTATTAAGGCAAGTATCCTATTGTACGACTTGTATCTTGCGATTAGTAATCACGTATGAGATTTATGATGATTTTTGATTGCCTTCGTAAATATGTTCCGTTTGAATTGGTTGTGTATTCCGCAATTTGAAGGCTTTGTGATAATAGTGTTATATTGGTATACGTGTTAGGTGTTGTGCCATTTGTGCAGGATTGCGACGTACATATGGGATGGTTGTACACTTGGTTGTGCAATGTATTATGTAGCGAACGTATGCTATGTTGGTTGTGTGTCGTTGATTGATGATAGTTGTTGCGAGTGTCACTACACCATATATGGCTTTCAACAACATTTTTTTTTGATGTTACAAGCAAAAGTGTAGCCTTAGATGCCTTAAAATTGGTCAGATTTGATTTAATGCTACACATTTTTCTATCGTTATTATTGATATAAATTAGTGTTACCATAGACTAAATTGAATATCTACGCTAACACAAAATTTGGTGTAGCCGTTGCAATTTAAAAAAGTGTAACTAAACACTAAAGAAATGGGCGGGCTACCACTTAATTGTTTGAGCGGTCTAATTATAGGGGGCATTTGGTATACTGGACAGGGCGGGACGGGACAGAATAGAACAGCTCTATCCCATGTTTTGCGCTAGGAGTGACAATCGGATAATATGGATCCGTATATGGCCATATTCGTATTCGGATCCGGCAGTTAGTAAAGGTATCCGAATCCGTATCCAGATTAGAAAATATCCGGATGGACCGGATACGGATAGTATCTAGCGGATGCTATCCGGATACGGAATATCCGTCTCCGCCACTTTCTATTTTTCTCTTCAAAAATTATAATGTGGGAGGAGGGATTTGAACCCTGGTGGAGTTTTTTCTCCTTACCAGATTTCTAATGCCACTATCCAACCACTTGAGCTAGCTGATTGTTGTGTTAGAAAGGGAAATAAGTAAAGATAACTTATATAAACATATCAGGACCACATGCTTATATTTTAATATTGAGAAATAAAGAATGAATACATGTGACAAACTATTGTGAGGAATAGCATGCTTATATTTTGTAATTATATATTAAAATTATATTAAAAATATATATTATATATAATTAATTTCAGATATAGATATTTTCGGATACGGATGCGCCTATATCCATATCCATATCCAGAATCTTCGAATATGAATAATATTCGTATCCGCTTTTTTTTATACAGATAATATCCATTTTTTCCGGATACGAATATAGATATTTCGGACGAATATCAGATTTTTCGGATTTTTTGACAACCCTATTTGGCGCACCCTTATGTTCGACTAGCTAGAACACGCTAGCTGTCCCATGGAACTCAATGGAACAAGAAAATTAATACCAAAATACCCTTGAAAAAAATAACCTGGTCTCTCACTTCTTCTTTCTCAACACGCCGCGCCGCTGCTGGAAATTGCACTCTACTCACGTCGATATCTCTGCTGCTCATGTCAACACCTTTGCTACTCACCATCGACATCTCTGCTGCTCACGAACTAAGGTAATCGGCTACTAAACTTTCTGCTAATTTATTTTGCAAATCGATTTTGCTAATCAATTTTGTTAATCGATCTTTGCTGCCCACCATCGATCTTGTAATTGAGCTCTTACCTTATATTAGATCGATTTGAAAATCGATTTTCTTACCTGATTTCTTGTAATCGAAGTTCATCATGGATTTGAAAATCGATTAGAAATTTTCTGCACATCTAATTTTCTTATCTTTCTTACATTAGAAATTTTCTGCACGTCTAATTTGCTTACCTGATTTCTTGTAATCGAAGGGCTTTGAAAATATATTAGAAATTTTTTGCACATTAATTTTCTGCACATCTAATTTGTGCACATCTAGTTTCTTATTGATTTTTTGCATCTTGGTATTTTGTTTTTTGTAGACATGGATCAAACCATCTAATTGCAGTTATTGAGGTTATGAGGGCTTACATCCACTTGCTCATTGTTTTGGCCAATTTTGCGAAATGGTTAACCAAACATGAAGAAAGACATGTGTTTTTGTGTCCAGGGTACATATCCAGGTGAATAATCTGACCTACCTAAGTTGTTTTGTGTTATTTGGAACCAAAAGGTGATATAATATGGATTTATTTGTTTTACCTTCATTTTGTATTGTTAATTCGCTTGATTATGAAATCGGTTGTGTGTGACATAGTTCATAAGATGTCGGATAAATGGTGCTTAGAGAAATAGTTAACCTTGTTGTTAAATATAATGAAGAGCCTATTGTAGCAGATTATGAATTTCTGGTATTCTTTTATATGGTGGCTAAGAAATTTCTTTGGTTGGAAAAGCAACAGTCCATAGTAGGGTCTAACATGAGTACAGATGGCTTGAAATCTTATTAAACTGGATTGAAGGAATACTTGAGACTTGAGCTTAAGCTTGCAGAGGTTGTGCTTTTTCGCTAGCTGGGCTAGAGCGCAGGTATAGTGTCGGCTTTTGGGCTTCATCTTTTTCTAATGTTTTGTTATAAAGAATACAATTAGTAATAACATTCTTGGTATTATCTTTATACATAATAATATCAATCATAATAATACATTTATATTAGCATAATAAATATCTAATATAATATCATGGTAACAATTCTTATTTCATAACTTTTATGGTATTTATTTGAGTAAAATATAAAAGATACATATACTAACAAACATTTTAAATTGACCAAATATACCAGTCTATATTAATTCAAAAATTAAAATTATGTTGTATTATAGGTGTATATTGTTTTCTGAAATAATTGTAGATGAACCAAGCCTCTATTGATTGAGCTCGAGTTTGAGACTAATTTATAAGCTCTACGAGTTCTAGATCAAAAAAATTTTCACGAACTTAAATTTGCTCTAAAAGCTCGACTGAAGCTTGATTAATGTGCTTCCATGATCCATCGTTGTGCCTATTTTCTTGGCCTCTGTATCTCCAACTAGAGTACTTCCACGTGGTATTCATTTTCACTTTTTGAAGCACTGGTCCAAACATGGCCCAATAATTAAACATGGTCCAAACATAATCAAAATTAACATTGAATAATAAGAATAACTATAAAATAGTTAAAAAAATGATATTAACGGCCTAAGGCCCGTTCCTCCTTGCACGCCTCCGATAAACTACGTCGGTAGCAATTCGCTCCCCCTCAAAATCCGCCTTGTCCTCTAGGCTGAAGGTAGGAAACTGAGCAAGAAACACGCCTTCATCAATCAGAAACACGCCTTCATAAATGGTTGCCTATCTATTGTTGTGCTTGGTGCTTTTGGTGATCTTGCCAACAAAAGACTTTCCCTGCACTCTTTAACCTGGTCTTTCTTTCTGGTTCTCGTTATTCTAAGATATCTGTTTCCTAATGAATTCTTTAGGATCTTACGAGACTGAATTTTTTGTTTTATACTAGTTTGGCGTGGTCTTTGACAGGGTTTCTTGTAGTCACATGAAGTAAACATCTTTGGCTATGTCAGGACCAAGATTTCAGATGATGACCTGAGAGACCGCATTCATGGGTAAGACACGTGTTGATGGTATGTAGATTACATACAAAGTGATTCTAAAGTGGTTCACTGCCAATTCCTGTTAGCTTCCTGCTAGGATAATAGATATATTCTATGATAAGATATATCAGTTTCCAAATGAATTCTTTAAGATCGAGTTCAATTTATTTACAGAACTCTGAGCTATTTACTCTAGTATATGGTGCAATTGTGAGACAACTTCTTGAACACTAACAACAATTTACTAAATTTTAGATATGGCTTTACTCTTATCTTTGCACGAAGGAACAAATCCAAGCACTCCTTATTAATGTCCTATTGATCTTTTTCACTTTCCACATATATGCTTATAATCTACTTGTTTCTCCTTTTTCAGTTGACGCGTGCTGCTGCTAGAGCAGAATTTTTTACTGTCCAGCATAATGGACTCCAGATCAGGTGTGCTTACTAAGAATTTTAAATTACATAGATGCAAACATGCATGCCGAATATTAAAGTCAATGTTCTAGAATCTCAAATTAACACTCTTTTTCAAGGTTCTTTGAACAAATTAAATGGCCAACATGCCTCGAGGGAGAGACTCGGGAAATTAGACCAGGGTATTTTGATTATAAGGTACAAAGGAGAAGAATACTTCTTTTCATTTTCGTTTTATTTTTGGATATTACTAATGGTATCTCATTTTTTATCATAAAGATTGTAATATGTAATTTGAAGTAACTGATGGAGGCTTGTTGTGTGTTACCTCATAGTTTGAAAATTTTTTAAATATATGATTATTATGGAGAAATATAATTCAGGCATATATATCACCAACTTGTATATATTTGATGTCATTTCCGTTTAGATGTATGAAGGATGTTCACCCTATAAAGTGGTTATTAATGTCCGTTAAACTGTTTTCACGCTTTAGTTCTAGTTTATCATGATCATGGTATGTCCTGTGTTTTGTATCAGAATTTAACTGATGTGCTCTGTAGTTTTTTTTGCTAATTGTTGTTCTTTGTAGTTGATTGTTGATTCATTTGGTGATTGGTAATAATGGACCACAAATTGGCCAGCATAGCAGTTGAGGCTGGGAACTTCCTCATAACTGAGGGAGATAACGCGGGATCTTCTCAAATACAACATACTCTACAATTGAGTGCGAGGAAAGAAGTCGGAGACACAAAATGTTCTGCTCGATGTAGACCATGAGGCAACTAGAGTGCCGTTTTGGGGGGTTGAGATGATGAAATTTTGCTAAGTGACTCGATTAATTTTGTTATATTTAGATTGCGATGATAACTTTTTATTAGCTATTAAATAGTACTTAAGATAATTATTGAATGGCATTTTAAGTTAGATTTTGGATGTTGGGTTATGTAAGTGCATTTGGGTGTTATTGACTGTGTTATGGTAATATTTATTTTTCAATATAACATGTTTCTTTTTACCATGAAAAATATTGGTAAAAATCTGCAGAATGTATCCATATACTTTAATTTATAATTCTTCCTGTTGGCAAAATATAAAAATTGTGTTGGCAAAGATTAGAAAGTGTGTTGGCAAAAGTTAGAACTCTTCACATGTAAGTGTAACCATAGTATTAAAGTTGTTGGTAAAGATTTCAAAGTGTTTCACAATTTAATGTTACATTAGACCTCATGAGTGTTAGCATTGGTCTACAGCTACACAAACATTTGTGTCAATAAATATATAAAAGTGTGGCCTTAAGTCTATAGCAACACAAAATATAGTGTATGCACATACAAGAAAAGTGTTGGCATAGGGGTCTATTGTTACACTTTTTTCACATGTTACCAAAAACAAGAAAAGTGTTACCTTAGACCCCTATGGTTGCGGCCGTTTTTGTAACACCTTCAAATTTGGTCAAAGTGTAGCCGTAACCTGTTTTTTTGCCTTCAGGAACACTTTTTGGACTTTTGAACACAGTTTTTCAGGTGTTGCTGAAACCCATATATGATGTAGTGTGTTGAGATTGTGTTATGTGCGTGTGATGTACGATTTTGTGGTGATCAACGTGATTGATTAATTGTGCTCATTGTTGTATGTAATGTGAATGTGAATATGTGTGTGATCTCTAAGTTCACTCGTGTTGGTTCGACGGGACCTACGAGGATTCGTGGCAGTGGACTACGGGGTCAGAACTTAGTGAGGTACTGAGGTCCAATCGTGCTGGTCTGACGAGGCCTACGATTACGCATGGCAGTGGACTATGAGTTTCGAACACAGTACGTCCAACCGGATGAGCTCGACAGGGCTTACGATGACACGTGGCAGTGGAGTACGGTGTCAGGACTGTGTGTGTGATTGTTGTGATTGATATAGTCCGTGTGGGTTGTCGAACCTACGAAGACACGTGACAGTGGATCACGGTGTCGGAATTGGTTATGTCTGGTTAATAGTCCGTGTGTGTTGTTGAACCTACAGTGACACGTGACAATGGATCACGGTGTCGGAATTAATTATGTTTGGTTAATTGTGCGTGGTGTAGTCCGTGCGGATTGTTTAACCTACGGAGACACGTGACAGTGGATCATGGTGTCATGAGCATGATTATTTTCAAATCAAAGTTTTGAAAGGAAAAGTTTTATGAAAATGAATGTTGGACCGAGTCCTAAGCTTGAGTAAATGTTTCCCGTATTGTAAACTGTTGAGTTATGAAACAAGATTTGGGTTAAGGCCCTAAAGTTTTTCGAAAGGTTTTGTGAATCAGGACTTGAGGTCTTAAGGTTTTGAAAATCTAAAAATTCCCGAGATGATAATCTTATTTTCGAATGCTTCATAACTTATCTTCCCTTGTGAAAACCTCCCGGGAATATTTTGATACTTGATTATTATATTTGATTCACGATTATTATTTGCTTGTTACATTTCATATGATTTGATACTTGCACTAGTAGTGGAGTTTTACTAACCCCCGAGTAATCGGGGTGGATGTCTGTTTTGCATCCAGGTACATGCAGATTCAGGGGAGTAGTCACAGGATAGGCACAAGAGGATGACGAGCTGCGATACCAATCAAGAGTTGAGAGTTGTTTTGATTTTTGTTGTGTTGTCCGAGTTGATTTCAGTCTTCCGCTGTATTGTGTTTCGACCCCTGTGTGGGTAACGTTGTATAAGTCAATTTTGTTGATTGAGTTGTGTGACCTCATCGATCTGTATTATTTTATTGTTTGACCCTGGCCGGGCAAGCAGTTGGTCGTTTTGTAAGGTATAGCCTTGTATATCCTCGTAAAAAGGGGTCTACAGTGTGTAATATTCCCATATGGTTTTGGGGGTGTTACATAAAGGACATTATGCGACAGCCGGACAGAGAGCCCTCTGATAAGCGATTCGGAAGGTTGGTAGTCGTATTAGGTGGTGATTTCAGACAGATATTGCCCGTCGTCCCCAAAGGAAGCAGACAGGATATTGTGCATGCTGCCATCAGTTCATTCAAACTTTGGGAAACTTGTGAGGTCCTTAAGTTGGCGAAAAACATCCGCTTGAAGGTCTTCGGCTATATTACTGAATTTTTATTATCGCTGCACTTTATTATGATTGTTTTTAAATGTGATCAAATTCTTTGATATGTTATAGTATTTATGTCAATGCAGGTCGACGCATCTACTTCTGTTGCTATCGAGGCAATGGAATTCGCCAAGTGGATATTAGATATTGGGGATGGGACTGTTGGTGTAAACAACGACGGAGAAGCAGATGCTGAATTACCCGATGATATTCTAATACGTGATACGATTGATCCTCTTGCTGTTGGAACAACATTTTTTAAATCATTTTATACATTTTGATGATGCGTTATTTAACCAAAATTTACTTAACATATTTTTCCTTCATTTAACGTACGTAAACAAACATTCTATAACGTATGTAACACTCACAGTTTTTGCAAGAAATTTTATACAGGTAACGTACGTAGCACACGCAATATAACGTACGTAACGTTTGAACATTCTGCCCATTGCAAAAAGTCATTAGCTGTTACAACAAGTCTTCCCATTCAACGGATCTCTGACTCGAAGTTAACGTACATAAGCCTATCTTGCGTAACGTATGTAATGGATCTTATCGGATGTCTCTGGACTATTTCTCACAGTTCGTTACGGCTGCTACACAAGCTTTATAACGTACGTAATCCAGGCTGCATAACGTGCGTAAGCTGTGCAACTGTTCCAACGGGAAATTCAGCTCATGAAGGCTATAAATAGCACACTTCAAGGATTTGGAAATCACACAAGTTATCTGAGCTTACAAGCATACTCAAGCTATTCCAAGCAAATATTTCGAGAGTTATACATATTCCATATTGTGATACGAGAAGATTTGCTCTATTATTTCTAATCTACATTCTTGTATCAAAGATCGATATATCGTGTAAAGTCGAGTTCCTACTCGTATTTGTTTTACTGTAAAGGTTATCTTGTACCCGGAAAAACAAGAGAGTTTTAGTGAGGTTGTTCTTGAGCCCTGAAATCAAGAAATTGTAAGAGTTGGCACTAAACTAGAAAGTACATTGTAAGTTTCTAAGAAACGTCCTAGTCGATAAAACTAGGTAGGGGACGTAGGCTTCGTTAATAGCCGAACCTCTCGAACAATTTCTTGTGTTCTTTCTTTTCAGCATTTTACTTACTCTGATATTTTAGCTTTCGCACAAAAAGAGTTCAAAACTCTTATCCGCACTATTCAACCCCCTTTCTAGTGGTGGTACCAATCTAACAATTGGTATCGGAGCGGTCTCTTTATCACCGAATTAACACCCGCTAGAGAAAATATCCAAAAATGGCCTTTATCCACTCCTCCCTTGAAGGCAACGCTCTCAATCGCCCTCCCTTCTTCGATGGCTCAAACTTTATGACATGGAAGAAGAAAATGTCCATATGCATCCGATCTCACGACATTGAAATATGGAAGGTCATTGATCTTTGTTGGCCACTTAAGTATACTGGATACAGTTTGGAAAATAGTTTAAACAACAAACTGTACGGAATCTAAATCTGAGTGCGTAGCGGAAGTCTTGGATACAGTAGGTTGTTGTGGATACAGCAACTAAGTGTATGGTGTATACTTAATATATCACAGTAATTTTAAAACAGTAAAAGCTGAAGGTAAATAACACAGTAATTAAAGTGGTTCGAGGTAAACCCCTCTACGTCCACTGGTCCTCCACACAGGAGTAAAAAGTTTATTATAATTACTGCGTACACAACTACGTAATTATAAACAAACCTATCCTTGTATCGTTCACACAGATTGATACAAAGAATGTCGCTTTCAACCGTTCACACAGATTGGTTAAAGCTTCCTTCTTGACTAGCTTCTTCACACACAGTTCCAAAGCTTCGTCCTTATTCGTCCCACACAGTCGAATAACTTGTTGAGTTCACACAGAGCTCGGTTTTACACAGAGGTAAAAGGTAGGTAACTGAGTAAGCAATGACTTTGAATATGAAGTTCTTGAGCTGATGATGGCTGTTCTTGATGTTGAGCACTGTATATCTCTTTCGTTCTTAATTGCAGTATGCTTTGGAGATATGTTTGCTCTGATGATAACTTTTGATAGCTTGAGTGTTAGGTTACTTGGGTTAACTGATCTTCAATGACTTCATAGGATATATATAGTCTCTTAAGAAAGTATCCGTTGAGATATATCCATTTGAATAAGATTTCATTTCAACGGGATTAAGACACGATCCGGATTTCGCGGGATTCTGAAGATCTGAAGACTGGCAGTATTTAAATACTTTATCCTTGAGTATTTAAATATTTCTTTGTTCAACGGGACTTGACTTCTGTTCCTTCTTTGTCCTGTTGTGAGCTGTATGGAAGATAACTGTATTTTGGGTTTCGAGACAGTTTCCATACTTGGTCTTTTTACAAGTCTTCTAGTTGTACTGAAGAGCTTCACTTATGCTGATTCGAGGCAGGTCTTCGATACAGGATAAAGGCTTAAAGCTTCGATACAGTTTCCTTACTGTATTCGGTATTGGCATATGTGTCAAAACCTCTTTATCAAATATCATTCGATACAGGGATCGGATATCCCGGCTGTTTTGATACAGGGTATTTGTTTTCCCAACAATTTCCCCCTTTTTGACAATTTGCCAAGACCTTCTTTCTTAACTCTTCGAGTCTTCTTGATGATGCCAAAACCTTCTTCATGAAGCGATCTTCTTTGATGACTTCTGGCAGATTTCTTGGTCTTTCGTCAAAAGGTCTGACTTAGTGACTTAGTCTACAATAATGAACTGCTCGCAGGCAAGTTTCGATACAGTTTACAACTTAAGCTTATGATTGGCGCGCAGGCACAATCTTACAATATATTCTAAGTTTACAACTGAAATTATGAACTGTTCGTAGACTAGTTCGTACAGCTTATTTTACAGTCAAGTTTATCTAACTTGAGATTTCTATCAAACAATTTAAGTAACCATACATTAACACAGTAGATTACGAGTTGTAATCTTTCAAGACAAACAAACGTTTTTATTGATATTCAAAATGATTGAGTACAGAGTTTGCTGTTTCGAAAAAAAATATACATAGATTTCATCTCCTTTATCTATAATCCGCATGCCTCCATGGTCTTTTCCCTGGTTCATTCTCGGTGCCACGCCACCAGTTTTGAAGAGAATCATTGCCTCGATCCTGGTATATCGCTCTTCCTTCATATGATCGATCAAAGGCAAGTATCCAATCTTCTGGATGGGTGACCCGATCTCCTCTTCTATGTTTGGATTTCATTTCGATTTGGAGAGGGAGTTTACCTTCTTCTAGCATCTTCGTAAATTTATCTGCGGCCTCCGCTAACGTTTTATAATTATTGAAGATGGCGGATTCACGATGAGTCGACAAAGTATCTCATCGATTCGTTCTTCCTCCATGCTTCACTTCGTCGGCGGTTGGGTTGCGGTTGGTCGTGACGAATTTCGAAGGTCTCGAATAAGAGTTTGCCAAGGGACATTGGGATCATGGAATTCGGTCTGGGCGAGAAATTTTAAAGCTTTGGGATGAAGGTGCTAGCTTGTTCAATTCGGCGGTAATCTTATTCGAGCGACCTCAAATTCCCTTTCTTGTTGCAGCCTTATTCTCCTAGCAGCTTCTCGTGCCTCTTCCCCCTTTTTGGCTTCATCAAGACTTTGCAGGATTTCAAGAGCAGCGTCCTGTTTCGTCTCGATGCTGGTCATTCTTTCGACAAGGGAGGAAAGAGTCTGCGACATTTCCTGAATGCATTTGTCGTGAGCACGCAGTTGAGAGCTGTTCTCGATCATTGCACAAGCGGTCTTGGCTTCAGCTATCCTTGTCTTTGTAGCTTCCTCCTTCAGCAGTTGTTCCTGCTTATCTTCCATGATCTTCAAGGCTTGCTTGAAAACTTCTGGCAAAAGAATGAATGCGTCGACAACTCGAGATACTTCGTGTTGAAGAGTGGTCATTTCTTCGACGGCAGAAGTGTGCATCCAATTCAGTGCTTTTTCAGCGGAAGATAGAGCATTTACTGCATCTTGGATAAACACAGTCTGAAGGCCAAGATCTCGCAGGCGCTCTTTTCGTGCGGCAGAGATCGGAGAATCTGGTTCGGCAAGGTCTGCAGTGCTGTTCAACCTTCTTACATTCACGGATGGACGTGAAGTAAGTTGGACATCCTCAGGTTCGGTACCGTCCTCGGATTCCATGGTTGAAGGGGCGGGAGCAGCTTCCTGTGGTTCAGCGACAGTGGGTTGAGAAGCGTCCTGTGGCGAAGGTTCTTCAGCAATCATGGATGCAGGAGGGACTGAATCCTCCTGTTGGCTTTCAGGAACAGCTTCTACGTCGGTCGCAGCAGGCTCAGGTGCCTGTTCCAAAATTTCTTGAACTTCCTCGACTGGAGGGACTGATTCCTCTTGGTCGGGAATGTTCTCAGGCTGTGGCGAAGGGGGATTGGCTTGGGTAGAAGGCCCTTCGTCATCTCTGGGTGGAGAGGCGTCTCGAGCTTCAGCCTCTTCACGACTCATTCTCAGACCTGCTTGTAAAGCATCGTCGTGTAAATCGAGTCATGATCTTCGTCATCTTTTGGATTGGTGGGAGAATCCTCTGACTTATTATTTCCTTTCCTCCTGGCGTCAGATTTGTGCAGCAGGTGGCTTTCAATTAGATACTTGCAAGAGGCGTTGTCCCATCGAAGCAGGGCCTCAATTTCAGTTGAGTCTGTTACTTCGGAGACGAATCTCTCTTCGTGGCTCCAATCACTCCAGTTGTACAGTGTATCGTACGGAGCTAGCCTGTAGCCTTTCCATTGCAGAAATCTTTCGTAGGCATGTTCAATTTGAACCGAAAGAAGTGTCTGATTAATTATCGAGTCAGGGGAGGGACTTTGAATAACGTCTGGAGACGCTGTTTGAGGATTCTGTGCGGTATGGGATCTGTGCGGAAGAGGACTCCTTACGAGGGATGGTGCCTCAAGGAAGATGGATCTGCACGGGTGTGGGATCCGCGAGAGAAGTAGCTTTTGGCTCCGAATGGGCAGCCGACTCGCTAAAGTCTTGAACGTTGGCAGATGTCTCTATATCCGTCGTAGCCGCCAAAGGCTCGGGATCTACTGTCGATACAGTAGGAGATACCTCTTCCACAGGGGTTGGGCCCTGGGGTTCTTCATCAGTGGGTTGCGCCACGGGGGAGACATCCTTGGAGTGCTTGGCAGATTTGATTTTTGAAAGCCTCCTGAGTCTCTTCTTGGGCTTCTCACCAGCAGAGTGTTTCTTGCTGTGAGATCGCTTTCGCTTCTTTGAAGATTCCATTTCTGGGACCTTCAAGGTTTCATCTCTTGGGTTGTCAGAAATAGGCATGTGCCTGGTTCTCGGGTGGTTGCAATGCATGGTGCTCTGGTTATACGCAGTGGGTTTGACGCCTCCTAAGTATATCCTCGAGCTAATCTTCTTCGCGTCGGCGGATTGCGTCAGTCCGCACTTCGTCAGAATGTAGTTCAGCATTAAACCAAAGGATTTCTTTTGGGTGGCAGGTTTGCACACCTCTTCTTGAAGACGTTTCAGAATTATTTGGCACCAATTGACCTTTTCACAGGTCAAAATAGCTACCATCATCCTGAACCTTAAGTTCGTGCACATCTCGAACGCACCGGTTCGGTTTTCAATAATCCTGGAGCAAAAGTCATGCAGATACACAAAATGAAGAAGAAAATTTTTCTTGTGACAAGTAGTTGTCACCATATCAACCACTTTGGACCCTGTAAATAGTCCATAAAACTTGGTAATGAGCTCTTGAGACCCGAACGTCTCTAGTTGGTCCATGGTCAGGCCATCGGCGGG
This sequence comes from Orobanche coerulescens, assembly GCA_033398695.1. NCBI lineage: Eukaryota > Viridiplantae > Streptophyta > Magnoliopsida > Lamiales > Orobanchaceae > Orobanche > Orobanche coerulescens. The sequence continues at coordinate 129,721,324 of CM065810.1, forward strand.
CAGCCTGTAGATTCTCTGGAGCAGATCGCGATTGATACAGATCTCCACTCCCTGGACTATTGCAGTGATGTCAGCAACATGACCTCCCTGGGCCAGTGACAGGAAACGGACGGCGGCGTTGAGGTAGAATTCCTCAACCAGATGGGGGTCGAATTTGTCGGCGGTCTTGCTCCCAAGGCGATAGAGGACTTGTTGTTGAAGACGAGTAATGATATACTCCATAGGTTCTGAGTCGTTGGTTTCCGAGATAATACGCTCCATGATGACAGGTTTGGAGAAGATCCGGCCATCAATGATGTTGGAGGATTTCTTCAGAACAGGGGAAGAAGATTGACTAGCCATTGATGTTTTCTTAAAAAAAAAGGTGGAAGAAAACAGTCGAATTTTGCAGTGAATATGCAGAAAAATATGTAGGTTGTTTGCTTGAGAACTCTTGTAATTGCAGAAAGCGTAAAGAGTCTCTAATGGCAGATTCAGTCCTTTTATAGTTGGGCGGCGAAATAGGGTTTTGCAGAGTACGAATGGTCAGATTTTAAGGGATGGGAACCGGTTTTGAAATCAACGGTCAAGATGGATTGAGTGTAACTGGTACGCTAATCCATTAAAAGGTTTAAAAATAGAGCGGGTCCCACTTATGACATATGTTGATACCCTAAATGCCTAAAACGGCGGTTTTAAAAATAATAAACAATTTAGAAACATCGCGGCTTTTGAGATTCAGTTGTCCAAGATGTCGTGCAAGGCATTTAATGAACATGACGTTTGACATAAAAACAGGGCACGTGGACAAAAATTATTTTTAAAAGGAAATAATATTATATTATATACTGAATCGAAATCCTATAGTATGTGCTGTTCTCTGCGTCGATACATTTTTCCCCCTTAAAAAGGTACTAATAGGTTTTGAATTCCATACAGCAATTTTTGGATTAATGCTGTATTTATGGGTCCTACAGTATTCCCCCTTAATTATTGCACACACCAGCTGTAGGATTCATATGCGTTCGCTCGCTACTGATCTTGGATTGATGATTAAGTGTACGGATAATTAATGTTGGATCTTTGTATTCACGGGTCTTCTGACATTCCCTCAATTGTTGAGTAAAAGCGAAATTACTTACGGAGTCATTTGTAGTATTCCCAATTCTTGTCTGAGCATGTTGAATCTTGCTGTGTCGAGAGGCTTGGTGAAGATGTCGGCTAGCTGAACGTTTGTATGGACTTTTTCCAGACGAACATCCTTGTTCTCGACATGATTCCTGATAAAATGATGCTTCATGTTGATATGCTTAGTGCGCGAGTGCAGAACAGGATTGTGCGTGATTGCAATTGCACTCGTGCTATCACACATGATTGGAGTCTCTCTATCATCGATTCCATAGTCGGCAGCTTGTTCCGCATCCAAAGGATCGCATACAAAGAACTACCAAGACATAGTACTGATTCAGCCGTGGAAAGAGAGTTAGCCAATTGCTTCTTACTGAACCAAGAAACGAGTCTAGGTCCGAGAAAGTGACAAGTTCCACTTGTACTCTTCCTATCTAGCTTGCAGCCTTCGAGATCCGAGTCGCTGTATCCAACTAAATCGAATCCGCCTTCCTTAGGATACCACAGTCCTGCATTGACTGTTCCTTTAATGTATTTCATGATTCGTTTAGCTGTATTGAAGTGTGATTCCTTAGGTGCAACTTGGTATCTCGCACACACTCCAATAGCAAACTGGATATCGGGCCTGCTAGCCATTAGGTACAGGAGCGAACCAATGAGCTTCCTGTAGAGTGATTGGTCAAACGGCTTTCCGGCTTCATCAGCACTAATTTGCACGGAAGTGCTCATAGGGGTTGGCGAGGATTTGGAATTGGTCATTCCAAATTTGTTGAGAAGCTCCTTGCTGTATTTCTCCTGGTTGATGAATATACATGAGGCAAGCTTTACTGCAAACCTAGGAAATAACTAAGTTCCCCATCATACTCATTTCAAATTTACTTTGCATGAGATGAGAGAACCTTTGACATAGAGCAAGGTTAGTTGAACCAAAAATAATATCATCGACATAGATTTGTACCATTAGAAGGTCATCACCTTCTGTATCTTGAACAAGGTTTTGTCTACACCCTTCTCAAATCCGTTGTTGGTTAGAATCTTTGGGACGGGTTTCGTACCAGGCTCTAGGGGCTTGCTTAAGTCCGTACAGCGCTTTCCTTAGCCTGTAAACTAGATCGATACCGTCTGTGTTGGCAAACCCTGGTGGTTGTTCAACATAAACTTCTTCTGCAAGTTCTCCATTTAGGAAAGCACTCTTTACGTCCATTTGGTATACGATAAAACTCTTATGGGCGGCAAAGGCTAGGAATATCCTAATGGCTTCTAGTCTCGCTACAGGGGCGAAGGTTTCATCATAGTCGATTCCTTCTTCCTGACAATAGCCTTGTGCTACTAGTCTGGATTTGTTCCTTATGATAAGTCCATTTCTATCCTTTTTGTTTCGAAATACCCATTTGGTTCCTATAACCGATTGGTGTGTCGGTCTGGGTACAAGATACCATACATTGTTTCTTTCGAAACCGTTAAGCTCTTCTTCCATAGATGTTATCCAATGAGAGTTGTTAAGAGCGTCTATGGTCGAAACAGGTTCGGACTGGGCTAAGAATACAGCGATAGTGCACATATTCAGTCTCCTAAGTTCGGATTGAGATTTCCATTCAGGAAACTGTGAAACTTCAGCATTAGATTCTTGTTGTGCACACAGTACATTTCCTTTTGTACTTAGTATTCTCCTACGAGTAGAAACACCGGCATTAATGTTTCCAATGATCAGCTCTTGCGGGTGATCTCTCAACCATCTTCGGTCGGGTTCTAACTCAGGATCCCGTACTGTATCGAAAGTTTCTGTGGATACGACTTGACTTATGCGTCGGCTTCATCCACATCGATTCTTACAGCTGCGGGGTTGATTTCTAAATCAACGATAGGTTCTATGGGTGTAGGTGGATCCAAGATAGATAGATGGTGAATGTCCTGAGTGATATCATCTACTCCTGTAGGGTCATGGTGTGGTTCGTCGAACACTACATGAACTGATTCCTCGATCGTCAGCTTCCTTTTATTAAAGATTAAAGCTTTCTTGACGGAGGAGTATCCTACGAATATTCCTTCATCTGATTTTTCATCAAAGGTTCTAAGTTGGTCCTTCCCATTGTTCAATACATAACACCTGCATCCAAAAATGTGAAAATACGAAACTAATGGAGTTTTGTTATTCCATACCTCATAAGCTGTTTTGTTGTGGTGCTTGTTGACGATACAGCGGTTTTGAGTGTAGCACGTTGTATTGGTTGCTTCACCCCAGAAACGCTGTGGCAATTTGCTTGCGGCAATCATTGTCCTTGTTGCTTCTTTCAACGTCCTATTCTTTCGCTCGGCAACACCATTTTGTTGAGGTGTACGGGCAGCTGAGTATTCGTGCTGTATTCCATTCTCCGAACAGTATTGCTCTATAAAGCGGTTAGTAAATTCAGTACCTCTGTCGGAACGAATGCACACGATACTCGATGCTTTTTCATTTTGCAACTTTCTCAGGAGCTCGGGCAGCCTTGATGTTGTTTCCTTCTTCTTGCTAAGAAAGATCGTCCAAGCATACGGAATAATCATCAACAACAACCATGCAATATTTCTTACCTCCCAAACTTACTGGGTCTACAGGACCGTAGAGATCCATGTGTAGCATTTCCAACACTCTTTGGGTTGAAAGGTGGGATTTGCTTTTCAGGGTTGACTTGATTTGCTTGCCTTTCTGGCATGGTCCGCAGACGCTGTCCTTCTTGAATGACACATCTGGCAAACCTCTAACCATACCCTGTCTTGAAAGCTTGTTGATCGTCTTGAAGTTGACGTGAGACATCCTCTTGTGCCATAGCCAGCTAAGATCTGCAGTGCCTTTGGCAACAAAACATGGAATTGAGGAGCTCATAGGCTTCCAGTCAGCAATGTACATATTACCTGATCTGCTTCCTGTAAGCACAACTTCCTTGGTTTGAGTGTTCTTGACTCTACAACGATCTTAATAGAACTTCACCGAGAACTGTTTATCACAGAACTGGCTAATACTAAGTAGATTATACTGTAAGCCTTCAACATATGCAACATCGGTGACCTTGAATTTCCCGACAAGTAGGTTTCCTTTCCCTCTTGTTCTTCCTTTAGACTTATCACCGAAGCAAACTTTTGGACCGCGACCTTCTACAAAATCAGATAGCTTGCTCCTATCTCCGGTCATGTGACGAGAGCATCCACTATCAAAGTACCAGGTATCCTCCTCTAGAATGTCCTGTAACAAAGAAATTAGGTAGATTTAGGTCCCCTTTGATTTTTGGGTCCATGTATGTTAGTTCCTTTAGGTACCCAAACTTTCCTGATAGCAATTGGTTTACTGTAGGATGTACTTGGTACAATATTGCGATATCTACGGGGGGCATATCCGTAGTTGTTATAATCATGATAATTACTATGCATGTAAAATTCAGGGTTATTATTATTATTCCAGTACGAGTGCCGTCTAGGAGGTGGAGCCATTTTCTTAGGCCTAACAGCTTGTCTTCTGGGTCTCCAGTTGGATTCCCAATGCTGTTGTTGATACTGAACTGGCATCTGCTGTCTTGAGGGATAACGAGGCTCCTGTATCCAATACCTAGGCGCACTGTACTGAGGGTACTGCCGTGCGGGCCTTTGGTGGTTGGATACCGCCTTCTTTCTGAATGACTGCCGGCGTTGATGATATGCTTGTGGAGCATGCTGTTGATTACGCCTTCTGAGTGGCTGTTGGTTCCACTGTCTCGAATAGTAGAGTTGCGGGGGCGGAATTGCAGCCTTCGGTTTTCTCGGTATAGCAGGTTCCTTTATGGGACTAGGAGTATCTTCCGATTCTGGAATGTGTTCCACACTCTTGACGAACACAGTACTAGTTTTTCCTTTGTTCGAACATGAGCTGTATCCTAAGCCACTTTTATCATGAGCATGTTGCCCAGTGCTTAGAATTTCTTCCATTCTTTTGGACGATTTTTCAAAAGACTTCAGAATGGTCTCAAGTTCAGTTTCTCGCTTTTCGAGAGTTGTAATTTTGGTTTGTAGTAGAACCAAATCATTTGTCTTGCTCTCATTGTGGGTTTTAACCTCATTTAGTTCATGAGCAAGTTGATGATTGCTCTCCATGAGTTTTTCAAAATCGACCTTGCTGGTTTCACAATCAAGAGACATATTTTCATAGTTTATTTTCAGCAAGTCATTCTCATCTTTCAGCTCTAGATTTGTTAATTGAAGCTGTATATTCTCAGTTTTTAGAGTCTCATGGGCTTTTTGAATGTTTTTAAATTCATTCATCATATTTTCGAAAGTATGAGATGCATTAGATGGAATAGCAGAGGTTGAACTTACCTCATCATCGCTGTCTTCACCTTCTGGAACATCTTTGGCCATAAAGCACATGTATGCTTTATCATCGAACTCATCGTCAGATGAATCACTTTCAGTGACCACCTGAAGACATTCTGCTGATTTGGATGGTGTGGGGGAGGCTTCTGATTCTCCAATCAGGGCCTTGAGCTTGTCTTTCCAAGCACGTCTTCTTTCATCTCTCTCTTGTTGCTCGGCCTCAGGCAATCTTTGGACTTTGGGATGAGGACATTTGTTTGCATAATGGCCTGGTTTCCTGCAGTTATAGCACAGGTTAGCATCACCAGATGATGTTTCAGTACTTACCTTGTTGACAGGTTTGGGCCTGTAGGGAGTCTTTCCAGACTGTTTGATGAACTTTTTGAATTTATGCATTAGAAGCGCCATTTCATCTTGGGACAGGATGTCGTAAATCCTTTATCGGCATTCTTGTGACCGGGCTTGACGAGCTAGGCATACTGTGTCGACGGTTCGTCTGACGAGAGTGTGACCTTTGAAGGAGATTCTTGACTTTCTCTCTTCTCAATGTCATACTCAAAAGCTTTAAGGTCGAGAAGAGATCAAAAGTGGATATTTCATTAAGATTACAGGGATACACGCATATTGTGGTCTTAATGTCCCATCGGCCGAGAGATCTGAAAATTTTTAAGTTCTTCTCCTTTTGGGTGTAAATTTTGCCCAACGCTTCAAGTTCACCAACAATACCAGTAAATCTGAGGTCAAGTTCCTCAAGTGTTTCCGTTGGTTTCATTTCAAAAGATTCAAATTGCTGAGTAAGTTTTGAAATCTTGTTTTCTTTTGAGAGCTCGGTTCCCTCACAAATTAACTTGAGTTTATCGATTTCTTTGGCTGTTTTGCAGCTCTTTACCTTTGAGAACGTGCCTTTGTCAAGAGTGACAAATAACGCGTTCTTAGCCACGTTGTCGAGATTGGCTCGCTTCCTTTCATCTGTTGTCCATTGCTCGCGTTCTTTCTCGAGCATTTCAGCATGGGCTTGGCCCTCAATCCTTGCGGCCGGATTGACCTTCATGATCTTGATAGGACCATCCTGTATAACAAAAATCATCTCTTCGTGCATTGCTGCAAGATGAGCTTCCATTCTAATTCTCCAGTCGTCAAATTCGTTAATAGAGAACATAGGGACTTTGTTAATCATAGAAGTATCCATACTGATAATATAGGAATGAAAGAGACTGTTTTGAAAATAAGTGATTTGAATCTGATTCGGTTAAAAGAAATACGACTGATTCTTTTTAGAATCAACCGCTCCGATACCACTTGTTGGCCACTTAAGTATACTGGATACAGTTTGGAAAATAGTTTAAACAACAAGCATACGGAATCTAAATACGAGTGCGTAGCGGAAGTCTTGGATCTGATGGGTTCTTGTGGATCTGACAACTAAGTGTGTGGTGTATACTTAATATATCACAGTAATTTTAAAACAGTAAAAGCTGAAGGTAAATAACACAGTAATTAAAGTGGTTCGAGGTAAACTCCACTGGTCCTCCACACAGGAGTAAAAAGTTTATTATAATTACTGCGTACACAACTACGTAATTATAAACAAACCTATCCTTGTATCGTTCACACAGATTGATACAAAGAATGTCGCTTTCAACCGTCCACATAGATTGGTTAAAGCTTCCTTCTTGACTAGCTTCTTCACACACAGTTCCAAAGCTTCGTCCTTATTCGTCCCACACAGGTCAGAATAACTTGTTGAGTTCACACAGAGCTCAGTTTTTACACAAAGGTAAAAGGTAGGTAACCAGGTAAGAACAGAAACTTTGAATATGAAGTTCTTGAGCTGATGATGGCTGTTCTTGATGTTGAGCACTGTATATCTCTTTCGTTCTTAATTGCAGTATGCTTTGGAGATATGTTTGCTCTGATGATAACTTTTGATAGCTTGAGTGTTAGGTTACTTGGGTTAACTGATCTTCAATGACTTCATAGGATATATATAGTCTCTGAAGAAAGTATCCGTTGAGATATATCCGTTTGAATAAGATTTCGTTTCAGCGGGATTAAGACACGATCCGGATTTCGCGGGATTCTGAAGATCTGAAGACTGGCAGTATTTAAATACTTTATCCTTGAGTATTTAAATATTTCTTTGTTCAACGGGACTTGACTTCTGTTCCTTCTTTGTCCTGTTGTGAGCTGTATGGAAGATAACTGTATTTTGGGTTTCGAGACAGTTTCCATACTTGGTCTTTTTACAAGTCTTCTAGCTGTACTGAAGAGCTTCACTTATGCTGATTCGAGGCAGGTCTTCGATATAGGATAAAGCCTTAAAGCTTCGATACAGTTTCCTTACTGTATTGGGTATTGGCATATGTGTCAAAACCTCTTTATCAAATATCATTCTATACAGGGATCGGATATCCCGGCTGTTTCGATACAGGGTATTTGTTTTCCCAACAATCTTAGACCTACCATTCCTAAGAAGCCAGATGGCTCGATCAAAAGCTTTGAAGAATACGACGATGCTGATTGGAAGAACGATCACTTCAATAATAAAGCTACTCAACTACTTTACTTTGCTCTCAACCCAGAGGATCACAACAGAATATCTTCCTGCGAGACAGCTAAAGAGATCTGGAAAATGCTCGAAATCACCCATGAAGGTACAAGTCAAGTGAAGGAAACAAAAATCAATATGCTTCTTCACGATTATGAACTCTTCCCTATGAAAGAAGAAGAAAGCATTACTACTATGCTTGACCGCTTCTCAGCTATCACAAATGGGTTAGCTTCCTTTGGGAAACCGATATCAAGTAGTGATAAAGCCAAGAAAATCCTTCGATCTCTACCAAGAGAATGGGACGCTACCGTTACGGCTATCATGGAGTCGAAAGATCTCAACACCATTGAATTCATCACTCTCATTGGATCTGTCATCAATTACGAGATTGTCATTAAATCTCGAAGTTCGAAACCAAAGCCCAAAGAGAGAGAAAGGACAATCGCCTTCAAAACAAAAGAAGATAGCGATCTTGAAGATAAACCTATTGAAGAAAATGATGAAGAAACCGCCTTTTATGCCAAAAACATAAAGAAATTTAAAAATCTTCTTCAAAGTCGTCGGAGGGACATCAAACAAGAACCAAAGGATGAATCTTAGAAGATTCACTTCCCAAAAAATAAAAGGTTTGACAATACTTGTCGTAGGTGCGGCATTCCAGGCCATTTTGCTAAAGATTATCGTGTTGCTGCTCCAATGAGTTCATCTAAACCACCTCATGAAAAGTTCAAAAAGAAGGAAGTCTATGTCGCTACATGGAGCGATGATGATGAGGATGATGAACCTCAAGTTCAAAAAAATCTTGCACTAATGGCCCGCGCATCCGAAGATAGCGAAGAAGAAGTTGAGGTTAGTGATTCTTCTCATGAAGAACTTCTTGATGCTTTCGAATCTTTAAACAATGAATACGAAAAAGTTTGCAATAGTAATAAAGATTTGAAAAAGAAAATAAAATCTCTTGAAAGTGAAAATTCAAATTTTTTGAAAAATAAGGATGTATCAATTATTCATACAAATTGTTTGGAAAACGAGAAAATTCTGAGAGATGATTTACACAAAACTCAAAAAGAATTGAAACTTTACGTTAGAAAATTCTCGTGTGGTAATGACAAATTCGAGCAGCTATTATTTTGTCAAAAATTTTCTCTTTCAAAATAAGGACTTGGGTATAATTCATTTCCAATGAAAAAGTCCTTAGAAATTACCACGAAAGATTCGGACACTTTAAAAATGGGAATTCCTATCACGTCCAAAATGTTTAAAACCAGGACATACTGAAACATACTGTAGAAGTTCTAAACGAACTATAAGGGTCAAGCAAATTTGGGTACCAAAAGGGACCGTTGTTAAAAATCAAGTTTTTATGTCTAACTCTTCAGGACCCAAATTCGCCTGGGTACATATAAAATGGAAGAAAATTGTTTTTGTAGGTACAAGCAAGGAAGATAATATTATCAAATAAATGGTATGTTGATAGTGGATGTTCAAATCACATGAGTGGGAATGAACATCTCTTCACGGAGCTGAAAAAGGAAGATCGTGGCTGTGTAACCTTTGGCGATAATAAAAAGGGCCAAATAAAAGGGACAGGTAAAATCAGTAAGAAATCTTTACCTACCATTGAAAATGTTCTATTTGTTGATGGTCTTTGCCATAATCTTCTAAGTGTTTCCCAACTTTGTGACACCGGTCTTAAATTAATTTTTGAAAGTACGCATTGCACTGCAATGAGAAAATACCAAATCGTTTTTATTGGATTACGTTATGGAAATATTTATATTGTTGATCTCCAAGATAAATCTTCTTTCAATGAAAAATGTTTAATTTCATATGATGAAAATGCCGTTATTTGGCACCGAAAATTGGGACATGCCTCTTTACCACTTCTTTCAAAATTGGACAAAAACGATATTGTCCGTGGTCTACCAAAATTAAATTTCAGAAAAGACCACATTTGTGAGGCCTGTATTAAAGGTAAACATGCAAGAGGCTCGTTTAAACCGAAAATGGAAATTTTCACTAGTCGCATTCTTGAATTAATTCATATGGATTTGATTGGTCCGTCCCGACATGCTAGTTTAACAGGTAAACTTTATACTTTAGTTCTTGTCGATGATTTTTCGAGATTTACTTGGGTAAAATTCTTGGCAAATAAAGATGATGCATTTAACGAGTTTGTTAAGTGGTGTAAGGCTACCCAGAAGGAAAAAGAATTACTAATTATCGCCATCCGAACCGATCATGGTGGAGAATTTGATTCTAATATTTTTGAAGATTGGTGCGATAATTATGGTATTGGGCACAATTTTTCGGCACCTCGGACACCTCAACAAAATGGAGTTGTCGAGAGGAAGAATCGCTCTCTAGAAGAAATGAGCCGGACAATGCTCAATGAATATGGTCTCCCTAAATATTTATGGGCCGAAGCCGTTAACACCGCCTGTTATGTTATTAATCATGTCTATCTCAAGAGGAACAAAATTATGACTCCATATGAGATATTTAAAGGTAAAAAGCCCAATTTATCTTATTTCCATCCATTTGGTTGTAAAGTATTTATTCATAATAATGGTAAGGATAATTTGGGTAAATTTGATTCAAAATCAGATATTGGAATATTTCTTGGTTATTCAACTAACAGTAAAGCGTATCGTGTATTTAATTGTAGAAGAGGCTCGGTAGAAGAGTCAATTCATGTAAAATTCGATGATACAGTTTTACCCCCGAGAAAGGTTGTTTTTGATGATGATGCAGGTATGGTTCCGGCTAAAGAAATATCAGAAGTATCAAAGGAATTGGAGAAGCTCGACGTAAGCTCGGACAAGCAGGAGGAGAATACTTACAACCTTCCTAAAGATTGGGCAAATATGAAAGACCATCCGATGGAACAAATTCTCGGAAAAATCGATGAAGGTGTACGAACTAGGAGAAATATAAATGATTGTATTAACAATATTGCGTTTATTTCTCTTACAGAACCAAAAAATATCGATGAGGCCATAAATGACGAGAATTGGGCTATTGCTATGCAAGAAGAGCTAAACCAATTCGAAAGAAATAATGTTTGGGAATTAGTTCCGGCACCGGGAGACAATTCAATCATTGGTACCAAATGGGTTCATAAAATTAAAACTGATGATGATGGTCTCCCAATTAAAAATAATTCGAGGCTGGTCGCCCAAGGTTATAATCAAGAAGAAGGCTTGGATTATGAAGAAACGTTTGCTCCTGTTGCTCGTCTTGAAGCTATTCGTCTTCTCTGTGCCTTTGCCGCATACAAGAAAATCAAACTCCATCAAATGGATGTAAAAAGTGCGTTCCTAAATGGAATCATCCAGGAGGAGGTGTATGTCAAGCAACCGCCGGGTTTTGAAGATTATGATCATCCAGATCATGTGTACAAGCTCCATAAAGCTCTCTATGGATTAAAACAAGCTCCGAGAGCATGGTATGATCGTTTAAGCACTTCTCTTATTTCAAATGGGTATAAAAGAGGTAATGTTGATAATACCCTATTTATTAAGAATTTAGGTGATGATATGCTTATTTGTCAAATTTATGTGGGCGACATTGTTTTTGGTGCAACTAACGAATCTCTGTCCCAAGAATTTTCAAATCTTATGAAGGGAGAGTTCGAAATGAGCATGATTGGAGAGTTGAAAAACATTCTCAGACCCCAAATTAGGCAACTCAATGACGGAATATTCATTCACCAATCCAAGTACGTCAATGAGCTCCTAAAGAAATTTAAGATAGAAGATTGCAAAGAAATATCTACTCCTATGTCTACAACTCTTAAACTCGACAAAGATGAAAAAGGTAAGTCTGTTGGCCAAAAACAGTATCGAGTTATGATCGGCTCTTTACTTTATTTAACTGCATCTAGACCCGATATAATGTTTGTTACTTGCTTATGTGCTCGTTTTCAAGCGAATCCTAAAGAATCACTTTTCATTGCATGCAAAAGGATTTTTCGGTATTTAAAATATATTGCTGGCTTAGGTCTGTGGTATCCTTCTAGCATTGATTTTTAACTTTTTGCATATAGTGATGCCGATTTCAGTGGATGTAAAATTGATAGAAAAAGCACCACCGAAACTTGTCATTTCATGAGTTCATGTTTGATTTCATGGGGGAGTAAGAAACAGACTAGCGTCGCTACTTCCACAGCTGAAGCAGAATATGTGGCTGCGGGAAGTGCATGTGCACAAGTCCTTTGGATCAAAAATCAATTACTCGATTATGACATTGAGCTTAAAAATACTCCTATTTTTTGTGACAATACAAGTGCCATTAATTTAAGCAAAAATCCCATTTTGCATAGCAGGACAAAACATATAAAAATTCGTCACCATTTTATTCGTGACCATGTCCAAAACGGGAATGTACGTCTCCAATTTGTTGGTACTAATGAACAATTGGCGGATATTTTTACAAAACCATTACCTGAAGAAGCTTTAAATTTTATATGAATAAACTTAGGAATGGGACATGTTGATCATTTTTAAGTATTACATATTCATCATAGTTGCATTAAATGGTCATTAAAATTGGGACATCATCGAAAGAAAAACACTGGTCATTTGGTCATGCTTACGGAGGTTAAGGCAGGTTTATTACGTACGTAATAGGTCCTTACATACGTAACAGGTGATTAGGCTACGTACGTAACAATATGCAGGTTTTAGTACAGGGAATTCGGGATTTTTCACTACGTACGTTACCTAAATGGTATAACGTACATAATCATCTATTTACCCTGCTACTTAAATACCCAATTCAACAGTTCCCTTTTCATTTCTTCCTAAATCCCTAAATCGGCTGCGTCGAACTCAATTCTTCTCCTCACAAAATCCGACCACACTCCCATAACCTCCGTTGATCCTCAACTATGGCATCCAGAATCAACAAGAAACGTAGAGGCGAGACCTCTCAATCAGCTTCCTCGCCTTCAGGAGAACCTACCTTTCGAAATGCTCAAGCTTCCAAAATCTTCAACGAAGTACTTATTGATGAAGAGGTAACTCCAAGCCATCACTTCAATTTTGAATCTCTGAATTCTATCGGTATTGGAATCGAAGAATTTTTCGACATGCTCGGTATTAACCATTTTGTTAGTCTCGCCCGACCTGTTTTTGTGGATTGCGTAAAAGAATTCTATGCGAATTTTTTCATGACGTATGATTCTGACGGATTAGCCGTAGTTAACTCGCTAGTCCGTGGCAAACCAATTTCTTTCAATGCTGCTAAATTATCCGAACTCTTTGGTCTCCCTAACGAGGGATTTCGTTGTAAAGGAGAATTTGCCGCTCCTGATGAAGTTGTTGACTATTCTCTTTATAGCGATGAAAATCATGGAATTCATGAGTCTGAGGTCTGTGATTTCTTGACGGACAAAGCCGTAATTGATGTTCATTCGGGACGTTTTGAAAATAATGATTTCGGGATAAATATTCGTCTGCTTCACGATGCTATCACTCGTTGTCTCATGCCTAAAGTGAATGCTCAACATTGTTTGGTAAACATAGACATGGAAATCATTTATCATGTCCGGAAGGATCATCAGGTTAATTTTGCTTCCATCGTGCTCAAGTGGTTTGTGGGAAAAGGACAAATCTTCCACAAAAAGAGCTATGCCAAGGTCGATCGACAAAGGAAATCCGGAATGCCGTTTGGATCAATTTTGACTGAAATATTCGAGAATGCCGGAGTCGATCTCACAGGGCTTCATGGGGTTCCCATCCCGAGGGGGAAGCTAGTTACCGAAGGGACCATTCGAACCATGAGGTATCTCCATACGAGAAACCGTGGGTGGATCTACTTTGCGTACATCAAGGATGATGATCGCCTAGTTGATGGTGGTGTCCTTACGAGACCGGAGGAGAGGATCACGTCTCGAGTGATTTCTCATACTCGGCCTCGTCCTTCATCTCAGCTCGGTACTTCTCGCCCGAGATAAGAAAGCTCCTCATCCCAAATGGTCGCTCGAATGGATAAATTAGAGAAAGAGATGAGCGAGATAAAACTTATGGTCAAAAGCATTTGCACTCATTTCGGAATCCCGCCGACACCTCCGGAAGCGAACCTTGATTAGTCGTTTTCTCTTTCCTTTGATGATGTTTCCATTTTGTTAGACCAAACATTCCATGGATATTTTCTATCATGAACTATTACTCTCTAATGAATGTGTTTGTTGTTTTGACTATCTCTATTCCTATGTATTATTACTCGTGGTTATTCATTAATATTCGTTGTCTTGAAATTTGTTGCCTATTTTGTGTTTCGCTGGCTTTTACAGGATCTCTCGACTTTTTGTTAATGACAAAAAGGGGGAGAAAAATATGTCTCGTTTTTTAAATAACCCTTGTTCGATTCAGGGGGAGTCCTACAAAGGGGGAGAGTTTCTTAAATTTTTTCCGATCTTCCAAAACTCATCTTTTTTAAAAAAACTCCCATACATAAATTTTGTCATCATCAAAAAGGGGAAGATTGTTGGAACAATATTTTTTAAATCATTTTATACATTTTGATGATGCGTTATTTAACCAAAATTTACTTAACATATTTTTCCTTAATTTAACGTACGTAAACAAATATTCTATAACGTACGTAACACTCACAGTTTTTGCAAGAAATTTTATACAGGTAACGTACGTAGCACACGCAATATAACGTACGTAACGTTTGAACATTTTGCCCGTTGCAAAAAGTCATTAGCCGTTACAACAAGTCTTCCCATTCAACGGATCTCTAACTGGAAGTTAACGTACGTAAGCCTATCTTGCGTAACGTACGTAATGGATCTTATCGGATGTCTATGGACTATTTCTCATAGTTCGTTACGGCCGCTACACAAGCTTTATAACGTACGTAGAAGACATAACGTACATAATCCAGGTTGCATAACGTATGTAAGCTGTGCAACTGTTCCAACGGGAAATTCAGCTCATGAAGGCTATAAATAGCACACTTCAAGGATTTGGAAATCACACAAGTTATCTGAGCTTACAAGCATACTCAAGCTATTCCAAGCAAATATTTCGAGAGTTATACATATTCCATATTGTGATCCGAGAAGATTTGCTCTATTATTTCTAATCTACATTATTGTATCAAAGAGCGATATATCATGTAAAGTCGAGTTCCTACTCGCATTTGTTTTACTGTAAAGGTTATCTTGTACCTGGAAAAACAAGAGAGTTTTAGTGAGGTTGTTCTTGAGCCCTGAAATCAAGAAATTGTAAGAGTTGGCACTAAACTAGAAAGTGCATTCTAAGTTTCTAAGAAAAGTCCTAGTCGATAAAACTAGGTAGGGGACATAGGCTTCGTTAATAGCCGAACCTCTCAAACAGTTTCTTGTGTTCTTTCTTTTCAGCATTTTACTTACTCCGATATTTTAGCTTCCGCACAAAAAGAGTTCAAAACTCTTATCCGCACTATTCAACCCCCCTTCTAGTGGCGGTACCAATCTAACACTTGCAACCATCGTTGAGAGCACTTATCCATTCATATTCCAAAATATGCATGATCCACTATTTTTTCAAGATAGGGCTATACTTGCTCCAACTAATGAGATAGTTGAGAAAATCAATGACTACGTACTGTCCCTATTTCCTGGCGATGCGGTGGAGTATATGAGTTCGGAAAGCATCAGCAACGAGGATGGAGACATGGATGTTCACGAAGATATATTTTTTGTTGAGTTTCTTAATACGGTTAGGTGTTCAGGATTGCCAAACCACGTGATCATGTTGAAAGGGGGATGTCCAGTGGTGCTTCTTAGGAATATAGACCAGTCGGCTGAGTTGTGCAATGGTACGAGGATGATAGTGACAAAGATTTATAAGCATGTCATTGAGGCTGCAATGGTGTCTGGAAAAAATGCCAGTAAGAAAGTGTTAATTCCTCGAATGATATTGAGCCCTTCAGATTTCACCAAATTCCCTATCAATGTCCAATGTATGCAGTTCCCCCCATCCGTGTGCTTTGCAATGACTATAAATAAGAGTCAGGGACAGTCTCTTTCGCACGTTGGACTTTACCTTCCTAAACCTCTATTCAGTCATGGTCAGTTGTATGTGGCTGTCTCGAGAGTAACTAGCAAGAAAGGTCTGAAAGTTCTAATTTGTGATGAAGAGGGCCAGACTTCCAATTCAACGACTAATGTAGTTTACAAAGAGGTATTCCACAACCTGTGAGGATTTTTTTTTGAGTAAATTTTTTGGTGTTTGACAATTAATATAAAGGAGATCTATATTCCATCGAAAATCAATTAATTTTGATATATTTGACTTTTAGTTTTTCAATCGTAAATTTATTTTTATGTTTACATTCAAGTAAACGAGAAATCCATATTCCGTCGAAGTTCGACGGGTCTTGAACTAGTTACTAGTAATTGTTAACTTCTTTACTCGTGGATTAAAATCTCATGCATCATCAACGGTGCAATATAGTGGAATACTAGTTCCTATAAAATGAGTTCTTAAAATCACTTTTCATAATTCTGTTATTCAATTTCATAACACACACTTCCATTTCCATTCTCTCTCCAAAACCTCCTAAATCTCTCATTTATACTAATGCAGAATACGTTAGCCTAAGTGGTAGCTTCTCATACTTCGGCTGCCACATATCTTTTGCTGGTACTTCATGTGCTTATGTGTCAGCCTCTCATGCTTCAGCTAACACATAATCAATTACAGTCCTAATCAACATTGCACTAATTACATTATAATTATACCTCAAATAACTCCTACCAACCTTATTAATTTTTACGAATTAAGGGATATGCATTATGAATAAATAGGGATTGATTATATTTACAAAAATATTTCATATTTTCATTATTAAAAAATATAAATTCTAAACAAAGAGAAATTAATATAGTAGTGTGCACTGTAACACCCTGATATATTCGGAATAATTACAGCGCCGTAAATCCTTTGTATAAGAATTTACAAGGCTAAATTTGAAACAAACAGAAAATCACATCAAAGTGTCAATAAGGTTACAATACGAAACCAGTTTTAAAGATTCGAAAAGTCCATCAATACAACCATATCCAAAACATTAATGACATACGCGTACTCGAGTACTAAGAAAACAAAACAACAACATTTAACATCACTCAGCCACTTCATCGTCATGGCGGTACTGTGGCTGCTTCCCCGCTCCTCGGCTACCTGAACATCAAAACAAATGTCCACCCGCGAAGGGGTTAGCAAAACAATGCTAGTACAAGTATCGAACACATAAATATGCAACAACAATGCATAAAAACATACACAATACGGACTTCCGCTACCGGAATCCAACAATACGAATCCACAAGATTCAATCAACACAACATGGGTATTCCAATGATCCAGCGCCCTCAGCATAGATCCCAAGATGATCCCGTCGGACCAACACGAGGTGGAAAAACCCATCCAATGATCCAGCGCCCTCAGCATAGATCCCAAGATGATCCCGTCGGACCAACACGAGGTGGACATCCGATCCAGTGCCCTCAGCATAGATCGCTTGATCCCTTCGGATCATCACAACTTACACATAACACAACTTTGCATGTACATATGCAAGAAAATCGATATGTTCATCCACATGAATGTACATTATATCAATAGCAAATGTCATGACAATTTAATGAAATAATCTCATGTCAACAACACGAATAAACCATATGCATGATCAAATTTATCAATTTTTCACAAACTTTCAAAATACGATACTTGCCTCAACAAATGGCGACAAGAATTTCTACTATCAATAGTCTTCAATCCGTTTAGAGAATTCTCACTTGATCGGCTCACCGGAATGCAAACCTTCATCGAACAATAATGTCGGTATAACTAACGGTTTTGGATAATCGTTCAAATCATCAAATGAATCATCAAAAGGCATGATACACCCTATAATGGCGATGGACTATTCTGCCCTAGCACAATTTTGTTGAACCGATATTATGCTATTCATCCTTGCAATAGCTCAATAGAATACTTTCTAAGTTCCAACATAATTCCTTCGGTTGATTGGCAAAACATAACATGGAATTCATCCTAGGAGGATTCTAATCATGTTCTATTATAACAAGATACCCGAAACTTCGATGAATCATCATAAAGACTTTTTCACCAGTCTCCTTCTACGAATAAATCCTTAAGTTCAATCCGTTAATTCTTCACCGAATGTTCGATCATACCATTCTCATGAACTAAGATAATCTTCAAAAACTAGATATAATTAAGTTTACAATCTCAAGATGCACTAATCAATAGTCTAATCACTAGAAGGTTTGCTCAACGATTTCAACAACCAAGAGGAATCGAAAATAATTGAATTTAATCTTCTAAACCATGAAGGAAGGCTCCTCAAGAAGATAACTGATTTGGTCTACTCAAAACAGGTCCAAAATGTTACTAAGATCATGCTAAATTAGTTGGTGAAGGATCACATACCTCAACAAATTGATGAACAATGAAGAACTTGAATAATCTCAAACACCGGAAGCTTGAACACCAATCTACAAGGCATAAGCTTCCCAAGAATCGTCCCAGGAGATGATATGAAGGATAAGAGGTGATGAAAGATCTCCAGAACATGAAAAATCGGCCAAAGGAAAGGTGAGAAATGAAATAGGGTCGAGGTCTATAAATAGAATTTTGGGCATTACGTACGTTATCCAAATAACCTTACGTACGTAACAAACTTAACGTACGTTATACCCTAGCTATAGTATACGTAGTCGTCTGACAAGAACTCACTGGCCTGATTTTGGAATTTCCTTACGTACGTAGTCACAATGGTTTTACGTACGTAATATCCATGTCCTTAGCGTTCGTAAAACATGCACCATAGCATACGTAACACCCATGTCCAGGTTCACGTGGAACATCACACGAATCTTCCCGACCCCTTCCTCGGCCCCCACACACCGACCCTTATCCGATCCCAAGTTGACTTAGCTTACGTACTTTAAGCATATCAGATAACGTACGTAATACTACAGTCTTAGCGTACGTTATGGACGTCTGATAACATACGTTAACACGTGCAGAACCATGCATGCAGAATGCTGGAGATACCAAAACGTAAGGGTACGAGATACGAGAAACCAACCTCCGAATAATAACATCACAAACTTGAATCTTACAAGATAAATACATAATAAATATCCGGGCATTACATACTACCACTCTAAAAAGAAGAATCAGCCCGAAACTTAAATCGCAAACAATTCCGGGTACCTCGACTTCATACTACTTCCGTCTCCCAAGTTGCTTCTTCGACTCCATGCCGAGACCACTGAACTTTTACCAAGGATATCGGTTTATTCCTCAAATGCTTGACTCGACTCTCAAGTATCTTGATTGGCTTTTCTTCGAACGAGCCATCATTAGCCATTTCAATCTCGCCAAAGTCAATGACATGACTGGGATCCGGTACATATTTCCGCAGTTGGGATACGTGGAAAACATTATGAACATGACTTAACGTTGGCGGTAAGGCCAATATGTATGCCAACTCTCCAACTCTTTCAAGAATTTCGAATGGTCCGATATATCTCGGACTCAGCTTTCCTTTCGTCCAAAAACGGAAGATTCCCCGGGTAGAAGAAACCTTCAATAGCACATTATCCCCGGTCTCAAATTCCAGCGGGTGACGGTGCACATCTGCATAAGTCTTCTGTCGACTCTGGGCAGTCAACAACCTTTCACGAATCAAAGCTATCTTCTCTTGAGTCTGAACTATCAATTCTGGTTACGTCCCGATCAAGTCCGAAGAATCATCCCAGCACAGGGGTGATCTGCATCTTCTCCCGTATAAAGCTTCAAACGGTGCCATTTTAATGGAAGCATGCCAACTATTGTTATAGGTGAATTCAATCAACGGCAGATGAATCTCCCAATCGGTTGACCAATATAAGGCACTAGCTCTAAGCATATCCTCTACTGTCTGTATAGTTCTTTCGGACTGGCC
Source organism: Orobanche coerulescens (assembly GCA_033398695.1). Lineage (NCBI taxonomy): Eukaryota > Viridiplantae > Streptophyta > Magnoliopsida > Lamiales > Orobanchaceae > Orobanche > Orobanche coerulescens. The sequence continues at coordinate 129,741,281 of CM065810.1, forward strand.
GTCCGTTTGAGGATGATAAGCCATGCTAAAGTTCAGCTCGGTTCCCAAAGCCCTATGAACTGCCTTCCAAAAGTGCGACACGAAGCGACCATCGTGATTCGAAATAATGGTCTTTGGCATTCCATGCAATCGGACTATCTCTGTAATAAACACTCGTGCTAATTTCTCGGGTCCCCAAGTGTCTTTAATACCTGGGAAATGAGCCGACTTGGTTAGTCGATCAACTATTACCTAAATCATATTCATTCCTGTCTTGGTCCGTGGCATATTGGTGATGAAGTCCATTGATATATCTTCCCACTTCCACTCAGGGATCGGAAGTGGCTTCAATATTCCGGCAGGTCGCTGATGTTCAATCTTAACCTGCTGATAGGTTAAACACTTCGAAACGTATTCTGCTACGTCCTTCTTCATATTTCCCCACCAAAAATTTTGTTTTAGATCCTTATACATCTTACTGGTGCCCGGGTGAATAGAATAGGGCGCGCTGTGAGCTTTCTTCAGAATTGTCTATCTCAAAGCATCCTCATCGGGAATGCAAAGTCGATTATGAAATCTCAGAACTTCATCATCTTGTACTATGAATCCTGTGGCCTTCCCTTTCTTTACTTCGTCGCATAACCGAAGAATCAGAGAATCATTCAACTGCTTAGATTTGATTTCCTCGACTAATGACGAAGTTAGTTCCATTACGTATAGTTGCCCTTGGACTACTTGTGACCATACTTCAATCCCTTCGCAGATCAGTTCTCGTTGAATGCTGATTTGGGACGTGAGCGCTTCCAACACTCGAAGAGAAACAGGTTTGCGGCTCAGTGCATCAGCTACCACGTTCGCTTTGCCTGGATGATAGAGAATCTCCAGATCATAATCCTTGATTAATTCTAGCCACCTTATCTGCCTCATATTTAATTCCTTTTGACTGAAAATATACTTGAGGCTCTTATGATCTGTGAAGATCTGATAATGAGTGCCGTATAAGTAATGTCGCTAAATTTTTAAAGCAAAGACTACAGCGGCTAACTCCAGATCATGAGTCGGGTAATTAACCTCGTATAGTTTCAACTGTCGAGAGGCATAGGAAATCACCTTATCCTTTTGCATCAATACACATCCCATACCCTGATTTGAAGCATCGCTGTATACCATGAATCCCTCAGTACCATCTGGTAACACTAGTATAGGCGCTATCGTTAGTCTTCTTTTAAGTTCATCAAAACTCGCCTGGCATTTCTCATTCCACATGAATTTCTGAGTCTTCTGCAGTAGTTGAGTAAGTGGATGAGCGATTCTGGAAAATCCTTCTACAAAACGGCGATAATATCCAGCAAGTCCCAAGAAACTTCGGACTTCTTTCACATTATTAGGAGATTCCCATTCCAAGATTGCCTCGACTTTCTTCGGGTCCACCTGAACTCCGTCAGCTGATATTACATGCCCAAGGAAGGTCACTTCCTTAAGCCAGAATTCGCATTTAGAAAGTTTCGCATAAAGCTGTTCATTTCTCAAAGTGCTCAAAACGATACGTAAATGCTTTGTATGTTCCCATGTGTCTTTCGAATAGATCAAGATGTCATCGATGAAGACTACCACAAATTTATCCAAGTATTCTAAGAATACCCGATTCATCAATTGCATAAATACTGCAGGAGCATTGGTGAGTCCGTATGGCATCACCACGAATTCATAGTGCCCGTACCGGGATCTGAAAGCAGATTTCGGTATATCCGATTCCTTAATTCTCAACTGATGGTATCCTGATTGCAAGTCAATCTTCGAGAATACCCTTGCAGTTGATCAAACAAGTCGTCAATTCGAGGTATAGGATACTTGTTCTTGATCGTCACCTTGTTTAACTCTCTGTAATCAATACATAGTCGGAGGGATCCATCTTTCTTCCGGATAAAGAGAACGGGTGCTCCCCAAGGAGAAATGCTAGGTTGAATGTAACCCTTCTGCAATAATTCCTCCAGCTGCTTCTTTAATTCATACATCTCGGTTGGCGCCATACGGTATGGTGCTCTAGAAATAGGAGCGGCTCCAGGCTCTAATTCGATATTAAACTCTACTTCTCTTCGCGGAGGTAACCCAGGTAGTTCGTCAGGGAATACATCTGAGAATTCATTTACAATTGGAATAGATGAGAGCTCTACTCCTTCTTCTTTCTTCATGGCATAGCACCAAAATCCGTGACAGCCCTGCTTTAGCAATTTCACTGCTTTCATGGCTTTGATCAATTTTCCTGAGCTTCCCAGTCTCCATCCTTTGAATAAATGTTCACATCCGTCATCAGCAATAATAGAAATGACTCTCTTTCGATAATTCAAAATAGCTCCATAACGGTTGAGCCAATCGTCTCCGAGAATTAAATCATCACCATGGATCTCGACTACAATAAGGTTTGATGTCCAATCTCTCCCTCCTATAGATACTGGAAAATCTCTAGTTTCTAGGGTTCCCACAATTCTCTCTCCGCTCGGCAAACCCACAACATAAGGTTTATAATCAAATAAACACGAGATTTTTAAATGGTGAACACAATTCAATGATATGAAAGAATGTGTAGCTCCTGAATCGAATAAGACACTAACTGGTTGCAAAAGGATCTGAATCGTACCTGATGCAACAGCAGTGTTCTGATCGTCTAACTTTCTCATCTCGTAAAGGCGCGGAGGAACGGACCCAGCACTGGATGCCTCTCTTTTCCCAACATTCTGCTGGTGCAAACCACTTTGCTGTGTCTGATTCACACTCATCTCCTTCGGAACTGATACTGGAGTGCGAGTAACAACAGATCTAGTTGCAATTCCGCAAAAAGCCGCACGGTGCCCTTCCTGCCCACAATCGAAACAAGTCACAGCAGATGCGGGGCAATCACATTGAATATGCCCTACTCGACCACAGTTATAACACTTCTTTGATGCGTCTGAGACCGTTGATGCTGTCCGGAACTTCTTGCCACCTCAAGAAGGATGCAGAGGTTTCTTAGATGAATAAAATGAGGACTGGCCCTTGCAGGGCCCACTACTCTTGTTCTCCGTAAAGTTGCCGGATACTTTCTGCTTCTTTGCCTCCATCGATTTCTCCACCGCCGCCTCCTTCATGTCGTAGGCCAGTGCTTTGTCCTGATACTGCCGCAAGGTAGTACACTTGAATCCAGACATGTACTGCTGAATCTCTGGCTTCATCCGCATATCGAAATGAAAAATCTTTTCTGCCTCAGTTCTGACCAAATGCCGCACACAGGTTAGCTGGTGATTAAAAGTCTTGATTATATCTGTCACCGATGCCTCCAAACTCTGTCGTGCGAAAAACTCTCGGACTCTAGCCTCTCTGACTGGACGAGGACAATATTGTGCCTCCATTATTAGCTTGAATTCCATCCAGTCAGCATTATGATCCTCCGGTCGAACGGCCTCCCACCAGTCAAAAGCCTCTCCAGTCAGAAAATACTGGGTGATCGGAACTTTCCGGTCCTCGGGACATTTAATGTAATACCCGAGATTTATGATGTATATTTGAACCTTGTGATATTGTATTTATTGCATTTTGATCTGAGTAATATTCTCCGTATTTCATGATCCGGTGTTGTTGAGCGTATGATTGCATGAATGTGTTCTAAATTGTAATTTTTGCACATGTAGCGCACGCTATCGACTAAGCATAGCGTACGCTAATTGGGGTTCATAGCGTACGCTGTGCCTGAACATTAACGCGCGCTATATGTAGTCAACATGATTAAGACAGGGTGGTAGGTGAGATCAGCCGCGGATCTTGGTCGGATCATGTCGGGATGAACCTTGACGGCTTTTGGGAAAAGCCGAGTCAATGCTGTAGCGCATGCTACTGGTATGAGCATAGCGCACGCTAAATGTTGAGTACAGTAGGGTCAGTAGACTGTATGGCCGTTAGCGCATGCTATGAATATGGACTAGTGCGCGCTAATAACCATTTTCTATATATAGGACATCACCCTTTTTCATTTTTTTTCAGATTTCATCACTTCCCAAACTCGATTTCTGAAACTTAGAGAGTTACTTCCTCCATCCTAAACCTCTCATATCATCATCCTAGCTCGAGTTTGAAGATTGTAGATCATTAGAGATTGGTGTTCAAGCACTCGGTGTTGGATTTCTTCAAGTTCCTCCTTGTCCTTCACTATTTTGAGGTAGGTGATTCTTCACCAACTGGAGTAGTATTCTTAAGGATGTTTTGGAACATGTTTTTAGAATATCTAGTCAGTTAAATTCGTATGTAGTCGAACATCATGTTGTTAGAAGGATATTTTCGATGTTTCGGTACTTCTTCATCGTATAGACCATTGAACCTTTTAGTGTTTGAACTCCGAAGCACATTCATGAAGCTATTAAACCGATTATGGCCAGTTTATGGAGATTATCAAGTTCTTATAGAATTATACGTTTTGGGACATAAAATGGATTGAACTTAGAATATTTTCTCGAAGATCAAGATGAATTATGATGTTGTGATGATTATACGTATCCTTGTATCTTGAAGTCGTTTAATCCGTAAGATCATTCATAAACCGTATGAGCATGATATGCATGGAGATGACCTGTATTAACACTGAAGATTTCATGAGTTTCATCACCATTAGATCAAGTCTACTGCCCAGTAGTGAACAGCCATGCACGGTTAGCGCACGCTAAGATATGTATATTAACGTGCGCTGTCGGGCATAAGTTAACGTACGCTACGTTTGGTACGTAACGTACGTCAGGCGAGTCAGTCGGCTGATCAGAGAGGACTGACAGTACATAGTTAGCGTACGCTAGACTTCGTCGTTTACGTATGCTAACGAGCAGGCTTAACGCACATTACGCAGAATACATAGCGTACGCTAAGTAGCTCAGGCAGATTATATTTTAAGAGATTTCGGCTGTAGATCGGATTGTTATACGTTCGTACGACATGAGTTGAATTATATATTATTTCTTTTGTTAAGGTTCAAGCTTGCTACGTTTGATCGAAGGAGGCAGCCTTCGAGTGTGTTGAGATCATTGGAGTGATTAGTTCTTGCCATCTTTGAGGCAAGTATCGTATTTTAAACTTATTGAAATTGCATTGTTGATCATGTGTACGATTTATTCTTGTTGTTGAAAATTGACGGACTTTATTTTAAAAAGGATCGCCCTGGATATTGAGTATTTGTGTTTACAGTATGTTGAGGGGAGGTCGTGGACGCGGACGTGGTCGTGGACGCGGACGTGGTAATGCGAGACAGGAGGATTCAGCGTCTACCCTAGAATTATCGGCTAGTCGAACCGATTCCCATTCTGGAGGACAGCAGGGATCAGCAAACAATAATGCAAATCCTAATATGCCGGGAGTGCTTCAACAGGTGGTTGCTCAGATAAACCAGTTTGCTCAGGTAGTTGACCACATGCAGACAACGATGGGACAGCATCATAACGAGGATAATCGGGGAGACAGATGGCGTATTGAGGTGGTCAAATTGCACCCGCCAAAATTTGACGGTTCTGCTGAGGCACTTGGGATCATTGGCTAAAGGAGTTAGAGAAGATATTTGTGGGGATTAACTGTCCTGAGGACTGGAAAGTTCCTATTGCCAAGTATTTTCTGACTGGGGAGACTTTTGACTGGTGGGAAGCTATTCGACCTGAGGATCATAATGTTAACTGGATGGAATTCAAACTAATGATGGAAGCACAAAATTGTCCTCGTCCAGTTAGAGAGGCAAAGATCCGAGAGTTTTTCTCACCGAAGAGTTCGTAAGCATCTGTGACAGACATAATCAAGACTTTTAATCATCAGCTGACTTGTGTGCGACACTTGGTTAGGACGGAGGCGAAGCAGAGTTTTCATTTCGATATGCGGATGAAGCCGGAGATTCAGCAGTACATGTCCGGATTCGAGTGTACTATGTTGCGACAATATCAGGACAAGGTGCTGGCCTACGACATGAAAGAAGCAGTGATGGAGAAATCAACGAAAGCAAAGAAGCAGAAGGTGTTTGTCAACTTCACGGAGAACAAGAGTGGTGGGCCCCGCAAGGGCCAGTCCTCATTTTATCCATCCAGGAGGCCTCCGCATCCTTCTCGAGGTGGAAAGAAGTTCCGCGCAGCCCCAAACTTTTCAGACGCGGGGAGGAAATGTTATAACTGTGGCAAAACAGGGCATGTTCGACGTGATTGCTACGCACCTGCTGTGACCTGCTTCGAGTGTGGACAGGAAGGACATCGCGCAACGTTTTATGGAAATGCAACTCGATCTTTTGGTACTCGCACTCCTGCACCGGTTCCGATGGATGCAAGTGTGAACCAGACACAGCAGAGTGGTTTCCAGCAGCAGAATGTTGGGAAAAGAGAGGCGTCCGTTCCTCCACGCATTTACGAGATGAGGAAGTCAGACGATCAGAACACGGTTGTTGCATCAGGGACGATTCAGATCCTTTTGCAACCAGTTAGTGTCTTATTCGATTCAGGAGCTACGCATTCCTTCATATCTTTGAATTGTGTTAATAGTTTGAAAATCTCGTGCTTGTATGATTATGAACCTTATGTTGTGGGATTACCGAGTGGAGAGAAACTTGTGGGAATCCTAGAAACTAGAGATTTTCCGGTGTCTATAGGAGGGAGATATTGGCCATCAAATCTTATTGTAGTCGACATCCATGATGACATTTTGATCTATTCGAAAGACTCAGAGGAACATGCTGAGCATTTGCGTGTTATTTTGAGCACCTTGAGGAATGAACAGCTGTATGCGAAACTTTCCAAATACGAGTTCTGGCTTAGGGAGGTAACCTTCCTTGGGCATGTGATATCAGCTGACGGAGTTCAGGTGGACCCGAAGAAAGTCGAAGCAATCTTGGAATGGGAAGCTCCTAATAACGTGAAAGAAGTCTGAAACTTCTTGGGACTGGCTGGATATTATCGCCGTTTTGTAGAGGTATTTTCCAAAATTGCTCGTCCGCTCACTCAGCTGTTACAGAAAACTCAAAAGTTCACATGGAATGAGAAATGCCAGGCTAGTTTTGATGAACTTAAGAGGAGACTGACAACAGCACCTGTATTAGCATTACCGGATGGAACTGATGGATTCATGGTATACAGCGATGCTTCAAATCAGGGTCTGGGATGTGTGTTGATGCAAAAGGATAAGGTGATTGCCTATGCCTCTCGAAAGTTGAAACTGTACGAAGTTAATTACCCGACTCATGATCTGGAGTTAGCAGCTGTGGTTTTTGCCTTGAAAATTTGGCGACATTATTTATACGGCACACATTGTCAGATCTTTACAGATCATAAAATCCTAAAGTACATTTTGAGTTAGAAAGAATTGAACATGAGGCAGAGAAGGTGGCTGGAATTGATCAAGGATTACGACTTGGAAGTCCTCTATCATCCGGGTAAAGCAAACGTAGTAGCTGATGTACTGAGCCGTAAACCTGTTTCTCTTCGAGTATTGGAAACACTTACGTCCCAAACCAGCATTCAACAAGAACTGATCCGCGAAGGGATTGAAGTATGGTCACCAGGAATCCGAGGGCTACTATATGTGATGGAACTAACTTCGTCACTAGTCGAGGAAATCAAATCTAAGCAGTTGAACGATTCTCTGATTCTTCGATTATGTGACGAAGTAAAGAAAGGAAAGGCCCCAGGATTCGTAATACAAGATGATGGAGTTTTGAGATTTCAGAGTGTACTTTGCGTTCCCGATGATGATGTTTTGAGACAGATAATTCTGAAGGAAGCTCACAGCGTGCCCTATTCTATTCACCCGGGCAGCAGTAAGATGTATAAGGATCTAAAATAAAACTTCTGGTGGGGAAATATGAAGAAGAACGTAGCAGAATACGTTTCAAAGTGTATGACTTGTCAGCAGGTTAAGATTGAACATCAGCGTCCTGCCGGAATGTTAAAGCCACTTCCGATCCCTGAGTGGAAGTGGGAGGATATCTCGATAGATTTCATTACCAATATGCCAAGGACCAAGACGGGAATGAACATGATTTGGGTTGTAGTTGATCGACTGACCAAGTCGGCTCATTTCCTAGGAATTAAAGACACATGAGGACCCGAGAAATTGGCACGAGTATTTATTGCAGAGATAGTCAGATTGCATGGGACGCCGAAGACCATTATTTCAGATCAAGATGGTCGCTTCGTATCGTACTTCTGGAAGGCAGTTCAGAGAGCTTTGGGGACCGAGCTGAACTTTAGCATGGCTTATCATCCTCAGACGGATAGTCAGTCCGAAAGGACGATACAAACAGTAGAAGACATGCTTAGAGCTTATGCCTTAGATTGGTCAACTGATTGGGAAGTTCATATGCCCTTGATTGAATTCACCTACAACAATAGTTGGCATGCTTCTATTAATATGGCACCATTTGAAGCTTTATACGGGAGAAGATGCTGATCACCCCTGTGCTGGGATGATTCTTCGGGTTTGATCAGGACGGAACCGGAATTGATAATTTAGACTCTAGAGAAGATAGCTTTGATTCGGGAAAGACTGTTGACTGCCCAGAGTCGACAGAAGTCTTATGCAGATGTGCGTCGTCGACCGCTAGAGTTCGACATTGGGGACCACGTACTATTGAAGGTGTCTCCTACACAAGGAATTTTCCGTTTTGGGAGGAAAGGTAAGCTAAGTCCGAGATATATCGGACCATTTGAGATCCTCGAGAGAGTTGGGGATTTAGCATACAGGGTGGCCTTACCGCCATCGCTGAGTCACGTTCACAATGTGTTTCACATATCCCAATTGCGGAAGTATGTACCAGATCCCAGTCATATTATTGATTTCGATGAGATCGAGATAGCTAATGACGGCACCTTCGAAGAGAGACCAATTAAGATACTTGAGAGTCGGATCAAACAATTGAGGAATAAACCAATACCTTTGGTTAAAGTACAATGGTCACGACACGGAGTTGAAGAGGCCACTTGGGAAATAGAGGACAATATGAAGACTAGGTATCCGGAGTTGTTTTCGTCTTAAGTTTCGGGACGAAACTTCTTTTTAGGGAGAGAGGATTTAATACCCGAGATTTATGATGTATATTTGAACCTTGTGATATTGTATTTATTGCATTTTGATCTGAGTATTATTCTCCGTATTTCATGATCCGGTGTTGTTGAGCGTATGATTGCATGAATGTGTTCTAAATTGTGATTTTTGCACATGTAGCGCACTCTATCGACTAAGCGTAGCGTACGCTAATTGGGGTTCGTAGCGCACACTGTGCCTGAACATTAACGCGCGCTATACGTAGTCAACATGATTAAGACTGGGTGGTAGGTGAGATCAGCCGTGGATCTTGGTCGGATCATGTCGGGATGAACCTGGACGGCTTTTGGGAAAAGCCGAGTCAAAGCTGTAGCGAACGCTACTAGTATGAGCATAGCGCATGCTAAATGTTGAGTACAGTGGGGTCAGTATACTATATGGCCGTTAGCGCACGCTAATAACTATTTTCTATATATAGGACAACACCCTTTTTCATTTTTTTCAGATTTCTTCACTTCCCAAACTCGATTTCTGAAACTTAGAGAGTTACTTCCTCCATCCTAAACCTCTCATATCATCATCCTAGCTCGAGTTTGAAGATTGTAGATCATTGGAGATTGGTGTTCAAGCACTCGGTGTTGGATTTCTTCAAGTTCCTCCGTGTCCTTCACTATTTTGAGGTAGGTGATCCTTCACCAACTCGAGTAGTATTCTTAAGGATGTTTTGGAACATGTTTTTAGATTATCTAGTCAGTTAAATTCGTACGTAGTCGAACATCATGTTGTTAGAAGGATATTTTCGATGTTTCGGTACTTCTTCATTGTATAGACTATTGAAGCTTTTAGTGTTTGAACTCTGAAGCACATTCATGAAGCTATTAAACTGATTATGGCCAGTTAATGGAGATTATCAAGTTCTTATGGAATTATACGTTTTGGGACATAAAATGGATTGAACTTAGAATATTTTCTCGAAGATCAAGATGAATTATGATGTTGTGATGATTATACGTATCCTTGTATCTCGAAGTTGTTTAATCCGTAAGATCATTCATAAACCATACGAGCATGATATGCATGGAGATGACCTGTATTAACACTGAAGATTTCATGATTTTCATCACCATTAGATCAAGTCTACTGCCCAGTAGTGAACAGACATGCACGGTTAGCGCACGCTAAGATATGTATATTAACGTGCGCTATCGGGCATAAGTTAACATATGCTACGTTTGGTACGTAACGTACGTTATGTCGTCAGGCGAGTCAGTCGGCTGATCAGAGAGGACTGACAGTACATAGTTAGCGTACACTAGACTTCGTCGTTTACGTACGCTAACGAGCAGGCTTAACGCACGTTATGCAGAATACGTAGCGTACGCTAAGTAGCTCAGGCAGATTACATTTTAAGATCTTTCGGCCATAGATCGGATTGTTAGACGTTCATACGACATGAGATGAATTATATATTATTTCTTCTGTTAAGGTTCGAGCTTGCTACGTTTGAATGAAGGAGGCGGCCTTCGAGTGTGTTGAGATCATTGGAGTGATTAGTTCTTGCCATCTTTGAGGCAAGTATCGTATTTTAAACTTATTGAAATTGCATTGTTGATCATGTGTACGATTTATTCTTGTTGTTGAACATGAGATTAATTTCTTCGAGTCGTCAGGATATTTGTTATTGGTTCCTTGATTATTCACGTCGATGAACGTGTTGATTTGCATTTGTGTATGCATAATTGTAATGTTTATGTTGTAAATGATCCGAGGGGATCATGAGGATCTATGCTGAGGGCGCTGGATCGGATGTCCACCATGCGTTGGTCCGACGGGATCATCATGTGGATCTATGCTGAGGGCGCTGGATCGTTGGACGGGTTTTCCACCATGCGTTGGTCCGACGGGATCATCACGGGGATCTATACCGAGGGCACTGGATCATTGGATTACCCTGTATTGTGTTGATGGAATCGTGAGGATTCACATCGTTGGATTCCGATGACGGAAGTCCGTTTTGTATGTTTTATGATGCATTGATGATTATGTATTATGATACTTGTACTAGCATCGTTTTGCTAACACCTTCGGGGGTGGACATTTGTTTTGATGTTCAGGTAGCCGAGGAGCGGGAAAGCAGCCACAATACCGATATGACGACGAAGGGGATCAGTGATGTTTATTGTTATTGTGATTTGTCTTCTTGGTTCATTTTCAGTACTCGAGTACGCGTGTCTTATTAATATTCCGAGATGGTTGTAATAATGACTCATTTGATCTGTTTGAAACCGGTTTTGTATTTGGGACTCTCATAGTACTGTTGTATTATATTTACATTTCTTCTATTTAGCCTTGTAAATCCTTACTTAAAGGGTTTATGGCGCTGTAACTATTCCGAATATCTCGGGGTGTTACAGTTAATCCCCGCAAATATCTTTTCTAACTCCTTCAACCAGTGATCCCAAGTAGGTGCCTCAACAGAACCCTCAAATTTTGGTGGGTGTAATTTGACCACTTCAGTAAGCCATTTGTCCCCTCGGTTATCCTCATTGTGCCGTTGGTCCATCGTCGTCTGCATGCGGTCAACCACCTGAGCAAACTGGTTTATCTGTGTAACCACCTGTTGAAGCACTCCCGGCATGTTAGGATTTACGTCATTATTTGCTGATCCCTGCAGTCCTCCAGGATGGGAATCGGTTTGACTGGCCGATAATTCTGGGGTAGACGCCAAATCTTCCTGCCTTACATTACCACGTCCGCGTCCGCGTCCACGACCGCGTCCGCATCCACGACCACCCCTCAACATACTGTAAACACAATTTACTCAATATCCAGGGCAAAATTTCTAAAAGAAAGTCCATCAATAATCACAAGCAGGAATTAAATAAAACGGTAGTATTCGAGATTAGGAGACTTACAACCACGGTCCACACGACGATACTGGCTCAGCAGTGATGTTACAAACGACTCACAAATCAAATAACATAAACAGACCCAACTAACCCGATTGCCAAGATATCCATGAATTTTAGCTCCGATACCATAATTTGTAACACCCCGATATATTCGGAATAATTACAGCGTCGTAAATCCTTTGTATAAGAATTTACAAGGCTAAATTTGAAACAAACAGAAAATCACATCAAAGTGTCAATAAGGTTACAATACGAAACCAGTTTTAAAGATTCGAAAAGTCCATCAATACAACCATATCCAAAGCATTAATGACATACGCGTACTCGAGTACTAAGAAAACAAAACAACAACAACATTTAACATCACTGAGCCACTTCATCGTCATGGTGGTACTGCGGCTGCTTCCCTGCTCCTCGGCTACCTGAACATCAAAACAAATGTCCACCCCCGAAGGGGTTAACAAAACAATGCTAGTACAAGTATCGGAACACATAAATATGCAACAAAAATGCATAAAAACATACACAATACGGACTTCCGCTACCGGAATCCAACAATACGAATCCACAAGATTCAATCAACACAACATGGGTATTCCAACGATCCAGCGCCCTCAGCATAGATCCCAAGATGATCCCGTCGGACCAACACGAGGTGGAAAACCCCGTCCAATGATTCAGCGCCCTCAGCATAGATCCCAAGATGATCCCGTCGGACCAACACGAGGTGGACATCCGATCCAGCGCCCTCAGCATAGATCGCTTGATCCCTTTGGATCATCACAACTTACACATAACACAACTTTGCATATACATATGCAAGAAAATCGATATGTTCATCCACATGAACGTACATTAAATCGATAGCAAATGTCATAACAATTTAATGAAATAATCTCATGTCAACAACACGAATAAACCATATGCATGATCAAATTTATCAATTTTTCACAAACTTTCAAAATACGATACTTGCCTCAACAAATGGCGACAAGAATTTCTACTATCAATAGCCTTCAATCCGTTTGGAGAATTCTCACTTGATCGGCTCACCGGAATGCAAACCTTCATCGAACAATAATGTCGGTATAACTAACGGTTTCGGATAATCATTCAAATCATCAAATGAATCATCAAAAGGCATGATACACACTATAATGGCGATGGAATATTCTGCCCTAGCACAATTTTGTTGAACTGATACTACGCTATTCGTCCGTGCAATAGCTCAATAGAATACTTTCTAAGTTCCAACATAATTCCTTCGGTTGATTGGTAAAACATAACATGGAATTCATCCTAGGAGGATTCTAATCATGTTCTATTATAACAAGATACCCGAAACTTCGATGAATCATCATAAAGACTTGTTCACCAGTCTCCTTCTACGAATAAATCCTTAAGTTCAATCCGTTAATTCTTCACCGAATGTTCGATCATACCATTCTCATGAACTAAGATAATCTTCGAAAACTAGATATAATTAAGTTTACAATCTCAAGATGCACTAATCAATAGTCTAATCACTAGAAGGTTTGCTCAACGATTTCAAGAACCAAGAGGAATCGAAAATAATTGAATTTAATCATCTAAACCATGAAGGAAGGCTCCTCAAGAAGATAACTGATTTGGTCTACTCAAAACAGGTCCAAAACGTTACTAAGATCATGCTAAATTAGTTGGTGAAGGATCACATACCTTAACAAATTGATGGACAATGAAGAACTTGAATAAACTCAAACACCGGAAGCTTGAACACCTATCTACAAGGCCTAATCTTCCCAAGAATCGTCCGAGGAGATGATATGAAGGATAAGAGGTGATGAAAGATCTCCAGAACATGAAAAATCGACCAAAGGAAATGTGAGAAATGAAATAGGGTCGAGGTCTATAAATAGAATTTTGGGCACTACGTACGTTATGCAAATAAACTTACGTACGTAACAAACTTAACGTACGTTATACCCTAGCTATAGCGTACGTAGTCGTCTGACCAGAACTCACTGGCCTGATTTTGGCATTTCCTTACGTACGTAGTCACAATGGTTTTACGTACGTAATATCCATGTCCTTAGCATACGTAAAACATGCACCATAGCGTACGTAACACCTATGTCCAGGTTCACGCGGAACATCACACGAATCTTCCCGGCCCCTTCCTCGGCCCCCACACGCCGACCCTTATCCGATCCCAAGTTGACTTAGCTTACGTACGTTAAGCATATCAGATAACGTACGTAATACTACAGTCTCAGCATACGTTATGGACGTCTGATAGCGTACATTAACATGTGCAGAACCATGCATGAAGAATGCTGGAGATACCAAAACGTAAGGGTACGAAATACGGGAAACCAACCTCCGAATAATGACATCACAAACTTGAATCTTGCAAGATAAATACACAATAATTATTCGGGCATTACATGCACTATATATTAAACTTAAACCTAAAATCTCGCGGAAATATTATATATTCCACTAATTAATTAATTTATGTTAGTTAGTCATTATAATTAGGCATATCAATAAAAGAAATATCAACTGAAATGAAAGATGTTTGGGAGTATTGCAAAAGAAGTGTTGAATATATATAATTAAAAAGGTACTCGAAGTCCTAATCAATTAAATAAATTGAAATAATCTTATTAAAAAATATTATTGAAACTGTAGAAATAATGATTTTAATTATTGTTTATAAAAATAAAAAAACTATGGAATAAATCAAAAAGTCTATTTTAGTTTTAAATCTTATATAATTAATATAAAATAATAAAATAAGTGAAAAAACTTATATTTACTAAAATATATAATTGCCGATTTTATGAATTTTCAAAGAGTTATTTCTAAATATATAAGAAATTAAATTTAATAATAATATACTAATCCGTAGATTCATCTTTGTACAAAGAGAATTTCAGAAAATAAAAGTTGATCGTTTTAAGTGATTTTTTATTTTTTTAGTCTTAAAAGATTTGTTACTTTATCTACTTTTAAAATCAACTACATATTTTTGAAAGTTTTAAATTTGCTTTTGTATTTTAAATTATATCCAAATAATTTATGTAATTTTTTTCAAATATAAGGATTAAATTATCTCCTTTTTGGCCATTTAACAGAAACCACTAAATACTTAATATTTGGACCATTTTGGCAAACAAGGACCAAAAAAAAACTTGGAACTAAAATTTAATCAAATATAGTTTAACACAATCAGATATGAATTGAGGTTTTTTCTAAAACGGGTTTCTGAAATTAGTAAAAGTGCCCAACTATTTATGTGTTCTCTTGAATGTAAAATGCCAACTTTAATACTTATATATATTAAGTTAAATGTTTGAAATAATATATCATTTTTATATCACATAAAAATGATATAAAGTTTCAACGGCACCAAATGTCACTTAGGTTTTTTGTAATACAAGTTTCACAAATTACTAAAAATACTCTAATTATTTTTCTCTTCTTTTGAATATAAAATTTCTTGAACTTAGTACTCTTCGGTGCGTGAAAAGTACCCTATAATTTTTCCCGGCTCATCTTATATTACATAAAAAGTTGGACATTTTTTTACTTTTAAAAAATAGGGATAATTTTAATTAGGCTAGGATGTGGATATAGTTTTCTTAGCTAACCCCGCGATTAGTATATTTACAATAAGTCATACAAGTAATTCACTTATATATATACTACAACAATGATGCTTCTTTTTTGTTTTTTGACAAATTGGGAAGTACTTAATTTTAAGTTATAAGTCATAATCTCCTTACTGTGTAATTCCAAAACCTATTTTAAAATGAATATACATATATTTTCACTTCAACCAAATGCCGTCGAGATTTTTTGTAATACAAGTTTCAGAAATTACTAAAAGTACTTCAACTCTTTTTCTATTTTTCAATGTAAAATGGGTAGACTTTAATACTCTTAAATATGAAGCTAAATGTTTGAAAAATATCATATACGCATAAATATGCCATTTCACTTTAATAAAATCAATTGAGTCTTTTCTTTTGTAATTTTCTAAAATTTTAAGGTCGTCTTTAATTAGGACAAAATTCTGATGTATATTTTTTAACTTATCCAAGCTATTCTTATATTACAATCTAAAATGTTAAATTTCTTGGTAATTTTAAGGCTAGGACTTGGATATAATTTTCTAAGTTAACAAGTATATTTATAATAGGTCATACAAGTAATTAAATTATATATACTATTATTATGTTTTTTTAATGGCAATTTGAGAAGCGCTTTATTTCAAGCTATAAGTCAAAATCTCTTATGTATTTCGAAAAGCTTTTTAAATTTTATAATTATTAAAATTACCCTTGCCTCAATTATTTAGTATAATTCTACAAATGAAGTTGTACCAAAGGACAATGCATATATCGGTTATTCAAGTATAAGCTCTTCTTCACTTTGGCATCATTGCAAACTCATAAGACATACCAAAAATATGATATTAATTATTGGACAAACAATGTCATCTCACCATCTACAAGAAATCAAGGACTTGTCCGAATGAATCCTCAAAGTTGTAGATGGTGAGTCGGGTAAAGAAGTCGGTAAAGAACCCTTGATTTGATATTCTTGATATTTACTAATTCGGGATGCCGAAGATCATATTGCAGCCATTGTTGAAAGCACTATCATTCACTTATAAGTAACTTTCCATAAAGTAAATTTTTGAAGAAAGAGCAATTCTGGCGCCAACAAACGACGTTGTGCAGATAGTAAATAATTACGTGATATCTATAATTTCAAAAGACAGGCGTGTAACACCCCAAAAAGGCGGCTATTACAGTGCCATGGACCCCACACTGGGACCCACCAGGCGATATCCAAAAACAGATTAAATAAGTATTACTTGTGATACCGAACCACAATGAGTAGTCATTACTCCGATTAGGAGTTTATTAAAAATATGGCCAACGGCCTTATAATACACAGGATCCAAAACAAACAAGTATAAACCATATGGGGATGGAAAATACTTCAAATACCACTATAACCAGATAGAAATTTAAATGAAGCGGAAATACAATAACATAACACAGTTTAACATAACCGGACAACAAAAGATTTGGGGGCCCTGAACTAGTATCCTCCGAACCCTTCGCCGTGCCTTGCCTTGCCTTTGCCTCGACCTAAAATACAATACAAGTATTTCGCCCAAAACACATGGTCCTCTTCCCGTGCCTTGCCTTTGCCTCGACCTAAAATATAATACAAGTATTTCGCCCAAAACACATGGTCAGATATACATGATAGTTAATTCTTCCGACATTATACAATTCACATATATAGATCTCAAGGAAAAACATCCTAACTATCATACCCCTCAGGCGTATGAAACAATCAGTCACAAACCGTCGAACACATCCAATTACACATGGACTATGAACGATTAACAATATGGCTCAAAGATGGACATCTCAGTACGCCCGATCCGGAAATATGTCAGTGCACGTGTCCACCCCGTATACGGAATCCAGGATATACCTGGGACAATGTACCTAATTAGCCTCACGAACTACGTCTCGTGTGCACAGTCCAATACGGAATAATATCCACGCATGACTATATATGTGCCTGGCTAAAAATCCTACACAATAACCAATCGGAATGCAGATATGATTCCGGATATGTCACGATACAACATGACAATGAATTCAATATATCACATATCCGATTAAGGATCAAGAAAACTCACCGAAGTGAAAGTAAAGACCAACGAGATCAACGATTAGAAGCGACGTACTTGGGAATGCAACACAATGACGAAAACGGAATAACGTCAATGACAATGTCAAATCACGACAAACATTACATAAACAGTTCATACACATGAAATGTATAACCATCACAAGAATCTAAACATCATTATAACCAAGCAAGATAACTTGCCTCAATACGGAGACGAGAATAATCCTCTTCTTGTCGAAACAAACGAACGGTCCTCGACTAATATCGTTACTCGCACAATCAACCTTAAAATGAAATACATTTTACTCAATAATGTATTCGTATAATCATTAATATAGGATTAGTAAGACGACACCCTACAATCCCTTAGAATAGTTCTCTATCTCAAAATCTCGAAGTCTTATGCCAAGAATTCTTTTTACCTTATTACAACCATAAAATTGGTTTACAATACTTTTACCAAATGTTCACATGATTCTCCATAAATTAGAATTCTATCAAGAATATGTTGAATAACCAATTATGATGTTAAGATCGTCTTATGATGATTAAACTTTCCAAAACATTAAAATGTTGGAAGGACAAAATCTGCACAATTATATTCATCCATCTCTCATCTAAGTTGAATATTAAGTTTACAACAAGATTATTAGTTATGAGATTACACCATATTCATGAAGGTTATCAAAATCATTCTTTACAAAGCTGGAAGGTCCATTAACATCATTTACGAATTCATCATCTATCTAGTATGATGATCAAAACATTCTATGTTCTCAATACATTAGATTAATGAAAAGTTATTGTTGTTTCTACAAATATCCTTATCCATTTCAAAGTCTTGCTGCGCTAAAACATAAGGAGATTATAATTCTTAAGAAATCTGAGCAAGAGGACATCCTTCTACTTCTAACATTGCCAAGTTCTTCCCAAGGTAAGTGAAAACTTAAAATGGAATTTAATCACTTTATGATAACAATTCTATTGGTTCAATCCAACTATGGTGAAGTTAACTGATTCAAAGGTGTTCTACTGAGCTAAATTCGTCCAGCAAGAAGAACATGATAGTTACAACATGGTTAAAATCACTATATCATCAAGAACACATCCATCTCAAACCCTCATTTATCATATTCATCAAAAGTGTGAAAAAGGTTGGATTAAAACTATGTTTTACTTGATTAATCTAACTCTAGGTGAAGTATAATTCGTTACTAACATCAACATATGAAAACAATACAGAGAAGAAAGTACACCTACCTCCAGAAACGAAGAACAACCTCAATGCTACGAGAAAGTACACTCCAAGCTCAAGAACACCTTCTAATCTTCAAGGAAATGAGATCCACTCCAAGATTTAAGGCTTAAAAGCAAGTTGGAGGAGGTTGATATCGGTTTGGGAGTGCAGAGGGACGATATATGGAGAGAGAATCGGTTTAGAGTTGTGAAGAAAGGAAAAACAGGCTGGTCCTATAAATAGACTGTGTAGACTTAGCGCACGCTATCGGGAAGCTTTAGCATACGCTAACACAATTACGTATGCTATCCGGTTAATATTACGTATGTAAGCGGCATACAGTGGCTATTGTCTTGAAACTCCAGGCCATTAGCGCACGCTAATTAAAAGGGGCTACGCACGCTAATAAAATTTGACTCTGGCCGACACGACAGCTCAGCCGTCACCCACATGCATGCCAACGGATAAAAGGTTCACGTGTTGAAGTCAATAGATGTCAGATTCCTTCTTAGCGTACGCAACAGATAAGGCATTACGTACGTTAAATCACGAGTTTAGCGTACACTAGTTAAGCTACGTAGCGTACGCTACACCAACAGAAATAGTTCAAAAAAATGCAACTCTCTAATTAACATCGAATCATTAAGTATGAGATGAAATAACAACGATATGAAGCTCAAATATATAGTACCTCAACATAATACTAAATGCAACGATCCACGATAATCGATTTATCCGAATATACAACGACAGATAAAAAATGAAAAATTACAGTCGGATATTACATACTCCCCCCCTTAAAAAGAGTTTCGTCCTCGAAACTAAGGGGTAAATAACTCAGGGTATCTCGCTCGCATACTATCCTCGGTTTCCCACGTAGCCTCCTCGACTCCGTGTCGTGACCACTGAACCTTCAGTAGGGGGATCATCTTGTTCCGCAATTGCTTGATCCTCTTCTCGAGTATCCACACAGGACGCTCCTCGTACGAATGATCCTCCGCTAATTAAATCTCTTCGAACTGAAGTACAAGGCTCGGATCAGCAACATATTTCCTCAACTAGGATACATGAAACACATTGTGAATTCGACTCAAAGCCGGTGGCAAAGCCACTCGATAGGCCAGATCACCTACACGTTCCAAAACCTCAAACGGCCCAATGTACCTCGGGCTCAGCTTGCCCCTCTTCCCGAAACGAAAAACACCTCGGGTAGAAGACACCTTCATTAACACATGGTCACCAATCTCGAACTCAAGCGGTCGTCGATGGTGGTCAGCATAGGACTTCTGTCGACTTTGAGCCGTTAACAACCGACTCCTAATCAAAGTGATCTTCTCACGGGATGCTAATAACATATCGGGTTCCGTACCCAGAGATTCTGACAGTTCATCCCAACACAAAGGGGACCTACAACGATGGCCATACAATGCCTCATACGGTGCCATATGAATCGAAGCGTGCCAACTATTATTATAAGTGAATTCCACCAAAGGTAGTTGGGCTTCCCAATCGTCCTTCCAATCAAGAGCACCTGCTCTCAACATATCCTCTAGAGTCTGGATGGTTCTCTCAGACTGACCATCGGTCTGAGGATGAAAAGCCGTACTGAAATTCAACTGCGTACCCATCGCACGATGAACTGCCTTCCAGAAATGCGACACGAATCACCCGTCCGGGTCCGATACAATACTCTTGGGGGTACCATGTAATCTCACAATTTCCTTAATAAATAAATGGGCCAATCTCTCGGGACCCCACGTGTCCTTAATCTCCAAGAAGTGGGCTGATTTGGTCAGTCGGTCCACAATCACCCAAATCGTATTCATTCCTCGACGACTCGTCGGCAAGATAGTGATAAAATCTATCGATATATCCTCCCATTTCCACTCAGTAATCGGGAGCGGTTTCAGCATTCCTGCGGGTCGCTGGTGCTCAATCTTAACTTGCTGACAGGTTAAACATCTCGAAACGAATTCGGCAACTTCACGTTTCATATTCCCCCACCAATAATTATGCTTCAGATCCTTATACATCTTGCTAGATCCCAGGTGAATAGAGTACGGGGTAGCATGGGCTTCTCTCATGACAGAGTTCCTCAACCCTTCGTCTGCGGGTACACAAACTCGATTTCTAAAGCGTATCAATCCATCCTCGTGGATCACGAATCCAGGGGCTTTCCCTTGAGTTACCTCATCCCAAACTTGAGATAAGAATGGGTCCGTAATTTGCTTCGATTTGATCATATCGTTAAGAGACGAAGAAATCTCAAGTGTGCAAAGTTGTCCCTGAACACGTTGTAACCAAACTTCAATTTCTGGCCTCATATGATCTAACTGCAACTCTCTCTGTGCTGTCAAGCGGCTCAGCATCTGCTCCTGCACTGTCTTGCGGCTCAAAGCGTTGGCAACCACATTTGCTTTGCCCGGATGAAAAAGGATCTCGATATCATAGTACTTGATTAATTCTAGCCACCTTTTATGCCTCATGTTCAACTCCTTCTGAGTAAAAATGTACTTTAGGCTCTTGTGGTCAGTAAAGATCTGGCAGGTAACTCCATACAGATAGTGACGCCAAATTTTCAAAGCAATCACCACGGCTGCTAACTCCAAGTCATGGGTCGGATAGTTAACTTCATAGGGTCTCAATTGTCTCGATGCATAGGCAATCACTTTCCCTTCCTGTATGAGAACACATCCAAGGACCTGTCTCGACGCGTCACTATACACCACGAATCCTTCCGTTCCTTTTGGTAAGACCAAAACAGGTGCCGAAATCAATCGACTCTTGAGCTCATCAAAACTTTGCTGGCATGCTTCTGACCACAAATACTTCTATCCTTCCGCAGTAAGCTAGTCATCGGCTGCGCAATTTTAGAAAATCCTTCTACGAACCGCCGGTAGTAACCTGCTAGGCCGAGAAAACTACGAACTTCCTTCACGTTCTTCCGTGATAGCCAATCCCAAATGGCTTCCGTCTTTTGTGGGTCCACTCTCACCCTTTCAGCTGATATCACATGCCCAAGATAGATAACCTCAGGCATCTAGAATTCACATTTAGAAAACTTCCCATAAAGCTGTTCCCGCCTCAATGCATCGAGAACTTGGTGGAGACGACGCTCGTGCTCTTCGTGTTCACGAGAGTAAGTCAGAATATCGTCAATAAAAACGACCACAAAGCGATCCAGATAGTTAATAAAAACTCGATTCATCAACTCCATGAATACCGCCGGTGCATTAGTCAATCCAAATGGCATCACCACGAACTCATAATGCCCATAGTGAGTACGAAAGGCTGTCTTTGAAATGTCAGACTCTCGAATCCTCAACTGATGATAACCAGATCTCAAGTCGATCTTAGAAAACACGGCAGCTCCCTGAAGTTGATCCAATAGATCATCAATACGAGGCAAAGGATACTTGTTCTTGATGGTTACTCTGTTCAGCTCACGGTAATCAATGCATAAACGTAGAGATCCATCCTTCTTTCGTACAAATAACACGGGTGCTCCCCAAGGGGACGTACTAGGTCGAATATAGCCTTTTTCAGTCAACTCCTCAAGCTAGTTCTTCAATTCCTGCATCTCAGTCGGAGCCATACGATACGGTGCTTTTGAAAGCGGGGATGTACCTGGCTCTAACTCAATAATAAACTCCACGTCACGATGAGGTGGTAAGCCTGGCAACTCCTCTGGAAATACGTCTGGGTAGTCTCAGACTACCGGAATGTCGGCCAATTCAAGTGGTCGATCAGCTATTTGGTCATGTAGGACCAATAACCAATACACCCTTGATTAAGCAGTTTCACTGCTTTCATAGCACTGATGACTCTCCCGGAATGACTGGGATTATCACCTCGAAAAATACACTCGAAACCATCATCCGAAGTGACGGTTACCATCCGCTTGCGGACACTGAGTATGGCATCATGACGATCCATCCAATCGATACCCAAGATTATATCATCCTTAGGTAAATCGACTATAATCAGATTTGACAACCACTCACGGTCGTTCATACGAATCGGACAGTCCTGGACTTCATGATTCCCAATAATTCTTCTACCATAGGGTAGACCAATCACATAGGGCTCGCAATTGATAACATGGTCTAGAGGCAAACAACTCAAACAAGAAGTAGATATAAAAGAGTGTGAAGCACCGGTATCAAAAAAAACACACACCGGCTGAGAGTGGATCTCGAGTATACCTGCAATCATGATGGCCTCGGGATCGTCAGCTTTCTTTATTTCGTAAATCCTGGGTTTCGCAGCTCCGGCACCAGGTGTACCACTTTGATTCCCACGGCCTATTCCCTTATTCCCCCCAGTGGTCTGATAGGAAGCGGACGGAGGTGCCCGGTTCTGGACAGAGGACTGAACTGGATTATGAGATGCTACTGGTTCATGTCCGGGCCCACTCCTGCAAAAACGAGCACGGTGACCATTCTTTCCACAAGTATGGCATGTGATGGCAGGCTTTGGGCATTTGAAGTTGACATGCCCCTGGTCTCCACAGTTATGACACACCACGGACGAGGGAACCGCTCGAAAGTGCGATCCGGCTGGCTTCGATGCCATGTGTGGTCGATCAGAAGGGTTTGGCAATGACTGGGGCTTCCTGAATGTCCCCCGATTACTCTCAGTCTGGTTCTGGTTCCTGGATCTTTTGTTGTTGGACTGTGGTTGCTTCTTAGAAATCTCCTTCGCGGTGATCTCGTATTCCAGAGCCTTCTCAATGAACTCTGTCAGGGTCGTACAGTGGTGATTTAACAGCTGCATTCTCATTCGGGGTTTAAGCCTCTTGAGAAAGTTTTTGATCTTATCATCCTATGTTCGGATAATTGTCGTGGCGAAAGGAAGAAGTGCCTGAAATTTCTCGGAAACAGATAATACATCATCGTCTTCAGACGGGTCGGTGTTCAGCAGTTCTGACAGTTTGGCCTCACGGAGTGGCCCTGGATAATAACGGTCTAGCATGAGGTTTTTAAATTCCTCCCAAGTATAAACACCATCAGTTGGCCTCACGGAAAGCCACCAGGTATGAGCACCTTTGCTAAGATAGTAAGCTGCTATAGAGACGTGGTTCTCTTTCGGGCAGTCCACCATTTCGAAAAGTTTCTCAAAATGCTCGATCCAATGCACGATGTCAGCAGGCTCAGAGGAGCTTTCGAAGGTCGGAGGTCGCTGGCGAGAGATGTCGCTGATGATCCGACTCACGGGTCCGCCAAGCACAGAAGGAGGATGAGGGCCCTATTGCTAGCCAGTAGTGGACCTCTGCATAGCTTCCATTAATTGACCCATCTGGGTCATCTGAGTCATCATACCCTGCATCACAATGTAAGGATCGACACACGCATCCTCACGCCCACTTTGGTGCGATTGGTCCCTAGAAGGTGAACCACTGTCTGCGGAACTTTGATCCACATTCGCGCGTCTGTTGGCTCGAGGTATCGGGATTCGTCCCCTTCCGCGGCCTCGTCCCCCTCTGCCACGACCTCTTAGATTCCTTTCCATACTGAAAGAATCAATCATAATGATAATCATAAGTACAGTTCAAGATACTATTCAAAAATTCATGCTAAGTCAATAGCAACAAGGGATCACATATTTAAGGAAACGGTTCACAATTAATTATCGATGCCACGAATGTCGCACCAAATATTAGATCGATGTCAAGTCGAACAATTTCAATCATATAATCAATCCAGCATTTATCTCAAATTATTAATCAGATAAATCCTGTCACAAATCCTCGAAATAACAAGATCAACAAGGAGATCCATTCCGATATCAATATCATGCCAGTAATTAAATCATGGCTCATAAAGTACATACCTTATTTGGCTCGTAGGGTCAGGCGCTTGCATAGGTCACATGTGACACGAAGGTCTCTTGATACTAGTTCATTTCACAATGACTCATAAAAAGAAAACAACTCTCTGATACCATCTTCTGTAACACCCCAAAAAAGCGGCTATTACAGTGCCATGGATCCCACACTGGTACCCACCAGGTGATATCCAAAAACAGATTAAATAAGTATTACTTGTGGTACCGAACCACAATGAATAGTCATTACTCTGATTAGGAGTTTATTAAAAATATGGCCAACGGCATTATAATACACAGGATCCAAAAGAAACAAGTATAAACCATATGGGGATGGAAAATACTTCAAATACCACTATAACCAGATAGAAATATAAATGAAGCGGAAATATAATAACATAACACAGGTTAACATAACCGGACAACAAAAGATTTGGGGGCCCCGAACTAGTATCCTCCGAACCCTTCGCCGTCAACATGCTCTTCCAGTGCCTTGCCTTTACCTCGACCAAAAATACAATACAAGTATTTCGCCCAAAACAAAGGGTCAGATATACATGATAGTTAATTCTTCCGACATTATATAATTCACATATATAGATCTCAAGGAAAAACATCCTGACTATCATACCCCTCGGGCGTATGAAACAATCAGTCACAAACCGTCGAACACATCCAATTACATATGGACTATGAATGATTAACAATATGGCTCAAAGATGGACATCACAATATGCCCGATCCGGAAATATGTCAGTGCACATGTCCACCCCGTATATGGAATCCAGGATATACGTGGGACAATGTACCTAATTAGCCTCACGAACTACGTCTCGTGTGCACAGTCCAATACGGAATAATATCCACGCATGACTATATATGTGCCTGGCTAAAAATCCTACACAATAACCAATCGGAACGCAGATATGATTCCGGATATGTCACGATACAACATGACAACGAATTCAATAAATCATATATCCGATTAAGGATCAAGAAAAACTCACCGAAGTGAAAGTAAAGACCAACGAGATCAACGATTCGAAGCGACGTACTTGGGAATGCAACACAATGACGAAAACGGAATAATGTCAATGACAATGTCAAATCACGACAAACATTAGATAAACAGTTCATACACATGAAATGTATAACCATCACAAGAATCTAATCATCATTATAACCAAGCAAGATAACTTGCCTCAATACGGAGACAAGAATAATCCTCTTCTTGTCGAAACGAACGGTCCTCGACTAATATCGTTACTCGCACAATCAACCTTAAATGAAATACATTTTACTCAATAATGTATTCGTATAATCATTAATATAGGATTAGTAAGACGACACCCTACAATCCCTTAGAATAGTTCTCTATCTCAAAATATCGAAGTCTTATGCCAATAATTCTTTTTACCTTATTAAAACCATAAAATCGGTTTACAATACTTTTACCAAATGTTCACATGATTCTTCATAAATTAGAATTCTATCAAGAACATGTTGAATAACCAATTATGATGTTAAGATCATCTTATGATGATTAAACTTTCCAAAACATTAAAATGTTGGAAGGACAAAATCTACACAATTATATTCATCCATCTCTCATCTAAGTTGAATATTAAGTTTACAACAAGATTATTAGTTATGAGATTACACCATATTCATGAAGGTTATCAAAATTATTCTTTACAAAGCTGGAAGATCCGTTAACATCATTTACGAATTCATCATCAATCTAGTATGATGATCAAAACATTCTAAGTTCTCAACACATTAGATTAATGAAAAGTTATTGTTGTTTTCACAAATATCCTTATCCATTTCAAAGTCTTGCTGAGCTAAAACATAAGGAGATTATAATTCTTAAGAAATCTGAGCAAGAGGACATCCTTCTACTTCTAACATTGCCAAGTTCTTCACAAGGTAAGTGAAAACTTAAAATGGCGTTTAATAACTTTATGATAACAATTCTATTGGTTAAATCCAACTATGGTGAAGTTAACTGATTCAAAGGTGTTCTACTGAGCTAAATTCATCCAGCAAGAAGAGCATGATAATTACAACATGGTTAAAATCACTATATCATCAAGAACACATCCATCTCAAACCCTCATTTATCATATTCATCAAAAGTGTTAAAAGGGTTGGATTAAAACTATGTTTTACTTGATTAATCTAACTCTAGGTGAAGTATAATTCGTTACTAACATCAACATATGAAAACAATACAGAGAAGAAAGTACACCTACCTCCAGAAACGAAGAACAACCTCAATGCTACAAGAAAGTACACTCCAAGCTCAAGAACACCTCCTAATCTTCAAGGAAATGAGCTCCACTCCAAGATTTAAGGTTTAAAAGCAAGTTGGAGGAGGTTGATATCGGTTTGGTAGTGCAGAGGGACGATATATGGAGACAGAATCGGTTTAGAGTTGTGAAGAAACGAAAAACAGGTTAGTCCTATAAATAGACTGTGCACACTTAGCGCACGCTATCGGTAAGCTTTAGCGTACGCTAACACATTTACGTATGCTATCCGGTTAATATTACATACGTAAGTGTAATACCCGCAATTTCGGATTTCGGTGATTTTCTTATTTTGGTGGGAGTCCGTTTTGACGACTCGCTCATTACCGTTTCATCATTTCGAGAATGATTAATTCTGCATTTTTTGTCATCCGAGTTCGTTTCGGTATCGTTTTGTTGAGTTTCGTGTTCTTAAGCGGTTTTTCCGCACTTGAGTTCGATTCTTGCGAATCTCGTCCGAAACTATTGTTTCGAGTTTCTCGTAAGTTCATTTAATGTTATTATTCTTGTTGCGAGCTTTGGTTTGGTGTTTCGATCGTGTATTGTGTATTTCAGACGTTTTGGGCCATTTTCGTAATTTCCAAAAGTTTGGGGTAATTACCTTCCGTTGTCGAATTTCGAGCCTTCGGGTGGTCGTAATCGTGTGTTCTCTTAGTGCTCGAATGTGTCTTTGCGAGTACTTCGTAACTGTATCTTCGATTCATATTCAGATTCGGGTTTCGGGGTCGTCTGGGCCGTCGGAGTTGGTCCCGGCCGAGTCATGGCCGGGCGATGCAGGCTCAGGCGATCGCCGAGTTACGGCCGGTAGTGCTCGGCAGTTACGTACATAAGGCCGGTTACGTACGTAATGCTGCCGGCATTTCTAGGCAGTGAGTCGACCATGGCCGGTTACGTACGTAAGCCATAGCCGGTTACGTACGTAAGGCGGCCGACAGGCAGCCTATTTAAGGCCCTGCAGACGGTTTTCACCATTTTTCTCATTCTTCTCCTTCTCTTCCACGGCTGTAGGTGTGGTTATCATGGAGAGATGTTTTTGGACAATCAATCCATGAAGTCTTGGAGTTCATATCATCAATCATCCATCCTATAACATCCTTTGATCGAGCGAATCAGGTCAGATTTTCTAGAAATCTAGTTTTGGGGAATTTGGGTGTTTTGGTTGTTTTCATCCGTTTAATCTGATTTAACTTAGGATTGTGATGGATTGATGATTATTTAGATGTATTATATCATTTCCCTTGTTATTCCATGGTTGGATCGTATCGATTCGTTGTTTTGGTCGAGTTCTTGATCGACGCCTTGAAGGTGTCCGGTAGAATGTCATAGAGGGGTTTTCGGACGTTCTACGATTATTCTTCCTCGTATGATCATTGATTTATTAACTATATGATGTTAGGGTCGAGTTTCTTGCGAAGAAACCGTGTTGAACCCTTCCGTTTGTTGTCGTCTTCCTTTCCGATAGCATCGAGCGTTCTGAAGCTTCCCGGTTGAGCCGTGTTCGTCGGAATACTTGCATGCCGATTTCGAGGCAAGTACCTTGTCCATATAATTCTTGTTTTATGGATACGATAATTAGTGATCGTCTAAATGTGGTTGTTTGGTCGTTTGAATTGAACTTTCAAAAGATTCGGTTTAGCCTTGTTAAAGGCTTGTTTTCAAAACGCGGGTGTTTTGTGAATGGTGTGGTTTGTGAATTACTATGTTAATTCTATGGATATGTTTGTTGTTGATGTTGCACTTGATATTGCGTGTGGACGTATATGGTTTCATTTCGGTGCGTTGTGGTTTGACGTGGTGTTTTGCTAAGTGTTTGATGCCTCTGGGTGAATTGTTTATCTATATGTGTTATATTGTGCTGTGTGTGAATGTATGGATGTGGGTGGGGCATAGGGTGGCACATGGCATGCGATCATGTGGCCAAGATGCAACAAGCGATTGATCCAACCGTGAGAGCCTAATAAAAACTATGGTGACACATGGCATGCGATCATGTGGTCAGGATGCAACAAGTGATTGCTCCAACCGTGAGCGCCAAAGATAATCTACGGTGGCACATGGCATGCGATCATGTGGCCAGGATGCAACAAGTGATTGATCCAACCGTGAGATGTTGTGACTTTTGCTTCTCTAGCCAGCTCGGGAGGGTCCTTCGAGGCCTCGAGTGGGATTCGTGGCTTTGTCCCGGTCCTAGGTGACGTGATGTTGCTTGATTATTTCGCTAGCCAGCTCGGGAGCGTCCTTCGAGGCCTCGAGTGGGATTTGTGGCTTCGTCCCGGTCCTAGGCGATGCTTGTGCATGATTACGTTGTGTTGATTTTATGTTCGTCGAGGACACGTGATATGGGTTCTGACCCTGTGAATTGTTGTCGGTTTTCTATTTGTGAAAACAAAACCTTTGGGCTATGACCCCTGTTGATTTTTGGAAAGATAAGGATTTGATAATCCTACGTTGTTTTCTATTAAAACTCCCGAGGGTATTTTAAACCATTTTACAAACCGTTCTCATTATTTGTGATCTTTCGGATTTGGAAAGTTTTACTCAAACTCTTGACTCGGGAAGTATTCGTTTCGTTGTATTTGAATCTTTGAGAATTCCTGATTATTGTTATCTTTGGAACTTGAATTATATGGCTCGTATTTGCACTTGTACTTGCACTAGTAAAATTGTGGAATTTTGCTTACCCCCGAGTAAACGGGGGGTGGATAACTGTATTGCATTCAGGTTTCAGGGAGCGTGGCACAGGGTCGGCATGAAGGATGATGAAAGATGATCAATACTAATCACATGAGGACCCGCACATTGTTCTTTTGGTTCAGTTGTATTTCTTTTCCACTGCAGTATTTTTCCCAGTTGTACGGGAGTTTATTATATTTTGACCCCTGCGTGGGCATGTATTGGAATTGAGTTGTACGTTATTATTGAAAGACCAAATCGGTCTACTGAGTCGTTATAGCCTTAAAGGCATTATTGAGTTGTTCAATGTTGTTACCAGCCATAGCCAGTTACGTACGTAATGCTGCCGGACTTTCTAGGCAGTGAGTCGGCCATGGCCGGTTACGTACGTAAGCCATAGCCGGTTACGTACGTAAGGCGGCCGACAGGCAGCCTATTTAAGGCCCTGCAGACGGTTTTCACCATTTTTCTCATTCTTCTCCTTCTCTTCCACGGCTGGAGGTGTGGTTATCATGGAGAGATGTTTTTGTACAATCAATCCATGAAGTCTTGGAGTTCATATCATCAATCATCCATCCTATAACATCCTTTGATCGAGCGAATCAGGTGAGATTTTCTAGAAATCTAGTTTTGGGGAATTTGGGTGTTTTGGTTGTTTTCATCCGTTTAATCTGATTTAACTTAGGATTGTGATGGATTGATGATTATTTAGATGTATTATATCATTTCCCTTGTTATTCCATGGTTGGATCGTATCGATTCTTTGTTTTGGTCGAGTTCTTGATCGACGCCTTGAAGGTGTCCGGTAGAATGTCATAGAGGGGTTTTCGGACGTTCTACAATTATTCTTCCTCGTATGATCATTGATTTATTAACTATATGATGTTAGGGTCGAGTTTCTTGCGAAGAAACCGTGTTGAACCCTTCCATTTGTTGTCATCTTCCTTTCCGATAGCATCGGGCGTTCTGAAGCTTCCCGGTTGAGCCGTGTTCGTCGGAATACTTGCGTGCCGATTTCGAGGCAAGTACCTTGTCCATATAATTCTTGTTTTATGGATACGATAATTAGTGATCGTCTAAATGTGGTTGTTTGGTCGTTTGAATTGAACTTTCAAAAGATTCGGTTTAGCCTTGTTAAAGGCTTGTTTTCAAAACGCGGGTGTTTTGTGAATGGTGTGGTTTGTGAATGACTATGTTAATTCTATGGATATGTTTGTTGTTGATGTTGCACTTGATATTGCGCGTGGACGTATATGGTTTCATTTCGGGGCGTTGTGGTTTGACGTGGTGTTTTGCTAAGTGTTTGATGCCTCTGGGTGAATTGTTTATCTATATGTGTTATATTGTGCTGTGTGTGAATGTATGGATGTGGGTGGGGCATAGGGTGGCACATGGCATGCGATCATGTGGCCAAGATGCAACAAGCGATTGATCCAACCGTGAGAGCCTAATAAAAACTACGGTGACACATGGCATGCGATCATGTGGTCAGGATGCAACAAGTGATTGCTCCAACCGTGAGCGCCAAAGATAATCTACGGTGGCACATGGCATGCGATCATGTGGCCAGGATGCAACAAGTGATTGATCCAACCGTGAGATGTTGTGACTTTTGCTTCTCTAGCCAGCTCGGGAGGGTCCTTCGAGGCCTCGAGTGGGATTCGTGGCTTTGTCCCGGTCCCAGGTGACGTGATGTTGCTTGATTATTTCGCTAGCCAGCTCGGGAGGGTCCTTCGAGGCCTCAAGTGGGATTTGTGGCTTCGTCCCGGTCCTAGGCGATGCTTGTGTGTGATTACGTTGTGTTGATTTTATGTTCGTCGAGGACACGTGATATGGGTTCTGACACTGTGAATTGTTGTCGGTTTTCTATTTGTGAAAATAAAACCTTTGGGCTATGACCCCTGTTGATTTTTGGAAAGATAAGGATTTGATAATCCTAAGTTGTTTTCTATTAAAACTCCCGAGGGTATTTTAAACCATTTTACAAACCGTTCTCGTTATTTGTGATCTTTCGGATTTGGAAAGTTTTACTCAAACTCTTGACTCGGGAAGTATTCGTTTCGTTGTATTTGAGTCTTTGAGAATTCCTGATTATTGTTATCTTTGGAACTTGAATTATATGGCTCGTATTTGCACTTGTACTTGCACTAGCAAAACTGTGGAATTTTGCTAACCCCCGAGTAATCGGGGGGTGGATGACTGTATTGCATTCAGGTATCAGGGAGCGTGGCACATGGTCGGCATGAAGGATGATGAAAGATGATCAATACTAATCACATGAGGACCCGTACATTGTTCTTTTGGTTCAGTTGTATTTCTTTTCCACTGCAGTATTTTTCCTAGTTGTACGGGAGTTTATTGTATTTTGACCCCTGCGTGGGCATGTATTGGAATTGAGTTGTACGTTATTATTGAAAGACCAAATCGGTCTACTGAGTCGTTATAGCCTTAAAGGCATTATTGAGTTGTTCAATGTTGTTACCAGCCATAGCCGGTTACGTACGTAATGCTGCCGGCATTTCTAGGCAGTGAGTCGGCCATGGCCGATTACGTACGTAAGCCATAGCCGGTTACGTACGTAAGGTGGCCGACAGGCAGCCTATTTAAGGCCCTGCAGACGGTTTTCACCATTTTTCTCATTCTTCTCCTTCTCTTCCACGGCTGGAGGTGTGGTTATCATGGAGAGATGTTTTTGGACAATCAATCCATGAAGTCTTGGAGTTCATATCATCAATCATCCATCCTATAACATCCTTTGATCGAGCGAATCAGGTCAGATTTTCTAGAAATCTAGTTTTGGGGAATTTGGGTGTTTTGGTTGTTTTCATCCGTTTAATCTGATTTAACTTAGGATTGTGATGGATTGATGATTATTTAGATGTATTATATCATTTTCCTTGTTATTCCATGGTTGGATCGTATCGATTCGTTGTTTTGGTCGAGTTCTTGATCGATGCCTTGAAGGTGTCCGGTAGAATGTCATAGAGGGGTTTTCGGACGTTCTACGATTATTCTTCCTCGTATGATCATTGATTTATTAACTATATGATGTTAGGGTCGAGTTTCTTGCGAAGAAACCGTGTTGAACCCTTCCGTTTGTTGTCGTCTTCCTTTCCGATAGCATCGGGCATTCTGAAGCTTCCCGGTTGAGCCGTGTTCGTCGGAATACTTGCGTGCCGATTTCGAGGCAAGTACCTTGTCCATATAATTCTTGTTTTATGGATACGATAATTAGTGATCGTCTAAATGTGGTTGTTTGGTCGTTTGAATTGAACTTTCAAAAGATTCGGTTTAGCCTTGTTAAAGGCTTGTTTTCAAAACGCGGGTGTTTTGTGAATGGTGTGGTTTGTGAATGACTATGTTAATTCTATGGATATGTTTGTTGTTGATGTTGCACTTGATATTGCGTGTGGACGTATATGGTTTCATTTCGGGGCGTTGTGGTTTGACGTGGTGTTTTGCTAAGTGTTTGATGCCTCTGGGTGAATTGTTTATCTATATGTGTTATATTGTGCTGTGTGTGAATGTATGGATGTGGGTGGGGCATAGGGTGGCACATGGCATGCGATCATGTGGCCAAGATGCAACAAGCGATTGATCCAACCGTGAGAGCCTAATAAAAACTACGGTGACACATGGCATGCGATCATGTGGTCAGGATGCAACAAGTGATTGCTCCAACCGTGAGCGCCAAAGATAATCTACGGTGGCACATGGCATGCGATCATGTGGCCAGGATGCAACAAGTGATTGATCCAACCGTGAGATGTTG
Organism: Orobanche coerulescens; assembly: GCA_033398695.1. Taxonomy (NCBI): domain Eukaryota; kingdom Viridiplantae; phylum Streptophyta; class Magnoliopsida; order Lamiales; family Orobanchaceae; genus Orobanche; species Orobanche coerulescens. The sequence goes on from CM065810.1 coordinate 129,774,722, forward strand.
TGACTTTTGCTTCTCTAGCCAGCTCGGGAGGGTCCTTCGAGGCCTCGAGTGGGATTCGTGGCTTTGTCCCGGTCCCAGGTGACGTGATGTTGCTTGATTATTTCGCTAGCCAGCTCGGGAGGGTCCTTCGAGGCCTCAAGTGGGATTTGTGGCTTCGTCCCGGTCCTAGGCGATGCTTGTGTGTGATTACGTTGTGTTGATTTTATGTTCGTCGAGGACACATGATATGGGTTCTGACACTGTGAATTGTTGTCGGTTTTCTATTTGTGAAAATAAAACCTTTGGGCTATGACCCCTGTTGATTTTTGGAAAGATAAGGATTTGATAATCCTAAGTTGTTTTCTATTAAAACTCCCGAGGGTATTTTAAACCATTTTACAAACCGTTCTCGTTATTTGTGATCTTTCGGATTTGGAAAGTTTTACTCAAACTCTTGACTCGGGAAGTATTCGTTTCGTTGTATTTGAGTCTTTGAGAATTCCTGATTATTGTTATCTTTGGAACTTGAATTATATGGCTCGTATTTGCACTTGTACTTGCACTAGCAAAACTGTGGAATTTTGCTAACCCCCGAGTAATCGGGGGGTGGATGACTGTATTGCATTCAGGTATCAGGGAGCGTGGCACATGGTCGGCATGAAGGATGATGAAAGATGATCAATACTAATCACATGAGGACCCGTACATTGTTCTTTTGGTTCAGTTGTATTTCTTTTCCACTGCAGTATTTTTCCTAGTTGTACGGGAGTTTATTGTATTTTGACCCCTGCGTGGGCATGTATTGGAATTGAGTTGTACGTTATTATTGAAAGACCAAATCGGTCTACTGAGTCGTTATAGCCTTAAAGGCATTATTGAGTTGTTCAATGTTGTTACCAGCCATAGCCGGTTACGTACGTAATGCTGCCGGCATTTCTAGGCAGTGAGTCGGCCATGGCCGATTACGTACGTAAGCCATAGCCGGTTACGTACGTAAGGTGGCCGACAGGCAGCCTATTTAAGGCCCTGCAGACGGTTTTCACCATTTTTCTCATTCTTCTCCTTCTCTTCCACGGCTGGAGGTGTGGTTATCATGGAGAGATGTTTTTGGACAATCAATCCATGAAGTCTTGGAGTTCATATCATCAATCATCCATCCTATAACATCCTTTGATCGAGCGAATCAGGTCAGATTTTCTAGAAATCTAGTTTTGGGGAATTTGGGTGTTTTGGTTGTTTTCATCCGTTTAATCTGATTTAACTTAGGATTGTGATGGATTGATGATTATTTAGATGTATTATATCATTTTCCTTGTTATTCCATGGTTGGATCGTATCGATTCGTTGTTTTGGTCGAGTTCTTGATCGATGCCTTGAAGGTGTCCGGTAGAATGTCATAGAGGGGTTTTCGGACGTTCTACGATTATTCTTCCTCGTATGATCATTGATTTATTAACTATATGATGTTAGGGTCGAGTTTCTTGCGAAGAAACCGTGTTGAACCCTTCCGTTTGTTGTCGTCTTCCTTTCCGATAGCATCGGGCGTTCTGAAGCTTCCCGGTTGAGCCGTGTTCGTCGGAATACTTGCGTGCCGATTTCGAGGCAAGTACCTTGTCCATATAATTCTTGTTTTATGGATACGATAATTAGTGATCGTCTAAATGTGGTTGTTTGGTCGTTTGAATTGAACTTTCAAAAGATTCGGTTTAGCCTTGTTAAAGGCTTGTTTTCAAAACGCGGGTGTTTTGTGAATGGTGTGGTTTGTGAATGACTATGTTAATTCTATGGATATGTTTGTTGTTGATGTTGCACTTGATATTGCGTGTGGACGTATATGGTTTCATTTCGGTGCGTTGTGGTTTGACGTGGTGTTTTGCTAAGTGTTTGATGCCTCTAGGTGAATTGTTTATCTATATGTGTTATATTGTGCTGTGTGTGAATGTATGGATGTGGGTGGGGCATAGGGTGGCACATGGCATGCGATCATGTGGCCAAGATGCAACAAGCGATTGATCCAACCGTGAGAGCCTAATAAAAACTACGGTGACACATGGCATGCGATCATGTGGTCGGGATGCAACAAGTGATTGCTCCAACCGTGAGCGCCAAAGATAATCTACGGTGGCACATGGCATGCGATCATGTGGCCAGGATGCAACAAGTGATTGATCCAACCGTGAGATGTTGTGACTTTTGCTTCTCTAGCCAGCTCGGTAGGGTCCTTCGAGGCCTCGAGTGGGATTCGTGGCTTTGTCCCGGTCCTAGGTGACGTGATGTTGCTTGATTATTTCGCTAGCCAGCTCGGGAGGGTCCTTCGAGGCCTCGAGTGGGATTTGTGGCTTCGTCCTGGTCCTAGGCGATGCTTGTGCGTGATTACGTTGTGTTGATTTTATATTCATCGAGGACACGTGATGTGGGTTCTGACCCTGTGAATTGTTGTCGGTTTTCTATTTGTGAAAACAAAACCTTTGGGCTATGACCCCTGTTGATTTTTGGAAAGATAAGGATTTGATAATCCTAAGTTGTTTTCTATTAAAACTCCCGAGGGTATTTTAAACCATTTTACAAACCGTTCTCGTTATTTGTGATCTTTCGGATTTGGAAAGTTTTACTCAAACTCTTGACTCGGGAAGTATTCGTTTCGTTGTATTTGAGTCTTTGAGAATTCCTGATTATTGTTATCTTTGGAACTTGAATTATATGGCTCGTATTTGCACTTGTACTTGCACTAGCAAAACTGTGGAATTTTGCTAACCCCCGAGTAATCGGGGGGTGGATGACTGTATTGCATTCAGGTATCAGGGAGCGTGGCACATGGTCGGCATGAAGGATGATGAAAGATGATCAATACTAATCACATGAGGACCCGTACATTGTTCTTTTGGTTCAGTTGTATTTCTTTTCCCTTTGCGGTATTTTCCTAGTTATACGGGAGTTTATTGTATTTTGACCTGCGTGGGCATGTATTGGAATTGAGTTATGCGTTATTATTGAAAGACCAAATCGGTCTCTTGAGTCGTTATAGCCTTAAAGGCATTATTGAGTTGTTCAATGTTGTTACCGGCCATGGCGGTTAAATGCGTATCTTTGCCCGGCATTTCTAGGCGATGAGTCGGCCATGGCGATTACGTGCGTAAGCCATAGCCGATTACGTCGTAAGGTGGCCGGCGGCTTTATTTAAGGCCCCGCAGACGGTTTTCACCATTTTCTCATTCTTCTCCTTCTCTTCCACATTTGGAGGTGTGGTTATCATGGAGAGATGTTTTTGGACAATCAATCCATGAAGTCTTGGAGTTCATATCATCAATCATCCATCCTATAACATCCTTTGATCGAGCGAATCGAATTGATTTTCTAGAAATCTAGTTTTGGGAATTTGGGTGTTTTGGTTGTTTTCATCCGTTTAATCTGATTTAACTTAGGATTGTGATGGATTGATGATTATTTAGATGTATTATATCATTTTCCTTGTTATTCCATGGTTGGATCGTATCGATTCGTTGTTTTGGTCGAGTTCTTGATCGATGCCTTGAAGGTGTCGGTAGAATGTCATAGAGGGTTTTCGGACGTTCTACGATTATTCTTCCTCGTATGATCATTGATTTATTAACTATATGATGTTAGGGTCGAGTTTCTTGCGAAGAAACCGTGTTGAACCCTTCCGTTTGTTGTCGTCTTCCTTTCCGATAGCATCGGGCGTTAAGCTTCGGTTGAGCCGTGTTCGTCGGAATACTTGCGTGCGATTTGAGGCAAGTACCTTGTCCATATAATTCTTGTTTTATGGATACGATAATTAGTGATCGTCTAAATGTGGTTGTTTGGTCGTTTGAATTGAACTTTCAAAGATTCGGTTTAGCCTTGTTAAAGGCTTGTTTTCAAAACGCGGGTGTTTTGTGAATGGTGTGGTTTGTGAATGACTATGTTAATTCTATGGATATGTTTGTTGTTGATGTTGCACTTGATATTGCGTGTGGACGTATATGGTTTCATTTCGGTGCGTTGTGGTTTGACGTGGTGTTTTGCTAAGTGTTTGATGCCTCTAGGTGAATTGTTTATCTATATGTGTTATATTGTGCTGTGTGTGAATGTATGGATGTGGGTGGGGCATAGGGTGGCACATGGCATGCGATCATGTGGCCAAGATGCAACAAGCGATTGATCCAACCGTGAGAGCCTAATAAAAACTACGGTGACACATGGCATGCGATCATGTGGTCAGGATGCAACAAGTGATTGCTCCAACCGTGAGCGCCAAAGATAATCTACGGTGGCACATGGCATGCGATCATGTGGCCAGGATGCAACAAGTGATTGATCCAACCGTGAGATGTTGTGACTTTTGCTTCTCTAGCCAGCTCGGTAGGGTCCTTCGAGGCCTCGAGTGGGATTCGTGGCTTTGTCCCGGTCCTAGGTGACGTGATGTTGCTTGATTATTTCGCTAGCCAGCTCGGGAGGGTCCTTCGAGGCCTCGAGTGGGATTTGTGGCTTCGTCCTGGTCCTAGGCGATGCTTGTGCGTGATTACGTTGTGTTGATTTTATATTCATCGAGGACACGTGATGTGGGTTCTGACCCTGTGAATTGTTGTCGGTTTTCTATTTGTGAAAACAAAACCTTTGGGCTATGACCCCTGTTGATTTTTGGAAAGATAAGGATTTGATAATCCTAAGTTGTTTTCTATTAAAACTCCCGAGGGTATTTTAAACCATTTTACAAACCGTTCTCGTTATTTGTGATCTTTCGGATTTGGAATGTTTTACTCAAACTCTTGACTCGGGAAGTATTCGTTTCGTTGTATTTAAATCTTTGAGAATTCCTGATTATTGTTATCTTTGGAACTTGAATTATATGGCTCCTATTTGCACTTGTACTTGCACTAGCAAAATTGTGGAATTTTGCTAACCCCCGAGTAATCGGGGGGTGGATGACTGTATTGCATTCAGGTTTCAGGGAGTGTGGCACAGGGTCGGCATGAAGGATGATGAAAGATGATCAATACTAATCACATGAGGACCCGTACATTGTTCTTTTGGTTCAGTTGTATTTCTTTTCCACTGCAGTATTTTTCCCAGTTGTACGGGAGTTTATTGTATTTTGACCCCTGCGTGGGCATGTATTGGAATTGAGTTGTACGTTATTATTGAAAGACCAAATCGGTCTACTGAGTCGTTATAGCCTTAAAGGCATTATTGAGTTGTTTAATGTTGTTACCAGCCTGGTAGATCCTTGAGGAAAGATTCTACGGCGTGTAATATCCCTGAGCGGATTGGAAGTGTTACATAAATGGTATCGGAGCTTAGGTTATTGAAACCTAGGCTATCGGGTCAAGTTGTGTCTGTTGAGTTTTGTTTCGTCGGATTTTGTCTGACTGAGTCGTGTCGCGATGCATCTTCTGAGTTTGTTGGTCGTGATTAGTATCGTGGGGCGATCATCATCTTCGTGTGACCTGTGGATGTAAGCCTCCCTTCTTTGTGTTTGTGCCTCGTCTGATGCGAGATACAGGTATGATTATAAGTTAATTGACGGAATCCTCTTATGGATTTTGATTTCGTGGTATGTGGTTATTTGACTCTCATATTTCATTCATATGAGGAGTAGTGTTGCTAGATTATGCATGTTGGACTGTATTTCTTTTATCCGCTGCGTGAGTTCTTTTGTAATGGCTTTCGGTATTTTTCCGACTGAGTTTTATTTCGAAAATCGATTCCCTTAACCGAGTTTTTGGCATTATGGCCTTGATCGTTTTGGCAAAATTCTTATGACGGTATTTAGTATTTTGTAAATGGCTTTTGTGAGTTTTTGAAATATAACCGTCATTGGCCTTTTTGGCGTTTTTGTAAATGGTTTTTATCCTGGTGGGTTCCGGCGCGGGACCCACGGTGCTATAATGTTCCGTGTAATTACCTGAAATTTTTGGGCATTCTAGCCCATTGAATTATATTTGAAAACCTTGAGTATCTTAGAAAATAAATTTCGAGACGTACTTTTAAAATGAATTATTTTCTCGTGGTACATCCAAGGTGCCACAATATGTTTCAAAATTCTTCTACCTCGAGGACCAAAATGTTTTGAGATATTTTCAATGTTTTAGAAACACTTTTACTTAGACCCGAGGGTCGAATATTCTGAAAGTTTTTTACTAAGGGAAAGTGTCCTCATTTTTATCAAATGCGAAATGGTTCTCCAAAGTCTCGATAACGATGTTTCACGTTTGTACTTTTTGAAAGGTGATACTCAAGATCAACCGGTGTTTTTCTAAATTATTTTCAAACGGAGGTTTTCGTTTTTAAAACCTATCCATTCCCGTTTGAGGGCTGGGTATGTATGTATGATGTTCGCGTTGTCGTTATGATGTTTGCTCCCGAGTATGATCGAATTTGTGGCATGAACGTCGAGGCGTTGCCAGCATTTGTTGTACTAACCCTCTGTGAAAGGTGTGAACTGTTGTTTACTGTATATCACCTTGCGGTGATTTGTGTGTTGTCGCACGAGTGTGAGTTGTTAAATGTTGTGATATTTCTTACAACGTTATCGTTTACAATTAATAAAGTGATGAGTGAGTATCGTTCCCACGAGGACTGAATCACTAACTACCGATTTTTATGTATTCCAGTTTTATTCGAACAATCGAATTTGGGTTTTGCAATTAATTACTAAAAGAATTATTAAAAGACTAAACAGTAGAAAACGATAGCTTGAAGAAAGGAAATCAAATGATGAATAAGTCTAGGATTCTGAATCCACCTCGGTTTATCCGAATTTACTCTCGATTATCCGTAGTAAATAATTTTCCCAATTTATTGAAGGCGGAGATTGCTAATATATTCTACCGCCTCTCCCTAGGTCAATAGATTTGTCTAAAGGCGAATAACGCACTCTATCCCTAGGTGAATTAATTCGTCAATAGGCAAAAAGCATAAAATCTCCAAAAGGCCACGTAGTTCCTATGAGTATATTCCTATCTCACAGAATAAAACGGTCGTCACCAATAGTTCCTCACCAATTCTCCTCTCCCGATTCGAATTGAATGATTAAATCAATACAACTATTGGCCAGATAATTGCAAGCATTAAACACGATTGGGAAAACTAAACAAAAAGGTAATTAATTAGATAATCTCAAGCAAATCCATCAAAACGTAGGTTTCATCGAAATCCTAGATTAGGGTTTTAGCCTGACATACTAATAATTAAAAATACAGAATAAATGAATGAAAGCATTAAAATCAAACGCAGATGAAGCTCGAATTCCTACGTTCTTCGGCTTCCGCCCTCTGCTCTTGAAGTCTTCTGCTTCCCTCCTCTTCTGCCGTCTCTCCTCTCTGATTCCAAGCTCAAGATCCCCCAGATTAAAAGATTGAAAGATCCAAGATGATTAATTAGGGTCTTAAACCCTTATTTATAGCTTTTCACATCCTCCAAATCACGTCCGTATGAGTAGGTCGAAAACTGGCTTCGAAACGGCCCAAATCCGCGCGATGCATACAAAAACCGCCTAGTGTGCCGCGGCACATTGCCTTCAGCTGGATGCCTGGGCGTCATTTAATTCCTCTGTGCCGCGGCTCACAGGATGCCGCGGCACAGTCTGATTACTTTTTGCTCATTTGGGTGTCTTCTATGCCGCGGCCTGCTTCATTGTGCCGCGGCTCATAGCCAAAATTTGCCGTTTTCGCCCGTTTCGCCTCGTTTTAGCTTCCGGACTTCAATTTCCTGACAAACATACAAAATTAAGGCATTAAAGGCTCATAAAAGCAAATTCACTCTCCAAAATAATACAAAATAAAGATAAATAAGCGTATAAAAATACGCCTAACATTAAAGCTTGGATTTTTGTGCGTTTATGCACATGGGTGATTATATCATGATGTTTGTGATTGTGTGCTAGCTATCGTTCGGGCCGTTGTAATCGTCGAACGATGCCGTTGTTGTTGTGATTTTTGTATGCGTTGATATGTTATGCTTGTTGCTACCCAAAATATTATTCGGAGATAGATATTGCTGGAATGGATGAATAGCAAACAAATGCGAGAGCACTTCCGTAGAGAAAGTAAATAACACAAGATTTGCCGGGGTTGTTAGTCCCGGGCTTGAATGCTCTCACGAGATGTTATTAATACGAATATTCTGGGATACAAGTATTAATGTTAGAATGCTATTACAATGAGTGTAACGATTCTAGTTATCTTAGCTAATGAGCGTGTAGATTGCCGGAAGAACCATATATGATGCTCTGTGAGTTCTTGATTGGTTGTGGACTCAGTTGCTCGGCCTTGTAGTCGATCGCCTGTCGAGGTGAATAAATCTCGACACAACAATTGCCCCCCAGCTCGCTCCGATGTTGGAAACGTGGGGTGAGGTGGTTCCTACTGGCGATCGGTTTAACTTTGACAAGTGACTCTGCATTTTACGGATCTGGCGATCGTCTTTGAGTTGTTTGATTCTGAATTTAGATGACCTGGTCGGTCGCTGAAATGAGCGGGAAATGGTAGCAAATGCGGGAAAGTCTCCGGGACACGTGTCGGGTTCCTGTTGGGGGAGACCGACGGTCATTAATGACTCCTCGGCTGATGCGTCCTTGAAAAGACGTGTACGCGGGTTTCAAGAGAGCATTAATTGCGACGGTTGCGCTCCGACCCCTGAGATTCTCCTTAATTGCACACGAGTCCCTGCCATCTCCTACAAAAAGGCGCAGGGTTGCAGTGTCCATTCTTACATGCTTTTATCGGAGAAAGAAGGATAATACCGTTGAAGAATTTTTCTTAAGATCTGACTGCCGATCGTCGATCGATCCCTTCCTTGGTAAGAAAACCCTCCTCTTCTCCTCATCTTGAATTCGAGAATGTCTGGAACATCTTCTTCGTCGGGAATGGGCACCTCCTCCGCCGCTGGGACTTCTAATATCCGGGGAGGATCCTCCGCAGATTTCCATCTGGAGATGGCCGCAGAATCTATCTGTGTCGATCCCGCGGAAGTCGAGGCGCTATTTAATGAGGTCGACATCGCTAGGGAGGCCGCGGTTGAACACGGACACTCGCATATGGAGAGAGATCTGGCAGTGAGGGCCTACTGGGAGCAACATAGTGCTTTCGGCCAGGCCTATGTGGCCTTTGCTGAGATTATGGAGAGGTTGGCCGGTCCGTCTCCTCGATTCGATTACCGGGAGTATTCGATTACTCATCCTTATCAACCTCCTAAGCGATCGCTATTTCGGGCTGCTCAGCGATCTCTGTGGTCCCTCGGTCAGATAAGGAGCTCGGCGACTAGGAAAGACCTGGCCGTCTGGAGGACGAGGTTTCATATCCCTTCAAGTGTGGATCTCTTTGTGCCAGCCGAGAATGAGCGAGCCGATCAGCCTCTGGAGGGGATGGTCGCTGTGAACGAATCAATTATGGAGGCTGGACTGCATTTTCCTTTGTCGTTCTCCGTCTCCCATTTGCTGGCCATCTGGAACGTGGCGCCGCTTCAGCTAACGCCGAACGCCTGGCTCCAGATCATTTGTGCCCTTACCTTGTTCGGCGATCACTGACTGTACCGCCATCCCTCGCCATCGGAGATGAGCCATTTGTTCAAGCTGACAGTTCAGAAGGGGTCGGTCGGAGGCTATCATATTCAAGGTCGATCCGGTCGGGTGATCCTTCGAGTCCCGAACAAGGTGTGGGGCGATCCGGCTAAGTGGTTCTGGGTCGCCGGTGCCTGGAAGGCTTCTGCGAGCGACAACCCCACGGACAGGCTGAATATTCTCACAGGCTTTCGGGAGAGGAATCCGGGTAAGGGTTCAGACTCTCCCTTTGTTCGGATATGTTCTGAACTGATCTAATTTGGTTTCCTTTTTACAGGTTTCCATATTCCGGTGATCGATGAGCTACCTTTTGATTTTCTGGTCGTCTGGGAGCGGATACCAAGTCTGCCGGACGACGACTTAGACGCTCAGCGGATCAACAAGGAGAGTCATAGGCTATCTACTCAGTTATTCCACTTCCCGAGACATCTTTCGGTCTCAGGTATGAGTTTCTGTGATCTCCATTTGTTGGGCGATCATCCTGTTGGAGGAATATGTCTAATTGTTGTTTCAACTGTACTTATTGTAGAGGTCCGCTTTCCTCGTTTCTTGGAGCCTCCACCGGAGATAGCTATGTCGAACCCTGTAGTTTTGGGCCGTCTTCGCCAGAAGAAGTCATCACGGGTTCCCCCGGTGGCGTTACCTATCATTCTGGAGGTGAGGCCCATCGTGGAGCCGACTATAGCGGAGGAGGAACCTCGGGAGGAGGGGCTCCGGGCGAACCGCAAGCGGCATAGGTCGGGAGAAACTCCAGTTTCTGCCCCTGCCAGTGAGGTGCCGATCGCCGCGCCTCCGATCACTGTTGTTCCCCCGGCGAATGAGTCTGCGCCCTCTGCGACTTTCCTGCGGGAGATGGCGATCGCCGATGCTGAAACCCCTCGCGGGAAACCATACTTCGGCCGCGATCCTGAGAGGGACGAGAGGTAGATTTTGTTTATTTGCTGAATATCGTCACTTGCGTGGGATATGTGCTAATTCTTGTTGTTTTGAGGCAGGATCCGTAGCCTTAACCCATCTTGCCCGCCGATGGTGTTGTTAGGCGTATTTTTATGCGCTTATTTATCATTATTTTATATCCATCTTGAGCCTAAATCAGCATAAATGAGCTTTTAATGCACTATTCTTATATGTTTTGCAGGAAATCGGAGTCCGGAAGCCGAAACGATGAAAAATGGGCGAAAACAACAGTTTTTGGTCATGAGCCGCGGCACAAACCAAGTGAGCCGCGGCACACGAAGACAACCAGCAAACCCTCCAGCAAACTGTACTCTGAGTTGTGGCACAACCTTAGTGAGCCGCGGCCCAGAAGAAAAAAATAGCGCCCAGGTTTTAATCTGAGCACGGTGAGTCGCGGCACAGATTAAGTGAGCCGCTGACCCAGGCGGTTTCTTTGAATATTCGCGGTTACGGGCGTTTTGGACCCTGTTCTCGACCTAATCACATGGACGCGTTTTGGAGGCTTAGGACTGATATAAATAAGCATTGAAAGGCTGAAGAAAGCGGCGGGGGATCGATCAGAAGGAATCTGGCGGTGGATCGATAGCTAGGGCGAAGAACACAAGGAGGATATTTGTGGGGGCGACGACAAGACCACGGATCCCTACAGTTTTTCTGCATCTTAGTTCCTAGATCTATTCGAGTAGGATTTTGATTGTAGCCGATTTCATGACGGTTTGATTATTTATTATTATGTCGATTTACTTGTTATTCTATTGAATTGGATTTTTCTTACTGTTCTTAATGCTTTTTAATTATCTGGCCAACATTTAATTTGTTTTGAATGTCTTTATGGATTCGGGAGATGAAATTTAGGCATAGTTCTTGTGAGGCGAATCATAATTTTCGTGAGATAGGGATATACTCATGCGAATTGTGAAGCCTGTTATTGTGGGAATTCTTGAACTGTTTTAGATATTAATTATCTAATTCGAATAGGGATATATTGAGTTAATAATTCGTACTATTTTCTATCGACCTTGGGAAAGGCTTTAGAATAATTTAGGAATTCCTGACTTACAATCAATTGAATAAAAGTGAATTGAATTGAATAAATATCATTCCTGATTGTTTGAGGTGAAAATCATAATCCTACGCCCTTATTAGAATTATTATTATTATTATTATTATTATTATTATTTATTAGTTTAGGTATAAATTCCATATAATTGTTCTTCAAATAAAATTGTGAGTTGACTATATTTTGGTACTTAATGAAATCAGTCCTCGAGGGAACGATACTTTACTTATCACTTTATTACTTGTTGACACCGTGCACTTGCGGCATATTGTGAGGGATTTTCCCACAACAAGTTTTTGGCGCCGTTGCCAGGGACTGATTTTTCGCTAATATCAATACCAAGCGACTCCGATTTTAATTTGAAGTTTTTCTTGTTCGTCTCTATATTTATCTCTTCTTCATTATGTTTTCCTTTGAGTATCGTGGCCCTTGGCATTTCATAAATTTCGATGTTCTTAATAATTTGCCAAATAGGGTCAGTCAGCCCCCTCCCCCAAGACAAAAGACCATGCTTGAACAATGTGTAGACGTTCTCAAAAATCCTGATAGTACCCTTTTTGAGCGAGAATGTGCAAGTCGTGGTCTTGAGATTCACTATGGTTATTTTCCAGCTCATATATTTAGTAGTGAAGTTGAGGGGGAGGTTGAGATGAAAGACATGCTAAGTTTTAGGGTCGATCCCCCAGCACCCGATAATTATATAAAGTGTGATGAGCCTGTAGAAGAAGTTACCATTGATGATGTTTCCAAAGAAATTTCATTAAATTGTCATCAAACTTCGACTAATAAGGTGAACACTTTTGTGCCAAAAATTTTATTAGCAGTGCCGCGCATAATCTTTCCTAAATCCATAATGGGAGAGATTGACCCCATTACTTCTGATTTTGTTGAGGATGATTCTTTGAGTTCTAATGAGGTTGTTCATGATAAGTCTTTATTATTTACCCATTCGAACTCTGCTTATTTTTTCATGCCTTATCATTATTATATTCGTCCATCATTTTTTGGTTGTCATCATAATTATTCTTACTCATTATTTTTGGCAACCGGGCATGAACCAAAGCCTTCCCTATGGAATAAGAGGCTTGTAGATTGCAAGAAGGGGGCATTTAGCAATCTCCTTAGAAAGAAGCCACGTTGAATTTTTGTTTGCCACGTCGTGCTCAAGACGTAAAATAGAGCGCTTGATGGGAGGCAACCCATCATTTTTACTTGCTTTCTAGTTAGTTTTTTTTATTTGATTTTTTTGCTTATAATTTTTTTTCTTTTGTTTGTTAGTTCGTTTGGATTCGTGTATTCTTGTGGCCCTAATTTCTCTAATCCTTTTATAACCCCAATGAGTTATTATTCTTTATATTCTAGTCTTGCTTGATTTAATGTCTATTGTTATTTCATGACTAGAGACTAAGTTTGGGGGTCCCTCGTGATGCTGAGCGTTATTTGAAGTATGGATTGATCGACGTTTCCACTCAGACATGTGCTGGTGTTCAAAAAGACATTTGGAATAAGTTTCACTGTTCCTTATCTCTTTTATTTTCACATGAGTTTTATTGTCGATGATTTTATGTGTAGTGGAATAGATTGAAGCATGGGATATTTTCTTAATTTTTCTTGGTTATAAATTGTGATTTCATCATTGCTTTACTGTCCTCGCATGCTGTTGATGGTTTTTGTTAAAAACGTGATTTTTTCGTGCTCCCGTGTGTAAAACTGATTTTACGATACTGATTTCTCTTGGAAGAAACGTTTGAGTTTTAGTCGAGTTGCAGTCAGCGATATATGTTTCTGTTGAGTATTCAGTTAGGTCCGAAATTTTATCGTTTTTGTAGAGATCTTAGCAGATTAGAGAGGAGACATACGTGTTTTCAAATCACCGTCTATACGTTTGGTTAAACTTTTCGCGTAGCTAGTCGTCCAGTAATATGAGTCTTGTTGGCACTTGGATTGAGTTTAGAGTCGGACAGTTTTTTCCCAAAAGTCGAGATGTTATTTGTTCTATGATGGGAAGTCTAGTAACTGGGGGTATTCGCATGACCCGTTGTTTACTCTCGTGTAAAACGACAACCCTGATTAGACTAGTGGTTTAGAGATTTTGCATGTGCCGATGATGGGAAGCCTAGTAACCGGGGGTATTCGCGTGACCCGTTGTTTACTCTCGCGTAAAACAGCGACCTTGAATTGGACATGCGGAAATAGCTATTCGAGTTTTTTCTCCGCTGTAGAGGGGGACTTAGTAACTGGAAGCATCCATGTGCCCCATGAGTGTCTTTTACGTCAAACGGTTCCCCAATATATGAGAATGGACATCCACCCTAGGACTATCCCGATGAAACATCCCGAGATCCAAACCTAGTGGTTAACTCGAATCATATTATTGATCATACATAAGGGAATGCTGTCCTAGGAATAATTTTTATGATGAAACTCTTGAATTTTGCCACTAGACTGTGGGACTGGGCAAATTGGCTTGTTTAATCTAACCCTTCATATTGACGGTCGGTTAAATTCACGCTTGTTAATCTTTGAGCTTGATTTTCTTCATGAACGATTGATTAGGACTGAAATTGGTTACTTAGTGGAATCAGTGTCCTGGATGCGACTCACTATTACGATACTTATACTATTCTTTGATATTTTCAGGGTAGTATTGATTAAGTTGAGCATTATGGACTTGCATGATTATTCACGATACATTTTGTTTAAAATTGAATTTTGCTTGAGGACAAGCAAAGGCTCAAGTTTGGGGGTATTTGTCAGGCGTATTTTTATGCGCTTATTTATCATTATTTTATATCCATCTTGAGCCTAAATCAGCATAAATGAGCTTTTAATGCACTATTCTTATATGTTTTGCAGGAAATCGGAGTCCGGAAGCCGAAACGATGAAAAACGGGTGAAAACAGCAGTTTTTGGTCATGAGCCGCGGCACAAACCAAGTGAGCCGTGGCACACGAAGACAACCAGCGAACCCCCGAGCAAACTGTACTCTGAGCCGCGGCACAGCCTTAGTGAGCCGCGGCCCAGAAGAAAAAAATAGCGCCCAGGTTTTAATCTGAGCACGGTGTGCCGCGGCACAGATTAAGTGAGCCACGGCCTACCGGGCAGTTTTGCTGAATATTCCACGGTTCTGGGCCGTTTTGGGGCCTGTTCTCGACCTAATCACATGGACGCATTTTGTAGGCTTAGGACTGATATAAATAAGCATTGAAAGGCTGAAGAAAGCGGCGGGGGATCGATCAGAAGGAATCTGGAGGTGGATCGATAGCTAGGGCGAAGAACACAAGGAGGAGATTTGTGGGGGCGACGACAAGACCACGGATCCCTACGGTTTTTCTGCATCTTAGTTCCTAGATCTATTCGAGTAGGATTTTGATTGTAGCCGATTTCATGACGGTTTGATTATTTATTATTATTTCGATTTACTTGTTATTCTATTGAATTGGATTCTTCTTACTGTTCTTAATGCTTTTTAATTATCTGGCCAACAGTTAATTTGTTTTGAATGTCTTTATGGATTCGGGAGATGATATTTAGGCATAGTTCTTGTGAGGCGAATCATAATTTTCGTGAGATAGGGATATACTCATGCGAATTGTGAAGCATGTTATTGTGGGAATTCTTGAACTGTTTTAGCTATTAATTATCTAATTCGAATAGGGATATATCGAGTTAATAATTCGTAGTATTTTCTATCGACCTTGGGAAAGGCTTTAGAATAATTTAGGAATTCCTGGCTTACAATCAATTGAATAAAAGTGAATTGAATTGAATAAATATCATTCCTGATTGTTTGAGGTGAAAATCATAATCCTACGCCCTTATTAGTATTATTATTATTAGTAGTATTATTATTTATTAGTTTAGGTATAAATTCCATATAATTGTTCTTCAAATAAAATTGTGAGTTGACTATATTTTGGTACTTAGTGACATCAGTCCTCGAGAGAACGATACTTTACTTATCACTTTATTAGTTGTTGAACCGTGCACTTGCGGCATATTGTGAGGGATTTTCTTACAACAGGTGCTGGATTTCTTAGCGAGCCGATCTCCTCGCCAGGCCTGTGATATCCCGCTATATGTCAACCGGGCCGTTTCTGCTTTGCCGAAGGCCTGGACGATGGACTTGGATGCGATCGCTCACCAGCGACCCGGGAGCGGGATGCAAGCTGCTTTTGCTCTTTCTCTTCAGGCGGCGACGATGGCTGCCCAGGCTGTGCAGGAGTTCGAGGGGCGTCCTTCCACTACTCATCTGCAGGCGGACCTCGAGGCTGCTCGGAAAGAGAATGCCGAGTTTGCCGACAGGATTGTGGCAATGGAGAAGGACTCCCTGGATGCAGCTAAGCGGGTGAGCCATGAGCTTGAGCTGGCGAGACAGGATGCCGAGCAAGCCCGGGCGACGACCGACCGATTTCGGGACCAGATGACAGATGCCCGATGGTTGCAATTGGCCACTGAGAAAGAGGCCGATCAACTGAAGTGACCGTCGCTCGGCTGAATAACGAGCTAGCTGCGTCGAGGGGAGAGACGGCTGCAAGGGAGGCCGAGCTCCAGGGTGCGCAACAGGCGGTTGCGGAGTTGAAAGGGAAGCTAGAGGCGACCGAGGCCAATCCCTTTCTTAACGTGGAGTTCGTCAGTGAGTTTGCCTATTACATGGCATTCGCTGACTCGCTCCGAGCTGCTAAGAAGGGAGGACTGGAGGTCGGCCCTCTAGAAGAAAACTTCAAGTCATTTGCGCTAGAGCACCCTCTTCATCCTGACTTCTCCGTGCCTATCTTGGATCTTGCGGACATCGGCGTGGACTTGAGCTGGTATCCGACTCCGGTGAATCTTATTCATCCTGACGCTCCGGCAGATGGGGAGGCTGCTCCGGAATCTGGCGAAGGGTCGCGGTCCGATCCGGAGGTTGAAGGCGAAGGCCAGGCAGGGGCCTGAGGCTCTTCGTTCTTTTTGTTTTAGCTTTGCGTCATGTAATTTTGTAGCTTTCTCTATGTAATACTTAGGCCTTCGGGCGACCGTGTATGTACTTCTGAAACTTCAAGTAATAAAACGAATGTCTGATCCTTCTATTTATCACTTGAATGATTGCTTTTTTGAGTCTTTGCATGACTTTGTACAAACGTGTGAGGAGAGATTGTTGCGAGTGTAGCTCTAAGTGAATTGATAAACTCATATAGATAACTTTTTACAACAAATTCGATCGCTACATAAACATCTGAAAAATGCCGATCTCCTTATGTCGTTGAATAGGGACGATCGACGTATAAATAGCTCCGCATTCTTCCCCCTTGTTTTTGTTCACTTAGTGAAAGTAAGGGGATAAAAATAAATTGTTGAGTGAGCGGTCTTCAAGTTTGTCGAATCCTCGAGGAAGGCCATCCATCTCGGCCTTGAGGAGCCATGCACGATCGCGGAGTTCGATGGACCGACCTCCATGATCATATCTTGTGGGCGAGCGACATTCCGTCTGATGGCTAAGTTCTCGCGACTCACTTAATTGGTAGGGTCCTCCGAATGCTGCGCCTCACCTCGTATTTAAACGAAGGGCGTGCGGTCTTGGTCTGGAAGATTCCTTGCGCGGGGCGTCGTCGGATTAATCAACTCCACGTCCGTGGCTTGTTAGCTCTGCTTCTACCTCGGCCCGCCATTAAGATGACGACCCTCGATGGTATACGTTGAGACGGGGGGAGGGACGCATCGCATTGTCCGGGAAGGACCCACCACGTTAAGTGATGGACCTTTGAGGGCAGGCGAACGTGTCCACATATTAGTTTTGGAGGGCCCTCAGACTACGCCGGCCTCGTATTTAAATGAAGGGTGGGCGATCGTGGCCCAAAGGGACCTTTCATGGGTGCAAAGAATGGTTCCATCGTCCTCCACGACCATGGCGACACTCTTCTACCTCGGACCATCAAGTCAGATGACGATCCTTGACGATATACGTTGTGTAAGGGGAGGAGATCGCCTGCCTAGGTCCTTCATGTAGATGACGAACTTTAGAGAGCGAGAGAATAATCCTCTGATTTATTTTGGAGAGACCTTCGGCTACGCCCGCCTCGTATTTAAACGAAGGGCGAGCGATCGGAGCCCAAAGGAACCTTGCATGGATGGATCGTCAGTTTAATCGATTTTCGCGACCATGGCGGCACTCTTCTACCTCGGACCATCATGTCAGATGATAATCCTTTACGGTATACGTTGCGCAAGGGGAGGCGATCGCTGCCTAGGACCATCACGTTGATGACGAACTTTAGAGGGCGAGCGAGTCATCCTCTTTTTTGAAGCGTTGGCTCAGTCAGTAGCCTTTGGTTTGATGAGGCGGGAAAACGGGGAGAGTCGTCCGAAGTTCCCTTCTCTTGATTGAAGCATGTAGGTACGGTCGCCGAGGTTGATCGAGGGGTTGGCTCGTATGAGCTTTCCAGCCTGTTCGCGTTCGACTCGAGCGACCGTGTTGGGAGATTGGAGGGGCTCCGGCTAAGCCAATAAGCTGTCCAACTTGCCTTCTTCGAATAATCTCCAGAGTTGTCTGGGGAGGTCGCGGCATTGGTCGGTGTTGTGGGACTCTTGTGGTAGGTACAATATTGATTGTGGTCTAGATGACCGTGGTCCCTTATCGGCTTTGGCTTGTTTAGCGGTTCGCGCCCCTTGATGGCGTGGAAAATGTGGGCCGGAGTTCGGTTGAATGTGTGGAGGAGATGGGCTTCCACATCCTCGTTGGCCTTGTGGTTGCCGGATGGCTTGGCGACCTTCTTTTTGGTTTTGGTGATCGCCGTCTCTCTGACAGGAGGTGGCGTTTCCTCGCCTAGGCGGAGGGTTAGTAGCCTTTGCCTGGCCAAAAAGTCGGTATCCTTAGCGTGGAAGATCGCGTAGGTCGGGGGGATGTCTTTGGTGAGATGTCTAAACATGGGAGAGTGACCGAGCCACTCGGAAGCTCGTCGCTGATGGGCTCGCCGGAGAGGACGATTTTGTCTACTTGGTTGATGTAATCCGCGTCAAGTTCGTCTTCCCCTTGCCTAATTTTCATCATGCGGTGGGGGCCTTCTGGTATAGCGACCTTGGCGGCGAAGTAAGACGTGAAGTCGCTCGCCAGTTTCTCAAAGGAAATGATCGATCGCGGTGGTAGTGAGATGTACCACCTGTGGGCCAGCTCGCCCAATGTTAACGGAAAGATTTGGCACCTGGTCGCATCTTATGCCCCACACTTGGTCATGTAAATTCAGAACTTACTTAGGTGGGTTTCGGGGTCCGATCTCCCTTCATATAGGGGTGTTTTGGGAGGAGCGATCCTGGGTTGTACGGGGGCGAGCTCGATGTGGACCGCAAGTGTCTCGGTCGGTCTGATGATCTTTTTGCTGGTGCTTGCCCCAGTGTCCAAGAGTGCTCTCATCTCGTCGAGCTGGCGTTGAATAGCGGCCATCGTCGTGGCCTGGCTGCTCCCGGCTAGGCGCTCGGAGTGGGAGCCGAGGCGATCAAGTACTGACCCCCTGGCGTTCGGAGTGGGAGCCAAATGGTAGACTTGTGTTTGGGTGGGAGTTGGGTATGCCGAACTCCTGGTGACGGACTTGGATTCCATCGTCTCATGGTTGGGGCCAGAATGCCCCGGTCGCCATGATGGGTCGCTTCCCAAGCGACTGAATACGGAACCTTCCGGCCTGGCGAGAGCCTTTTATCGCGAATCGGGGCTTTCTAATGATAGCTCGCCCAGTAGCCCCTTGAACTTCCATTTGCCCATGCGGCGGATGGCCGAAGGAGTTATAGCAGGCATCGTGCATGCTCTCCATCGCTCCTTTAGGATGGCATAGCCTCCTCGATCTGTTCCGCCGTTTGGAACTAGTCGAGTGAGAGGCTGGGGCCACCCCTCAGGTGTGAGATCGAGAGTCTCGCGTTGCCGCGACTTCCCTCTGCCGTTGGCTGGGGCTGGGATTGAGCTGGGATATGGTGTCCGGCGGTTCGGAGAGCGGCTCTCTTCGATGTAGTGGCGGACGTCATGATTCTGAAGGCTTTCTTTGAAGCGCAGTGAGTGTCACTTCAAGTATATGCCCCGAGAACAGTGAGTGTTCTTCGAGACGGTAGGAATAAAAATGAAGGTATAGACCCCCTTCCTCTAGCGCCAATTGTTGCTACCCAAAATATTATCCGGAGATAGATATTGCTGGAATGGATGGATAGCAAACAAATTCAAGAGCACTTCCCTATAGAACGTAAATAACACAAGATTTGTCGGGGTTGTTAGTCCCGGGTTTGAATGCTCTCGCGAGATGTTATTAATACGAATATTCTGGGATACAAGTATTAATGTTAGAATGCTATTACAATGAGTGTAACGATTCTAGTTATCTTAGCTAATGAGCGTGTAGATTGCCGGAATAACGAGATATGATACTCTGTGAGTTCTTGTAACAACGTAGATGAGCTGTGACGGCCGCGAGAAATCGACAGTCTCTCACGGTGTGTAGCTGCTGTATGTTTGAGCTCCTGGGCTTGTCTCTTCGAATCTGTACTGTGGAGACTTCTTGCCTCTACTGACCGTCTACTGGTTGAGAGGTGCTGGGAGAGAAATCCTAAGGTAGATTCGGGAAGAAGAAGCCGAGAATCTGTAAGTATGTATGTAAGTGTTTTCTCTGAACTGAAATGGAGAACCAGAGAATGAGTCAACGTAGTTGCCAACTGAGAGGAACTGAACCTCTTTCCAGTAGATGGAGGTTCTCTATTTATAGTACTTGGAGATGTCGGACGATCGCCTCCGCTGTATTATAATAAGCGGGCGATCGTCTTTAGCACATGGGCTAGTTCCCTTAAAGTCCACAGGAGTTGTTGGCAGCCAGTTGTGCGGTCCAATGAGAAGCCTGCACGCGTTTGAGTTGCTGTCACGGGCGGTCCCACCTTGTACCTTTCGGCGGGTTTGTCGGTAGGTGATAAGGTGGTGACAGGCTGTGGTCAACGATCCATGAAATGCGGCGCCTGTTTCGGATTTGCACATGGGCGCTGCTCTAAGATCTAGTCTTCATAGATTTTGACGGACGATGGTCTCTGTTCGGGGCATAGGACAGTCGTCCTAAGCTGGGCACCAGAGTCGATCGCTAGGTGCCAAAGGGCGATCGCCTTGGGAGTCGATCGCTAGATACCTGAAGGTGGTCTGGTATCTTCGTTTAGGCGAGTTCGCCATAGCTTGATTGGTTGTGGACTCGGTCGCTCGGCCTTGTAGTCGATCGCCTGTCGAGGTGAATAAATCTCGACACAACAATGCTGAGTTGGCATCTCCGGTATGTTGTTTTGGTGTTATCTTCCATTGTATCTAGCATCTGTATCTTCGGTATGCCGAGCCGAGGCATTTCAAACGTATTGTGCCGGGGGCATGTACGTGCAAATTGTCCTTCTCGTCAGTAACGCTTTTCAAGTGTGGACCCGAGAGATACAGTATCCAGTTTTGCGAGTTGGGTTCCGAGTCTTTTGGGGTGTGAACTTCAGTACAGATATGAGGATCGGCTCGGAGAGGCCCATGGGAGATGTTTCTGTCGTTTCTTTTTATGTTGTCACCTTACTCCCGTTGTTGTGAGTTGCGGGAACGACATTTTTTTTATAAGAGGTCGAATGTAATGCCTGTATCATTTTTGACTTCCGCATTTTCTCTCCCTCAAGTCTATCGACTCGCTCGTGTTCGTTGATAGTTTCTGAACTTGTTCTGTATTTCGGTTTCGTATTTCGAACGAGCTGTGATCTTGTTTTGGGTCGATCTGGTTATCGCTGTGACTTTTCCGAGTCCGGTTCGATTCTTGTGAACCTTGTTCGGAAGTAACATCTTTTGGTTCTACTAGTTCTTTTATTCGAAGTGGATCGGATTTTGAACTTCTGCATTTTCGACTCTGTCGACTCGTTTATGTTCGTTGATATTTTCTGAGCTTGTCCTGCCCCTTGCTTTTGTTGATCGAACGAGTGTGGTATTGTTTCGGAATAACTCGTTTATCATTGTGACTTTTCAATTGCTATTCCCTTTCCTGTGGATCTTATGTGAATGCATATCCTATTATTTTCACCAGATCATATATTGTCTCGAGTCAAGATGTGAACCTTGGATTTGTTGTTTGAATTTTATTCTTCTTCGTGATTCGAACATGATTGTTCGATTTTTGTTGTCTCGATCGTTGTGGTTCGATCGTTTGATTGTTCGGTTTTTTTTGATCTCGTTTCGTGATTGTTGAACATTCAGACTCCTTCGTAATTCCTTTAATTTCAGGAAATTAGTCTCGTTTTCGATCTTCCAACCCTTGGGCGGTGGAATACCGTATTTGTTCAGCGATTGGCTCGCATTTTGATTGATGTACCGTTGGGTTGGTCAATCGTATTGATTTTCGTTCGTTATGTTTTGTGATTGTTCGGATAATCGACTTGATTGTATTATTTGTTTGATGACGCTTGTCACTTGTTGGTTTTATTATGTCTCTACCGGTGGCGTTGTGTTGGTCGTCGTGGAGCGTGTTTTCACACCGTATATTCCTTTGCGTTGTTTGTAACGTTTCGCCGTTGGGCGTTAGTTACGCATTCTTGTGTATCTCATTTAAATATTGCTGGTGGTATATTTCTTATCCCTACTTGTTTTAAGTTTCGGGACGAAACTTCTTTTAAGGAGGGTAGAATGTAATACCCGCAATTTCGGATTTCGGTGATTTTCTTTTTTCGGCGGGAGTTTGTTTTCACGACTCGCTCATAACCATTTCGTCATTTCGAGAATGATTAATTCTGCACTTTTTGTCATCCGAGTTCGTTTCGGTATCGTTTTGTTGAGTTTCGTGTTCTTAAGCGGTTTTTCCGCACTTGAGTTTGATTCTTGCGAATCTCGTCCGAAACTGTTGTTTCGAGTTTCTCGTAAGTTCATTTAATGTTATTATTCATGTTGCGAGCTTTGGTTTGGTGTTTCGATCGTGTATCGTGTATTTCAGACGTTTTGGGTCGTTTTCGTAATTTCCCAAAGTTTGGGGTAATTACCTTCCATTGTCGAATTTCGAGCCTTCGGGTGGTCGGAATCGTGTGTTCTCTTAGTGCTCGAATTCTTATTTGCGAGTACTTCGTAACCATATCTTCGATTCGTATTTAGGTTCGGGTTTCGGGGTCGTCTGGGTCGTCGGAATTGGTCCCGGCCGAGTCATGGCCGGGCAGTCTGGGCCCAGGCCGGCACTGGCCGAGTTACGGCCGGTAGTGCTCGGCAGTTACGTACGTAAGGCCGGTTATGTACGTAATGCTGCCGGAATTTCTAGGCAGTGAGTCGGCCATGGCCGGTTACGTACGTAAGCCATAGCCGGTTACGTACGTAAGGCGGCCGGCAGGCAGCCTATTTAAGCCCCTGCAGACGGTTTTCACCATTTTTCTCATTCTTTTCCTTCTCTTCCGCGGCTGGAGGTGTGGTTATCATGGATAGATGTTTTTCGACAATCAATCCATGAAGTCTTGGAGTTCATATCATTAATTATCCATCCTATAACATCCTTTGATCGAGCGAATCAGGTCAGATTTTCTAGAAATCTAGTTTTGGGGAATTTGGGTGTTTTGGTTGTTTTCATCCGTTTAATCCGATTTAACTTAGGATTGTGATGGATTGATGATTATTTAGATGTATTATATCATTTCCCTTGTTATTCCATGGTTGGATCGTATCGATTCGTTGTTTTGGTCGAGTTCTTGATCGACGCCTTGAAGGTGTCCGGTAGAATGTCATAGAGGGGTTTTCGGACATTCTACGATTATTCTTCCTCGTATGATCATTGATTTATTAATTATATGATTTTAGGGTCGAGTTTCTTGCGAAGAAACCGTGTTGAACCCTTCCGTTCGTTGTCGTCTTCCTTTTCGATAGCATCGGGCGTTCCGAAGCTTCCCGATTGAGCCGTGTTCGTCAGAATACTTGCGTGCCAATTTCGAGGCAAGTACCTTGTCCATATAATTCTTGTTTTATGGATATGATAATTAGTGATCGTCTAAATGTGGTTGTTTGGTCGTTTGAATTGAACTTTCAAAAGATTCAGTTTAGCCTTGTTAAAGGCTTGTTTTCAAAACGAGGGTGTTTTGTGAATGGTGTGGTTTGTGAATGACTATGTTAATTCTATGGATATGTTTGGTGTTGATGTTGCACTTGATATTGCGTGTGGACTTATATGGTTTCATTTCGGTGCGTTGTGGTTTGACGTGGTGTTTTACTAAGTGTTTGATGCCTCTGGGTGAATTGTTTGAATATATGTGTTATATTGTGCTGTGTGTGAATGTATGGATGTGGGCGGGGCCTACGGTGGCATGCGATCATGTGGCCAGGATGCAACAAGCGATTGATCCAACCATGAGAGCCTAATAAAAACTACGGTGACACATGGCATGCGATCATGTGGTCAGGATGCAACAAGTGATTGGTCCAACCGTGAGCGCCAAAGATAATCTACAGTGGCACATGGCATGCGATCATGTGGCCAGGATGCAACAAGTGATTGATCCAACCGTGAGATGTTGTGACTTTTGTTTCGCTAGCTAGCTCGGGAGGGTCCTTCGAGGCCTCGAGTGGGATTTGTGGCTTCGTCCCGGTCCTAGGTGACGTGATGTTGCTTGATTATTTCGCTAGCCAGCTCGGAAGGGTCCTTCGAGGCCTCGAGTGGGATTTGTGGCTTCGTCCCGGTCCTAGGCGATGCTTGTGCGTGATTACGTTGTGTTGATTTTATGTTCGTCGAGGACACGTGATATGGGTTCTGACCCTGTGAATTGTTGTCGGTTTTCTATTTGTTAAAACAAAACCTTTGGGCTGTGACCCCTGTTGATTTTTGGAAAGATAAGGATTTGATGATCCTAAGTTGTTTTCTATTAAAACTCCCGAGGGTATTTAAACCATTTTACAAACCGTTCTCATTATTTGTGATCTTTCGGATTTGGAAAGTTTTACTCAAACTCTTGACTTGGGAAGTATTCATTTCGTTGTATTTGAATCTTTGAGAATTCCTGATTATTGTTATCTTTGGAACTTGAATTATATGGCTCGTATTTGCACTTGTACTTGCACTAGCAAAATAGTGAAATTTTGCTAACCCCCGAGTAATCGGGGGGTGGATGTCTGTATTGCATTCAGGTTTCAGGGAGCATGGCACAGGGTCGGCATGAAGGATGATGAAAGATGATTGATACTAATCACATGAGGACCCGTACATTGTTCTTTTGGTTCAGTTGTATTTCTTTTCCGCTGCAATATTTTTCCCCGTTGTACGGGAGTTTATTTTATTTTGACCCCTGCGTGGGCATGTATTGGAATTGAGTTGTACGTTATTATTGAAAGACCAAATCGGTCTACTGAGTCGTTATAGCCTTAAAGGCATTATTGAGTTGTTCAATGTTGTTACCATCCTGGTAGATCCTTGAGGAAAGGTTCTATGGCGTGTAATATCCCTGAGCGGATTGGGGGTGTTACAGTAAGCGGCTTACAGTGGCTACTGTCTTGAAACCGCAGGCCATTAGCACACGCTAATGAAAAGGGGCTATGCACGCTAATAAAAGTTGACTCTGTCCGACATGACAGCTCATCCGTCACCCACATGCATGCCAACGGATAAAAGGTTCACATGTTGAAGTCAACAGATGTCAGATTCCTTCTTAGCGTACGCAACAGACAAGGCATTATGTACGTTAAATCACGAGTTTAGCATATGCTAGTTAAGCTACGTAGCGTATGCTACACCAACAGAAATAGTTCAAAAAAATGCAACTCTCCAATTAACATCGAATCATTAAGTATGAGATGAAATAACAACGATATGAAGCTCAAATATATAGTACCTCAACATAATACTAAATGCAACGATCCACGATAATCGATTTATCCGAATATACAACGACGGATAAAAAATGAAAAATTACAGTCGGATATTACAAAGCGGATATATCTCAGTTCTGATACTATATGTAAAATTTCTACGACCTCTAAAAGTCAAAATCAAGTATATCCAATAGATTTTTTGAATAGGATCAAGTGTTCTAGAATTCCAAATCACATATTGAAATCGTAAGTTAGAGTTTCAATTATGCTAATTCAAAATATGAATCAATCATTAGGATTATGCAATGTCACGTCATTCATAATTATCCAAATTTGTAACCATATTATGGAACAAAAAAATTTGGGGAATAATTTTGAGAGTAAAGTATTTATTCCACAATTGATATTAAGCCTGTTAGGTGTCAGATTATCATTTAAATTTCAAATACGTCAGTTCCCACTTATTATGAGTTTTGCCATGACAATATTTAGGAGTCAAGGTCAAACGCTCTCTCATGTCGGTATGTATCTTCCAAGACCAATATTCGGTCATGGTTAGCTTTATGTAGCCATAAAGAGTGATTTGCTACCCGTTTGTGTTCTAAGCCTATATAGCAATACCCAAAACGATGAGTACAAGGTTCAACCGCTCAAACCCTTTTAAAATTTATATACTCGTGCTCATACCAAATCAGATTAAAATATGATTTTACTACTCATTCCTATTTCATACCCATCTAGCATAACCAGCTAATTATTCAGACTCATCTAAATTTATGAAATATCTAAACAGTCAACTATAAGTTGCTACAATAATTGGCTATCCATCTCGATAAAAACCTGAACATTAAAATATAACATTAAGAATAAACAGTATAAATGATAAATGTTAAATTAAATTTGTATTACTAATTTGAAAATAATATAAATCTACCAAAATCCATTTAAAATTTATATACTCATTATCCTCCCAAATATGGTTAAAACTTAGTTACTACCTATTTCCTTGAAAACTCGTATAGTAATATCTACTAATTATCTGAACTCATTTCAATATATAAAATATCTAATTACCTGAAATAGTAAGTGCATATTTAAATTAATTTTTTTGTCCAAAATGTTGATTTAGAAAAAGTCAGGTGTAGAAGTTTTTTCCTAGAAATAATACTAATTATCTGAAATTTATAAAATATCTAACTATCTTAAACGGAAAATAGGTTCAGACTATTTTTTGAGTCCAAAACGTTGATTTTGAAAAAAGATGGTAGATGAGTATTTTACCTATAAATACTTATTTACTTGATTCAAAATCCTAAAATAACCAAAAATTATATCCTTAGCGTAAGGGTTCAAAGAGACTAATTATTTTGCAAATAAAAGTTATTTACAACTAATTTAATGTTTAACTACTATTAATATTTATCTATTTGCAAAAAATTGAATGATGATAATTTTAAATAATTATGATTTTTGTAATATCTATTTTTTATTCAATAGATTCACCATATTGATTAGAATTATTAACCAAACAAATATGTTAATATCTTTCTATTCGTTTTACACAATCAAAGCAACTATTAACTATCATGTGTTTGCTAAATATATATACACAAATAGCTAATATAATCACCTAGTTAAAGTAATTATCATGTATCAGCTTAAAATATGCTATCAGCTATCTGCTAATAACGAAATATGGTCATATTCATGTTTTATATACATTAAAGAACAATGAATATTGCAGAAAACATAACAAAATAAAATAAAAAATAGTATTTAGTATATATGATATGTATAAGATGATAATATGTAAGTTGTCATCTATGTATGGATATATATACATATTTTATCCATTTATGGATATACATACTCAAATATGGTTAAAGATACTAAGATTTTTATTTATATCTATCATGAAACACCATCACCTAGAACCACCATTAATGTCTGAGAGCTATAGTAAATTGCAAAAGAAGTTTCGGACAACTTTTGTTGTTAGCGTATTGATAATACTAACTCCAATTTTGTTGGATTATTATCTCTTACACTAACAGAGGCTTTTCAGAGATCTATATTTATTCAGTTTCTTAGTTTGTTGCATACTAAATAAATATATATTTTTTGCAGCTAGACGATTTAACACAATTCTCTATTAATTGTTGAGACTCTAAATGTAGGCGCGGAACTGAGGATATTATTGTATAATTTTTATAAATATATTATATGTTTATCTGAATGTTGCATATTTATTAGTGAGAATCAATTTTTTAATACCAAACCATTAAATTAGCAGGTTATATATATCCCCATTCATAAGACTATAAGTTATTGATACCATTTTGGTTAAAATACTAAAATATCCTCCAAAAAGTGAGAATATGTTGACTTTTTTTTCTCTTTGTATTTTATTTAATTTGAACTCTTTTTCTTTTTTTTTTCTTTTTTTCATCATTAACTACCGAAATTAATGTCCAACAACTAAAATTTAAGTACAACATATACATTATCACAGTAAACAGTCACGACATTTTTGACAGATGAGTCTCTCAAAATCCTTATAAAAATCACACGATTATTCAAAACATGAGAAGTTGATGTTCAAATAGGACTTCATTTCTCGTGCTTCTAGGTTCACAAAGAAGATATGTAGCTATATTTTTATCATTGTTTTTTTTACGAGTTCTTCCCGACACGATGGCAAGCCACCGTGTGTAGAGTCTTGTCCAACAACCTTGATATTTCGTGTGCACAACTCACATGTTCACAATCGTTGCACACGATCGTATACAATCGTGTGCAGCAATCGTTTTCAAGGCCATTTCATGGTCAAGAAACTTGCCCACGATCGCTGCACATGGTAGCATCCGACCATGTCCAAGGCAACGGCCATGTGCTAGAACATTGTTCGATCAGTTTTCTGATAAGTTCTTCATCTGTTGTGAATCGCATATGTCGTGGCAGCGTATTTTGATACATCGTGATGGTCATTGGGAGCTATCGATGCATGTAGAGGGTGACTCCTTTTTTGTCCAAATTGGCGTGAGCAAAGTTAGTTGTAATAACCTCGTGGGGTTATCAAAGAGGGTTTGGGTGGTCGACATGAGTCCGATTAAAAATTATGGTACTTGATATTTACTAATCCGGAAGATAATGTAAACATTGCATGGTTTATCTGGCACAGTTATGCCATTATCTTAATTTGATATAATTTTCTATATTGTTTGATAATCTGTTGATTACTATGGTTATAGGATAATCTCTGTAACACCCCCAGAAATCCACCGGGAATGTTACACGTCGTAGACCCCTTAATAGAGGGATCTACCAGTCTAAATACCACGGATGACAAACGTCTGACCGACCGGGGTTAAAGTACATACTGACACTAACCGATAAGGTAAAATATTAACACACACCAACCGATAAGGTCACACGACAAGAAAACAATCCGAATAACAACTCATTACCGGACTTACCCACACAGGGGTCAAGATACAATATAGTGGAAGACTGGAGATAACACAATAATACAATAACATCATATTAAACTCTAACTCTTGATTAGTATTGCGGCTCTCCTTCTTTCGTGCCATCCCCGTGATTGCTCCAACGAACTAAGTATACCTGAAATGCATGCATTTCCCCCATTTAAGGGGTTAGCATTTGAATGGCTAGTACAAGTATTCAGGCCATACAACTTATCACGCAAATATCAGTTATATTAAAATGACAACATCCGTGAAAGAACTTCCCGAGAGGTTTTCAATGTTTAAACTACAACTCAAGTCTTCGAAAATAATATATCAACTCGGGAGTTTTACAAAATGACAGAGGTCTTTTGGGGCTTCAAGTTCAAGATTATAAAACCCCTTTCGAAAACAATAGGGTCTCGACCCAAAGTCATTTTCCGCAAAACATTCTTAACACAATCATTGGGATCTCAACCCAAAATCTCATCAAACCACAATACACGAAGACAATAACAAGGTCCATTTTCCAACACCAAAACCTCACAACCAAGGAACTAAACACATATGATGCATTTTAGTGTCATTCTAGTCAAGTACCAAAATCATATATATAATGTATCTCAACATCAAGAATAAAAACGTTATGATATTCCGGACATATCACAGTTAAGAAAATCGCCTAGGACCGGGGCGAAACCACTGATCCCATTCGAGGCCTCTAAGGACCCTCCCGAACTAGCCATAATTATAAATCAAATCACGCATAGATATCGCCTAGGACTGGGGTGAAGCCATTGTCCCATTCGAGGCCTCTAAGGACCCTCCCAAACTGGCTAGCGAACAAGCTCGTGAATCCGAAGTGAAGTCACGGATTCCCCCAAGGCCTCTCAGACCCTCCCGGAGTGAGCAAAGCACACACATAAATATTTGAAAAATGCATTGTCTCAATCGTTAGTCACAATATATATAGCCAAGGCACTTACTAGAAATGGCCACTTGTAATATCCGCATTTTCGATTTCTGGTAATTTTTATTTTTCGGCGGGAGTCCATTTTGACGACTCGCTTGTGACCATTTTGTCATTCTGAGAATGATTAATTCTGCACTTTTTGGCATCCAAGCTCGTTTCGGTGTTGTTTTGCTGAGTTCCATGCTTCTTAGCGACTTTTCTGCATTTGAGTTCGATTCTTGCGAATCTCATACGAAACTGCTATTTTGAGTTTCCTGTAAGTCCGTTTAACTTTGTTAGACGTGTTGTGAACATCGGTTTGGTTATTCGATCACGTATCGTGATTTTTGGGCGTTTTGGGCCATTTTATAATTTACCCAAAGTTGTGGGTATCCTCATTCGTATTTGTTGTCCCGACCCTTTTTATGGTCGCGTGCGAGTTTGATTGTAACTCAAGCTCTTAGTATGATCTTATTTTGGAGCTTTCCGTGCGTATCTTGAACTTGGTATTTCGATCGGAGGAGCCCGTTGTTGTAACCAGCTTTGAGAGCACTACTGCTGTAGTTTTGGGTGCATTAGCGCACGCTAAGGGATCTCCTTAGCGCACGATATCGAGCAGCAGGGTCTGGGGTCAGTAGCTGGATTCAGTCCGTTAGCGCACGCTAAGGGCAGGTGGTTAGCGCGCTCTACGGTGCAGTGGTTAGCGCACGCTACAGGTTTGGTAGCGCACGCTAACTTGTAGTTCGGGACAGTCTAGTGGCTACTGGACTGGGTCTGGAGGTTTCGTTAGTGCACGCTAACTTTTGGTGGCTAGCGCATGCTAACTGTGCATTTTGGCAGAACGTTTATTCTGATGCTTCGATAGCGCATGCTAATCAAGAGGATTAGCGCACGCTAAGCTGTCCAGTATATAAACTGGACAGCAGTCATTAATCTTCATTTCCTTCTTCTTCCTCCGCGGGTTTTGAGACGTGGCGACAAGGGTTTGCGACCTGGGCTAATTTTCTTCCATTCCAAGGTGGTTTGGAGCATCCTAGGTGATTATATCATCATTTAATCCATTGTTCTTCGTCGAATCAAGGTATATTTCTTGATTTCCTTCGAGTTGACTTTTTGGGGGATTTGTTCTTGATTTCGTTTTCCATCCGTTTTTGATGAACCGATTGTTGTAAAATGATGTTTTTAAACATATCCTATGGATTGAATATCCATATTTCGGTTGGGAATTCCGTTTTCATGTTTTGACGGGTCGATTCGTGTTCTTGACCGTTTTGGGAGAAACCCTTGAACTTTCGTCGTTTGTTCCTTGAATTCAACGGCTTTAGGTCGTGCTATGGAATTCATTTTCATTGTTGTTATTGTCCTTTGTAGTTTATTATCGCGAGTTGGTGTTCGGTGGAGTCGGAAGGTTCGTAGTCGGTTCATGCCAACCTACTTCGGTCGATTCTTCGTGTTGTGGTTATTCGAGACAAGTACCTTGTCCATACAATTCTTGTTTTATGGATATGATAATTAGTGATCGTCTCCATGTGTTTATTTGATCGTTTGAACTTCACTTTCAAAGATTCGGTTAGCCTTGTTAAAGGCCCTCTTTCAAAACGCGTGTGTTTTGTGAGCATTGTGTTCGTGGATGGTTACGTGAATTACTATGAATACACTTGGTGTTGTCGTTGTGCTTTGATAATATATATGTATATATTATCTCATATTGGTGCGTTGTGATTTGACCATTGCGTCGTGTATTATGTTTTGTTGCCATTGAGTGAATTACTTGGATATTATTGATATGATATGTTATTTGTGTGAATGTGTGGATATGGTTGAAGGTCTACGGTGACACATGGCATGTGATCATGTGGTCAGGATGCAACAAGTGATTGATCCAACTATGAGATCCTGATATAATCTATGGTGACACATGGCTTGTGATCATGTGGTCAGGATGCAACAAGTGATTGTTCCAACCGTGAGATATGGTGTGTGATTTGTTTCGCTAGCCAGCTCGGGAGGGTCCTTAGAGGCCTCGGGTGGGATTTGGGCTTCGTCTTGGTCCTAGGCGATGCCTGTATGTGATTATGTTGTGGTGATTTTATGTCCATTGAGGACACTTGATGTGGGCTCTGACCCTGTGAATTGTTGTTGGTTTTATTTGTGAAAACGAAACCTTTGGGTTGTGACCACTTTATGTCCGTTTGACACTTGATTTTGCTACAGTTTGACTCCGTGTAAGTATTTACTATTTTTGCTCAACAATTGAGGGGGAATGTTGTAAGACCCAAGAATACAGTATCCACCATTAATTCTGTACACTAAGAGCCTTCAATACAGCACTGTAGGGAACAAAGCGATATGAATCATCCTACAGCTGACGTGTGCAATAATTAAGGGGGAATACAGTATGACCCATGAATACAGCATTAATCCAATAGTTGTTGTATGGAATTGAAACCTATATGTACCTTTTAAGGGGGAACGCTGTATCGTCGTGGATACAGCACATACTATGGGAAATTGATTCATTATATATATTATAATATTTCATTTTAAAAACAATTTTTGTCCACATGCCCTGTTTTCATGTCAAACGTCTTTTACATTAAATGCCTTACACGGAATCTGGACAATCGAATCTTAAAAGCCGCGATGTTTCAAATTGTTTAATATTTAATACCCCCGTTTCAGGCATTAAGGGTAATATGAAATGTCAGAAGTGGGACCCGCTCCTATTTTAAAATTAAATGGATAAGTGTACCAGTTACACTCAGTCCATCGTGACCGTTCATTTTAAACACCGGTTTCCATCCCTTAAATCTGACCATTCGTTCTCTGAAAACCCTTCTTCGCCGCCTACTATAAAAGGACAGTAAATGCCATTTGAGACTCTTTACGCCTTCTCTATATTTTAAGAGCACTCGAGCATTCAGCCTACAAGATTTTTCTGTGTTTACTGCATTTTTTTCTTGAATATTTTTCACCATTACTTGAGAAATCATCAATGGCGTCTACCCAGACATCTTCCACCTCTCTCAAGAAGTCACTCAACTTCATCGACGGACGGATCTTCTCCAGATCTGTTGTGCTGGAATGCATTCACGCCGAAGGTGATGATGTTGATGCCATGGAGGTCGTCACTACAAGAATCCATTAGCAAGGCCTCTACCGCCTTGGGAGCCATACCGCCGAAAAATATGACCCTCATCTGGTTGAGGAATTCTACCTTAATGCTATAGTTCGTTTTCTGTCACTGGCTCAGGGAGGTCATGTCGCTGACATCACAGCCGTTATCCGCGGAGTGGAGATACGCGTTGACCAAGAGCTTCTCCAGAACATCTTCAGGCTACCTGCTGATTGCCTGACTATGGAAGAACTTGAGACCTTTGGGTCCCAAGAACTGTTGACTCAGTACTATGGCTTATTCACCGGTTCAGCAACGGTGGAAGTGGTTCATACCACTTGCCATAAGAAAAATTTTTGTTTACCTTTTGTTTACTTACATGATTTTTGCTGCCGTATTATTGAGAATCGAACACGTGCTTTTGAGATGTGCACCAATCTCAGGTTTAGGATGATGGTCGCGATAATGACCTGCGAGAAGTTCAATTGGTGTTAAATCATCCTTAAGCGCTTGCAGGAAGAGGTGTCTAAGCCTGCTTCGCAGAAGAAATCGTTTGGTTTGTTTTTGAACCATATTTTGACAAAGTGCGGATTTCTGCAAACCGCAGAGGCAAAGAAGATAAGTTCACGGATATTCTTAGGAGGCGTCAGGCCTGCTGCATTCAACCAGAGCATCTTGATTGCCAACAGACTTTTTATCCGAAATTTGCCACTATCTGCCGATCCGAGGGATGTTTCTTCTAAGTCCCAAAGTGTTGAATCATCGAAGAAGAGAAAAAGATCTCACAGTAAAAATCCAGTTGCTGTTGAGAAGCCGAAAAGGAAGCTAAGGAGGCTTACAAAAGTTAAAGCTATAGAACCCTACGAGTGTAACGCCCCCAATCCGCTCAGGGATATTACACGCCGTAGAACCTTTCCTCAAGGATCTACCAGACTGGTAACAACAAACGAACAACTCGACAATGCCTTTAAGGCTAAAAAGACTCAGTAGGCCGATTTGGCCTTTCAATAAAAATATACAACTCGATTTCAATACTTGCCCACGCAGGGGTCAAAATACAACAAACTCCCATACAACGGGAAAGAAAACTGCAGCGGAAATAAAATACAACTAAACCAATGACATCATACGGATCCTCGTGTGATTAGTATCGTTCATCTTTCATCATCCTTCATGCCAACCCTGTGTTATGCTACCAAAACTGAATGCAAAAATAGACATCCACCCCCCGAATACTCGGGGGTTAGCAAAACTCCACTGTTTTGCTAGTGCAAGAACAAAGTGCAAATACGAGCCATACAATTCACATTCCACGAATAACAATAACCAGGAATCCTCAAAGATCCAAACGTAATGAAAAGTACTTCTCGAGGCATGAGTTTGGGTAAAACATTCCAAAACCGAAAGATCACAAATCAAGGGAAACAATTTATAAAACAGTTTAAAATGCCATCAAGAGTTTTAATAGAAAACAATTTAGGATTACCGAATCCTTATCCTTCCAAAACATCAACAGGGTCACAACCCAAAGGTTTTGTTTTCACAAATGAAACCAACAACAATACACGACGGACGTAAAATACACACGCACTCGTGAAGTTTCACTCGTGAATCCAGGGTGAAGCCATTGGAATTCCCTCCATGGCCCCGTCGAACCCTCCCGAGGTGAGCAAACACATTCACAAAACAAACACACACACTCGTGAAGTTTTTACTCGTGAATCGAGGGTGAAGCCATTGGAATTCCCTCCGTGGCCCCGTCGAACCCTCCCGAGGTGAGTAAAATACATTCACACAACACACACAACAACTCGTGAAGTTTTTACTCGTGAATCCAGGGTGAAGCCATTGGAATTCCCTCCGTGATCCCGTCGGACCCCCCGAGGTGAGTAAAATACATTCACCACTCCTGAATCCAGGGTGAAGCCATTGGAATTCCCTCCGTGATCCTGTCGGACCCCCCGAGGTGAGAGAAGCAATCATGCGCAAATAACATATCACACCAAAGATATCCAAACAATTCATCTAGAGGTATCAAACACTTAGCAAAACACCACGTCAAACCATAACGCACCGAAAAGAGATAATATACGTACACACGCATTATCAAGCGCAACATCAAAACCAAACTTATCCAAAGGATTCACGTAGTCACTTACAACCCACACAATTTACAAAATACACGCGTTTTGAAAGTGAGCCTTTAACGAGAATAGCCAAATCTTTTGAAAACTCATTTCAAACAAACAAACAAACAAACAAACATACCAAGACGGTCACCAATCATCATATACACACAAAAAGAAATGTATGGACAAGGTACTTGCCTCGAATAACCACAACGCGGAGAATCGACCGAAGTAGGTTGGCACGAACCGACCACGAACCCGCCGACTTCACCGAATGTTAACCAGCGACAATAAACTATGAACAACAATAACAACAATGAAAACGAATTCCATAGCACGATCTAAAGTCGTTGAATTGAAGGGATGAACGACACAATTTCAAGGGTTTCCCCCAAAATGGCCAAGAACACAAAGATACCATCACAATGAGAATCAAGGTCAAAAACAACGGAAATCCCACCAAACTATCGAAGGGAAACTCATTGGGACATTTAATCGAACACTCAATGTTCGATAACTCCCAAGAACACTCGAATCACTAATCGAGTTGAACAAACTCGAAATATGGATATACAACCCATAGAACACGATTAATAATGTCATACTACACCAACCGATTTATCAAAATCGGACTAGAATCGAAATCAAGAATAAATTCTCCAAAAA
Organism: Orobanche coerulescens; assembly: GCA_033398695.1. Lineage (NCBI taxonomy): Eukaryota > Viridiplantae > Streptophyta > Magnoliopsida > Lamiales > Orobanchaceae > Orobanche > Orobanche coerulescens. The sequence continues at coordinate 129,810,383 of CM065810.1, forward strand.
GTCAACTTGAAGGAAAATCAAGAAATATACCTTGATTCGACGAAACACACAGATTGGATGATGATATAATCAACAAGAATCTTCCAAAACGTCTTGGAATTGATTAGAATCGGCCGAGAACTCGATTTCCCGAGCCTCCCGTTGCCAGCCGCCGAAAAAAGGAAAAAAACGAGTAAAAAATGAAGTCTGGCCGAGCCCAGGCTATATATAGCCGGCAGGGTTACGGCCATAACCGGCATTCGTCCAAACCCGCCCAGCGCCTGCCGATCGCTTATGGCCATAACCGACAGGGACTTACGGCCGTAACTCGGCACCGTAACCGGCATTCGTCTGGAAGATGCCAGGCGCCATACGGCCGTAACTTTCGGCCCTTACGGCCGTAACCGGAATTCGTCAGGACATGCCTGCCGAGCACGTACGGCCGTAACCGGCACCTTACGGCCGTAACTCGGCCAGGCCAGGCCCTGCTCCGGTCGTGGCCACTCTGACGGCCCGACAACTCTGAAACCCGAACCTGAATACGAATCGAAGATACGGTTACGAAGTACTCGCAAAGGTAAATCCGAGCACTAAGAGAACACATGATTCCGACCACCAGAAGGCTCGAAATTCGACAACAGAAAGTAATTATCCCAAACTTTAGGAAATTACGAAAATGGCCCAAAACGTCCGAAATACATGATACGTGATCGAAACACCAAACCAAAATCGCAACATGAATAATAACATTAAATGAACTTACTAGAAACTCGAAGCAACAGTTTCGGACGAGATTCGCAAGAATCGAACTCAAGTGCGGAAAAGTCGCTAAAAAGCACGGAACTCAACAAAACGACACCGAAACGAACTCGGAAGTCGAAAAGTGTAGAATTAAATATTCTCATAATGACGAAAAGGTCACAAGAGAGTCGTCAAAACGGACTCCCGCCGAAAAAAAAAAATTACCGGAAATCGAAATTACGGGTATTACACACTACCCTCCTTAAAAGAAGTTTCGTCCCGAAACATAAAACAAGTAGGGAGAAGCAATATCCTTCCAGGAAAACTCAACGAGATACACAAGAAACGCGTAACTTACGCCCATTGGCGAAAGGTTACAAGCAATGCAAAGGGATATACGGTGTGAAAACACGCTCCACGACAACCAACACAACGCCAGCGGTAGAAACATAATAAAACCAACAAGTGACAAGCGTCATCAAACGGATAATATAGTCAAGTCAATTATCCGAACAATCACAAAACACAATGAACGAAAATCAATATGATTGACCAACCCAACGGTACATTAATCAAAACGCGAGCCTATCGCTGAACAAATACGGAATTCCACCACCCAAGGGTTGGAAGATCGAAAACGAGACTAATTTCCCGAACTTAAGGGAATTATGAAGGAGTCTGAATGTTCAACAATCACGAAACAAGATCAACAAAAACCAAACAATCAAAACACAACGATCGAGACAACAAAAATCGAACAATCATGTTCGAATCACGAAGAACAATAAAATTCAAACAACTCCAAGGTTCACATCTCGACTCGAGACAATATATGATCCGGTGAAAACAACAAGATGTGCATTCACATAAGATCCACATGAAAGGGAATAGCAATTGAAAAATCACAATGACAAACAAGTTATTCCGAAACAATACCACACTCATTCGATCAACAAAAACAAGGGGCAGGACAAGCTCAGAAAATGTCAACGAACATAAACGAGTCGACAGAGTCGAAAATACAGAAGTTCAAAATTCGATCCACTTCAAATAAAAGAACTAGTAGAACCAAGAGGTGTTACTTCCGAACAAGGTTCACAAGAATCGAGCTCAGCAAAGTCACAGCGATAACCAGATCGACCCAAAACAAGATCACAGCTCGTTCGAACGATGAAACCGAAATACAGAACAAGTTCAGAAAGTATCAACGAACACGAGCGAATCGATAGACTTGAGAGAGAGAAAATGTGGAAGTAAAAAATGATATGGGCATTACATTCGACCTCTTATAAAAGAAATGTCGTTCCCGTAACTCACAACAACGGGAGTAAGGTGACAACACAAAAAGCAAACGACAGAAACATCTCCCATGGGCCTCTCACAGCTGATCCTCATATCTGCACTGAAGTTCGCACCCAAAAGACTCAGAACCCAACTCGCAAAACTGGATCCTGTGTTTCTTGGGTCCACACTTGAAAAGCGTTACTGACGAGAAGGACAATTTGCATGTACATGTCCCCGGCACAATACGTTCGAAATGCCTCGGCTCGGCATACCGAAAATACAAATGCTAGATACAATGGAACATAACGTCGCAAAACAACATAGCGGAGATGCCAACTCAGCACAACAAAGAATCATAACACATATCAAATACAACGATTATCATCGTAAAGTAATACACACACAAACACTACAGCAACGACGGTATCGTTCGGAGACCTCAACGGCCCGAACAATAACCAACACATAATTACAAACATCATGAAACAATCACACATGTACACAAACGTACAAACCCAAGCTTTAACAGCTCACACAGGTGCGATAACACGTAAGCCACCACGAAAGGACAACATTAAAGATCATCATCACACCTCCCACAAAGGGCTAACAAAACATATGCGTGGCGAACGACTCAACGTTCACACCACCAATTCAATCACAATTCGGAGGGCTAACACCCTCACAACAATACCAACATCATACACACCTTCTCCGAATACAAGCAGGAAATGATGGGTTTTAAAAACGAAAACCACCTTTTGAAAACAGTTTAGAAACATCAGTTGATCTTGAGTATCATTTTATAAAAAGTTGGACAAACATTAATGTCGAGACTTTGAAAATCATCTTGCGTTTGAACAAAAATGAGGACACTTTTCTTTTAGTAAAAAACTTTCAAAAATATTCGACCCTCAGGTCTAAGCAAAGCATTTCCAAAATTACTGGAAAGAAAAAAAAAATATATTTTGGTCCTCAAGGTGGAAGAATTTTGAAACAGATAGTTGCGCTAGTAGGCGCCTTGAAAATACAATCCATTTAAAAGTACGTCTCCAATTTTATTTTCTAAGATACTCGAGGTTTTCGAAAATCTATTAGGCTAGATGCCTAAAAACTCACATGTAACAATATTCACTTACAAACAATCATAATACACGCATTAACTCGCTCAGAATCAAGACAACACCTGTCTTTTACCGAAAACAACAGTCAAATATCACAGTCAAAAGGACGTAAATAATGACAACACTCCTCATATAAATGAAACATGAGTCACATAAACGCATCACGAAACCGAGAATCTACATAAAGATTCCATCACTTAATACAAAATCAAACAAATAGCTCATGTCACACGAGGCACAATACAAAGAAGGGAGACTTACATCCACAGGTCGCACGAAGATGATGATCGCCCCATGAAACTAATCACGACCAACCAACTCAGACGACGCGTCGCGACACAACTCAGTCAGAAAAATCCGACGAGACAAAACTCAACAGACACCACTGACCCGACAGCCTAGGTTTCCACAACCTAAGCTCTGATACCATTTATGTAACACCCCCAATCCGCTCAGGGATATTACACGCCGTAGAACCTTTCCTCAAGGATATACCAGGCTGGTAACAACAAACCAACAACTCGACAATGCCTTTAAGGCTAAAAAGACTCAGTAGGCCGATTTGGCCTTTCAATAAAAACATACAACTTGATTTCAATACTTGCCCACGCAGGGGTCAAAATACAACAAACTCCCGTACAACGGGAAAGAAAACTGCAGCAGAAATAAAATACAACTAAACCAACGACATCATACAAATCCTCGTGTGATTAGTATCGTTCATCTTTCATCATCCTTCGTGCCGACCCTGTGTTATGCTACCAAACCTAAATGCACAAACAGACATCTACCCCCCGAATACTCGGGGGTTAGCAAAACTCCACTGTTTTGCTAGTACAAGAACAAAGTGCAAATACGAGCCATACAATTCACATTCCACGAATAACAATAACCAGGAATCCTCAAAGATCCAAACATAATGAAAAGTACTTATCGAGGCATAAGTTTGGGTAAAACATTCCAAAACCGAAAGATCATAAATCAAGGGAAACAATTTATAAAAGAGTTTAAAATGCCATCGAGAGTTTTAATAGAAAACAATTTAGGATTACCGAATCCTTATCCTTCCAAAAAATCAACACGGTCACAACCCAAAGGTTTTGTTTTCACAAATGAAACCAACAACAATACACAAGGTTAAAACTCACGTCACGCGTCCTCGACGGACATAAAATACACACGCACTCGTAAAGTTTCACTCGTTAATCCAGGGTGAAGCCATTGGAATTCCCTCCATGGCCCCGTCGAACCCTCCCGAGGTGAGCAAACATATTCACAAAACAAACACACACACTCGTGAAGTTTTTACACGTGAATCGAGGGTGAAGCCATTGGAATTCCCTCCGTGGCCCCGTCGAACCCTCCCGGGGTGAGTAAAATACATTCACACAACATACACAACAACTCGTGAAGTTTTTACTCGTGAATCCAGTGTGAAGCCATTGGAATTCCCTCCGTGATCCCGTCGGACCCCCCGAGGTGAGTAAAATACACTCACCACTCGTGAATCCAGGGTGAAGCCATTGGAATTCCCTCCGTGATCCCATCGGACCCCCCGAGGTGAGCGAAGCAATCATGCGCAAATAACATATCATACCAAAGATATCCAAACAATTCACCTAGAGGCATCAAACACTTAGCAAAACACCACGTCAAACCATAACGCACCGAAAAGAGATAATATACGTACACATGCATTATCAATTGCAACATCAACACCAAACATATCCAAAGGATTCACGTAGTCACTTACAACCCACACAATTTAGAAAATACACGCGTTTTGAAAATCAGCCTTTAACGAGGCTAGCCGAATCGTTTAAAACTCATTTCAAACAAACAAACAAACAAACATACCAAGACGATCACCAATCATCATATCCACAAAACAAGAAATGTATGGACAAGGTACTTGACTCGAATAACCACAACGCGTAGAATCGACCGAAGTAGGTTGGCACGAACTGTTCACGAACCCGCCGACTCCACCGAACGTTAACCCGCGATAATAAACTACGAACAACAAGAACAACAATGAAAACGAATTCCATAGCACGACCTAAAGTCGTTGAATTGAAGGGACGAACGACACAATTTCAAGGGTTTCCCCCAAAATGGCCAAGAACACAAAGATACGATCATAATGAGAATCAAGGTCAAAAACAACGGAAATCCCACCAAACTATCGAAGGGAAACTCATTGGGACATTTAATCAAACACTAATGTTCGATAACTCCCAAGAACACTCGAATCACTAATCGAGTTGAAAAAACTCGAAATATGGATATACAACCCATAGAACACGATTAATAACGTCATACTACACCAACCGATTTATCAAAATCGGACTAGAATCGAAATCAAGAACAAATTCTCCAAAAAGTCAACTTGAAGGAAAATCAAGAAATATACCTTGATTCGACGAAACACATGGATTGGATGATGATATAATCAACAAGAATCTTACAAAACGTCTTGGAATTGATTAGAATCGGCCGAGAACTCGATTTCCCGAGCCTCCCGTCGCCAGCCGCCGAAAAAATAAAAAAAACGAGTAAAAAAATGAAGTCTAGCCGAGCCCAGGCTATATATAACCGACAGTGCCTTACGGCCATAACCGGCATTCGTCCAAACCCGCCCAGTTCCTGCCGATCGCTTACGGCCGTAACCGACAGGGACTTACGGCCGTAACTCGGCACTTACGGCCGTACGCGGCAGGTTCTTACGGCCGTAACCGGCATTCGTCCGGAAGCTGCCAGGCGCCATACGACTGTAACTCTCGGCCCTTACGGCCAGAATCGCATTCGCTGAGCCATGATCGCCGAGCACGCATACCAGAATCGGCACCTTACGGCCGTAACTCGGCCAGGCTAGGCCCTGATCCGGTCGTGGCCACTCTGATGGCCCGACGACTCCGAAACCCGAACCTGAATATGAATCGATGATACGGTTACGAAGTACTCGCAAAGATGAATCGGAGCACTAAGAGAGCACACGATTCCGACCACCCGAAGGCTCGAAATTCGACAACGGAAAGTAATTATCCCAAACTTTGGGAAATTATGAAAATGGCCCAAAACGTCCGAAATACACGATACGTGATCGAAACACCAAAACAAAACTCGCAACATGAATAATAACATTAAATGAACTTACTAGAAACTCGAAGCAACAATTTCGGACGAGATTCACAAGAATCGAACTCAAGTACGGAAAAGTCGCTAAAAAGCACGGAACTCAACAAAACGACACCGAAACGAACTCAGAAGTTAAAAAGTGTAGAATTAAATATTCTCAGAATGACGAAACGGTCACAAGCGAATCGTCAAAATGGACTCCCGGCGAAAAAAAAATTAACGAAATCGAAATTACGGGTATTACACCGAGGATGTTCCTCTCGTGGCTCAACCCACTGATCAACTCCCCCAAGGCCAAACCCCTGTGGAAGAGATGCCCGCTACTATCGATACAGTAGATCCCGAGCCCTTGGCGGCTACGACGGATGCTAGGACATCTGCCAACTCAAAAGACTCTGGCGAGTCGGCTGCCTTTTTAGAGCCAAAAGCTACCTCTCCTATACGGGATTCCACAACAATTCAGGATCCATCTTCCTTCAGGGTACCATCCTCTGTAAGGAATCCCTCTCTGATACAGGATTCCACACCTGTAGAGGAACCCATTCCTACAGCGAACCCAGGCGCTGTACGGAGCCCCTCTCCAGACACAATTATTTCCAAGACCCTGCTTTCCGTGCAAATCGAATAGTCTTTCGAGCGGTTTCTCCAATGGAAGAGCTACAGACTTGCTCCATACGAAACTCTGTACAACTGGAGCGAGTGGAGTAACAAAGAAAAATTTGTTTTTGAAGTGACGGACACTGTCCTAATCCAATGGGACAACCTATTCGTTAAGGAGCTTATTGAGAGCCATCTGTTTGAAAAGGACGAAGCTCGAAGGAAAGGGAAAGCTTCGTCCATGGAATCTCCCTATATTCCAAAGTCCGATCCTGATTCCGACGATGATGATGACGCACTCCAGGCTGGTCTGCGGATGAGTCGTGAGGAAGCCTAAGCAAAGAGAGATGAAGGGACATCTACTCATCAGTCGCCCCCTTCGCCACAAAAGACACTGTTCCCGACAATGAGGATTCAGTCCCTCATGTCGTGGAGGAACAACATGTTTTGCAATAGGCACCCGAGCCTGTAGTCGCCCCCGCCGAAGAAAGATCTAGCGCCATCCAGCAAGAGGAATCAGTCCCTCTGCCGGAGCAGGCGGATGATGAGATACAGCAGGAGGAATTGGTCCCTCATGTATCCATGTCTACAGAAACCACTTCGACACAGGAGGATGCAGCACCCCCTGTCGCCAAACCAGAAAAAGTTACTCCCGCCCCATCAACTGCCTTGGAATCCGACGACGGTGTTCTACCTGAGGATGTCCAACTCATTTCACGCCCTAATGTGAATTTGAGAAGGTTAAATGGAGTCGAGGACTTTGCCCAGCTAGACTCTCCCAGCACTGCACCAAGAAAAGAGTGATTATGTGCTCTTGGCCTCCAAACTATCTTTATTCAGGATGCAGTCAATGCTCTATACTCTGTAGAAAAAGCTCTTGATTGGCTACACACATCTGCCGTTGAAGAAATGACTAGACTGAAGCATGAAGTATCCCGAGTGGTAGAAGCCTTCACTGTATTGACACACGTCTTCAAGCAGGCTCTAAGCCAACTGCAAGACAAACAGGAGCAGATCCTGAGAGAAGAGAAATCAAAGTTACGAGTGTCTGAGGCCAAGACAGCATTTGCTCTGATCGAATCCGGTTCCCAACTGCGAGCCCATGACAAAAACATTAAAGATATGTCGTAGGTGCTCTCCTCTCTTGTTGAGAGAATGTCTAATATTGAGACGAAACAGGATGCCGCTTTGCAAATCCTGGAATGTCTTGATGAAAAGGTGTCATACCTTGATGACGCCAAAAAAGGGGAAGAAGCAAGGGAAGCCGCTAGGAGAACGAGGTTGGAGCAAGAGAAAGAGTTGGTAGCTCCATTTGAAGACTCCATCACTGCAGACATAGCCCGTATCTCAACGCCGAACGTTAGGATACAGGGAGACCGACCAGAATTCCAGGATCCTAAGTATCCTTGGAAAAGCCTAGTCCGAAAGCCGCAATCTATGAACCTCCCAGCAGAACGACAGCCTGCCGCTGCAGAGATGAAGAACTAGAGGACAAATGAACTGTTAAGATACTTTGTTATACTTATCAGGGAGTCCTCAATTTTCAATAGATGCAGAACGGTGCAGGAAGCCGCAGAGGAATTCAAGACGAAGCTGGAAGATGGAACGCTCCCACTACAGCTGTAGATGAAATCAAAGCACAAGAATGGTGACTTGGTTACCCACCCAGAGGATTGGATCCTTGTCTTCGACAAATCATATGAAGGTCGAGCCATTTATCAGAATTGAGACAGGGAAACACATCAAAACTAGTGGAAAAACACCAAGAATGACCCAAAAAGGCCATGGAGGCATTCGGACTACAGGAGTTAAATTTCCTTGTATTATTATTTTGTAATCTTATCTTCAGAACAGTGAAATTTTGTACTCTTCATTTCAATATCAATAAAATTTTTGCCTGTCTTGAAAGATTACAACTCGTAATCTACTATGTTCTTATATGTTTACAGTCACTTTATTTATTCTTAATGTATTATGAAACTTATCTCATACACAAACTGTAAGAACTTGTCTACGAGCAGTAAATAGTTTAAGTTGTATGCATCTAGAAAACGATGTAAGATTGTGCCTGCGCGCCAATCATAAGTTTTCATATGTAACTTTCTTTTGATTAAAGGTGAACTTGCCTGCTAGCAGTTCTTAGTGTTAAGCCAAATGCCGAAGGCCAGAACATTCGAAAGAAGACCAAGAAGTCTGCCCTACTTCAAACCGCTAAGTGTCAAAGTTTTGGCATCATCAAGGATGTTTGGATAACATCATAAGGTTTTAAAAGGAAGACTCGGAAGGACTTGGCAAATTATCAAAAAGGGGGAAATTGTTGGGATAACAAAAAACCTGTATCGATGTTGTTGGGATAAACAAACCCTGTATTGATCGTATTGTCATAATGTTTTGACAATATGCCAAATCCTGCATACCGCTAATAGCTGTATCGAAAAGCTGATCAAGTATCAACCTATATTGAAGACTTCTCGCAGTCCCAACCATATAGTAAATCTATCATACAGCAAAGAGTCCCGCAAAGCTAAGTATGGAAGCTGTCTCGAAATTTCAATACAGCAATCCTTCCATACAGCCCTCAAACAGGACAAGAAGGAATCTTTAGTATTCGCTAGAAGTCAAGTCCCATTTGATAAGTATTTAAATACTAAAGGATAAAGTATTTAAATAGTGTAAGTCATCAGAAGATCTTCAAATCTCGTAATATCCAGATCTTAGTCTATTGAAGTCAAATATCAAGTTGTCGTAGAATCTTGCTCAACGGATCTATTTCAAATGGATATATTTCAGAGGTTATATATATCTCCAGAGTTTGAAGATCATACACTGATACAGATACATACATACACACGACTTACAAACCAACAAGTGCTTACACGAATATTCAGAGCAAAACATATCTCCCAAAACTTTCTGCTATTCTGATAGAAGAGATATACAGTGCTCAAACCGTGAATAACACATCATCAGCTATAAAGTCAAAGTTGTTGTTCAAATATTGTTCTAACCCTTGAACAAACCCATCAGCCCTGTGTGGACTAAGAAACCTTGCTATTCCCGAACTGTGTGATGGACTTGCATTGAAGAAGACGAAGCTTCAGAACTGTGTGTGAAGAAGCCAGTCACGTGTTAGCTCAAACCAATCTGTGTGAACGGTTGAAAGCTATGATCTTTATATCAATCTGTGTGAACGATATATTGATTAGGTTTGGTTATAATTACGTAGTTGTGTACGCAGTAATTATAATAAACTTTTTACTCCTGTGTGGAGGACCAGTGGACGTAGAGGGGTTTACCTCGAACCACTTTAAATATTGTGTTATTTACCTTCTGCCTTTATAGTTTTATTAATTGTGATTATTTAAGTATCCACTGCACACCGAGTTGCTGTATCCTCAGCAACTTACTGTATTAAAGACTTCCGCTACGCACTTAGATTTGAAAACCGTATAGCTTGTTGTTTAAAACAGTTTCCAAGCTGTATCCTGTATACTTAGTGGCCAATAATATATATATATATATATACACACACGATACACAGCTCGGCTAGAAAAACCGACCCCCGCCTCGCCTCCATACGTCACCGAAAAACTGAGTCGCCGATAACCACCATGGCCGAACCTTCAAACGAACCACCGTAATAGTCACTAGACCCAGAAGCGAAGGTCACCGGAATTACAGACCAAAGCTCCGAAAGTCCAGCCGCCGAGCTCCGACTTTACACAGGAAAATCCCTCGCGGCGGCCTACTACCAAAAGTCTAAATGAGAATCGCACAGGAGGATCGCCCACCTCCTTGAGATTCCTCGATCCTGTTGCTCGTCTTCCGATCGTTAAGAGGAGGAGGATTGTTGACCACTAAGTATACTGAATACAGCTTGTGAAGTAGTTTAAACAACAAGCTGTACTGATTTTAAATCTGAGTGCTTAGCGGAAGTCTTAAATACAGTAAGTTGTTGTGGATACAGCAACTCGATGTGCAGTGTATACTTAAATAATCACAGTAATTAAAACAAGTAAGACAGAAGGTAAATAACACAATATTTAAAGTGGTTCGAGGTAAACCCATCTACGTCCACTGGTCCTCCACACACAGTAAAAAGTTTATTATAATTACTACGTACACAACTACGTAATAACAACACACAATCAATATATCGTTCACACAGATTGATATAAAGATATAAGCTTCAACCGTTCACACAGATTGGTTTGAGCTAATGCTCTGACTTGCTTCTTCACACACAGTTCTGAAGCTTCGTCTTCTTCGATGCAATTCCTTCACACACAGTTTTGGAGTAGCAACGATTACTCAGTCCACACAGGGCTGATCTGGGTTTGTTCAAAGTATAGAACGGGGTATGTACAACAGCTTTAACTTTCTGAGCTTCTAGCTGATGAAGTGTTGTTCAAGATGTTCAGCACTGAATATCTCTTAGATCTGAGTTGCAGTAAGCTTCTAGAGATATGTTTTGCTCTGATGATAACTTTGTTGCTTGATAATTTTGTAACTTGGTAACTGATCTTCAACGCCTTGATGAGATAAATATATATATATATATATATATATATATATATATATATATATATAGTCTTCTAGAAAATATATCCGTTGAGATAAATCCGTTGAGCAAGATTCCGTTCCAACGGGATGAAAAGCACGATCCGGATTATGCGGGATTTGAAGATCTGTTGACTGACAATATTTAAATACATTATCTTTTAGTATTTAAATACTTCTCATATCAACGAGACTTGACTTCTGAAGATTCCTTCTTTGTCCTGTTGAGTGCTGTATGGAAGATCACTGTATTGACAATTCGAGACAGCTTCCATACTTGGTCTTTATAAGACTTCTTTGTTGTACTGAAAGGTTCCACTATATGCTGGATCAATGACAGGCTTTCGATACAGGATGACACTTCAACTCTTCGATACAGTTTCCTTACTGTATTGAGGATTGGAATATATGTCAAAACCTCTTATCAACACTATTCAATATAGGGAATGATTATCCTGGCTGTTTCGATACAGGGTATTTGTTATCCCAACAATTTCCCTTTTTTGACAATTTGCCAAGACTTTAAAACTTTCAAGTCCTTCTTGATGATTCCAAAACCTTCTTCATGAAGCCAATGACTTTCTTGATGATTTCTGGCAGATTTCTTGGTCTTCTGTCAAATGGTCTGTCTTTCAGCAACTTAGTCTAATTTATGAACTGCTCGCAGGCGAGTTCGATACAACTAAGAATTTTTACAACTTAAGCTTATGATTGGTGCACAGGCACAATCTTACAATGTATTCTAAATGCATACAACTGAAGTTATGAACTGTTCGTAGACAAGTTCGTACAGCTTAATTTTCAAACAAGTTTATCTACTTGTGATTGTTATCTCAACAATATTAAGTTATGTAATCATACATCAACACAGGAGATTACGAGTTGTAATCTTTCAAGACAAGCAAACATTTTTATTGATATTCAAAAATATATTACAAGGTTTGCTATTTCGAAAGAAAAAATTACAAACAAAACTAATATACTAAGGATTTCAGCTCCTATATTCCGCATGTCTCCATGGCTTTTTCCCTGGATCATTCTCGGTTCCACGCCACCAGTGCTGTATGGAATCGTTGCCTCGATCTAGGTATATTGCTCTACCTTCATAGGATCTGTCAAAGGCAAGAATCCAGTCTTCTGGATGGGTGATCCGATCTCCTCTTCTATGCTTGGATTTCATCTCGATTTGGAGAGGAAGCTTTCCTTCTTCTAACATCTTTGTGAATTTGTCTGCAGCCTCCGCTAATGTCTTATAGCCTTTGAAGATGGCGGATTCCCTGATGAGTTTAACAAAGTATCTCATCAGTTCATTCTTCATCCATTGCTTCACCTCTTCGGCAGTTGGATGGCGGTTGGTTGGCAGATGAATTTCCAAAGGTCTTTGGATTAAGCTTTGCCACGGGACATTTGGATCATGAAACTCAGGTCGGGAGCTTGAAATCTTAAAACTTTGAGAGGGAGGGGCTAGCTTGTTCAGCTCAGCGGTAATGATGTCTTGAGCAGCATTAAATTCCCTTTTGTGCTGTAGCCTTATTCTCCTAGCAGCTTCTCTTGCTTCTTCCCCCTTTTTGGCGTCATCAAGACGTCCTAGGATCTCCAGTGCGGCATCCTGTTTCGTCTCAATGTTTGTCATTATCTCGACAAGGGTGGAAATCACCTCCGACATATCCTTGATACTTTTGTCTTGGGCTCGAAGATGAAAACTGGTTTCGATCGTAACATCTGCGGTCTTGGCCTCAGATATGCGCGTTTTGGTTGTCTCTTCTCTCAGGAGTTGCTCTTGTTTCTCTTGCAGATTCTTCAGTGCTTGTTTGAAGACTTCTGGTAAAATAGTGAAAGCTTCGACTACGCGAGAGACTTCATGTTGTAAACCAGTCATCTCTTCAAGAGCTGAAGTGTGCATCCAATTAAGAGCTTTTTCCACTGAATACAGGGCATTCACTGCATCCTGGATAAAGACTGTTTGAAGACCAAGAGCACGCAGACGCACTTTCCTAGCAGCAGTGCTGGGAGAATCCGGCTTGGAAAAATCTTCGGATCCATTCAACCTTCTCAGATTCACATTAGGATGCGAATTGAGTTGGACATGCTCAGGTACATTACCGCCGTCGGATTCCACGGTTGATGGGGCGGGAGCAGCATTTCCGGGTTCGGCGGCAGGGGGTGTTGTGTCCTATTGTCCTCTTATTATTAATCCAGTACTTTGTGTCCTCTTGTCCTGCTTGTAAAGCATCGTCGTCGTCGTCTGAGTCATCATCATCTTTTGGATTTTGGGGAGAGTCCTCGCACTTATCTTTTCCTTTTCTCCTGGCGTCAGATTTTTGCAATAGATGGCTTTCAATCAATTCTTTGCAGTAGAGATTGTCCCATTGGATCAGGGCTTCAACCTCTGTTGAGTCCGTCACTTCCAATACAAATCTCTATTCATGGCTCCAGTCGCTCCAGTTGTATAAGTTGTCATACGGAGCTAGCCTGTAGCTTTTCCATTTAAGGAATCTTTCATAAGCATGATCAATGCATGCATGAGAAGGGTTTTGTTGATAATGGTGTCCGAGGGCTGCGGGACGTGCGAATCGAACTGTAGCGAGGGGTTCCTCTACAGGTGTGGGATCCTGTAGGGAAGAAGGATTCCTTACAGGGGATGGTGCCCTGAAGGAAGGTGGATCCTGTACGGGTGTGGAATCCCGCATAAGAGAAGTAGCTGTTGGCTCCAAAGGGACAGCCGACTCGCTAGAGTCTTCTAAGTTGGCAGATGTCCGATCATCCGTCTTAGCCGCCAAAGGCTCAGGATCTACTGTTGATACAGTAGCGGGCACCTCTTCCACAGGGGTTAGGCCCTGGGGTAGTTGTTCAGTGGGTTGAGCCACGGTAGAAACTTCCTCGGAGGTTTTGGTGGATTTAGCTTTAGAAAGCCTCCTTAGCTTCCTTTTCGGATTCTCACCAGCAATAGGTGTCTTGCTGTGAGATCTTTTCCTCTTCCTTGAAGACTCCACATCATGGGACTTCAAAGAAACATCCCTTGGATCTTCAGACACAGGCATACTTAGGACTTTAGGGTGGTTGCAGACCAGAGTACTCTGGTTATAGGCTGAAGGCTTGACGCCTCCTAAGTATATCCTGGAGCTGTTTTTCTTCGCATCTGCAGATTGCGAACCGCATTTCGTCAAAATATGGTTTAAAGTTAAACCATACGACTTATTTTGAGTGGCAGGCTTGGATACTTCTTCCTGTAATCGCTTCAAGATAATCTGGCACCAATGGACCTTTTCACAGGTCAAAATCGCAACCATCATCCTAAATCTCAGATTTGTGCACATTTTGAATGCACCAGTGCGATTTTCGATGATCCTACAACAAAAATCATGCAAGTATACGTATGGCAAACAGAAGTTCTTCTTGTGACAGGTGGTGTGAACCGCGTCAACAATAGCTGAGCCGGTGAACAGCCCATAGTACTTTGTTATCAGCTCTTGAGACCCAAAAGTCTCAAGTTCTTCCATGGTAAGGCCATCAGCAGGCAGCCTATAAATGTTCTGAAGAAAATCTCGATCGATACAGATCTCCACTCCTTGAATGATAGCAGTGATGTCAGCAACGTGACCTCCTTGGGCCAGCGACAAAAAGCGAATGACGGCGTTGAGGTAAAAGTCCTCAACCAAGTGAACATCGTATTTCTCAGCGGTTTGACTCCCAAGGCGGTAGAGACCTTGCTGACGGAGTTGGGTGATGATGAACTCCATGGGTTCGACGTGATTTGTTTCAGCGAGAATACGCTCGATGACGACAGATCTTGAGAAGATCCGTCCACCGATGATGTTCGCGGATTTCTTGAGTGCGGGAGAAGATGTCTGACCAGCCATTGATGATGTTCAAGAAAATAAGAAAGAGAATAAACGAAATTTGCAGTAAAACACAGAAAACTATGTAGGCTGTATTTGCTTGAGTACTCTTAAATTTTGCAGAAAGCGTAAAGAGCCTCTAATGGCAGTATCAGTCCCTTTAAAGTGGGCGGTGAAGTAGGGTTTTCCAGAGTACAAAAGGTCAGATGTAAGGGATGAGAACCGGTTTTTGAAAAGAACGGTCACAATGAACTGAGTGTAACTAGTACATTTATCCACGAATATTAAAATATCAGCGGGTCCCACTTCCGACATTTCTTGTTACCCTAATTGCCTGAAACGGTAGTTTTAAAACATTAAACAATTTGAAAACATCGCGGCATTTGAGATTCAGTTGTCCAGATGTCGTGTAAGGCATTTAATGTACATGACGTTTGACATAAAAACAGTGCACGTGGACAAAAATTATTTTAAAATGAAATAATATAATATAATATATATACTGAATCAAAATCCTATAGTATGTGCTGTATCCTCGACGATACATCGTTCCCCCTTAAAAGGTACATATAGGTTTTAACTCCATACAGCAACTTTTGGATTAATGCTGTATTCATGAGTCATACTGTATTCCCCCTTAATTATTGCACACGTCAGCTATAGGATGATTCATATGTCTTTGTTCCCTACAGTGCTGTATTGAAGGCTCTGAGTGTACAACTAATTAACGGTGGATAGTGTATTCTTGGGTCTTACAGCATTCCCCCTCAATTGTTGAGTAAAAACAGTGAATTACTTACAAGGAGTCGCGTTGTAGCATTCCCAATTCTTGTCTAAGCATGTTGAATCTTGCTGTGTCGAGCGGCTTGGTGAAGATGTCGGCCAACTGAATGTCTGTATGAACCTTTTCGAGCCAAACATCCTTGTTCTCGACATGATTCCTTATGAAATGATGCTTCATGTTGATATGCTTAGTGCGCGAGTGCAGGACAGGATTGTGCGTGATTGCAATTGCACTCGTGCTATCACACATGATTAGTGACTCTCTAGCTTCAATTCCATAATCTGACAACTGTTGTTGCATCCAAAGGATCTGCATACAGCAACTACCAGCAGCATAGTATTCTGATTCAGCCGTGGAAAGAGAGTTAGCCAATTGCTTCTTACTGAACCAAGAAACGATTCTAGGTCCAAGAAAGTGACAAGTTCCACTTGTACTCTTCCAATCTAGCTTGCAGCCTCCGAGATCCGAGTTGCTGTATCCAACTAAATCGAATCCACCTTCTTTAGGATACCATAGTCCTACATCGACTGTTCCTTTAATGTACTTCAGGATTCGTTTAGCTGTATTGAAGTGTGATTCCTTAGGTGCTACTTGATATCTCGCACACACTCCAACATCAAATTGGATATCGGGTCTACTAGCCGTTAAGTACAGGAGCGAACCAATAAGCTTCCTGTAGAGTGATTGGTCAAACGGCTTTCCGGCTTCATCAGCACTAATTTGCACGGAAGTGCTCATGGGGGTTGACGATGATTTGGAAGTGTTCATTCCAAATTTGTTGAGAAGCTCCTTGCTCTATTTTTCCTGGTTGATGAAAATACCTGTACGCAACTGCTTTACCTGAAAACCTAGGAAATAACTAAGTTCTCCCATCATACTCATTTCAAATTTACTTTGCATGAGATGAGAGAACCTTTGACACAAAGCAAGGTTAGTTGAACCAAAAATTATATCATCTACATAAATTTGCACCATTAGAAGGTCATCACCTTCCTGTATTTTGAACAATATTTCGTCCACAGTACCTTTCTCAAATCCATTGTCGGTTAGATACTGGGACAGGGTCTCATACCATGCTCTAGGGGCTTGTTTAAGTCCATACAGTGCTTTCCTTAACCTGTATACTAGGTCGATGCCGTCTGTGTTGGCAAACCCTGGTGGTTGTTCAACATAAACTTCTTCGGCAAGGTCTCCATTTAGGAATGCACTCTTGACGTCCATTTTGTATACAATGAAGCTTTTATGGGAGGCAAAGGCTAAGAATATCCTAATGGCTTCTAGTCTGGCTACAGGGGCAAAGGTTTCATCATAGTCTATGCCTTCTTCTTGGCTATAGCCTTGTGCGACTAGCCTTGATTTGTTCCTTATAATAAGTCCATTTCGATCCTTTTTGTTTCGAAACACCCATTTGGTTCCTATAACTGATTGATGTGTAGGTCTGGGTACAAGATACCATACGTTGTTTCTGTCGAAACCGTTAAGCTCTTCTTCCATAGATGTTATTCAATGAGAATTATTAAGAGCGTCTATGGTTGAAACAGGTTCGGACTGGGATAAGAATACAACAATAGTGCACATATTGAGTCTTCTAAGCTCGGATTGAGATTTCCATTCAGGAAACGGTGATATCTCAATATCTAGTTCTTCTTGTGCACAAAGTATATTTCCTTGTGTACTCTGTATTCTCCTACGGGTAGAAACACCAGCATCTATGTTTCCAATGATCATCTCTTGCGGGTGATCTCTCAATCATCTTCGGTCGGGTTCTAATTCAGGGTCCTGTACTGTATCGAGAGTTTCTGTAGATACAGCTTCAGCTTGTACAGCGTCGGCTTCATCTACGTCGATTCTTACAGCTGCGGGGTTGATTTCTAGGTCAACAACAGGTTCTATGGGAGTTGGAGAATCTAAGATAGAGAGACGTTGGATGTTCTGAGTAATATCATCTACTCCTGTAGGGTCATGGTGAGGTTCGTCGAACACTACATGAACTGATTCCTCGATCTTCAGCTTCCTTTTATTAAAGATCCTGTAAGCTTTGCTAACGGAGGAGTATCCTACAAATATTCCTTCATCTGATTTCTCATCAAAGGTTCTAAGTTGATCCTTCCCATTATTCAACACATAACACCTGCATCCAAAAATGTGAAAATATGAAACTAACGGAGTTTTGTTGTTGCATACCTCGTATGATGTTTTGTTGTGGTGCCTGTTGATGATACAGCGGTTTTGAGTGTAGCATGCTGTATTGGTTGCTTCAACCCAGAAATGCTGTGGCAACTTGCTTGCGGCGATCATTGTCCTTGTTGCTTCTGTCAGCATCCTATTCTTTCGCTCGGCAACACCATTTTGTTGAGGTGTACGGGCAGCAGAGTATTCGTGTTGTTTCCCATTTTCTGAACAGTATTGCTCTATAAAGTGGTTAGTAAATATGTACCTCTGTCGGAACGAATGGACACGATACTTAATGCCTTTTCATTTTGAAGCTTTCTCAGGAGATCGGGCAGCTTTGATGCTGTTTCCTTCTTCTTGCTTAGGAAAATTGTCCAAGCATACCTGGAGTAATCATCAACAACAACAAGACAGTATTTCTTACCTCCCAAACTTACTAGGTCTACAGGACCGTAGAGATCCATATCATTTCCAACACTCTTTGGGTTGAAAGGTAGGATTTGCTCTTCAGGGTTGACTTGATTTGCTTGCCTTTCTGACACGGTCCGCAGACGCTGTCCTTTTTGAATGACACCTTTGGCAATCCTCTTACCATTCCCTGTCTTGAGAGCTTGTTGATCGTCTTGAAGTTAATGTGAGACATCCTCTTGTGCCATAACCAGCTAAGATCTGCAGTGCCTTTGGCAACAAAGCATGGAATTGAGGAGCTCATAGGCTTCCAGTCAGCAATATACATGTTACCTGATCTGCTTCCTGTAAGCACAACTTCTTTGGTCTGGATGTTCTTGACTCTACAGTGATCTATATAGAATTTTACCAAGAACTGTTTATCACAGAACTGGCTAATGCTAAGTAGATTGTACTGTAAGCCTTCAACATATGCAACATCAGTGACTTTGAATTTTGCGACAAGTAGGTTTCCTTTCCCTATTGTTCTTCCTTTAGATTTATCACCGAAATGAACTTTTGGACCGCGACCTTCTACAAAATCTGATAGCTTGCTTCTATCTCCGGTCATGTGCCAAGAGCATCCAGTATCAAAATACCAGGTGTCCTCCTCTAGGATGTCTTGTATGCAAAGAGATTAAGTAGATTTAGGTCCCCTTTTATTTTTGGGTCCATATATGTTAGTTCCTTTAGGCACCCAATTTTTCCTGACAGCAATTGGTTTACTGTAGGTTACATTCGGTACAGTGTTGCGATATCTACGTGGGGCATCTCCGTAGTCGCTATAACCATGATAATTATTATGCATGTAAAATTCAGGGTTATTATTATTAATCCAGTACGAGTGTCGTCTTGGAGGTGGAGTCATTTTCTTTGGCCTAACAGCTTGCCTTATGGGTCTCTAGTTGGATTCCCAATGCTATTGTTGATACTGAGTGGACACTTGCTGTCTCGAGGAATAATGGGGCTCCTGTATCCAATACCTCGGCATGCTGTACTGATAGTACTGCCGTGCGGGCCTTTGGTATTTGGATACAGCCTTTCTTCTGAACGGCTGTTGGCGCAGTTGATATGCTCGGGGAGCATGCTATTGAGTGCGCCTTTCAGGTCTGAATGGCTGGTGATTCCGCTTTCTGGAATAGGATTGCGGTGGCAGAATGGCAGCCTTTGCTGTTCGCTGTGAAACAGGTTCCTTCACAGGACTCGAAGTTTTTTTCGATACAGGAATGTGTTCCACACTCTTGACGAACACTATACTAGTTTTCCCTTTGTTTGAACATGAGTTGTATCCTAAGCCACTTTTATCATGAGCATGTTGCCCAGTGCTCAGAATTTCTTCCATTCTTTTGGACGATTTCTCGAACGATTTCAGAGTGGTCTCAAGTTCAATTTCTCATTTTTCGAGAGTTTTGACTTTGGCTTGAAGTAGAACCAAATCATTTGTCTTGCTATCGTTGTGAGTTTTAACCTCACTTAGTTCATGAGCAAGTTGATGATTGCTCTCCATGAGTTTTTTAAAATCGACTTTGCTGGTTTCACAATCAAGAGACATATTTTCATAATTTATTTTCAGCAAGTTATTTTCATGTTTCAGCTCTCGGTTAGACAGTTGGAGCTGTATATTCTCATTTTTCAATGTCTCATGGGCCTTTTGAATGTTTTTAAACTCATTCATCATGTTTTCAAAAGTATGAGATGCATTTGATGGAATAGCTGAGGTTGAGCTTACCTCATCATCGCTATCTTCACCTTCCGGAATGTCCTTGGCCATAAAGCACATATATGCTTTATCATCGAACTCATCGTCAGATGAATCACTTTCAGTGACCACCTGAAGACATTCTTCTGATTTGAATGGTGTGGGGGAGGCTTCTGATTCTCCAATCAGGGCCTTGAGCTTGTTTTTCCAAGCACATCTTCTTTCATCTCTCTCTTGTTGCTCGGCTTCTGGCAACCTTTGAACTTTGGGATGAGGACATTTATTTGCATAATGCCCTGGTTTCCTGCAATTATAGCACAGGTTAGCATCACCGGATGAAGTTTCGGTACTTACATTGTGGACAGGTTTGGGCCTGTAGGGAGTCTTTCCAGACTGCTTGATGAACTTTTTGAATTTGTGCATGAGAAGCGCCATTTCATCTTGAGACATGATGTCTTCGTCACTGTCAGCATTCTTGTGACTAGGCTTCGACGAGCTGGGCATGCTGTGTCGACGATTCAATACAGCGGCTAGTGCTGTGACCTTTGAAGGAGATTCTTCAACTTTCTCTCTTCTGTCAATATCATACTCAAAAGCTTTGAGGTCAGAGAAGAGATCAAAAGTAGATATTTCATTAAGATTGCAAGATACATGCATAGCTGTGGTCTTAATGTCCCATCGGGCAGGGAGAGATCTGAAAATTTTTAAATTCTTCTCCTTTTGGGTATAAATTTTGCCCAAAGCTTCAAGTTCACCAACAATACCAGTGAATCTGAGGTCAAGTTCCTCAAATGTCTCAGTTGGTTTCATTTCAAAAGATTCAAATTGCTGAGTCAGTTTTAAAATTTTGTTTTCTTTTGAGAGCTCAGTTCCCTCACAAATCATCTTGAGTTTATCCCAGATTTCCTTGGCTGATTTACAGCTCTTTACCTTTGAGAACGTGCCTTTGTCAAGAGTGACAAATAACGCGTTCTTAGCCACATTGTCGAGGGTGGCTTGCTTTTTTTTCATCTGTGGTCCATTGCTCGCATTCCTTCTCGAGCATCTCAGCGTGGGCTTGGCCTTCAATCCTTGCGGACGTGTTTACCTTCATGATCTTGATAGGGCCATCATGTATAACAAAAATCATCTCTTCGTGCATTGCTGCAAGATGAGCCTCCATCCTAATTCTCCAATCATCAAATTCGTTAATAGAGAACATAGGCACTTTGTTGATCATAGATGTATCCATGTGAAAATAAAGAAATGAAAGAGACCGTTTAAA
The DNA here is from genome assembly GCA_033398695.1 of Orobanche coerulescens. NCBI lineage: Eukaryota > Viridiplantae > Streptophyta > Magnoliopsida > Lamiales > Orobanchaceae > Orobanche > Orobanche coerulescens. Next base: position 129,832,011 of record CM065810.1, read on the forward strand.
AGATTAAGTGATTTTGGATCTGATTCGGTTAAAAATACGACTGATTCTTTTTAGAATCAACCTCTCCGATACCACTTATTGGTCACTAAGTATACTGAATACAGCTTAGGAAGTAGTTTAAACAACAAGTTGTACTGTTTTTAAATCTGAGTGCGTAGCGGAAGTCTTAAAGACAGTAAGTTGCTGTGGATACAACAACTCGATGTGCAGTGTATACTTAAATAATCACAGTGATTAAAACAAGTAAGACATAAGGTAAATAACACAATATTTAAAGTGGTTCGAGGTAAACCCCTCTACATCCACTGGTCCTCCACACAGGAGTAAAAAGTTAATTATAATTACTACGTACACAACTACGTAATTATAACAACACACAATCAATATATCGTTCACACATATTGATATAAAGATCTTAGCTTCAACCGTTCACACAGATTGGTTTGAGCTAATGCTTTGACTTGCTTCTTCACACACAGTTCTGAAGCTTCGTCTTCTTCGATGCAATTCCTTCACACACAGTTCTGGTGTAGCAACGATTGCTCAGTCCACACAGGGCTGATCTGGGTTTGTTCAAAGTATAGAACGGAGTATGAACAACAGCTTTAACTTTCTGAGCTTGTAGCTGATGAAGTGTTGTTCAAGATGTTGAGCACTGAATATCTCTTAGATCTGAGTTGCAGTAAGCTTATGGAGATATGTTTTGCTCTGATGATAACTTTCTTGCTTGATAATTTCGTAACTTGGTAACTGATCTTCAACACCTTGATGAGATATATATAGTCTTCTGGAAAATATATCCGTTGACATAAATCCGTTGAGCAAGATTCCGTTCCAACGGGATGAAATGCACGATCCGGATTATGCGGGATTTGAAGATCTTTTGACTGACAGTATTTAAATACTTTATCTTTGAGTATTTAAATACTTCTTATATCAACGGGACTTGACTTCTGAAGATTCCTTCTTTGTCCTGTTGAGAGCTGTATGGAAGATCACTGTATTGACAATTCGAGACAGCTTCCATACTTGGTCTTTATAAGAATTCTTTGCTGTACTGAAAGGTTCCAGTATATGCTGGATCAATGACAGGCTTTCGATACAGGTTGATACTTTAACTCTTTGATACAGTTTCCTTACTGTATTGAGGATTGGCATATATGTCAAAACCTCTTATCAACACTATTCGATACAGGGATTGATTATCCTGGCTGTTTCGATACAGGGTATTTGTTATCCCAACAAGGATGAATGATGTTGATGGATGATGAATAAGAAGTGTAACGCCCCGATTTCGCATATACATTTATTGTGAATTATAGAAAACATGTTCAATTTTATTAAATCAATGCCCGAATAATTTTCTCATTTAATTCATCTCATTCTCATGCAAATTCATTTCATTTCATTTTATTTTGACGCATGTCAAATTAATTGATTCACTATCTCATTTCATGTCATATTAACTCTCGTCACTTTATTTCATTGTGTTTCATCTCGTCATTTCTAGGCCCGAGTCAAATTTTAAACAATATTAATTGTTACCAAAATATTTTACAAGATAATAATATTAATTATTATTATTACTATTATTATTATCATTATTACCAAAATTATTATTTTGATACGTATTACTGCACTACTATCATTATTATATCAATTATATTTAATCATGTGTTTTAATTTAACTAACTAAGATTAAACTTAATTAACCATGATTAAGAACTCTTCCTTTTCCCACGTTTCCTCACCAGTCCTCTAATCTTATCAAAACTCCTCAATGACTCATCCCACAAGAACTCTACACAAATCAGAATTCTACTGCTAATATTAAACATAAACTCTACTGTATAAATACCCTATTGTATACAGCACAAAAGCTTTTACAATACAGAATACACCTTTTTCCTCCTTCCTGCTCCCTCGTCCGTTTTCTGCAAGCAGGTAAAAGAAAAAAAAATCTCTATCTTTCTTTTCTTCTTCTGCAAATCTCACCTTGATGCAATACATGAATATTCACAAATAATCCCGTCGATTTTCTCCAAAGTCAAGATCTATCAACACCTTGTGCAACTTCTTCTTCTTCACAAACTCGAGACGATTTTACTCGAGCTTAGGTAAGCTCAAATTTCCTTTTTAATTTCATTACGAACATTCTTATAAAAAGTTTAGCCTCAATCGTCCCTAATATGTATAATCAACTGCCCTCGGAATCAATCCTAAATTCCGAATCAAATCAGAAAATACAAAACCTGAATCCAGTTTCCCTGAATCAAATCGAGCCAGTCCCGAATCTATACTCCTTCATCACTCCTTCACCGTCGCCGGTTACTGGAGGACAGTAGCCCCACTCCGTCCGCGACCCGCCGTCGAGTCGAACCACATCTTCCCCTTTGATTTTACCCCTTCACCTCCATGGTCGCTGCCCCAATAATCGGACTCACAGCGGAGTTCCACCGGACCAAAACCACATCGAACCCAGCGGAATCATGTTCGAACAACATCAAATCCTTCAAACTTCCCCATCCCCAAAACAAATTTTCGCCGTCGTCGAATATGACCACCAAGACAGGGCCGATGCCTTTTTGTTTCGCTGCAAATCCGGCCGTTCTCAATCTTCTTCTTTTAGTTATGGTGTGTGTCTATGTTTTGAGCCTAGAGAGAGAGAGAGAGAGAGATGGTGAAATTGAAGGGAATCGAGAGTTCTGGAGAGCGAGAGCGAGTGAAATAGCGAGAGGAGAGATCTGACTTCTTTCCCGTGTGAAATGAATTTATTTCCCAATTACTTTTATCAAATTTCAATTTCATTCCCAAGTTTTTCAAATCATGCAAATTAACCCAGTGTAGTTATAATTTCTACCAAATTCAGCCTCTAATTTTCATTTTCTTCATTCTTGCCCCAGTCTGGTTTATAATTATTTCAGTTAGCCCCAATCAGAATTTTAATTTCTTCAATTTTAGTCCCTTTCGGCCAAACTTTTAACATGTCAACCTTTTCAATTGATATTATTATTCACTCATAATTTAGTTCTGAGTCAAATAATAATAATTTTCTGTTATTATTAATTGTAGATAATAACAAGAATTTACGGGCCTAGAATTGTCGAGTCAAGCATTTCATCATATTCAAGTTCAGAACTGCAATTTTATCCAGGTGTGGGGATTTATTACGCTTTTGTTTATTTTAATTACTTTATATATTGTCTCGTATGTGCACGTGAAATCAGTCAGAAGCATTTAAATGTGCAACCAGTCAGAAGCACTTAAATCTGCAATCAGTCAGAAGCACTTGAATGTGCAAATCAGTCAGAAGCACTTAATTGTGCATAAAGCCTTCGGACTAGCCGACGGGCTTCAGAATTTATCAGTCATGTTGTTTATACTTGCTAATATGTGTAGTAATTAACGTAGACATATTGCGTACTCTCCACACTGAGCGAGTTGGAAGCTCACCCCACTATTTACCCCCTTTCAGGTTGAAGAGCTCGATGTGGCATGCGCTTGAGTGTGGGATGATCAAGCTGATGATCAAATATTTATTTGTTAAATGTTATTTCTCTAAGACTATATTTTTGAACAATGTTCGACTTGTTTTAATTTCATGTCGAAGTGTGTTTTTATTTAATGGTGACTTGGGATTATTACTTGCGATTATTAAATTCGTCTTTTTAAAATGTATTTCCACTGCAAAATTTTTATTTATTCTTCTTAAAATTAGAAGAATTATATTTTAAAAAAGTGGTCGCTACATAAGTGGTATATTTTAGAAAAGTGGTCGCTACATAAGTGGTATCGGAGCGGGTTTACGGTTCTGTAGACTCGTTAAAATAGTTTCTTTTTATAAACTGAAATTTCATTTTCGCAAGTAGTCAAATATTTTTAGCAATTATGATCATCCACCTCTGCCGCTCCACGTCGACTCCAAGGTACATTAAGTTATGATTATTCATTATGCGATAAATGTAGTTTCCCAGATCAACCATGATTCATGTATTACAGATGCATTTTCAATCTATTTTGTGCATAAGAATTCTATGATAAAGTATTTGGGCATGAAATTGTTTTCTTATAAATTCATAAGTATATATGTGACATGCGTAAATCATCATTGCTATGAGTCTTTGGTTCTCAACCTATAGATGCAATGTAACTCCCCATCTTATTTCTCCCTCTCGTTGGGTAAGTACTGAAGGATCGTTGCGTGTGTTGTGCCTTAGGATAATGGCAACTCGTGGATGTGGATGCCCAGCTAACCGAGGTGCAGATAATCTCGGTGGTCAGAATGCTAACTTTGGTGGTGGTGATGGAGGTCAGGATAACCACAAAAATAATGTGCCAGCTCCTACTCAGGCACAAGTCGTGCAACAGTTCCGACGTTTCACCCCACCAACATTCAACGGTCGAGAAGGACCAGCTTTCGTTGATGAATGGTTCATGTCACTCGAGCGCACCTTTGAGCTCATTGGGTGCACTGATGCGCAAAGAATTCTTTGCGGCCAATACCAAATGGTGGAGGATGCTGGACGCTGGTGGATAAGCTATTGGCGTTTGAGGCCAGCGGCCGAGCGTGCTGCATTGACTTGGGATCGATTCAAGGAAATAGTGATGGACAGTACTACCCACAGCATTATCGAGAGAAGATGGAGAGAGAGTTTTGGAATCTCGAACAAGGAGGGATGAAGGTTGAATAATATGAAAGAAAATTCAACCAAATCAGCTTCTTTGTGGAGCACATGGTGGATACAGATCGGAATAGGGCCCTTAAGTTTCGGAATGGTTTACGCCCGAGTATTCATCACATCGTGGCTGGTCATGGGGTGTTACCGTATACGGAGATAGTGTTTCGAGCTCAAGAGGTTGAGGCTAGTCACAATCTGGATCAGCAACAGTCAACTAAGCCTAGTACCGGTAAGAGGCATTGGAATGGGAACCAAAATAAAGCCGTGGTTTCTAATAAACAAGCAAAGGTTGATCAAAGGTCGGGACCTAAGCCTCAAACCAGTAAGCCAGAGTGCTCGAAGTGTGGTAAAAATCATGGTGGGGAGTGTTTGTATGGAAAAGGTGTCTGCTACAGATGCAAGGAGCCAGGGCATGCATCTTCGAATTGTCATCTCCAGAGGGCCAAAGGTCAAGGTTATGGAGGAAAGGCTCATATTTTTTCTTTGACCCAAAAGGACGCAGATGAGAATCCCGGCACGGTGTCAGGTATGCTTATGATATCTAATGTGCCTGCTTTTGCTTTATTTGACACTGGTGCCACACATACTTTTATGTCTGCAAAGTTTTATCATGCTATTGGTCATAGAAGCGTTAGAACTGTTGAGTCTCTGGAGGTTAGTTTACCGTCAGGAAATACAATCATCACTAATACAATGATTGACGAGAATATTGAGATAGGAGGTAGAGAATTTGACGCTAGCCTGTATTTAATTAACTCGATGGATTTTGACATGATCCTTGGTATGGACTGGCTCGATAGACATGATGCCGATATAAGATGCCGTGAGAAGAAGGTAACATTGAAGTGTTCGCAAGGCGAGTCGATTACCTTTTATGGTACTAAGAGTAGGACAGTACCCAGAGTAATCAGTGCTATGAAAGCACTAAGAAGTCTAAGTAAGGAGCAATGTCAGGGTTACTTGGTGAGTTTGGTCGACACCCGTACTAATGAGGTGTCCCCTACCGACGTACCTATATTACGGGAGTTTTTGGATGTGTTTCCAGAATATTTTCCGGGAGTCCCACCCGACCGACAAGTGGAGTTTAGTATTGATTTGGTCCCTGGGGCGGTCCCAACATCCAAAGCGCCATATAGAATGGCTCTGAGGGAACTTCAAGAATTGAAGGTCCAAATTCAAGAGTTGCTGGAGCTCGGATTTGTTCGTCCTAGTGTGTCACCATGGGGTGCACCAGTGCTGTTTGTAAGAAGGGAGGATGGGTCACTTCGGATGTGTATAGATTACCGAGAGTTGAATCGACTCACGGTGAAGAATAAATACCTGTTGCCGAGATATGAAGATCTATTCGTTCAGTTGAGGGGAGCCGGAACCTTTTCGAAGATCGATTTGTGGTCGGGGTACCACCAATTGAAGATTCGGGAGTGTGACATTCCCAAGATGGCTTTCAGGACCCGTTATGGACATTTTGAATTTGTAGTGATGCCATTTGGTCTGAGTAATGCACCAGCAGTCTTTATGGATTTGATGAACAGGGTGTTCCAACCTTACTTGGATAAGTTTGTGATCGTCTTCATAAATGAAATCTTGGTGTATTCTAAGGACAAGGAACAACACCAAGAGCATTTGAGGGTTATATTGGAGATACTTCGCAAAGAGAAGTTGTATGCCAAGTTCAAGAAATGTGAGTTTTGGTTAAACGGAGTTGGATTCCTTGGACATGTGGTGACCTCAAAAGGAATTGAGGTAGATCCCGATAAGGTTGTAGCAGTGAGTAGTTGGGGAGTACCCAAGAATGCGAGCGAAGTTCGAAGCTTTCTGGGCCTAGCTGGCTATTATAGAAGATTTATCGAAGGATTTTCTAAAATCTCCACCCCTATGACCCAATTAACAAGTAAGGGCATGAGGTTTGAATGGAATGAGAGGTGCGAGGAATGTTTTCAAGAGTTGAAAAGGAGACTAACCTCGGCACCAGTATTAACGAATCCTGATCCGACGGATGACTTTGTTATTTATAGTGATGCCTCAAAGCAGGGTTTGGGTTGTGTTTTGATGCAACATGGTAAAGTAGTAGCCTATGCATCGATACAGCTTAAACCACATGAGTTGAACTATCCAACGCATGATCTGGAGTTGGCTGCTGTAGTTCATGCGCTGAAGATTTGGCGCCACTATCTCTACGGAGGGAAGTGTGAGATATACACGGACCATAAAAGTTTGAAATATCTTTTCACACAGAAGGATCTTAACATGAGGCAAAGGCGATGGTTAGAACTGGTAAAGGACTATGATTGTACCATCCATTACCATCCCGGTAAGGCTAATGTGGTAGCTGATGCCTTGAGTCGGAAGACTAGAGGTGAGTTAGCTTGCTTGACCGATCAGGAGAGTTTGATAAAGGAGTTCTCCGAGTTGAGGATTGAGGTAGTTGAGTCTTCAAAGGGTTCGAAGGCAATCCTATCATCTTTGGTCTTGCAACCAAACTTGAGGGATAAGATTAGGGAGGCTCAACCACGTGATAAGTTCTTGTGTAAGATGAAGGATCGAGCACAAAATAGGAGTATTGAAAAATTTGTCGTTGCCGAAGACGACGTTTTGACTTATGATGGGAGGTTATGTGTTCCTAAGGATCCATCCCTTAGGAGGCAAATTCTTGAAGAAGCTCACAATGCACCATACTCTGCTCACCCGGGAGGTATAAAGATGTACCACGACCTGAAGAAGTTCTTTTGGTGGAGAGGAATGAAACGGGACATTGGTGTATTTGTGGAGAGGTGTATGATATGTCAGTAGGTGAAAGCAGAACACCAACGGCCAGGAGGTTTACTTCAACCGTTGGAAATCCCAGAATGGAAATGGGAGCATATCACAATGGATTTCGTGGTTGGTTTGCCACGAACCGTGAGGAAGAACGATGCTATTTGGGTGATAGTGGATCGTTTGACGAAGTCATCTTATTTTCTACCTGTGAGGATGACTTATACTATGGAACAGTATGCAAGGATTTATATTCGGGAAATTTTGAGGCTACATGGTGTTCCAGTGTCGATCGTCTCGGATAGAGAACCACAATTTACGTCGAAATTTTGGAAGAGTCTTCAGAGTGCATTGGGCACTAAGTTAAATTTCAGTACTGCATATCATCCGCAAACCGATGGTCAATCTGAACGAACTATCAAGACACTTGAAGATTTGTTGAGGGCGTGTGTTCTTGATACTGGTGATAATTGGGAGAATATTTTGTCGTTAGTAGAGTTTGCTTATAATAATAGTTACCAAGCAACTATACAAATGGCCCCGTACGAGGCTCTCTACGGAAGAAAATGTCGATCGCCTCTTTATTGGAGTGAGGTTGGAGAAGGAAAGATTTTGGGTCTAGAATTGATCGAGCAGACTGTAGAGAAGATAGCCGAGATCAGAAGTAGAATTAAGACTGCCTAGGATCGGCAGAAGTCTTATGCTGATAAGCGAAGGAAAGATATCCAATTTGAGATTGGATAAAAAGTGTTCTTGAAGGTAGCGCCTATGAAAGGAGTGGCACGATTCGGTAAAAAGGAAAAGCTACAGCCTCGTTATATCGGACCTTTTGAGATTTTGGGTCGTGTTGGTGACCTTGCTTATCGTTTGGCACTGCCGTTGGAGTTATCAGGAGTGCACAATGTCTTTCACATCTCCATGCTGAGAAAGTACATACATGGTCCTAGTCACGTATGCAATTTCAAAGAGTTACATGTAGCCAGGAACCTGACTTATGAGGAGGTGCTTATAGCTGTTTTGGAGCGTAAGGTACATCAGTTACGGAATAAAGAGGTTAAATTGGTGAAAGTTCAATGGAGTCGTCATGGACCAAATGAGGCAACTTCGGAACGTGAAGAGGAGATCCGTTCTAAGTATCCAACATTCATTTTTCAAGGTACGTAACTTAATTTTCGAGGACGAAAATTTGTTAAAGGGGGGTAGGTTGTAACGCCCCAATTTCGCATATACATTTATTGTGAATTATAGAAAATATGTTCAATTTTATTAAATCAATGCCCGAATAATTTTGTCATTTAATTCATCTCATTCTCATGCAAATTCATTTCATTTCATTTTATTTTGACGCATGTCAAATTAATTAATTCATTATCTCATTTCATGTCATATTAACTCTCGTCACTTTATTTCATTGTGTTTCATCTCGTCATTTCTAGGCCCGAGTCAAATTTTAAACAATATTAATTATTACCAAAATATTTTACAAGATAAATAATAATATTAATTATTATTATTACTATTATTATCATCATTATTACCAAAATTATTATTTTTATACGTATTACTGCACTACTATCATTATTATATCAATTATATTTAATCATGTGTTTTAATTTAACTAACTAAGATTAAACTTAATTAACCATGACTAAGAACTCTTCCTTTTCCCACGTTTCCTCACCAGTCCTCTAATCTTATCAAAACTCCTCTGTAATACCCGTAATTTCGATTTCCGGTATTTTTTTTTTCAGCAGAAGTCCATTCTGACGACTCGTTCATGACCGTTTCGTCATTCTGAGAATGATTAATTCTACACTTTTTAACATCCGAGTTCGTTTCGGTACCATTTTGTTGAGTTCCGTGCTTTTTAGCGGCTTTTCCGCACTTGAGTTCGATTCTTACGAATCTCATTCGAAACTGCTGTTTCGAGTTTCCCGTAAGTCCGTTTAACTTTGTTAGACATATTGTGAACTTCGATTTGTTGTTCCGATCGTGTATTGTATATTTCGGACGTTTTGGGCCATTTTCGTAATTTCCCAAAGTTTGGGGTAATTACTTTCCATTGTCGAATTTTGAGCCTTCGGGTGGTCGGAATCGTGTGTTCTCTTAGTGCTCGAATTCGTCTTTGCGAGTAATTCGTAACCGTATCTTCGATTCGTATTCAGGTTCGGGTTTCGAGGTCGTCCGGGCCATCGGAGTTGGTCCCGGCCGAGTCATGGCCGGGCATGTTGGGGCCAGGCCAGCCCTGGCCGAGTAACGTACGTAAGTGTCCGGCAGTTACGGCCGTAAGGCCTGTTACGTACGTAAGGCCTGGCCGGTAACGTACGTATCACTGTCGGCGACCGATGAGATCGGCCATGGCGATTACGACGTAAGCCGTATCGATTACGTACGTAAGCGTCGTGAGTTTCGGCCTATTTAAGGCCTGGGCACGGGTCACTCGGCCATTTCCACTTTTCTTCTTCGTTTTTCACGATCCTTCGATAGAAATCGATGGTTTTGATCGGAGATCAGTAATACATCAGTTGGGAAGCTTGAATCATGATTTTTAACATCATCTAATCCGTGTTCTTCGTCCGAATCAAGGTATTTTGGCTTGAACCCTTGTTTTTGAAGGTTTTGTGGATTTTCCTTTTGATTTCGATTCCAATCCGTTTTTTGATCAATTAATTATTGTATAAACGTTGTTTTGAACTTATTTTATGGGTTGGATACTCGTATCTTTGGTTCGTTCGACCCGAGGGGTGATTTCCTTGTTCTTGAAGGGTCTTGAACATTTAATGTTCGATTAAATGTTCGAATGAGTTCCATTCGATAGTTTGTTGGGATTTCCGTTGTTTTCGGCCTTGATTCTCGTCATATTCATGTTTTATTGTTCCTTACGGAGGATTATAGGTGCTTGATGATTCCAAGGTTGAATTCCGTTGGTGATTGATGATTCGTGTGGTGTTTTCCCGTAGTAATTTCGGTGCTATCGCGTTCTTGAGATTGTTCGGGGGTTCGGGGCTATTCGACCGCATCCCATCCGTCGTCTCATTGCGATCGTGATTTTGAGGCAAGTACCTTGTCCATACAATTCTTGTTTTGTGAATATGATAATTAATGATCGTCTCTATGTGTTTGTTTGATCGTTTGATTTGGACTTTCAAAATATTCGGTTTAGCCTCGTTAAAGGCTCACTTTCAAAACGCGTGTGTGTTGTAAATTGTGTGGGTTGTAAGTGACTACGTGAATCCTTTGGATATGTTTGGCGTTGATGTTGCGCTTGGTAATGCGTGTGTACGTATATGGTTTCATTTCGGTGCATTGTGGTTTGACATGGTGTTTTGCTAAGTGTTTGATGCCTCTGGGTGAATTGTTTGGATATCCTTGGTGTGATATGTTATCTGTGCATGATTCTTTCGCTAGCCAGCTCGGGAGGGTCCTTAGAGGCCTCGGGTGGGATTCATGGTGGCGTCCTGGGCCTAGGCGATTCTTGTGCTTGATTGTTTCGCTAACCAGCTCGGGAGGGTCCTTCGAGGCCTCGGGTGGGATTCATGGTGGCGTCCTGGTCCTAGGCGATGCCTGTGCTTGATTGTTTCGCTAGCCAGCTCGGGAGGGTCCTTCGAGGCCTTGGGTGGGATTCATGGTGGCGTCCTGGTCCTAGGCGATGCCTGTGCGTGTGTGTTTTGTGAATGTGTTTGCTCACCTCGGGAGGGTTCGACGGGTCCACGGAGGGAGTCCAATGGTTTCGACCTGGATTCACGGGTGAAACTTCACCACCGCATGTGTATGTTTAGTGAATGTATTTTACTCACCTTGGGAGGGTCCGACGGGGCCTCGGGGGGATCTATGACTTCACTCTGGGTTCACGAGTAAAAACTTCATGAGTGCGTGTGTATGTTTTGTGAATGTGTTTGCTCACCTCGGGAGGGTTCGACGGGGCCACGGAGGGAGTCCAATGGTTTCGCCCTGGATTCACGAGTGAAACTTCACGGGTGCGTGTGTATTTTATGTCCGTCGAGGACGCGTGATGTGGGTTTTAACCTTGTGTATTATTGTTGGTTTCATTTGTAAAAAACAAACCTTTGGGCTGTGACTTGATTTTTGGAAAGAGAAGGATTTGATAATCCTAAGTTGTTTTCTATTAAAACTCTCGATGGCATTTTTAAACCATTTTATAAACTGTTTTCCTTTGGTTTGCGACCTTTTGGTTTTAGAAATATTTTACCCAAACCCTTGCCTCGGGAAGTACTTTTCGATACATTTGGATCTTGAGGATTCCTAGTTATTGTTATTCGTGGAATGTGAATTGTATGGCTCGTATTTGCACTTTGTTCTTGCACTAGCAAAACAGTGGAGTTTTGCTAACCCCCGAGTATTCGGGGGGTGGATGTCTGTTTTTGCATTCAGGTTTGGGAGCATAACACAGGGTAGACATGAAGGATGATGAAAGATTAACGATACTAATCACACGAGGATCCGTATGATGTCATTGGTTTAGTTATAGTTTATTTTCCGCTGCAGTATATTTTCCCATTGTACGGGAGTGTGTTGTATTCGACCCCTGCGTGGGCATGTAATGAGTTTGAGTTGTATGTATATATTGAAAGGCCAAATCAGTTTACTGAGTCATTTTAGCTTTAAAGGTATTGTTGAGATGTTCTATGTTGTTACCAGCCTGGTAGATCCTTGCGGAAAGGTTCTACGACGTGTAATATCCCTGAACGGATTGGGGGTGTTACATCCTCAATGACTCATCCCACAAGAACTCTACACAAATCAGAATTCTACTGCTAATATTAAACATAAACTCTACGGTATAAATACCCTATTGTATACAGCACAAAAGCTTTTACAATACAGAATACACCTTTTTCCTCCTTCCTGCTCCCTCGTCCGTTTACTGCAAGCAGGTAAAAGAAAAAAAATCTCTATCTTTCTTTTCTTCTTCTGCAAATCTCACCTTCAGTACAATACAGAATATTCACAAATAATCCCAGTCGATTTTCTCCAGCAGTCAAGATCTATCAACACCTTGTGCAACTTCTTCTTCTTCTTCTTCTTCACACACTCAGACGATTTTACTCGAGCTTAGGTAAGCTCAAATTTCCCTTTTTAATTTCTGTTCTGAACATTCTTATAAAAAGTTTAGCCTCAATCGACCCTAATATGTATAATCAATCGCCTCGGAATCAATCCTAAATTCCGAATCAAATCAGAAAATACAAAACCTGAATCCAGTTTCCCTGAATCAAATCGAGCCAGCCCCGAATCTATACCCCTTCATCACTCCTTCGCCGTCGCCAGTTACTGGAGGACAGTAGCCCCACTCCGGCCGCGACCCGCCGTCGAGTCAAACCACATCTTCCCCTTTGATTTTACCCCTTCACCTCCATGGCCGCTGCCCCAATAATCGGACTCACAGCGGAGTTCCACCGGACCAAAACCACATCGAACCCAGCGGAATCATGTTCGAACAACATCAAATCCTTCAAACTTTCCCATCCCCAAAACAAATTTTCACCGTCGTCGAATTTGACCACCGCGACAGGGCCGATGCCTTTTTGTTTCGCTGCAAATCCGGCCGTTCTCAATCTTCTTATTTTAGTTATGGTGTGTGTCTATGTTATGAACCTAGAGAGAGAGAGAGAGAGAGAGACGGTGAAATTGAAGGGAATCGAGAGTTCTGGAGAGCGAGAGCGAGTGAAATAGCGAGAGGAGAGATCTGACTTCTTTCCCGTGTGAAATGAATTTATTTCCCAATTAGTTTTATCAAATTTCAATTTCATTCCCAAGTTTTTCAAATCTTGCAAATTAACCCAGTGTAGTTATAATTTCTACCAAATTCAGCCTCTAATTTTCATTTTCTTCATTCTTGCCCCAGTCTGGTTTATAATTATTTCAGTTAGCCCCAATCAGAATTTTAATTTCTTCAATTTTAGTCCCTTTCGGCCAAACTTTTAACATGTCGACCTTTTCAATTGATATTATTATTCACTCATAATTTAGTTCTGAGTCATATAATAATAATTTTCTGTTATTATTAATTGTAGATAATAACAAGAATTTACGGGTCTAGAATTGGCGAGTCAAGCATTTCATTATATTCAAGTTCAGAACTGCAATTTTATCCAAGTATGGAGATTTATTATGCTTTTGTTTATTTTAATTGCTTTATATATTGTCTCGTATGTGCATGTGAAATCAGTCAGAAGCACTTAAATGTGCAATCAGTCAGAAGCACTTAAATGTGCAACCAGTCAGAAGCACTTAAATGTGCAATCAGTCAGAAGCACTTAAATGTGCAATCAGTCAGAAGCACTTAAATGTGCAAATCAGTCAGAAGCACTTAATTGTGCATAAAGCCTTCGGGCTAGCCGACGGGCTTCAGAATTTATCAGTCATGTTGTTTATACTTACTAATATATTTAGTAATTAACGTAGACATATTGCGTACTCTCCACACTGAGCGAGTTGGAAGCTCACCCCACTATTTACCCCCTTTCAGGTTGAGGAGCTCGATGTGGCATGCGCTTGAGTGTGGGATGATCAAGCTGATGATCAAATATTTATTTGTTAAATGTTATTTCTCTAAGACTATATTTTTGAACAATGTTCGACTTGTTTTAATTTCACGTCGAAGTGTGTTTTTATTTAATGGTGACTTGGGATTATTACTTGCGATTATTAAATTCGTCTTTTTAAAATGTATTTCTGCTGCAAAATTTTTATTTATTCTTCTTAAAATTAGAAGAATTATATTTTAGAAAAGTGGTCGCTACATAAGTGGTATATTTTAGAAAAGTGGTCGCTACAAGAAGTCTGCATGGTGGTAGGTGGGAAAGAAAAAAAAAAGAAAGGGGAGAGAGGGGGGAGAGAGAGAACGAGAGAAGGTGGGAAAGGAGAAAAGAAAAAAAAAAGTGAAAGGAAGATAGGGTACGGGAGAAAGTAGAAAAAAAAGAATCTCCCTTATATATATATTAGAATTAGGGAGTTGGTTTATTTGTCCCAAATTTCACCAATTTACAGATATAATTATTCCATTACAATGAATCTCAAATTAGTTATTCAGTATCCTTGTTCGATTATCCGATTGATACACTGCGTCATATAATACCAACACAAACTCGCCAGTATATTAGTCTAATATCTCCACTGGATATTTTAATTAGCTAGCTAATCGGAATAAAAATGAAATAAATCAATTAAAAAAAATTAATACCGTTAAAATTCTAATTTTAAATTTTTGGATATTACAATCTCATACTTAATAAATTACTGTATGCATGAAATATGCATAGGCATGTTTAGCCATGAATTTGTTAAGAGGTCATGTTACGGCCAAACTAGTATTATTTAATGGTGCTCACTTTATCAATAATGAGACCATATATTTTCCACGTTCCATAAGAACGTTGTTAAAAATATTCAAGTAGAAATGTTATCAACTTGAAACCACTAAATGAAAAGGTAGTGAATACCTTTGAGTAACAATATAAAATGTACAGCCAGAAGCATATATCAGTCAAGTTATACGACCAGAAGCGTACATTAGATTAGTGGTATTATTACAATTATGTCAGTCAAGTTAAATATAACCGTTAGCTGGCAGCTACCAATATATTAATTTGTAATGATTTGGGGATTCCAATCATAAACTAAATACGTTGACATGTATTGCATGCTCTGTCCAGCTTGCTAAATCGGGAAATTAATTACTAGATTATTGTATGTACACGGAAATATAAATATTGTACTCATCCAGCAGATGGTGTATGGAAACAAATGTGGACCTATCCAACCACCATACAGAGTTTCATGGTTAACGGTTGATGTGTTGATTGAATGGTCACATTATATTTTGCTTGTCCACATATATGTTGCATCTTGGTAATTAATTTGAGGGTCATTACCCTAAGTAATGTCGTTGAGTATAAATCAGTCTTTTGAATCATTTTATGCCTAAAAGAATTGATGTTAAATATCTATGACCCTATATGTATGTTTACATTGGTCATAGATAGGCAAATACTAAAAGACTGATTGATTGCATGTTAAATCTCCATTCCCACAAGGGATATGCAATACTACATGCAGCTACAATAGTTCTGTTGAGACCCAACTCCACCCAATAGTATTAGCATTACAATCACGAAATTGGATACGAACACGAGTTTCGGTATTTACGCTTATTTAGGTGTGTAGTCTATGTGCCGATTGTGCCGCCAAACGTAACAAAATGGGCTCTAAACATTAGATGGGCATATACATTGATTCTTTAAAATGCCATCTATATTAAAATCTTGACAGGCGATCGTCATAACCGCAATATTTGCGGATAATCACTCTAATGAGACAATATTCCCATTGTTAAGGGGAGATAAGAACGTAACCGTTCCAGAAGAACAACGTGAATTTGTGTGAAATGTTTCCACTATGTCTCATATGATCCACAAATGCACAATGTGAAATTACTGTGCACATGATATGCCAGAACGCATTTGTAATCAAGTTAGAGTGAAACGATCTTTTATTATTGCTGTAATGCCTGCAACTATAGACGTATCTGTATGACGCACGTAAATCCCTGAAGGATGTGTTAGTTCGACTATAGCGGCTAGCCAGTTTGGTGTCCCTGCTCAGAAGAGAAGACGACCAATATGTTCGATAGATTCATGTCACTGGAAGAGGAATATTTTGGCAAAATAGAATCCATCAAACATCGCAATCTATTCTGACTCATCTCATGAGACTATCTCATATCACGGCTCGTCCCAGAAGAGATGAAATTGGGGGTCGCTCCGCCAGCAATACCTGATCTTGAGAATATAAAAGTCTCAATAAATTATGCATGCTTAAATGAGATTTGGAATCAGAATGAGATAATCATCGATGATATACTTTTATTTACGGTGGCCACCAAAATCATAACTGGCGATGGAATCGAACCTTACTCATTTGTTTGAATATCAACAATGAGATTACTGGTAAAAAGGTGTAATACCCGTGATTTTCCCTTTGGGTAAATTTTTATTTTTGGCAATTTTCTGATTTTCATAACTCGTTTGCAAGCGTTTTGAACATTTTGATAAGTTTTGTGCTTCGCGTTTGGTCATCCGAGTTTGTCCTGGGGCTGTTTTACCTAAAACCGTGCTTTGAGCGACTTTTCCGCTATTCGTTTCATTTCGTGTGGTGATGGTTCGAAATGATGGTTTCATGTATCCTATAAGTCTGTTTAACTTTCTTATGCGTGCTGTGAGCTTCGATTTAGTTGTTCGATGTCGTATCGTGATTTTCAGACATGTTGGGCTGTTTTCGTAATTTCCCAAAGTTTGGGGGTAATTACTTCTGTTGGCGTGTTCCGAACCTTCGGGTAGTCGGAATCGTATTATTATCTTAACACTTGAGTTTGGCATTGTGCACTCTTCATAGACATGTCCTTGTCTCGTGTTGTTGCTGTCGTTTCGCGGTTTCGTCGCGCTCGTACTCGACGAGCTGAACTTAACAGTTTGGAACTGCTAAGTGACTTACGTACGCTATGACATAAAATGAAATCTCGTAAAAACACTATCAAAACTCGTACAAATGGAAAAACTCCAAGAATAAAGTAGGTTCAAAATGTCGAAAAGGTTACAGACGAGTTGACAAAAATAGACATACACCAAAAATGGAAAGTGTTAAAAGCCGAAAGGTACGGATCTAACATTCTCCCCCTCTAAAAATAAGTTTCGTCCCGAAACTAAAGAATCAAATAGTTCGGGGTGCCTCGAACGCATATCCTGCTCCAGCTCCCACGTCGCTTCTTCTACTCCGTGCCTGTACCATTTCACTTTAACCAACGGGATGGTTTTGTGCCTTAACTGTTTATCTCGACGCTCCAAAATTCTGACGGGCCTCTCCTCGTACGTAACGTCCTTCTCTATCTCCACGTCCCCGAAATCGATAATGTGGGATGGGTCCGGAACATATTTCCTCAACTGAGAGACGTGAAATACGCTATGCACATGACTCAACGACGGAGGCAAAGCCAAACGGTATTCTAACTCACCCACTCTCTCTAATATCTCGAAAGGTCCAATATATCTCGGGCTGAGTTTCCCCTTCTTCCCAAAACAGAAAACTCCCTTCAATGGAGACACTCTCAACAGAACATGATCTCCCACTGCAAACTCCAAAGGTCGACTCCTAACATCCGCATAAGACTTTTGTCGACTCTGAGCAGTCAACATTCTCTTTCTAATCAACTCGACTTTCTCCCTGGTCTCTAACACAAGGTCTGGCTCGGTGCCAACTAGATTGGACGGCTCATCCCAACATATCGGTGATCGGAAACATCGGCCATAAAGTGCCTTATACGGTGCCATCTTAATCGACGCGTGCCAGCTATTATTATAAGTAAACTCAATCAAGGCCAGATGTTCCTCCCAGTCACTACTCCAATCTAACGCACGCGCGCGCAATATATCCTCGAATGTCTGAATAGTACACTCGGACTACCCATCGGTCTGGGGATGGAAAGAAGTGCTCAAACGTAACCGTGTCCCCAATGTCTTATGTACCGCCTGCAAAAAATGCGATACAAATCGGCCATCTCTGTTCGAAATAATGGTCTTCGGCGTACCATGAAGTCTCACTATCTGCGCGATAAAAATACGAGCCAATTTTTCTGGACACCAAGTATCCTTGATGCCCAAAAAATGCACCGACTTAGTCAGTCGGTCTACAATCACCCACACCATGTTCATACCAGTCTTCGTTCTCGGCAAACCCGCGAGAAAATCCATAGAGATATCCTCCCACTTCCACTCTGGGACGGGAAGTGGTTTCAACAATCCGGCTGGCCACTGATGCTCAATCTTGACTTGCTGACAAGTCAAACACTTAGCCACAAACTGAACTACCTCATTCTTCATGTCGTTCCACCAGAAATTCTTTCTCAAATCCTTATACATTTTACTCGAGCCCGGATGGACTGAGTAAGGTGACGCATGAGCCACTCGCATAATACTCTGTCTCAATTCCGAGTCGTTTGGAACACACAACCGACCTCAGAATCTCAACACACCGTCCTCATGAATAACGAATCCCGGGGCTTTCCCCTTCCCTACACTCTCTCGAAGCTGAATAAACATCGGGTCCTCTATCTGTCCCAACTTAATGTCGTTGACTAAAACGACGAAATCTCAAGTGTACGCAACTGCCCGGAACTCTCTGGTAGCACAATCTCAATGCTCAACCTCATAAACTCTCGCTGAAGTCCTGACTGAGCCGTAAGCAATTCAAGCGCCCGAAGCGATACCGATTTCCGGCTCAAGGCATCTCCCACCACATTTGCCTTGCCCGGATGATAGAGAATCTCGAGGTCGTAATCCTTAATTAACTCCAACCATCTCTGCTCTCTCATATTGAGCTCTTTCTGCATGAAAATGTACTTCAAGCTCTTGTGATCGGTGAAAATCTGACACGACGAGCCATACAAGTAATGACGCCAGATTTTTAACGCAAACACAACTGCGGCCAACTCAAGATCGTGCATAAGGTAATTCAACTCATAGAGTTTCAACTGACGGGAAGCATAGGCAATCGCCCTCCCATGCTGCATAAGTACGCATCCGAGCCCTTGGCCCGAAGCATCACTAAAAACTGAGAAACCCTCATTACCACTCGGTAAAGCCAAGACAGGAGCGGTCGTCAACCATTCCTTCAACTCCTTGAAACTCTTTTGTCTCTCGTCGGTCCACACAAACTTCTCTGACTTCTGTAACAATTGAGTCAGCGGTCGAGCGAGCTTAGAGAATCCCTCGACAAATCTACGGTAATACCCAGCTAATCCCAGAAAACTGCGGACCTCCTTCACGTTCTTGGGCGGTGCCCAGTCCAACACTGCCTCTACCTTATGTGGGTCCACATGAACACCCTCGGCTGAGATCACATGACCGAAAAATGTAACCTCCCACAACCAAAACTCACACTTCGAGAACTTCGCAATAAGAAGATAAGTCCTCAAAATATCTAGCACGATATGCAAATGACGGGCGTACTCCTCCTCGCTCCTCGAGTAAATCAGGATGTCATTGATAAAAATGACTACACACTTATCGAGGTACTCGATAAAGACTTTGTTCATAAGCTGCATGAACACGGCTGGTGCATTGGTTAGCCCAAAAGGCATAACCACAAACTCGTAGTGACCGTATCTCGTCCGAAAGTCCGTCTTCGGAATGTTAGAATATTTTACCCAGAGCTGATAATACCCTGATCTCAAATCCATCTTTGAAAATACGGTTGCCCCTTGCAACTGATCAAACAAGTCATCAATCCTCGGGAGCGGATACTTATTTTTAATAGTCACTTTGTTCAACTCTCGATAGTCAATACAGAAACGAAGTGACCCATCCTTCTTCTTTACAAATAGGACCGGTGCGCCCCAAGGCGAAGCGCTCGGTCGAATATATCCCATGTCTAGCAACTCTCCCAACTGTTTCTTCAGCTCCAGCATCTCGGCAGGTGCCATACGGTATGGCGTCTTAGAAATCGGTGCTGCACCGGGCTCTAAATCGACGGTAAACTCAACTTCTCGGTCTGGCGGCAAACCCGGCAACTCATCTGGAAAGACGTCAGGATACTCACACACTACCAGAATAGACGAGAGCTCGACTCCCCCTTATTCCGATCTCAAGGCATAACACCAATAACCCGTGCAACCTCCCCGAAGAAGTCTCACCGCCTTCAAGGCGCTGATCAAGAATCTTTGGATACTCCGCTTACGCCCCACAAAAGAATGCTCGGTACCGTCAGAAGCTAACATCGAAACGGTTCTCGTTCTATAATTCATGATTGCTCCATGACGGTCCGGCCAATCTTCACCAAGAATCAAATCCTCATCCCTAATATCTACCGCAATCAGGTTAGAAGGCCAAACCCTCCCCGCGATACTCACTGGAAAATCTCTAATCTCACGATCCCCCACGATGCTATCCCCACTAGGCAATTTAACAACAAATGGTTCACACGCAACTAGGCAATCAATATGCAGACGACGTACACAATCCATAGATATGAAAGAATGTGTAGCACCAGAATCGAATAGTACGGAAACAGGATGGTCAAGGATGTGAACGGTACCTGTAGCCACCGTCGCTTCGGGATCTCCAGCTCGCCTCATCTCATACACACGGGGCGGAACAGACCCCGCACTAGAAGCTCCCCCTCTATAAGGCTGCCCACGTCCTCGACCTCTACCAAAACTCTGCTGCGGCTGAGAAACTACGGTGCCTGATTCACACTCAGCTCTCCCGCAGCTAGAGCTGATATATGAGTAACAGGAGCCCGAGTTGCATCCGTACAAAACTTAGCACGATGACCCATCCGACCACACGCAAGACACTGAATCGGTGGCCTATCACACTCACTCATCATGTGGTGCGGACGACTATAGTTGAAGCATGTAAGACCATGAACGGAACCAGTAGGAGCAGACCTAGAACCGTTTCCTCGACCAACTGATTGCGACTGACTCCCGAAGACTCATGAACCAGACTGAGCCTTTGGATACTCTCCAGACTTGACTCCCGAAAACTGACCGAAGGTCTTCTGCTTCTTTCCTTCGGTTGCCGTCTCTGTCGCAGAAAACGACATCTCGTAAGCCATCACCTTATTCTGATACTCTTTAAAATTCGTGCACCCCAGACCAGACATGTAATGGCTCACCCTCAGTTTCATCCACATATCAAAGTGGCAGATCTTATCAAGCTCATCTCGGACTTGTTTTCTCACATAATGCAGCTATTGATTGTAGTCTTTGATAGCTTGAGAAATAGGAACATCTTGGGGCTTAGCCTCAAAGAAGGCTCGGATCCTCCCCTCTTTCACTGGCCATGGACAAAATTCGTCTTCCATCAGATCCCGAAACTCTGCCCACGTGGCTGCCCGGTCACGCGGTTTCACCGCTTGCCACCACGTTGCTGCCTCCTTGGCGAGGAAGTACTGAGCAATGGGTACTTTCCTCTCCTCAGAACAATTAGCAGCCTCAAATACTTTTTCCATCTCAAATAGCCAACTCTCCCATCCGGAAGGGTCGGAAGCACCATCAAATTGTGGAGGACGCATACGTATCACGTCCTAAAGTAACTTGTCATTTCCGGATCCAGTAGGCGGAACCGGGTTAGCATTAGCCTGGCCGACCAAAACGGCCTCAGTCAGTAGCGTCATCTGGTTCGCTACTTGCTGCAAAATGTTGGCCACTCCAACATTCTCATGTGCATTTTCGGAGCTAGCAGACTGGTCCTGCTGACCCTCGGAACTAAGTGGGACACTGTTCGACAAAGAAGGCATAGCCGAATCGGTTCCCGAGTGATCGGACATGGCCGCCCCACCGGCTGCGCCACGTCTGCGACCGCGTCCGCGTCCTCTACCAGCAGGAATTCTGAAGAAGTAGCGGGTGAGTACAATTCAAACGCAAAACACAACAAGATACGAAGAAGGAATAGAACAAAACAATGCAACTAGTCAAGTTAGGAAAACTTACGAGCACCAGCGTACTGAGATGATGGCATGGCAGCGATACTATTCAAAAACGACACTCGACTAGACCCAAATAACCGACAGCCTAGGTATCCATAAACCTAAGCTCCGATACCATATTTTGTAACACCCCCAAGACGATCGGGGCATATTACAGCGCCATGGACCCCACACTGTGGAATCCACCAGGCTAACGTACTAACAAGACATACAACAACGACATACAACCATCAACAAAACGATAATTCGAATAAAAGACTACAATCCGACAAAGAAATTCTGACATCAAACCCATTTTTCCAAAACGGGAACACAACATTAACAAATTCAAAAAGGAAGTACTCGAGTACTTAAACCAATTTCAAATTACAAAAAACCCAAAAACAAGACATCGATAATAACCGACAGAACAGAAAACCAACATTTGACTAATGAACGGTATCATGTCTGCCCGTCATCCTCGTACGGCTCGAATGCTCGCTTGTCTCCAAGACCTGTACCTGAAATACAAAAAGTATTTCCCCCATTTAAGGGGTTAGCGACAACTGCTAGTGCAAGTACAATCCATTTGAACTACATTCTAATCAGATGAATATATGCGCCAAAAATCATTTTAGAAAATATTTTATATTCTGGAATATTTACAATGTACAATCACAAAACACATTATCTCCAACAATCACAATTCAAAGTTAACCATTGGTACGAGACTCACGGCCACCGTACCCCGCATAGCCCGGTCGGACATCCCTGGGTGGCTAACCACAGTTCGCGATACGCACACTCACGGCAATATGTATCCCTAAAGGCCCCGTCGGACCGTCCCTAGGTGAACATATACATATCCATCCACAACAACCACGATAAAGCCATAATTCAAATACTAGAACATGTAAACAAATGTAAAGTACTTGCCTTTGTGACATCTTCGAAGAATCGGAAGTGAAAAACGACTACGGATGATCCGAATGGAAAACGACAGTTCCCAAAGGAAGAATTAGCATACTCAGTCCCAACGGACATCAATAATCGAAAGGAATACTCCCATAACCCCGATTACATGCTACGACAATTAACGATCAATCGATACGGGTGGGGGTTTACGCAAAATCTCCCCGTATTGATAATTCACGGATTTAAAATCAAGGAAAATAGATTTAGAATCACTCAATAACCACAATGGGTAAGGAATATCATAACATAATTGAACAATTCGGAACTAATCCCTAGAATCCCGAAAAACCCCCAAATTCGTCAAAGTTAGGGTTCCTGAGGAAATACCTTAGATTCGACTGATGGGAGATGATAATGTTGTAGATTAATCTCCCTTGGTACACAAAATCAATCTCTAGAGGAAATCCACGGATTGTTCTGGACAACTCGCTCCAAAGGCGCTCAAGAACACTCACGTCGCGAGAAGGATTGAAGAAGAATGAAAAGAAACGACTGATGTTAAGTCAGGTTTAAAAACGCTGACAGCGCGTTATGTACGTTAACACAAGCTGTTAACGTACGTTATGATGGTTACGTACGTAACCCAACACTGGTTAACGTACGTAACCAAATGCCTGTACTCAATTAGGAAAGGTCATAACGTACGTTATGGATCATGCATAACGTACGTTATGCACGTAGCAGACCCCAGTTCTGAACACTAATTTTGCACAGTCGATCTAACGACGAACCACAATACGAGTATAGAATCAAAAGTATAAATACGAGGTATTCATAACAACGAAGCTGAGTGTTCGACAGTAAATGCACTTCCAACTACCGAGGAATCTAAAATACGACAAGGAGATGAATTTCCCTAAACTTATAGGAAATTACAAAAATGGTCCAAGTGCCCGAAAATCACGATACGACGTCGGATTTATAAACTGAAACTCACAGCACGACTCACTCAGTCATACGAACTCGTACAAACAAGGAAATCATGAAAACGAACGAGTTTTACGTGAATCGAACGTACATACGGCGAAACATGACATAAAATGAAATCTCATAAAAACACTACCAAAACTCGTACAAATGGAAAAACTCCAAGAATAAAGTAGGTTCAAAATGTCGAAAAGGTTACAGACGAGTTGACAAAAATAGACATACACCAAAAATGAAAAGTGCTAAAAGCCGAAAGGTACGGATATTACAATAGTTGTGTGTGTTGGATCGTTGGACGGGTACTTCCACCATGTGTTGGTCCGACGCGATCATCATGGGATCTATGCTGTGTGCGCTGGATCATTGGATTACCATGTATTATTGTTGTGCATATGTATATTGTGGGTTATCCACCACGTGTTTATCTAATAGGATCATCGTGGGAATCTTTGTTGTGTGCGCTGGATCGTTGGATTACCATATGTATACATTGTTGTTATTATCGTGGGCATATTGATTTTGTCATTGTGAGTATACATTTGTAGGTCTCTTGTAGGACCAGGTCCGTATTATTGTATTGATCTGATCTCGGATTAGACTGACATGAATTGTCGTGGCCTTGTGTATCTTGAAGTATGTTACGTATTTTCTTCTTGGTACTTGTCTGTTGATTGACAGTCGATTATTATGTTGAGATTTGATGATATTATCCGATGGATTGGGTGGGACAGAGTTGATATATTTCGTATTAGTGAGTTATGATGATGTTTTGAGAATCTTGGGTATAATTCAAGGTACAATATAAATGTCGTGTATAAGTTCATTGTTTAATCGAGAATGCGAGATGTGCAATAAGTTAAGGATTACTTTGATGAGGATTATCACGAATTGGTGAGGTTATGATGGTAAGATTACATTAGTAGTATTCTTACTTAGTATTTTCATTGGTATGTAATTATTGACGTGATGTGATCGTTATTATTGTTGAGTATTATGGCTGACCCTGCTGTGGGCTTTATTTTTAGGTTCGTGGGATATCGAGCTTGTAGCGGTCGTGAAGAGATGAGATTCCCGGAGGATACTGGCTATGGCATGTGTTTATGAATTGAGTACTTGGACTAGTTGTCATTTTTCCGCTGCAAAAGTATTCTTAGTTATTTGTTATATCCACTGCGAGTGTGTTTTTAAATGGGTTGCTAGTATTTTGCGAATTTGGGTTTATTTTGGAAAATCATTTTCTTAACTACTTTGTCGATACGTACAAGCGGTGGCTTAACGTATACTTTTGAAACTATTGAGTTTGGCATTTTGGCCTTGTATTTTCAAAAAGATTTTACAACGGTATTGTTAAATGGATTTTATAGAGTCTTTAAATATTTTAAAAGATATTTACCGTCATCGCCGCTTAGGCGTATTTGAAATGTTTCTAAAACTATCTTTCAGCCTTGTGAGTTCCGTTTCGTGGCCCATGTCGCTGTAATATTCCCGGATGGTTCTGAGGGTGTTACAGAATATGGTATCGGAGCTTATGTTGTGAAAACCTAGGCTGTCGAGTCGAGTCGTGTTTTTGTCACGTCATTTGAGTTGTCGGTTGGCAAGTAATAGAGCCTTGGGTTTTTGTTGTTCACTCCGGCTTGTGTGTTATGTGGTTTACCAGTGTGGTACTGTGGTTGTTTCAAACTTATCCAAATGGTATAATGTGTTTCTTCGGAAAGAGGTGTTGTATTTTAAGCCAAACTGATTTTGCAAAACGTATCTGTATCGAGTATATTTCTAAAGTGGAGATATGTGCCAGTATCACGGGGAATTGTCTGCTTCACGATTTGTAAGTATTTGGATTTTTGAATTGTATTGAGGTTATTTGCAGTTATAAGTTGATATGCTTTGAGATCCAAAAGAACATTATGTGTTACAGTATGAGGTAGCAGAATATAATAGTTGGGACAAAACCGATGATCTTGAGAAGTTATCATTTTGGAAATCAATATGTCGGTTAAAATTGGAAAACAAAGTTATGTATTTGGGAGAATGTTGTGGACGGTTGAGAGGAACATGTAGTGATGCTATTTTATTCAAAATGATATATTTTGAATAAACTATTTGTTCGCTGTTATGAAAATATATTTTCTTAAATTTATTTTGAAAGAGAATATTGTTGTCTTTAAAAACATGTTTCATCATGGCATAGTTGAAGTGTTGTGGAATGGAATAATGATCGATGTTTGACAGATATTCTTGTTTTTTCTTCCTTTTTTTGTTGGACTCCATTTTATTATCTAGTCTATATATAAGATACTGGGGAGTCCTTTAATATTATTTAGTCTATAGTTTCAATTATATTGGGAAGACCTAGCTTGAAAAATCGAAGAATGAATCAAGATTAGGGTATTATTCAAGCAATTATTTTTTTTCTTGTTTTTTATAATTATTTTCATAACATGATGACGTGTGAATCTATCCTTTTTATTGAATCAAGCATGAAAAATGATGGGAATATATTTTCCCAGTCTACAGCTAGGTAAATTTTGTCTAAATAGGCATGAAGTTCTAAATTTATTGTTCTATTATCTAAATTAGATTGAATTATATAAATAATTGACTGATTGTCCGTCTTTAGTTAGTCTTAGTAATAATCGAGGTTGGAAGATAATTTTAGTGGAAAAACCCATAAAAATGAAAGTGATTGAATTTTTTGGGTTATTACACGATCTAAAAAAATCATGAAAATAAAAGTAATTGAATTTTATTTATCCTGCCTTGATTAAATAATTTATTATGTGTGAACTTTAATCATCTCTCTTCAAATTAAAGATTCAAATAAATGAAGTCGTATCAGTAGATATTTTCTCCAAATTTGAATTAAACATACTTGTTAGGAGGTTGGATATTTTCATTTGATTCTTTTTTAGTTTAATATTTTCATTTCTAAAATTTTTCCAAAATTGATCTGGTTGTTTAGGACTTGTTTGCTATTTTTGTGTGATAAATAGTTATTTCTTTTTCAGCAAAATCTTCTTTAAGAGTACGACTGGAATTGACTCATTTCATCTACAACCATCTTTATATTCTGGCGAGCGATCCTAATTTTTGTAAATTGCACTCAGGTCGAGTAACATTGATGGCAAATATTTTTTCCGGAAGTTTATATATATGTACTATAAATTAAAACAAATTACATAAATGTGACACGTCAAAAATAATTACAACTAACCTGATGTAATGACGTGGTGAAGGCAGAGAGAAGCAGCAATCGGTGTATTAGCATAAAGAAGTGGTAATTAAAGGGGGGAAATGTATCAAATTAAAAAAGGAAAAAAATAAAAATCTTCATAAATTCCCGGCGAAGAAGATGGGTCACGATCCTCATATTCGACGAGATGCGATTACCAAAAAACAAAAACAAAAATAATTTAGATCTACTAGAAGAATCACAATTTCAAACGATTCAGTTTTTCGAGCCGGCAAAAGAAAGATTTGAGCACTTCCAGGAAATTAAGTAAGAGATTTGCGGATACGAATTACAGAAATCCAACGAGGAGGTGATTTGGAAAGATTATTTTTGTTTTGTTTTGTCTGATTTTTTGTTAAATTTTAATAAATATGATTACACATAAATCTTCCGGTAACGTATTCACATTACAAATCTGCTTTATATAAATTCTCTCAGCACTCTAGATATGTAATGAAAGCGGATACATGTTATTAATATTACATAATTGGTTACTTAACATTGTGAAAAAAAATTGACATGTAGAAGCAGTATATTATAAGTGGATATCAATTATCTGGACACTTGTCTCCAAATTATCGTTTGTATATTGTAATTGAATATCAAAATATAAATGATTAGATACCATTAATCAATAGACCGTGCTATTTTTGTGTAAGAAAAATTTCACTGATACAAATAAAAGGATTTTTACAAACAAGTACATTTTAAAAGAAAATGTTTTTTTAATTCCAAATTTTGACTTGGCTGATTTTTTTGTTAAATTTTAATAGCTATGGTTACACATTACAAATCTATTGTTGTAATTCGGTAAACACTATTAATAAATATATAATGCATATACATGGAATTACATAATTGGTTACTTCAAACAATAAACGAAATATTAATTATTTATAAAAAAAAAGTGACCTGTACAATGAGTATATTATATATGAATACCAATTACAGGACATTAGTCACCAATTTAATGTTTGTATCTTGTAGTTGAATAACAACATATACTTGAATAGATACTATTACAGTGTTCTAATTTTTATGTAAACAAATTAATAAAAAGTTCATTGAGATACTACAGTGCCAATACTAAGTTACTCCAATATAATACATGAGAAATAATAAAATTAACACCTTATATTTTGTATGCAAGAGAAATTTGTTGCTACATGTGATGTTGAAACTGTAACACCCCCACAATACAATCAGGACTATTACACGCTGTAAATCCTTTCTTACAATGATCTAACAGGCTAAATATAATGAAACGACCAATTGTTCGATCGGTCGGGGTCGAACATGATAACAACTCGGACTGATAGGGTCACACAACTAAATCAACTGAAATAATTTCTTACAACTCATACTCACGTCGGGGTTCAAAATACAAAACGATACAACACAGCGGAAGACTGAGAAATAATACAACAACACAACAACAAGTGAATTCGATATCTATAGATCAGTATCGCAGCCCATTATCTTTTGTGCCGATCCTGTGACTGCTCCCACGCACCTGGATGTACGTGGACACAATACAGATATCCACCCCCGATTACTTGGGTGTTAGCAAAACACCACTATTTTACTAGTGCAAGTATCAAAGTCATACAAAATGTAGCAAGCAATTATCAATCACAAGTCAGACAACCACAACCCAACCAATCGCAACAAAACTAATCACAACTCAATAAATTACATCTCAACCAATCACATATTCTCTAGAAGTTTTAATAATATAGAAACCAACACAAGTAGAATCTTTGTAAAAGAACTGTCATCTCGGTAATTTTAGAAAGCGCAAATCCTTAGGATTTCATGCCCTAAGTTTGTCAAAATCCTTTAAAAACTCATGTCCTAAGTTTGTCAAAATCCTTTAGGAACTCATGTCCCAAGTTTGTCAAAATATTTTACATCAAAACACGCTCAACAATCAATCAAGACACTCGTGAACTCTTGTCACGTATATCAAACACAACAATCATAACACTTGTGATCCCTTGTCACGTAGCTCCGTAGGTTCATCAAACCGCACGGACTATGCCAAACAAAACCATCAAAACATCGTAAAGTCTTGTCACATGTCAAACGCAACAATCATAACACTCGTGGCCCCTTATCACGTGGCTCCGTAGGTTCATCAACCCACACGGACTATGCCAAACAAAACAATCACAACATCCAGTCCCAACTCCGTGATCTCTTGCCACGAGTCACCATAATCCCCGTCGAACCCACACGGTTGGACGTACTGTGCCCTGACCCCATGATCGACTGCCATGTGTCATCGCAGGCCTCGTCAGACCTGCACGACTGGACCTCAACACTATATACTAAGTTCCGATCCCAAGATCAACTGCCCTGAATCCTCGCAGGCCCCGTCGAACCCACTCGAGTGAACTTAGCATCACAACAGATATCTTCACCATTATTTTCACATTTCACCAAATCTATACACGGCAAATCAATCACATTGATCATCAAAAAATCACGCATCACGCACCCACAACACAACCTCAACACGAAAATCATTATCATCAACGACACACAACCAACATAACTCATGATCAATACACAATACATTGCACAACCATGTGTACAACCAAGCCAACACGATTATCACAATCATGCACACAAAACACAACACATAATACATATACCCAAATAACATAGTCATCACCAATCCTTTACAACGGGTAACATATAACCAATTCACACGAACCACGTTTACAAAGGTAAACCAATCATAAAAACAAAACACACGATTTCTAATCACAAGACATAAGTTGTATAAACAAGATACTCGCCTCAATAACCGATACCGATCACTCCGACGAACACAGCTCGATCGGAAACTCTGATTACCTACAAATTTCGGAAGAAACAACGAAAATGCAATCACAACAAGGATCAAGACCAATAATAACGGAGATCACCTCAAACTATCGAAGGAAAACTCATTGTCACATTTAATCAAACATTAATGTTTATTATTTCCCAAGAACACTCAAATCTCCAATCGAGTTAAACCAACTCGAAATATGTATATAAGCTATAGAGCATGATTAATAACATCATATAACACCAACTGATTCATTAAAATCGGACTAGAATTGAAATAAAGAACAAAACCCCCAAAAAGGTCAATTTTAGGGAAATCACGAAAATACCTTGATCCGACGAAGAACAAGGATTAGATGTTGTTAATCCACAGCAAAACCTTTCTGATTATGAACTCTCGACAAAATTTCGCCTTGGAATCGCCCAAATCGCTCAAAGGAAGAGGAAGAATGAGAAAATGGGTTAAAAAACTCATTCTCCACATTTTATGCTGCTGCCAGACCAACCCGGCCGTGTCGGATTTGACGCGGTCGAGTTACATGGGCAGAACAGGTGTGCGTCTAGGAACGGATTAGATAGATTTTACTAATATGACCATAACTCTCTCATCCAAACTCGAATTGACTTGCCGTTTAAACCATTAGAAAGATAACTTGATTCTCTATCATTCTGTAAAGTTTCAGAATTTTGGAGTTTCAAGAATTGATGGTGATTTTACAAATTCAAACCTAAATATGGAAAAGTCGAAATAGTATGTCGATTAACCCGAAGTAATATCAAAACTCGCTCGAATGACGAAAATTGTTGAACAAAAATGTCCAAAATGTGTCAATGAACACAAGTAAGTCGCTAGAATCGAAAAACATAGAAATGAAAAATACGGGTATTACATTCTACCCTACTAAAATAATTTTCGTCCGAAAACTTAAAACAAAAGCATCACAGTGCTACAAAAAAAACACAAACGTTCAAACATCAAGTGACTCTGTGATCTCCTGTCACGTGTCTCCGTAGGTTCAACAACCCACACGGAAATATTCAAACAAAACATCAAGTACCAATATCAAATCTCTGCACGAGATACAATCCACAAAACAAAACATAAAAATTACAATCACTGGGCACCACTAGGCCCTCCAGGAGTAGGAACGAAATTACAATTCCCGAACATCTTAGCAACGGTATCACAATGTACCGCTTGATGCCCCATCTGGCCACACTTGAACAATTCACTTAAGGCTAACGATAATTTTGCCGTACATGGCCCGCATGACTGTAGTTGAAACACGTCTTCACACCGTTCACCTTACTCATGGTTACAACCACGACCACAACCTCAACCTTGTCTCCTAGGCATATCGAACATATGTAATCACTAATTACAATGAAACGTAACATCACAGAGCAATGTACCAAGATGCCAACTCAGCATAACGTATCAACGTAAAGCAACAAATATCAATCACAACAAAACCTCCACATCATTGTAACTAATCACTGAACACGTTCTCTTTTAAAACTCCACGAGGTATTCGTTTAAATAATACCATTTGAAAATATTTGAATTTGTATATTTTCAAAAATAAGATTTGGAAATACTTTTATACCTCGGGCTCTTTTACCAAAACCATAACCCATAGATCGCAACAGTCTCATTTTGAAATCATTTACAAAATAATACTCCAGAAAATCTTCCGGAGTATATCACATTTCCTTGAAAACAACATCATCACAAACGTCAACACACTTGGTAATCACCTGTTACCACTCAACACCATCACAATCAATAGCACATAAGCTAATCACATGTTACCACTCAACGTTATCACAATCAATAGCACATAAGGTAATCACATGTTACCACTCAACATCATCATAATCAATAGCACATAAGATATTCCGTGGTCATGCTCTCTTGGCATCGACCCCCAGAGGTTTCACCGAACCGTCCCCAGGTGGACAAACCCATTCGTACATACGACATACATTTCCACATATCAATAATCACATCCAAACCATACAATCACATCTTAACATGCGCTAAACCTACGATTAGCGTGTATTAACTATCTAGTCGGGTTAGCGTGCACTAACTGGCGCAATTCAGAATATTTTCATCCTCCATCCTTTTCGAAAATAAAATCGTGTTTGATTTAGAAATACAAAAATTTTATGGTGTGAAGGTTTTAAAATCACTTGCTCAAATCATTTGGAAATAACACGAATACGCAAAAGAAATTCTTTCAAAATTCTTTCGAACTCGAAAAAATATCACCACTGATAACATTTTACTAAGTATCTAAAAAACTTCCAAACACTCGTTCATACGCACACACGCAGCGGATATAATTACATCGACGATCCGCAATCTATCGATTTCCGACACATGCTAATCCGGCATACAGAATCATCAATTCCCCAAAACAACATATATTTACCGAGTTCAAACACATGTCAAACCATCCATCCAAGTTAAACGACATAACTTACGAACACCAATTCGAACACATGTCGAAACCATCAATGCTTCCACTGAGCATCTCTGATCAATACACACGCAATGTACCACAAGTAACAAATATGAACTCCATTTCACAACATCCTTATAACAAAATTACTAAACATAAGATGTAAAGGAGGAGACTTACATCACAGGTCGCATGAAGATGACGGTCGCCCACGATACTAATCCCATCGATCAACATCGACAACAGGAAGTGACAATGCGCAACTCAACTTGTCAATTGACAACTCGAATGACAGAATACAACACAACTCGACTCGACCCGACAACCTAGATTTCCACAACCTAAGCTCTGATACCATAATTGTAACGCCCCCAGAATTCAACCAGGACTATCACACACCTTAAAACCTTCTTACAAGGATCTACCAGGCTAAACATAATGAAACGACTAATTGTTCGACCGACCGGGGTCGAACAGGATAACAACTCGGACCGATAGGGTCACATAACTAAATCAACTGAAATAATTTCTTACAACTCATACCCACGCAGGGGTTCAAAATACAAAACGATACAACATAGTGGAAGACTGAGAAATAATACAACGACACAACAACAACTGAATTCCATATCTCTTGATCAGTGTTCTAAAAATCGGCCTGGGTAGCCGCCTAGGCGCTTGGAGGCCCCCGGGCGCTCCGATTATTCCCTGGGCGTTTGTCCTGGGCGTTCGGGTGATTAATCGGCCGCCTAGGTGGGCTGGGCGGGCGCCTAGGAAGGCATGCTGGGCGGGCGCCTAGGCGGGTAAACATTTTTTCTTATATTAGCGGTACTATAAATTCCTGAATTGAGATACTATGGACTATGTTATGCTTATATCAATGTTTAACAATTTAATATATGATATATTGTATGTTTGTTTAAATATTTAAATATTAGATGTTTTTATTCTTTAAAAATAATTATTATAATAATAATAAATAAATCTGTCTAATCCGATTAATCCCCGACTAATCCCCGATTAATCCTCTGGGCGCTAGGCGTTAGCAATCCGAACGCCTAGCGCCTAGCATTTTTTAGAACCTTGCTCTTAATTAGTATCGCAACCATCATCTTTTGTGCCGATTCTACGACTGCTCCCACGCACCTGCTTATACCTGGACACAATACAGATATCCACCCCCGATTACTCGGGGTTAGCAAAACTCCACTATTTTACTAGTGCAAGTATCAAAGTCATACAAAATTTAGCAATCAATTATCAATCACAAGTCAGACAACCACAACCTAACCAATCGCAACACAACTAATCACAACTCAATTATTTACATCTCAACTAATCACATATTCCCTAGAAGTTTTAATAATATAGAAACCAACACAAGTGGAATCTTTGTAAAATGAACTGGCATCTCGGTCATTTTCAAAAGCACAAATCCTTAGGATTTCATGCCCTAAATTTGTCAAAATCCTTTAGGAACTCATTTCCTAAGTTTTTCAAAATCCTTTAGGAACTCATGTCCTAAATTTGTCAAAATCCTTTAGGAACCCATGTCCTAAGTTCTTCGAAATCCTTTAGGAACTCATGTCCTAAATTTGTCAAAATCCTTTAGGAACCCATGTCCTAAGTTTTTTGAAATCCTTTAGGAACTCATGTCCTAAGTTTGTCAAAATCCTTTAGGAACTCATGTCCTAAGTTTGTCAAAAGCCTTTAGGAACTCATGTCCTAAGTTTGTCAAAATCCTTTAGAAACTCATGTCCCATGTTTGTCAAAATCCTTTACATCAAAACACGCTCAACAATCAATCAAGACACACGTGAACTCTTGTCACGTATACCAAACACAACAATCATAACACTCGTTATCCCTTGTCACGTGGCTCCGTAGGTTCATCAACCCGCACGGACTATGCCAAACAAAACCATCAAAACACCGTAAACTCTTGTCACATGTCAAACGCAACAATCATAACACTCGTGACCCCTTATCATGTGGCTCCGTAGGTTCATCAACCCTCACCGACTATGCCAAACAAAACAATCACAACATCCAGTCCCAACTCCGTGATCTCTTTCCACGAGTCACCATAAGCCCCGTCGAACCCACACGGTTAGACGTACTGTGCCCTGACCCCATGATCGACTGCCATGTGTCATCGCAGGCCTCGTCAGACCCGCACGACTGGACCTCAACACCATATACTAAGTTTCGATCCAAAGATCAACTGCCCTGAATCCTCGCAGGCCCCGTCGAACCCACTCGCGTGAACTTAACATCACAACACATATCTTCACCATTATATTCATTTCACCAAATCTATACACGGCAAATCAATCACATTGATCATCACAAAATCACGCATCACGCGCACACAACACAACCTCAACACGAAAATCATTATCATCAACGACACACAACCAACATAACTCATGATCAATAGACAATACATTGCACAACCATGTGTACAACCAAGCCAACACGATTATCACAATCATGCACACAAAAACACAACACACAATACATATACCCAAATAACATAGTCATCACCAATCCTTTACAACGGGTAACACATAACCAATTCACACGAACCACGTTTACAAAGGTAAACCAATCATAAAAACAAAACACACGATTTCTAATCACAAGACATAAGTTGTATAAGCAAGATACTCGCCTCAATAACCGATACTGATCACTCCGACGAACACAGCTCGATCGAAAACTCTGATTACCTACAACTTTCGGAAAAAACAACGAAAATGCAATCACAACAAGGATCAAGACCAATAATAACAGAGATCACCTCAAACTATCGAAGGAAAACTTATTGTAACATTTAATCAAATATTAATGTTCTATATTTCCCAAGAACAATCAAATCTCCAATTGAGTTAAACCAACTCGAAATATGTATATAATCTATAGAGCATGATTAATAACATCATATAACACCAACTGATTCATTAAAATCGGACTAGAATTGAAATAAAGAACAAAGCCCCCCAAAAGGTCAATTTTAGGGAAATCACGAAAATACCTTGATCCGACGAAGAACAAGGATTAGATGTTGTTAATCCACAGCAAAACCTTGCTGATTATGAACTCTCGACAAAATTTCGTCGTGGAATCGCCCAAATCGCTCAAAGGAAGAGGAAGAATGAGAAAATGGGTTAAAAAACTCATTCTTCACATTTTATGCTGCTGCCAGACCAACCCGGCCATGTCGGATTTGACGCGGTCGAGTTACATGGGCAGAACAGGCGAGCGTCTAGGAACGAATTAGATAGATTTCACTAATATGACCATAACATTCTCATCCAAACTCGGGTTGACTAGCTGTTTGAACCATTAGAAAGTAACTTGATTCTTTATCATTCTGTAAAGTTTCAGAATTTTTGGAGTTTCCAAGAATTGATAGTGATTTTACAAAGTCGAACCTAAATATGGAAAAGTCGAAATAGTATGCCGCTTAACCCGAAGCAATATCAAAACTCGCTCGAATGACGAAAAGTGCTGAACAAAATATGTTCAGAATGTGTCAATGAACACAAGTGAGTCATTAGAATCGAAAAACTAGAAATGAAAAATACGGATATTACATTCTACCCTACTAAAAATAAGTTTCGTCCCGAAACTTAAAACAAAAGCATCACAGTGCTACAAAACATAACACAAACGTTCAAACATCAAGTGACCCATAACCCATAGATTGTAACAGTCTAATTTTAAAATCATTTACAAAACAATACTCCATAACATCTTCCAGAGTATATCACATTTCCTTGAAAACAACATCATCACCAACGTCAACATACCTGGTAATCACCTGTTACCACTCAACATCATCACAATCAGTAGCACATAAGGTAATCACATGTTACCACTCAACGTTATCACAATTAATAGCACATAAGGTAATCACATGTTACCACTCAACATCATCATAATCAATAGCACATAAGATATCCCCTGGTCATGCTCTCTTGGAATCGACCCCCGGAGGTTTCACCGAACCGTACCCGGGTGGGCAAACCCATTCATACATACGACATACATTCCCACATATCAACAATCACATCCAAACCATACAATCACATCTTAACATGCACTAAACCTACGATTAGCGTGCGTTAACTATCTAGTCAGGTTAGCGTGCGCTAACTGGCATAATTCATAAAATTTCATCCTCCACCCTTTTCGAAAATAAAATCGTGTTTGATTTAGAAATACAAAAATTTTATGGTGTGAAGGTTTTAAAATCACTTGCTCAAATCATTTGGAAATAGCACGAATACGCGAAAGAAATTCTCTCAAAATTCTTTCGAACCCGACAAAAGATTATCACTGATAGCATTTTACTAAGTATCCAAAATACTTCCAAACATTCGTTCATGCGCACACAAGCAGCGGATATAATTACATCGATGATCTGCAATCTATCGATTTCCGACACATTCCCATCTGGCATACAGAATCATCAATTTCCAAAAACAACACATATAAACCGAGTTCAAACGCATGTCAAACCATCCATCCAAGTTTAACGACGTAACTTACGAACGCCAATTCGAACAAATTTCGAATCCATGAATGCTTCCCCTTAGCATCTGTGATCAATACACACGCAATGTACCACAAGTACCAAATATGAACTCTATTTAACAATATCTTTATAACA
This sequence comes from Orobanche coerulescens, assembly GCA_033398695.1. Classification (NCBI taxonomy): domain Eukaryota; kingdom Viridiplantae; phylum Streptophyta; class Magnoliopsida; order Lamiales; family Orobanchaceae; genus Orobanche; species Orobanche coerulescens. The sequence continues at coordinate 129,869,043 of CM065810.1, forward strand.
AAATCACTAAACATAAGATGTAGAGGAGGAGACTTACATCACAGGTCGCACGAAGATGACGGTCGCCCACGATAGTAAGCCCAACGATCAACATCGACAACAGGAAGTGACAATGTGAAACTCAACTTGTCAATTGATAACTCGAGTGACAGAATACAACATAACTCGACTCGACCCGATAGCCTAGGTTTCCACAACCTAAGCTCTGATACCATAATTATAACACCCCTAGAATACAACCAAGACTATTACACGTCGTAAACCCTTCTTACAAGGATCTGCCAGGCTAAATATAATGAAACGACCAATTGTTCGACCGGCCGGGGTCGAACAGGATAACAACTCGGACCGATAGGGTCACACAACTAAATCAACTGAAATAATTTCTTACAACTCATACCCATGCAGGGGTTCAAAATATAAAACGATACAACACAGCGGAAGACTGAGAAATAATACAACGACACAACAACAACAACTAAATTCCATATCTCTTGATAAGTATCGTAGCCCATCATCTTTTGTGCCGATCCTGTGACTGCTCCCACACACCTGCATGTACCTGTACACAATGCAGATATCCACCGCCGATTACTCGGGGGTTAGCAAAACTCCACTATTTTACTAGTGCAAGTATCAAAGTTATACAAAATGTAGCAAGCAATTATCAATCACAAGTCAGACAACCACAACCCAACCAATCGCAACACAACTAATCACAACTCAATCAATTACATCTCAACCAATCACATATTCCCTAGAAGTTTTAATAATATAGAAACCAACACAAGTGGAATCTTTGTAAAATGAGCTGCCATATCGGTAATTTTAGAAAGCGCAAATCCTTAGGATTTCATGCCCTAAGTTTGTCAAAATCCTTTAGGAACTCATGTCATAAGTTTGTCAAAATCCTTTAGGAACTCATGTCCTAAGTTTGTCGAAATCCTTTAGGAACCCATGTCCTAAGTTTGTCGAAATCCTTTAGGAACCCATGTCCTAAGTTTGTCAAAATCCTTTAGGAACTTATGTCCTAGGTTTGTCAAAATTCTTTAGGAACTCATTTCCTAAGTTTGTCAAAATCCTTTAGGCACTCATATCCTAAGTTCGTCAAAATCCTTTAGGACTCATGTCCTAAGTTTATCAAAATCCTTTAGGAACTCATGTCCCAAGTTTGTCAAATTCCCGTACATCAAAACACGCTCAACAATAATTCAAGATACTCATGAACTCTTGTCACGTATACCAAACACAACAATCATAACACTCGTGATCCATTATCATGTGGCTCTGTAGGTTCATCAACCCGCACTAACTATGCCAAAAAAACCCATCAAAACACCGTAAACTCTTGTCACGTGTCAAATACAACAATCATAACACTCGTGATCCCTTATCACGTGGCTCCGTAGGTTCATCAAACCCGCACGGACTATGCCAAACAAAACAATCACAACATCTAGTCCTGACTCATGATCTCTTGCCACGAGTCACCGTAAGCCGCGTGGAACCCAAACGGTTGGACGTACTGTGCCCTGACCCATGATCGACTGCCATGTGTCATCGTAGGCCTCGTCTGACCATCACGACTGTTCCTCAGCACCATGTACTAAATTCCAATCCCAAGATCAACTGCCCTGAATCCTCGTAGGCCCCGTCGAACCCACACGAGTGAACTTAGCATCACAACACATATCTTCACAATTATATTCACATTTCACCAAATCTATACTCGGAAAATCAATCACTTTGATCACCACAAAATCACGCATCACGCGCACATAGCACAAGCTCAACACGAAAATCATCATCATCAACGACACACAAACAACATAACTCATGATCAATACACAATACATTGCACAACTATGTGCACAACCAAGCCAACACGACTATCACAATCCTGCACAAAAAACACAACACACAATACATAGACCCAAATAACATAGTCATCACCAATCCTTTATAACGGGTAACACATAACCAATTCACACGAACCACATTTACAAAGGTAAACCAATTATCAAAACACAACACACGATTTCTAATCACAAGACACAAGTTGTATAAGCAAGATACTTGCCTCAATAACCGATACCGATCGCTCCGACGAACAAAGCTCGATCGGAAACTCTGATTACCTACAACTTCCAGAAGAAACAACGAAAATGCAATCACAACGAGGATCAAGACCCATAATAACGGAGATCACCTCAAACTATCAAAGGAAAACTCATTGGAACATTTAATCAAACATTAATGTTCAATATTTCCCAATAACACTCAAATCTCCAATCGAGTTAAACCAACTCGAAATATGGATACAATCCATAAAGCATGATTAATAACATCATATAACCCCAACCGATTCATCAAAATCGGACAAGTATTGAAATCAAGAACCCCCCCAAAAGGTCAATTTTAGGGAAATCAAGAAAATACCTTGATCCAACGAAGAACAAGGATTAGATGTTGTTAGTCCACACCAAAACGTTGATGATTATGAACTCTCGATAAAATTTCGCCTTGGAATCGCTCAAAGGAAGAGGAAGAATGGAGAAATGGGTTAAAAAACTCATTCTTCACGTTTTATGCTGCTGCCAGACCAACCCGGCCATGTCGGCTTTGACGTTGTCGAGTTACATGGGTAGAACAGGCGTGCGTCTAGGAACGGATTAGATAGCTTTCACTAATATGACCATAACTTTTTTATCCGAATTCGGATTGACTCGCCGTTTGAACCATTGGAAAGATAACTTGATTCTTTATCGTTGTGTAAAGTTTCAGAATTTTGGATTTTCCAAGAATTGATGGTGATTTTACAAAGTCGAACCTAAATATGGAAAAGTCAAAATAGTATGTCGATTAACCCGAAGCAATATCAAAACTCGCTCGAGTGACGAAAAGTGCCGAACAAAACATGTCCAAAATATGTCAATGAACACAAGTGCGTCGCTAGAATCGAAAAACTAGAAATGAAAAATATGGGTATTACATTCTACCTTACTAAAAATAAGTTTCCTCCCGAAACTTAAAACAAAAGCATCACAGTGCTACAAAACGAAACACAAACGTTCAAATATCAAGTGACCTCGTGATCTCCTGTCACGTGTCTCCGTAGGTTTTCTTAACCCACACATAAATATTCAAAGAAAACATCAAGTATCAATATCAAATCTCTGCACGAGATACAATCCACAAAACAAAACACAAAAATTACAATTACTGGGCACCACTAGGCCCTCCAGGAGTAGGAATGAAATTTCGATTCCCGGACATCTTAGAAATGGTATCACAAGGTACCGCTTGATGCCCATCTGGCCACACTTGAACAATTCACTTGAGGCGAATGATAATTCTGCCGTACATGGCCCGCATGACTGTAGTTGAAACACGTCTTCAAACCGTTCACCTTACTCATGGTTACAACCACGACCACAACCTCGACATTATCTCCTCGGCATACCAAACATACAATCACTAAGTACAACGAAATGTAACATTGTAGAGCAACATACCAAGATGCCAACTCATTATAACATATCAACGTAAAGCAACAAATATCAATCACAACAAAAACTCCACATCATTGTAACCAATCACTGAACACGTTCTCTTTTAAAAGTCCACGAGGTATTCGTAACCATTTGAAAATCTTTGAATTTGTATATTTTCGAAAATAAAATTTGGAAATATTTTTTATACCTCAGGCAGTTTTACCAAAACCATAACCAATAGCTCGCAAGAGTCTCATTTCGAAATCATTTACAAAACAATACTCCAAAACATCTTCTGGAGTATATCACATTTCCTTGAAAACAGCATCATCACAAACGTCAACACACCTGGTAATCACCTGTTACCACTCAACATCATCACAATCAATAGCACATAAGATAGTCACAAGTTACCATTCAACGTTATCACAATCAATAGCACATATGGTAATCACATGTTACCCCTCAATATCATCATAATCAATAGCACATATGGTATCACGTGGTAATGCTCTCTTGGCCTCGACCCCCAGCATCGAACCATCCCCGGGTGGGCAAACCCATTCATACTTACGACATACACTCCCACATATCAACAATCACATCCAAACCATACAATCACATCTTAACGCGCGCTAAACCTACGATTAGCGTGCGTTAACTATCTAGTCAGGTTAGCGTGCGCTAACTGGCACAATTCAGGAAATTTCATCCTCCACCCTTTTTGAAAATAAAATCGTGTTTGATTTAGAAATACAAAAATTTTATGGTGTGAAGGTATTAAAATCACTTGCTCAAATAATTTGGAAATAGCACGAATACGCGAAAGAAATTTTCTCAAAATTCTTTCGAACCCAACAAAAGATCATCACTGATAACATTTTACTAAGTATCCCAAATACTTCCAAACAGTCGTTCATACGCACACATGCAGCGAATATAATTACATCGATGATCCGTAATCTATCGATTTCCGATACATTCCCATCTGGCATACAGAATCATCAATTCCCAAAAACAACACATGCATGCCGAGTTCAAACACATGTCAAACCATCCATCCAAGTTTAACGACATAACTTACTAACGCCAATTCGAACACATGTCGAACCATCAATGCTTCCCCTTAGTATCTGTGATCAATACACATGCAATGTACCACAAGTACTAAATATGAACTCCATTTCACAACATCCTTATAACAAAATCACTAAACATAAGATGTAAAGGAGGAGATTTACATCACATGTCAGACGAAGATGACGGTCACCTACGATAACAATCATAATGATCAACATCGACAACAGAAAGTAACAAAGCGCAACTCAACTTGTCAATCGACAACTCGAATGATAGAATACAACACCACTCGACTCGACCCGACAGCCTAGGTTTCCACAACCTAAGCTCTAATACCATAATTGTAACACCCCCAGAATACAACCAGGACTATTACACGCCATAAACCCTTCTTACAAGGATCTACCAGGCTAAATATAATGGAACGACCAATTGTTCGACTGGCCGGGGTCGAACGGGATAACAACTCGGACCGATAGGGTCACACAACTAAATCAACTGAAATAATTTCTTACAAATCATACCCACGCAGGGGTTCAAAATACAAAACAATACAACACAGCGGAAGACTGAGAAATAATACAAAGACACAACAACAACTGAATTCCATATCTCTTGATTAGTATCGCAGCCCATCATCTTTTGTGCCGATCCTGTGATTGCTCTCACGCACCTGCATGTACCTGAACACAATGCAGATATCCACCGCCGATTACTGTGGGGTTAGCAAAAATCCACTATTTTACTAGTGCAAGTATCAAAGTCATACAAAATGTAGCAAGCAATTATCAATCACAAGTCAGACAACCACAACCCAACCAATCGCAACACAAATAATCACAACTCAATCAATTACATCTCAACCAATCACATATTCTCTAGAAGTTTTAATAACATAGAAACCAACACAAGTGGAATCTTTGTAAAATGAACTGTCATCTCGGTAATTTTAGAAAGCACAAATCCTTAAGACTTCATCCCCCAAGTTTGTCAAAATCCTTTAGGAACTTATGTCCTAAGTTTGTCAAAATCCTTTAGGAACTCATGTCTTAAATTTGTCAAAATTCTTTAGGAACTCATGTCCTAAGTTTGTCAAAATCCTTTAGGAACTCATGTCCGAAGTTTGTCAAAATCCTTTAGAAAGTCATGCCCTAAGTTTGTAAGAATCCTTTAGGAACCTATGTCCTAAGTTTGTCAAAATCACTTAGGAACTCATGTCCTAAGTTTGTCAAAATCCTATAGAAACTAATGTCCTAAGTTTGTCAAAATCATTTAGGAACTCATGTCCCAAGTTTGTCAAAATCCTTTACATCAAAAGACGCTCAACAATCAATAGAGACACTCGTAAACTCTTGTCACGTATACCAAACACAACAATCCTAACACTCGTGATCCCGTGTCACGTGGCTCCGTCATCAACCCGCACGGACTATGCCAAACAAAACCACCAAAACACCATAAACTCTTGTCACGTGTCAAATACAATAATCATAACACTCGTGATCCCTTATCACGTGGCTCCGTAGGTTCATCAACCCGCACAGACAAGGCCAAACAAAAGAATCACAACATCCAGTACCGACTCCGTGATCTCTTGCCATGAGTCACACTAAGCCCCGTCGAACCCACACGGTTGAACGTACTGTGCCCTGACCCCATGATCGACTGCCATGTGTCATCGTATGCCTCGTCAAACCCGCACGACTGGATCTCAGCACCACATACTAAGTTCCGATCCCAGGATCAACTGCCCTGAATCCTCATAGGCCCCGTCGAACCCACATGAGTGAACTTAGCATCAAAACACATATCTTCAGAATTACATTCACATTTCACAAAATCTATACACGGCAAATCAATCACATTTATCACCACAAAATCACGCATCACGCGCACACAACACAACCTCAACACGAAAATCATCATCATCAACAACCCACAACTAACATAACTGATGATTAATACACAATACATTGCACAACCATGTGTACAACCAAGCCAACACGATTATCACAATCCTACACACAAAACACAACACACAATACATATACCCAAATAACATAGTCATCACCAATCCTTTATAACAGGCAACACATAACCAATTCACACAAACCACATTTATAAAGGTAAACCAATCATCAAAACACAACACACAATTTCTAATCACACAAGTTGTATAAGCAAGGTACTTGCCTCAATAACCGATACTGATCGCTCCGACGAACATAGCTCGATTGGAAACTCCAATTACCTACAACTTTCGAAAGAAACAACGAAAACGCAATCACAACGAGGACCAAGACCAATAATAACGGAGATCACCTCAAACTATTAAAGGAAAACTCATTGGAACATTTAATCAGGCATTAATGTTCAATATTTCCCAAGAACACTCAAATCTCCAATCGAGTTAAACCAACTCGAAATATGGATACAATCCATAACGCATGATTAATAACATCATATAACACCAACCGATTCATCAAAATCGGACAAGAATTGAAATCAAGAACAAAAACCCAAAAAATATTAATAGGGAAATCAAGAAAATACCTTGATCCAACAAAGAACAAGGATTAGATGTTGTTAATCCACATCGAAACCTTGATGATTATGAACTCTCGACAAAATTTCGCCTTGGAATCGCCCAAATCAATCAAAGGAAGAGGAAGAATGAAAAAATGGGTTAAAAAACTCATTCTTCACATTTTATGCTGCTGCCAGACCAACTCGGTCGTGTCGTATTTGACGCGGTCGAGTTACATGGGCAGAGCAGGCATGCGTCTAGGAACGGATTAGATAGATTTCACTAATATGACCTTAACTTTCTCATCAAAACTAGGATTGACTTGCCGTTTGAATCATTGGAAAGTTAACTTGATTCTCTATCATTCTGTAAATTTTCAGAATTTTTGGAGTTTCCAAGAATTGATGGTGATTTTACAAAGTCGAACCTAAATATGGAAAAGTCGAAATAGTATGCCGATTAACCCGAAGCAATATCAAAACTCGCTCAAATGACGAAAAGTGCTGAACAAAATATGTCCAAAATATGTCAATGAACACAAGTGAGTCGCTAGAATTGAAAAACTAGAAATAAAAATTACGGGTATTACATTCTACCTTACTAAAAATAAGTTTCGTCCCGAAACTTAAAACGACTGCATCACAGGGCTACAAAACAAAACACAAACATTCAAACATCAAGTGATCCCGTGATCTCCTATCACGTGTCTCCGTAGGTTCAACAACCCACACGGAAATATTTAAACAAAACATCAAGTATCAATATCAAATCTCTGCACGAGATACAATCCACGAAACAAAACACAAATATTACAATCACTGGGCACCACTAGGCCCTCCAAGAGTAGGAACGAAATTCCGATTCCCGAACATCTTAGCAACGGTATCACGATGTACCGCTTGATGCCCCATGTGGCCACACTTGAACAATTCACTTGAGGCGAACGATAATTCTGCCGTACATGGCCCGCATGACTGTAGTTGAAACACGTCTTCACACCGTTCACATTACTCATGGTTACAACCACGACACAACCTCGACCTTGTCTCCTAGGTAAACCGAACAGACAATCACTAAGTACAACGAAACGTAACATCGCAGAGCAACGTACCAAGATGCCAACTCAGCATAACGTATCAACGTAAAGCAACAAATATCAATCACAACAAAAACTCCACATCATTGTAACCAATCACTGAACATGTTCTCTTTTAAAACTCCACGGGGTATTCATTTAAGTAATACCATTTGAAAGTCTTTGAAATTGTATATTTTTTAAAATAAAATTTGGAAATACTTTTTATACCTCGGGTTGTTTTACCAAAACCATAACCCATAGATCGCATAAGTCTCATTTTGAAATCATTTACAAAATAATACTCCAGAACATCTTCCGGAGTATATCACAATTCCTTGAAAACAACATCATCACAAACGTCAACACACATGGTAATCACTTGTTACTACTCAACATCATCACAATCAATAGCACATAAGGTAATCACAAGTTACCACTCAATATTATCATAATCAATAGCACATAAGGTATCCCGTGGTAATGCTCTCTTGGCAAACCCATTCATACATACGACATACATTCCCACATATCAACAATCACATCCAAACCATACAATCACATCTTAACGTGTGCTAAACCTAAGATTAGAGTGCGTTAACTATCTAGTCAGGTTAGCGTGTGCTAATTGGCACAATTCAGAAAATTTTATCCTCCACCCTTTTCAAAAATAAAATCGTGTTTGATTTAGAAATACAGAAATTTTATGGTGTGAAGGTCTTAAAATCATTTATAAATAGCACGAATACGCGAAAGAAATTCTCTCAAAATTCGAACCCGATAAAAACAACACATATATACCGAGTTCAAACACATGTCAAACCATCCATCGAAGTTTAACGACATAACTTACGAACGCCAAACACATGTCGAAACCATCAATGCTTCCCCTAAGTATCTGTGATCAATACACACACATGTTAGGAACACTTATTAGATGTTGATGATGTCATCGCTGTATTTATTTGATCATTCAAATGTATGTTTTAAGTACTTGGCGAAATGTAAAGAAGAACCAAATGAGGATCTTCTGTAGGTCAGATTATGTATAGTTGAATACTTGGCAAAATGTAAAGAAGAATCAAATGAGTATCTTCTGTAGGCCATGTTAGTTAGGCTAAAATCGGCTAAGTATAAATTACAGAGAAGTCCAAAATCAGAGAAGTTTTGGTCAAACCGATACATCAGAGTGGTTTGACCAAACACTGCAGAAAGCCGAGTTGCAGATAAGTTTAATCAGAGAAGTCTCAGTCAACTCAACTGTTCAGAGAAGGTTGACCACAGACGACTTATCATCAGACAATGTTCTGCAGAAAGTGATTTATCAGAGAAGTTTGACCAAACTACAGTCAAGTGATCAGACGAAGTCCAAGTCAACTGAAGTTTGACCATCTGATCAGATAAGTTTATCAGGTCAGGAGACTTCAGATCAGAGAAGATTCATCGGGACAGAGAACTTCATCTCAGAGAAGTTATATCAGAGAAGTCCGACATCAGATAAGGATGATTGTACGAGATCAGATAAGTAATCAGCCAAGTAAGCTAGTCCACGTCAGCATGCGTTGAAAATTCAATAATCATGGAAAGTCACATGCAGGCGTAGATAGACAGACTGGAGAGATTCCCGGAAAGCAATGATTTCAATATTCATCAAGACCCACCTCTAAAGACTTTAAGCATATTATAAACTAAAGATTCGGCACTAAAACGTGAAAGTCTTCACAACGTTTGGAAATGGATTAAAATAAGGGAATCCAGCCTTGCAACGTTCGGAAAGAAAAACAAAGAAGTCTATTTCTCCAACGGACAGATTTGTTACATGAATTGCAACGGCTATGAAGGAAGCTCAAGGATCAAAATCTATATATACCTGAAGATTTGAATTGAGCAAAGTACGATGCGAACAACACTTACAAGCGAACAAAGCAATCAAATCAAACCAAGCGAACAATAGCATCGTGAAGAGCAAGAGTTCAAAGTCCTTATTTGAAAAAGCTCTTAGTTGGAGAAGACAAACCACTCATGTCTTTAAACCTGAGTTCGGGGTACTTCACTGGTTGAAATTTGCGAGACTGATAGGCATCCGAGGAGTTTAGATCAAGAGGTGCTAGGCAGTCAAAGGAGTTGCAACGACGGGATTTCCACTGGCTGGAAGTTGTTGGAGCTAAGGAAGAATCAGTGTAATATTTATCACTGGTTAAGAATTATAGTGAATTCATCTCCAACTGGTTTGGAGAAAAGTGGATTAGTAGAGGACTACCCAACCTCTGAGACCACTATAAATGCCTGCGTGTTTTACTGCTTTAATCATCATACTTACCTGCTGCATACATACTTACTGTTCCATTGTTTAGTTATTTGCTTTCGTCATCAACTGACTTCCGCATACCTGTCTACAGACGACTGTAAGTCATCTGTTCCTATCAGCTGAGAAACTCCTAACCCTTCATGTAAAAAGAGTTTCAATAAGTCTATTCAACCCCTCTCTAGACTTATTCCTAACGACTCATTTTTTTCAGTGTAAGTCACCCCACTACGTCCAATTAAAATCTCAACCGTCATTTTTTTTTAAAATTGGACCGACACTCATTTAATTTAATATTAAATTCAAAACATCTTTTCATTTCTTTATTTAAGGCAGCGGACATCATTTCACAACTTTACCGTCTCCAAGCTGTCGAAAACCCTAATTTTTCAAAAAGCAGAAAACCCTTTGAATATTTAATACACTCAGTGAAAAATTATTTCTTGCAGAAATGGAATCTTATTTTGATGGAGTTAATCTGAAGCTTGTTAAGGACCAAATTATTTTCAGTCTGGTAGTCGATTTTAAAGGATTGCTCGAGGCAAATATGCAATCGGATATGCACTGCATCATCCGCTCAATGAAGAAAAATGGGATATACCCATTCCTGGACATAAAGCCCAAATCTCTTTACAAGGATTTCCTTCTTCAAGGAAGCTGAAGTTACCGAAGCGGGCATCAAAAGTTCAATCTTTGGAGAGGAAGTAACGATTTCGCCTCAGACAGTGGCGGAGGCATTCCGAATGAAATCTAGAGGCATTGCTATTGAAGCCCTCATACAGAGCGCAGTCGAAACATGGTACATAATCAAACTACCAGAACTGCCGTCCAAGCTGAAGCTCACGGCGAAGAGAGGCAATTTAAAAAAGGAGTACAGATTTGTATTGGACATCACAAACAAAATCGTGATGGGGATGGCAGGCAGCTATGACCAGCTGTCATCTGCAAAATTTATGGTGATTGGAGCCCTTCTCCAGAGTGAGAGGATTGACTGGGCCGACTATATTTATAGACAATTGGTTCGTGAAGTTAATAAGGTTCAATGGATGGAGGAAGAGAAGAAATTCAAGACCAAGCTGGCTTTTGGAATGCAAATAAGATGGATCTTGGAATTTTTTGTAACGGCAAAAGGGACTGCAGACCCCTTTCATGTCAATAAGAGACATGGTCACCTGGACCAAGAAACCTTGAAGAATCTGGGAGGCGAGAGGAAAGCTGTCCAAATATTGAAGAATTTGTCAAGTAGACCTCCCCCATACAGAGGACCTTCTGATTCAGATGAAGACCGATCTAATGCTGCCGACCAACCTACAGCGCATATGTCACCTGCATTAACCAAGCCATCTGCAGAGAAGGATCCATCTGCAGATCACTCGGACTCAGACTCAGAAAACACTCCTCTGGCTTTGAGATTTAAAAGGAAAGCTCCAATTGCAGAGGAGGTGGTGCATGTCACGTCATCACCTGAGCCTTCTCCAAAAAGGCCTAGACGCCTTGACTTTGAAGATGCAGAGCAAACACCTCACTCACCTGCACCTGCTCATATCCCTGATGAAGAGGATCAGCCTGATCACTCTAACCTGGTGGCTGATATCATCCCTCTGCTGACTCTTCCAAGCATGACCGAGGAGGAAGAAGCATACCTAATAATCAACATTCCTGAAGCATATTACTCCCTAAATCTTCTGGAGCACAACCTTTTGGAGCTATCAGTAGAACATATACACATGGTAAAACACCGTTCTCTTAAAGTTACTTTTGTCAATGTTTTTTGAGCATGGAAGACCTTAAAATCTTTTCCATTTAATCAATTACAATCTTTTGTTGAGATGGGTAGATGGGAATTTCCCCAGGCTACGGAGCAAGTGCTCATGCATTTTTGCCATAAGACAGATGTAGTTTTAATGCTCGAGGAGAACTGGTTCCTGTCAAATTTCAAAACCAACATGGACCAATTCGTCCTTTTAGTAATGGAGGGTGTAGCATTTGGGAAGGTAGATGAAGATGAAGGAGAAGTTGAAAAGGAAAAAGGGATAAGAATAGAAGAAATTTTGGAGGAAGAGAGGGTAGAAGAAGCAGAAGAAAAAATAACAGTCCAAAAACAGTCTGAAGAAGTTCAATTCGAAAGACCAAAGAGTTGGAAGAAGCTGAAGAAGGAGAAGAGGTTGAAGAAGAGGAAAAAGAAGAAAAATAAGAGGAGGAAGAAAAAGAAGATGAGAAGGAAGAAGAAAAGAAGAAGCGAATGACAGATCGAGGACACCTGATAAAACCCCATCTGATCAGCCTCCTGTAGATAGGAGTCTGCAGTCAGATAGGTCGACCTATAAGCGACCTGCAGATATGGAAGGCTATGGAGATCACTCCCCTCAGGCAATACCTATCTCATCTGAGATGGCTGACCTGATCAGGCGCATAGTTGCAGAGACAGTTGGCAACCTCATTGCCACTGAGATCAAACCTGACCTTCAAACCCTTAATGCAAAGATGGATACATTGCTTCAGAAGAGTATCCCTCCACCTCCTCCTACCAATTCCAGAATGCCTCTAGGCATGTCTGATTGGATGTCATGAGTAGAGCAGCAGTTAGCCATTTTGGTTGATGCTGGCAAAAAGGGGGAAGAGAGAGGAAAGGGGGAAGCAAGAGGTCAGGGGGAAGAAAACTTGCAAGATCAAATCCAACCCATCAGAGAAGATGCTGCTGAGGTATTCAGAAAGGAGCTAAGGACCAAAGCAAGGAATGACCTCCCTATAATTGAAGCTGGGACTTCTGGTCTGAAGAAAAAAGAATTGGCTGCTCCTGCTGATGACCAGCCTGCAGCCAAGAAGAGGAGAACCAGAGTAGGGGATGAACAAAGATATGAATGGGGAGGCAAAGAGCTTTGGCACGTTGAGGAATTCTTACCTGCTGAATTTTTTCCAATTTGGGGAGAGGCAAAGAAGTCGTTCATAGAGAAGTAATATCTCTGGGAATTACTTCAGGATAAAGACTGCTCCCCACAGTAGACGTTCATCAACTACATGGACTCAACATGGCCAATTCTCTAGACCATCCAAATAAAACATGCAAAGGAATGGAATGCCTACCCCATGATCCTCTTGTTCAGACTAGAAGAACCTCCTACATTGTTAAACTATGAATTGGATGAGCTGGCCCTGCAAGCTGAGATTAGGAAACTCTATGTAGAACACAAATTCTCATCTACAGAAGAGCAAGAGTTTGCCTCTCTAGTAATCAGAAGGAAGTATGGCCTTGCACCTATCAATAAGAGACCCATTGGTGCAAAATTGTTTAGACCTCCCAAGCAGCCTGTCAGAAGAGACAGAGGAAGAGGTAAATAAGATTTTGTATTTAACTTGTATTTTGCTGTTTTGGAATTTACTTGTAAATTGTTCATTACTTGTAAAATTTCTGTATTTTGTTCATTCAAAAAGCACTGTACTTGTAAACAACTCTGAAAGTTTTATAACAGTCATTTAAAGGACAACCAGTAGTTGTCTCAAAAAAAGACTGAGTTTGATTTGTCATGCACTTGATCATGTACAGACTTGTTCTATATTTGAATATTTTGCTTAAGTTTTCCCATCATCAAAATAGGGGGAATTTGTTTGGAATACTTATTTGATTTTGATGATGTCATCCCTGTATTTATTTGATCATTCAAATGTATGTTTTAAGTACTTGGCAAAATGTAAAGAAGAACCAAATGAGTATCTTCTGTATGCCAGATTATGTATAGTTGAATACTTGGCAAAGTGTAAAAAAGAACCAAATGAGTATGTTCTATAGGCCATGTAAGTTAGGCTAAAATCAGGTAAGTATAAATCACAGAAAAGTCCAAAATCAGAGAAGTTTTGGTCAAACAGATACATCAGAGAGGTTTGACCAAGCACTGGAAAAAGCCAAGTTGCAGACAAGTTTAATCAGAGAAGTCTCGGTCAACTCAACTGTTCAGAGAAGGTTGACCACAGACGAATTATCATCAGGCAACGTTCTGCAGAAAGTGATTTATCAGAGAAATCCTTGTCAAAATAATTATCAGAGAAGTTTGACCAAACAACAGTTAAGTGATCAGACGGAGTCCAAGTCAACTGAAGTTTGACCATCAGATCAGATAAGTTCATTAGGTCAGAAGACTTCAGATCAGAGAAGATTCGTCGGGATAGAGAACTTCATCTCAGATAAGTTACATCAGAGAAGTCCGACATCAGATAAGGATGACTGTACGAGATCAAATAAGTGATCAGCCAAGTAATCCAGTCCACGTCAGCATGCATTGAAAAGTCAATAATCACATAAAGTCACCTGTAGGCGTAGAGAGACAGACTGGAGAGATTCCCAGAAAGCAATGAATTAAATATTCATCGAGACCCACCTCTGAAGACTTTAAGCATATTATAATCTAAAGATTCGGTGCTACAACGTGAAAGTCTTCACAACGGTCGGAAATGGATTAAAATAAGGGAATCCAGCCTTGCAACATTCGGAAAGAAAAATAAAGAAGTTTTTCTCCAACGAACGGATTTGTTACAGGAATTGCAATGGCTATGAAAGAAGCTCAAGGATTGACATCTATATATACCTGAAGATTTGAATTGAGCAAAGTACGATGTGAACAACACTTACAAGCGAACAAAGTAATCAAAGCAAACAAAGCGAACAATTGCATCATGAAGAGCAAGAGTTCAAAGTTCTTATTTGAAGAAGCTCTTAGTTGGAGAAGACAAACCACTCGTGTCTTTAAACCTGAGTTCGGGGTACTTCACTGGTTGAAGTTTGCGAGACTGATCCGAGGATTTTAGATCAACAGGTGCTAGGCAGTCAAAGGAGTTGCAACGACGGGATTTCCACTGGCTGGAAGTTGTTGTAGCTAACGAATAATCACTGTAATATTTATCACTGGTTGAGAATTATAGTGAATTCATCTCCAAGTGGTTTGGAGAAAAGTGGATTAGTATAGGATTACCCCACCCTTGAGACCACTATAATTGCCTGCATGTTTTATGCTTTAATCATCATACTTACCTGCTGCATAAATACTTACTGTTCCATTATTTAGTTATTTGATTTCGTCATCAGCTGACTTCCGCATACGTGTCTACAGAAGACTGTAAGTCATCTCTACCTATCAGCTGAGAAACTCCTAACCCTTCGTGGAAAAAGAGTTTCAATAAGTTTATTCACCCCCTCTAGACTTATTCCTGACGACTTGTGACCTACAACACAATGTACCACAAGTACCAAATATGAACTCCATTTCACAACATCCTTATGACAAAATCACTAAACATAAGATGTAAAGGAGGAGACTTACATCACAGGTCGCACGAAGATGACGGCCGCCCATGATACTAATCCCAACAATCAACATCGACAACAGGAAGTGACAATGTGCAACTCAACTTGTCAATCGACAAATCGAATGACACAACACAACTCGACTTGACCCGACAACATAGGTTTCCACAACCTAGGCTCCGATACCATAATTGTAACACCCCCTCAATACAACCAGGAATATTACATGCTGTAAACCCTTATTACTTTAGGGATTCCGGATACAAAATGAAATACGCAGTGGAATAATAAAAAGAATCCCAAACAAGAATCGATCAAGTAACGTATATACGAAAATGAAAAAGATAAAGATAAAAGTATTAAGGTCCCATACCATTGAAGCCTTTGATAATATCTTCGTAAGTTGATGATATTCACAAACGCGAACACGAGCACCAAATTGCTTCATCCCAAACACCGAAAGCACGATGTCTCTACTTCACGCGTCAGAACTTGATCGGAAAAAACACCGAAACTCCGTTCTTGAAAAAACACGACTACGAAGTTTTAATGGAATTTTTTTCTCTACTTTTATTACTATCCTTTCAACTCCAAGATGAAGAAATAATATGAATTTTTTTCTCTCCCTCTCCTCTTTCCACTCATGGCCGAATAGTCTCAAATGGAAGGTGATAGGTTGGTATTTTTATTTCATTACTTTATCTCACCCATGATGAGATATTATTATACACATCACATGATTAGATCCCTCCCATATTTTATCATATATAATATTAAATGGGATCACAAGAGAGGTGGAAAACACCAAGTCAAAAGGAGAGGGAAAGTGGGGGGGGGGGGGGGGGCACGTAGGAAATTTTCAAGAAACGGGCCGAGTCACTCGGCTCATGTACCGAACATTCGTCAAACGAACCCTCTAAATACACTCCGTTTTATCTCTAATGTATTTATACTAATTAATTTATCCAATAAATCATAATTAGATATCCAATATCCTATATTAATATAGAGATGATAATTCATATTTATCCGTCAATGATCCTGATGCGCGACTCTGTAGGTCCGTCTCAACGGGCATTGGGAGGAACCAATGAGTGCGGACAACACTAAGCCAGCCTAACAGGCCGCACTGTAAACCCCGACTGAAAACGAATGAAAGGATCATTGCAGAACCATTGTGTCGTGAATACCATATATGTATAGACCCTTCATCAGATGTTCCGGTCAAGTCTTCGGGTCACGGTAAAGTCAAACCCTACTGTTGACTAGACACTATACATGTGTTAATGCAAATCAAGACCGACTGATTACTAGTGTATCTAATACGACTAAATCATAATGCTTTGGCCAAAGACTTATGATCTTATTTCCCATTAACCGTATAGGACATTCGCCAGCTCACTAACAGGAGATAGAATCCTTTCTTGGCATACAGTAGAGACTGCTACCTGCCCGAATAGTCTGCACTTCGAGGTTGACTAAGCAATTAAGTAATTGAGTCTAAACAATCTAATGACAAACCAAACGTCACAGGCACATCTCTTATTGAACCCTCAAGTCAAAGGTCCACATATACTATCACAACCTTTCGACTCGTCATCGACTCTCCAAGAGTGAATACCGTGTGACTGGATCAAGTATGAGTCTTGTTCGAATATACTGGTCCCACCAATATATCTATAAATATGATATCAAGACACACACATGTCCTAGTATTAGTTATATAAGTCTTACTCAAAACTGAATGCCCAATTAAGTTTATCGACTCACGAACAGTTTACGTAACTAAGCCCTAAGCACTTCAAGTGCACTTATCTATTATCCGATAACGAGAGTGGAATGTTCGCTCTTATTTACATGGACTTCACTTCAATGTTTACCAAATCAAGAATGCATTTGAAATACAATAAACAATGAATGAATCATATTGCCTTTTATTATTAATTCCATAATTACAAGTACAATGCCCCTTCTCTCTCATCCCCTGAGTGGCATTTGAGGGCATATTCCTAACAATTTCCCACTTGCACTCAATGCCATACATCATGGTATCCAATACCCATGTTATTCAGATGTCTTTCCAAGACAGCCTGAGATAATGGCTTAGTCAGCGGGTCAGAGACTTTGTCTTCTGAGTCTACTCTTTGCAACGAAACATATCCTTTCTTAACCATCTTTCGAACAATGTGATACTTTCTCTCTATATGCCTGGTGTTGTGGTGAGCCCTAGGCTCCTTGTCTTGGGCAACAGCTCCGTCATTGTCACAGTATAATGATATAGGAAGCTCCACGTTAGGCACCACTTTAAGTTCTTGCACAAACTTCTGCATCCAAAATGCTTCCTTGCTCGCATCTGAGGCAGTTTGGTACTCTGCTTGGCAGGTGGAATCTCCAGTAGCGCTTTGCTTGGAGCTTCTCGAAGATACTGCTCCTCTATTGAGAGTAAACAAATAGCCAGATGTCGACTTAGATTCGTCCTTGTCTCCTTGAAAATCAGAATCGGTGAATCCAACCACCTTCAGTTCTCCACCACCGTAAGTAAGAACCATATCTCTAGTTCTTCTTAAGTACTTAAGAATGTTCTTAACGACAGTCCAGTGTTCCCTTCCTAGGTTTGCTTGAAAATGACTTACCACACTCTCAGCGTAGGCTTAAGTCTGGTCTCATACACAACATAGCGCACATGAGGCTACCCAATGCCGAGGCATAGGGTACCTTACTCATCTATCTCTTGTCTTCCTCACTTCGAGGACACATTTTCGTGGTGACATGAATTCCATGTCGCATGGGAAGGAACCTAGTTTTAAAATCATCCATCTTGAATCTTCTCAGGATTTTATCTATATAGTGCGCTTGGGAAAGTCCTATCATTCTTCGCAGTCTATCTCTGTAAAGACAGATCCCTAGAATATAGGAAGCTTCTCCCAAGTCTTTCATGGAGAACGATTTAGAAAGCCAAGCTTTCACAGTGTTGTGCAATGCTATGTTATTTCCTATAAGTATAATGTCATCTACATATAGTACTAAGAACGCAATATTGCTCCCACTGACCTTTTTGTAAACACATGGATCCTCATCGTTTCACACAAAATCAAAGTCCTTGACTGCTTCGTCAAATCAAAGGTTCCAACTCCGAGAAGCTTGCTTCAGCCCATAAATGGCTTGTTGCAACTTACACACCTTATGAATATTAACTTTCGACACAAAACCTTTAGGCTGATCCATGTAGATTTCCTCCTCGATGTATCCATTTGAAAAAGCCGTTTTGATGTCCATTTGCCATATTTCATAATCATAATGGGCAGCAATGGCAAGCATCATGCGAATCGAGTTTATCATAGCTACAGGCGAGAAGCTATCATGATAATTGATCCCTTCCTTTTGGATGTAACCCTTTGCCACAATCCTGGCCTTATAGGCGTCAACCTTGCCATCCCCATCAGTCTTTCTCTTATAGATCCATTTACTTCTAATAGGCTTCATGCCAGTTGGTAGATCTACTAGAGTCCGGACCTGATTGGCATGCATCGAGTCTATCTCAGCTTCCATAGCTTCTTGCCATTTATCGGAGTCCACATCCACTACCGCTTGGTCATAGGTGACAGGGTCGTCCTCACAGCTATCAGGTACGTCGTGGAGACCCAGTTCCTCGACATGTGTATAGCCATACCTCTCAGGTAAGTGAGACACCCTATCAGACCTTCAAAGTGGAGGTTGTGTTTTAGTAGGTTCTGTTCGTGATCCCTAATCAGATGTCACCTCAGGACTTTATTTGTGCTCTTCCTAAGAGACATTTCTACCCGAGCCACCTTCTTGAATGAATTCATCCTCAAGGAAGTGCGCTTGTAATGCCACAACGACCCTATGGTCTTCAGGCATGTAGAATAGATAACTTATCGAATCCTCTGGGTATCCAATGAAACGTCCCTTGACGAACCTCGATTCCAGTTTGTCCACCTTAGCCTTCTTGACATAGACTGGACATCCCCAAATCTATATGTGTTTAAGACTTGGTTTCTTACCCTTCCACATCTCATACAGAGTGATATGAACGGATTTGGAAGGATATATATTTAGTATATAGGCAGCGGTAAGTAAGGCGTACCCCATAGGTAAATTGGTAAATCAATGTAATTCAAATGGAGCGGACCATGTCCAACAAAGTCCGATTTCTCCTTTCTGAAACACCATTTAACTGTGGGGTTCCTGGCGGCATGAATTGTGAAACTATTCCATGTTCCTTAAGGAACTCATCAAACTCGATGCTCATATACTCGCCACCTTGGTCTGACCAAAGTGCCTTGATATGACATCCAGTCTGTTTTTCAACTAGGGCCTTAAATTCCTTGAATTTAGTAAAGACTTCGGATTTATATTTCATCAAGTACACAATCCCATACCTAGTATGATCGTCTGTGAACTTTATGAAATATTGATATCCGCCTTGGGCTATTTCTAAAGTACCACAAATGTCGGTATGAACCAACCTAAGTTTTTCAGCATCCCTTTCAAATGTCCCTGTGAAGGGAGACTTAGTCATCTTGCCTCTAAGGCAGGATTCACAAGTTGGATATGGTTCTTCACCTAATGGACTTAAAAGTCCATCTTTCTCCATTTTGTGAACCTTGGTCTGACCAATATGACCGAGTTTAAGGTGCCACTTAAGAGCTTGATTTGTATTTTATCTACCACGTTTCCTAGTTATAGTGTTCACTGCTGATTTATTTTGCAAGTTCAAATGATATAAACCATTCAACAATGTAGTTGTGCCAACCAATTTATTTCGAAAATAAATTTTACAACTACCATTGCCAATGAAGAAAGAAAATCCTTTCCGGTCCAAGACTGTAATGGATACAATGTTTTTATGCCCCTTGGGCAAAAGAAGTACTTCATCTAACGTTAAAATAAAATCGGATTCTAAACCCAATAGGAGTGATCCAATATCGGTTGCCTCGACACTTTGTCCGCTTCTGACAAAGATCATCATTTCCCCAGCTTCAAGCTGCCTACTTCGTTCCAGATCCTGATTCATACTACAAATATGAGAAGTAGCACCTGAATCCAGAATCCATGAAGCAGAATATACAATAGCAGAACAATTGGTTTCAAAAACTAAAAGTTCGGTACCTGATGAGCCATTGATCTTGGGACAAGTCCTATGCCAGTGGACCAGCTCACCGCATTCAAGATATTTGTCCGCAGGTTTTGGACCGCCTACCTTCTGAACCTTTAGGTCCTTGCCCTTTCCTTTTTGCACCCCTTTCTTGGGTTTGTACTGCTCATAGGTCTTTTTCTTCTTGTTCTTGGACCTCTGAGGCCCATAAAAAATCACAAGAGCAGCCACCCTCGGTTTAGTCTTCATGTTAGACTGTGCTATCACCAGTTTATTCATTAGCCCAGCTAATGTGCATGAAATCTCATTACAGTTGAAATTCATTACAAACTGCATGAAGGAGTCAGGCAGAGATTGAAGGATGAGATCAATCTGAAGGGATAAATCCATATGAAAGTTGAGCACTTCGAGTTTCTCAATCATAGAGATCATCTTGAGGACGTGGCCTCCCACTTTCTCTCCTTTCTTCATCCTAGCACTGAATAACTGCTTCGATATCTCATATCTAGCAGTCCTACTGTGCTCTCCATAAAGTTCGGTCAAGTGTGCGAGAATCTGCCTAGCAGAAGTCATTTTCTCGTGCACTCTATACAGCTCATTAGTCATTGATCCCATCATAAAGCCACGGACCAGCACGTTATCCTTGACCCATTTTACATGGACGTTAATATCTTCTTGATTATCCCTAGTATAATATACCTATTTATCTAGCACTTCGATCCGGGCATATTAGACATCTTACAAACAACCTGTGTAACACCCCTGAAAATATATGGGAATATTACACGCTGTAGATCCTTCACAGGAGGATTTACCAGGCTAAATGTCACAAAACGACCAAGTGTTTGCCCGGTCGAGGGCAAACATACAATAATACGGACCGTTAAGGTCAATTATATAGCCTATCTACTCTTAGTGATGAGGTTGCACGACTGACACAAACAGAAAAATACAATTCTTTACAATAAATACCCACGCATGGGTAGGGATACAATATAGCGGAAGAGAGAATACAACTCTGTCGATACAACATAACTCAACATAACTCCCAATTCTTAGTATCATAGCTCGTCACTTCCTGTGCCAATCCTGTGACCGCTCCCACGAATGTGCATGTACCTGGACGCAAAATGGACATCCACCCCCGATTACTCGGAGGTTAGCAAAATTCCATTATTTTGCTAGTGCAAGTATAATACTATATGAAATGTAACAAGCAAATAGCAACCACGAATCGGATACGATAATCAACTATCAAAACAATCTCGAGAGGTTTTAGGATTTTGAATTCAAGCAAAGAAGTATTTAAAAATAAACAAATCATCTCGGAGATTTTTAGAAGTAGAAACTTTTTTCGGACCTCAAGTCCAAGTTACAAAACTTTTTCCGAAATCATTAGGGCCGCAACCCAGTTCTTGACATTAGATAGAATATTATTACGGGTCTGTGACCCAACATCAAAACATTATCCATTCGATCGCTGTTCGTACTCGTCAAGTAACGAACCATGGAGGCCACGACGGACCGTACCCGGTTCCACACATTCATTGTTCATACACATCATGTAGCGAACTCCAGAGGCCACGATGGACCGTACTTGGTTCCACATATTCACTGTTCATACACATCATGTACCGAACTCCAGAAGTCATGATGAAATGTGTAACACCCCCAAATCCCATTGGGTTATTACAGTGCCGTGGACCCCACACCCGGAGATCCACCAGGCGAACATGACTAAAATACATTAAAATTAACCAACAAGGGAGATCACAGTCCCTACCATGATATCCGACACAATATTCCGATAAGGAATTTTAACGACAATGATGGGCCTACATGGCCAAAATGAAAATACAACCACACCCTCGAGCCTTGATCGGGTAATACATAATGACAATGACTGACAAACTGTAGTACACTCCAACTGACTAACCAACATGAATAACTCGGACTAGTATCGCTCGAATGCATCGTCGCCATCATCATGCCCATGTGTCTCAACTCTCTCCTCGCAAGCACCTAAAACATGAAAACATGTTCCGCCCCCACGGGGTCAGTCATCCAGATAATGAACATCAAATACATGTATAACATGATATGCATCCAAAGGCAGAATGAAACGGTACAATGATAATAATAATACAAGATGCTCACAAACCAAGGTAAGAACCAAGCATTCGTGAAATACTATGCCCACGGCATACTATTAACACATGTTCAACAGGTAGAACATAAGTGCCCAACGGCGAATCATAATCATAGAGTACCACAATGAATTACATGAAGATGAACCAGACCAAAACTAAATTAAATATGAATCACAATGAATTACATGAAGATGGACCAAACCAGAATTGAATTAAGTATTCGAGTTGAATGACGAGTATCACAGTATGCCGGAATGAAATGTGTGAGTGCACAAGTAGCCGAGTGTCCGGAGCCCCGCATGTACACCCGCAACTTAGCCCAATTAGTCTCACATAGATACTTTACCGTGTGTACAGTCTAAATGTGTCCGGAGTCCCGCATATACACATGACCATAGTGGAATATCATAGCATGCCCGAATGGAATGTGTGAGTGCACAAGTAGTCGAGTGTCCGGAGTCCCGCATATACACCCACAACTTGGCCTAATTAGTCTCACGGAGGTACTTTACCGTGTGTACAGTCTAAATGTGTCCGGAGTCCCACATATACACATGACCATAGTGGAATATCATAGCATGCCCGAATGGAATGTGTGAGTGCACAAGTAGCCGAGTGTCCGGAGTCCCGCACATACACCCGCAACTTGGCCTAATTAGTCTCACGGAGGTACTTTACTGTGTGCACAGTCTAAATGTGTCCGGAGTCCCGCATATACACATGACCATAGTGTACCCGACTAAAAATTCCACATATACGCCACCCGGCCATGAAACACAATCCCGGAAGGTCACAAAAACAAAAGAGACCAAAATTCAAAGATTACCGAATTCACCAGAATGATAGTGTGCTGCCTTGAGTCAGCCAACACGATAATGATGACTCACGAATGGGCACCGTCCTCGGCGGTCCCAATTCAATACCTCTATTACCTTAGAATGGTCAATTGATAACAACGACACAACGGATGGGAACTATCCTCGACAGCCCCAATTCAATACCTCGATTGCCTTAGAATGGCCAACCGATAACAATGATGCAACGAATGATTGAGTACCTTGATTGCCTTAGAACGACAATCGATAACAATGATACAATGAATGATTGAGCACCTCGATTGCCTTAGAACGGCCAATCAATAACAATGATACAATGAATGCCTCGACACCTTTAATCAGTTATCGATGACGAAGATGAGAAATGAATACATCAATGCCTTCAATCGGCCAAAACAACATCAAGGACAAAACTCCAACATTAATAACAATGATTACAATGACGTCTTAGATCGACATCAATATTAACAACAACAATCGAAACATCGATACTGCGAACCGACGATCGAAAATAACATTAACAACGAGTATCCCAATGCCTTGAACCGGCTATTAATGAATGATAATAACCATTTGGCATAATTTCCGAAGAGTATCGTATCGAACGATCCCCTAATATCAATGAACTTATGAAGAGACTAAGTCTTGAAATGATACAACACATTCATACACATATATGATAACATTAATCTCATTGACTAGTACAAGTATAAAACTTGCCTCAAATCGAATGCGAGAAAGTCCTTCCACGATCAACGTCCTTGAAGTGGTTATTGGTCCTCAAACAACCTTGAATAACACAATTACCAATTATTCGCTTAATATACATATCCACGTATAATCAAGATCAACTCAAAAGGTCGATACAACACTACCCAACCCATAGGGGCAATTCAACAAATACGTCGTAGACAACCTCCAATTGTTTACAACAAATCTCCATTATATCGATATCAAACCTCCAATGAATGATTCAATCCAATAAAACATCTTATATACAATAAATATTCTCATAGGAATACACAATTCGAGATTACGACAACATCAAATCGAAACCCCCAATTTCAAAAGTCAACATTCGAAATGTTCTTGAATAATCCGAATTAATCCAATGATAATCCATAACAATTCATATTCACAAGTATGTCAATTCATATATCATGATTATAACATCCAAAACATCATATCCCAACTCAAAATCGAAATCCAAGATGTTGAAGAATTTACCTTTGAAGATCCAAACACTTCGATCCGGTGAATACGTGTTAAATTGACTCCCCAAGATCTACAATCGGAGATAGATGATTAGAACATGAACACACAAGTGTTTTGATGAAAAAAAATCCTTTCCCAAAGACCTCTCTCCCGAACTCAAATGAAGAAATGAAGATAATGAGCACAACAATCCCATCTCGTTCAATATATACTGCGCAGAGTTACGGCCGTAACTTTTCCATATTACGGCCGTAACACTCCAAGGTCAACGGCCTTACGGCCATAACATCTTATACGTACGAGCGTAACTTCGCTTCGTCAAAAACTGATGATGAACACACTGACTGAGTTACGGCCGTACCCAAAGATACCTTACGGCCGTAACAACAAAACTTACGGCCGTATCCTACCTAACTTACGACCGTAAGTTATCTTCGTCAAAACACCCTTAATCCAACGAATGCATGTTACGGCCAGAATGCATGATAGCTTACGGCCGTAACTATCATCTGGAGAGAAAAATGCGGAAACTCTGCCTCCTTGACACAAACGATGAAAGATCCGACATACGTAATAATGATACTCCCAACACAAGGTTACCAATCACGATGATAATGAAAATATTCCCATCTCGATCTCGAATAGTGATGAATGACGAATGACAACTGATACACCACTCCATGATATGTTGAACGATGAACACGAAATGAATGAATACGAATGATAAATGATCATTACTGAGTGAAAAAATTTCTGATTGGCAAATTACTGAATGATAATTAATGAATTCACAACCGGGTATTACATACTCCCCCCTTAAAAGAGTTTCGTCCTCGAAACTAAGGGTAAACAACTCGGGATATAAACTATCCATCACCATTTGAAAACGACATCTCCAAGAATACTCCTTAACGCGAACCACTTCGCCTACACAACTAGGCCAACCCCATGACTCGTAATACCGGCGTATACACCCCGCCCATCGGCAACGGACGCCTATACGAACACTGATTCGCTTCAAAAGAAAAACAACAACGCACATATAGTCATCGGAACCATATCAATCGTACACCAAAGTTCTCATGACTTGACATCTCGAATCATAATGAACAATTACTCGGATTATCATGAAATCTCGGGTACAACACCAAAGGAAAGAAATCCCAACAAATGACCCAAATCTCAAGATCCTCAATTACTATAGTTACAAGATATAGCAACAACAGATGGTTCAAAACCACAATACTACGATGCAGACAAGTTAAACAGTAATCTGGAACACAAGGCTACATCTCAAATGTACCCAACATCGATATCCTCCAGGTCATCGATCCCCTCGATCTCATCGATTCAAGGAAGACCCAAATATGAACTCATCGCTTAATATGATCCCAAAAGGTCACAAAAACGAGAGCGATTACGATGAATGATATATGACTAGAAATCTGACAAGGATCAAGAATGACTCACCGAGGTGAACTAATAACGCAATGAGTGATAGCTCAAATGAAGTGATTGGAACCGTTGTTCCTCGTGAATTGAATGATTAGTTTGATAATTACAAGCCTCAGCATGATTGATGTATGATGAATGAATTATATGAATGAACGACAATGAAATGAATGATTATACTATTACCGAGCAAGAATTAACTTGTCCAAAACCGGTGATGAATGTCTTTACCTCTGGCTCTCGAAGCCTGATAGGACCCCTAGGATGATGCACGGGCTGGAGTAACAGAATCCCTCGTGGCTTGTGAGCCCTCTTGAGATCTACCGGCACTAGAACTCCTACAGTATTTATGAAGGTGTCCCTGTCTCCCACATAGAAAACAAACAACGGCCTACATCGAGCACCGGGTACTGCGATGTCCTATAGTATCACAGTTAAAGCAAACAACAGTCAAACTCGTCGTCTGAGAATAAAATGCTCTCCCAGCACAAAGACGACTAGAAAATGATCTCTTGGACGTCGAAGTCCGATGTCCCTCTGACAGATCTTTCCATACCGAGGCAGGAAAGTCACATGATAATTACAGATCTCGTATGAAGATTGCATTATGGTTACGAGACGGAATGATAACAATGAGCATACACGCTCTAACACAATGAATGCATTAATAATGCAATAAAATTATCGTCGACATGATGCCAGAATATGATAAAATCGCATGAAAGATCAAGTGAGGTAGCATGATTATCTGGTGGAATTCCTGAAATGATTATCTTGAACAGGTTAACAAGATTGATAGTTTGATCCCTAAGATCAACAACTGAGCAATGAGATTGACTGAGTGATTAATGAATTAACTGAACAATGAGATTGACTGAGTGATGAATGAATTAACTGAGCAATCAGACTGACTGAGTGATGAATGAATTAATATGATCGACAAGATAAAAATGATGATTGGGGATTGTTGACTGATGAATGAGTTGTTCCTTATTGCTTGCATGGTCAAATGTGCTCCAACACAATTAGTCATCAATCAATCATAATAATAATATGTTAGGCGTATTTTTATACGCGTATTTATCATTATTCTGTATTCTTTTCATGAGTAAATCTGCATAAATGAGCCTTTAATGCCCTATTATTTTATGTTTTGCAGAAAATTGGAGTTCGAAAGCCGAAACGATGAAAAATGGACGAAAACGGCGAGTTTTGGCCTAGGGCCGCGGCACATACCAAGCGGGCCGCGGCACACGCAGGTGACCAGCGAACCCCCGAGTAAACTGTACCCTGAGCCGCAGCACAGATATAGTGAGCCGCGGCCCAGGAAGGAAAAATAACACCCAGGTTTTAATCTGAGTACCGTGAGCCGTAGCACTGATTAAGTGAGCCGCGGTCCACGGGGTGGTTTTGACAGAACGTGCTGCGTTTCTGGGCCGTTTTGGAGCCTGTTCTCGACCTAATTACACGGACGCGTTTTTGAGGCAAAAGAGGATTATAAATAAGGGTTTAAGGTCATAAGGAGATTATCTTTGGATCTGGGAATCAGAGGGGATCGCAGAAGAGAGGAATCAAGACTAGAAGCAGAAGACACCAAGAGCAGAGGGCGGAAGCCAGAAGAACGGAGGAATCCGAGCTCTTCATCTGCGTTTGATTTCAATGCTTTCATTCATTATTTCTGTATTTTTATCTTTTAGCATGTCAGGCTAAAACACTGTTCTAGGATTTTGATGAAACCAAAGCTTTGGCGGATTTGCTTTTGATTATCTATATAATTCCCTTTTCTGTTGAGTTTTCCCAATCGATTTTAATGCTTTCAATTATCTGGCCAATAATTGGATTGTTTTAATTACGCAACTCGAATCGGGAGAGGAGAGTTGGTGAGGAACTATTGGTGAGAACCGTTTTATCTTGTGAGATAGGAATACTCATAGGAACTACGTGGCTTTTTGAGGATTTTGTGCTTTTTGCCTATTGACGAATTAATTCACCTAGGGATAGAGTGCGTTATTCACCTTTAGAAAAATCTATTGACCTCGGGAGATGCGGTAGAGTATTTTAGCAATCTTCGCCTTCAATAAATTGGGGAAATCATTAACTTCAGATAATCGAGAGTAAATTCGGATAAATCGAGGTGGATTCACAATCCTAGACTTTTTCATCATTTGATTTTCTTTCTTCGAGCGATCGTTTTTCTGTTTATTATTGATTTTCTTTAGTTATTAATTGCAACCCAAATTTCGACTGTTCAAATAAAATTAGAATACATATAAATCGGTACTTAGTGATTCAGTCCTCGTGGGAACGATACTCACTCATCACTTTATTACTTGTCTACGATAACGTGCACTTGCGTTTAATGAAATATCGCAATAAGTTTTTGGCGCCGTTGCCGTTGAATGACGAGTATCACAGTATGCCTGAATGAAATGTGTGAGCGCACAAGTAGCCGAGTGTCCGGAGCCCCGCATGTACACCCGCAACTTGGCCCAATTAGTCTCACGGAGGTACTTTACTGTGTGTACAGTCTAAATGTGTCCGGAGTCCCGCATATACACATGACCATAGTGGAATATCATAGCATGCCCGAGTGGAATGTGTGAGTGCACAAGTAGCCGAGTGTCCGGAGTCCCACATATACACCCACAACTTAGCCTAATTAGTCTCACGGAGGTACTTTACCGTGTGTACAGTCTAAATGTGTCCGGAGTCCCGCATATACACATGACCATAGTGGAATATCATAGCATGCTCGAATGGAATGTGTGAGTGCACAAGTAGCCAAGTGTCTGGAGTCCCGCATATACACCCGCAACTTGGCCTAATTAGTCTCACAGAGGTACTTTACCGTGTCCACAGTCTAAATGTGTCCAGAGTCCCGCATATACACATGACCATAGTGTGCCCGACTAAAAATTCCACACATACGCCACCCGGCCACGAAACACAATCCAGAAAGGTCACAAAAACAAAAGCGACCAAAATTCAAAGATTACCGAATTCACCAGAATGATAGTGTGCTGTCTTGAGTCGGCCAACACGATAATGATGACTCACGGATGGGCACCGTCCTCGGCGGTCCCAATTCAATACCTCAATTACCTTAGAATGGCCAACCGATAACAATGATGCAACAAATGATTGAGTACCTTGATTGCCTTAGAACGACCAATCGATAACAATGATACAATGAATGATTGAGAACCTCGATTGCCTTAGAACGGCCAATCGATAACAATGATACAATGAATGATTGAGTACCTCGATTGCCTTAGAACGGCCAATCGATAACAATGATACAATGAATGCCTCGGCACCTTTAATCAGTTACCGACGACGAAGATGAGAAATGAATACATCAATGCCTTCAATCGGCCAAAACAACATCCAGACAAAACTCCAACATTAATAACAATGATTACAACGACGTCTTAAATCGACATCAATATTAATAACAACAATCGATACATCGATACCACGAACCGGCGATCGACAATAACATTAACAACGAGTATCCCAATGCCTTGAACCGGCCATTAATGAATGATAATAACCATTTGGCATAATTGCGGAAGAGTATCGTATCGAACGATCCCCTAATATCAATGAACTTATGAAGAGACTAAGTGTCGGAATGATACAACACATTCATACACATATATGATAACATTAATCTCATTGACTAGTACAAGTATAAAACTTGCCTCAAACCGAAGGCGAGAAAGTACTTCCATGATCAATGTCCTTGAAGTGGTTATCGGTCCTCGAACAACCTTGAATAATAGAATTACCAATGATTCACTTAATATACATATCCACGTATAATCAAGATCAACTCAAAAGGTCGATACAACACTACCCAACCCATAGGGGCATTTCAACAAATACGTTGTAGACAACCTCCAATTGTTTACAACAAATCTCCATTATATCGATATCAAACCTCCAATGAATGATTCAATCCAACAAAACATCTTATATACAATCAATATTCTCATAGGAATACACAATTCGAGATTACGACAACATCACATCGAAACCCCCAATTCCAAAAGTCAACATTCGAAATGTTCTTGAATAATCCCAATTAATCCGATGATAATCCAAAACAATTCATATTCACAAGTATATCACTTCATATATCATGATTATAACATCCAAAACATCATATCCCAACTCAAAATCGAAATCCAAGATGTTGAAGAATTTACCTTTGAAGATCCAAACACTTCGATCCGGTGAATACGTGTTAAATTGACTCCCCAAGCTCTACAATCGGAGATAGACGATTAGAACATGAACACACAAGTGTTTTGATGAAGAAAAATCCTTTCCCAAAGACCTCTATCCCGAACTCATATGAAGAAATGAAGAGAATGAGCACAACAATCCCGTCTTGTTCAATATATACTGCGCAGAGTTACGGCCGTAACTCTGCCATATTACGGTCGTAACACTCCAAGGTCAACGGCCTTACGGCCGTAACATCTTATACTTACAGGCGTAACTTCGCTTCGTCAAAAACTGATGATGAATACACTGACTGAGTTACGGCCGTACCCAAAGATACCTTACGGCCGTAACAACAACACTTACTGCCGTATCCTACCTAACTTACGGCCGTAAGTTATCTTCGTCAAAACACCCTTAATCCAACGAACGCATGTTACGGCCGTAATGCATGATAGATTACGGCCGTAACTCTCATCTGGATAGAAAAATGCGGAAACTCTGCCTCCTTGACACGAACGATGAAAGATCCGACATACGTAATAATGATACTCCCAACACAAGGTTACCAATCACGATGATGATGATGATGAAAATATTCCCATCTCGATCTCGAACAGTGATGAATGACAAATGACAACTGATACACGACTCCATGATACGCTGAACGATGAACACGAAATGAATGAATACGAATGATGAATGATCATTACTGAGTGAAAAATTTTCTGAGTGGCAAATTACTGAATGATAATTAATGAATTCACAACCGGGTATTACAAACTGTACATGGTTTCACATATTCACTGTTCGTACACATCATGTACCAAACTCCAAAGGTCACGACGGGCCATACCTGGTTCCACACTTATACACTGTTCGTACACATCATGTACCAAACTCCCGAGGTCACGACAGGCCCTACCTGGTTCCACACATATACACTGTTCGTACACATCATGTACCGAACTCCAGAGGTCACGACGGACCGTACCTGGTTCCACACATATATACTGTTCGTACACATCATGTACCTAACTCCAGAAGTCATGACGGACCGTACTCGGTTCCACACTCATTTCACCACACATAAAGATCATCTCAAGACACAACGAAACAATACACCTTATTACAATTATGTCCAACCAATCAACAATACAGCACAATACGTACCCAAGTATATAATCAATCCGATCCAGTTATCATAATCATCACGGTACCTCATTCAAGAACAACCACACACAACACAACAACACGGTTAACATCATCAACACAAATTCACAACATTAAACAAGCAAATCCATCATCGATACAATCAACGTTCGAAATAGTCAATTCACATGAATCATATCCACAAAGGAAAACCCAGTCATTGTAAACCCAACACGTAACCTCTATTTGCAAGACACAAATTGTATAAGCAACATACCTGCCTCAATAATCGATACAGAAACTCCGACGAATACGGCACAATCGATAAAACCTTGAACACCTATAATCCTCTATGAAAAACAACAAAAATGCGATTACTACGAGTATAACAACAAGAAACACCCCCAAGAATTAAAGGAAAACCCGTTGAGTCATTTAATCGGACATTAAATTCTCAAGGCTTCGTTAGAACACAAAAATCACGGTTGGACTCAAATGAATTCGAGATACGGATATAAAATCCGTATAACATGATTAATAACATCATATAACATCAATCAATTCATCAAAACTGGACTAGAATCGAAATCAAGAAGAAAACCCCAAAAAAATAGTTGAAAGAGGATTTAAAGGGAATTACCTCAATTCGGATGAAGAATTAACGAAGATGATGTTAAACATGATAAAGACCTCAGCATATTATGATAATAAGCTCAAGGATCGAAATCCTTGTCAAATCGCCCAAAAACCGAGAGAGAGAAGTGAAATGGGCTGAAAAACGCGACTGTCCTATATATACACCTGGACAAAACGGTCCAGCAAAACGGCTGAATTAGCGCCGTGTTCCAGCGCCGTATTTGGACAGCAAGAAAAATGAAAAACCTGAAGGAAACCTCTCAACAAAACGACAAATTAGCATTGTGTTTAGCACCGTGTTTCAAAGACGTTATTTAGCACTATATGCTGACAGTATATACTTTGCTATTTCAACCATAACTCCTTCGTCCGGACTCCGATTGACTCAATGTTTGAACCATTTGGAAGCTAACTTGATGCTATATCACATTGCAAAGTTTCAAAAAATTTAGACTTTATAAGTGCCAGTGGTGATCTTACAAAGTCGACCCAAATGCACAACAACGATACTCCTCAACAAAACAACGATCAATCAACATGCAACGAAACATTAACGGACAACACCAACAATCCAAATTGAAAACAAACAAATAACAAAGCACGACATATGATTACATAAACACATGCATCACATATCCACTTTGTAATACCCGGATTTTCAGTATAAAATTTTCGCGTTATTTTATCCGAGATAAATTGTACAGCTTGGTGTCTATACAGTATGGATAAAATAAATTGAAGACTAAGACGGCTGTATTTCTATAATTGTCGTACTTGGTCGACAATTGTATATGAGGATATTGTGTATCAGAGGTATCGTATGAGAATATCTTC
Source organism: Orobanche coerulescens (assembly GCA_033398695.1). Taxonomy (NCBI): domain Eukaryota; kingdom Viridiplantae; phylum Streptophyta; class Magnoliopsida; order Lamiales; family Orobanchaceae; genus Orobanche; species Orobanche coerulescens. Next base: position 129,902,441 of record CM065810.1, read on the forward strand.
GGGAGGAGTATGTGTATTCAGTATTGTAACATCCCCAGAGCCATCCAGGAATATTACAGCGTCGTGGGTCCTGAGATGGAACCCACAAGACTAAAGTAAATTTTTGCAACCATTTACAAATACCCAAGAGGCGAACGACGGTATTTTTAAAAACATTCGAAGACTTAATAAAATCCATTTATCAAAACCATCGTAAAATCTCATTTGGAACCACAAGGCCCGAAATGCCAAAACTCAACAGTTTAAAAACTTACGTTAAGCTATCGCTTACACGTACCAATAAAATAGTTTAGGAAACGATTGCCAAAGTAACGTAATTTACCAGATACCAAAAGGCCATTTAAAAATACTCACGCAACGGAAAAAGACAAACAATTAAAATACTCTAGCAGCGGAATATAAGAACTGATCAGGAAACTCAATACACAAATACATGCCCTAGCCAGTATCCTCCGGGAAGCTCATATCTCCGCGACCGCTACAAGCTTAATACTCCAAGAACCTAAAAAGAAAGCCCACGATGTGGTCAGCCATAATATCCAATAATGATAACCATCACATCATGTCAATAGTTACATACCAATGAGATACTAAGTAAGAATACTACCAATGTAATCTTACCGCCATAACTTTACGAAAGTCCACGATTCGTATCCTTAACAATACAATAAGCTAATACCGAAATATTTGTACTATATCTCAACAATGCCCAAGGTTCTCAAAACATTATCATAACTCACTGTTATGAAATTCACTAACTCTGTCAAACCCAATCCATCGGGTAACATCATCACATATCAACACGATAATCGATTTTCCATCAAAGACAAATACCAAAGGAAATATGGAACATACCTCAAGATATGAAATGCCATGACGAAATCACGTCAGTCTAATCCAAGATCATATCAACACAACATACGGACACGGTCCTAACACTAGACCTACAAATGCATACTCATATGACAACGTCAATATGCTCACATCAATAACAACAATGTATACTTATGGCAAACTCATAATATACATATGCAAAACAAAAACTCATGGTAATCCGATGATCCAGCGTTCACTGCCTAGATCCCACGATGATCCCATCAGACCAACCGTGGTGGAAAAACCTGTCCGATGATCTAGCGCACGCTAGCATAGATCCCAAGATGATCCCTTCGGACCAACCCTTGGTGGACATATGACAACAATGCACAAATGCATATAACAATGATACACAATGCATGACAGCAACGATACACGAATGTATCACAACATGATCGACACAAATGATAAAAATGATTAGAGTACTTCCCCCGAGTCCTTAGAGAGCGATCTATATGTCTAAACCATCACCAACCATTATCCTCAATACTCGAAGGTCCAAAATATCAAGGACGGTAGATAATTCATATATTCGTCTATACCACAATGTAACCTCGATACCAAGTATACCAACAACAAATGTAAATTATATACATTATGATTTAATTCCCAAAACTCAAAGACAACTTATAATCCCAAATCTCCTGTGATTACAATTATAAACATTGCTATACGAATTATAAACGAATGAAATGGAAACCATTCATTAAATATTGTAAACTGTGCAAGTAATAACTTGTCTCGATACCGATGAAGCCGTTACCAATTCCTTGCCGACACCTACAAGCTTCTCGGCCCGGATCAATGCAATTCACAAACATTCTCGAACACGACCGCAAAGCAAGGTTCTAATCACCGATCAATAATCTCAACCTAATTAAGTAATCAATTAACACATATTCGATAATAATTAATTCTCGATATAACCAACCAATCAAACTCAACGGGTCAATGATACCTCGATCATATATAAAACCAAATAATATACTCAAACCATTTACGAATTCATATCATATGAACCGAAATCCGATAATTACTAATCAATATAACCGATCGACAAACTCAATGATTTCACAATATCTCGATTAGACACAAGTCCGAACAATCCAACTCAAATAATTATGAATTCATAACCAAAATATGATTACGGATACGAATGTAAAGGAAATCATATTCGGTGATCAATCACAATCTTTCTGGATTCCAAATTGATATCATGATTCATATTTCATCAAGAACATACGAATTCTACCACTACAATCAACAAACATTCGATCTTCATATCTAAAGATACCGATAATTCAACATACGATCGTCTTTCTATGTTAAATTCATCAAGAAGTTCCTCAAGAACACTAAGTGATTCTAAATCATCTTCATAGCCATCAAAACAACCTAATTCGATATCCTTTAACATGTAGTTAATCATCCAATTCGTAATCCAAGTCATGTATTCTCGTATTCTTCAATATACACTTCACATAACCTCAAGAATTGTAACAACAACACCCTAATCATCATCATATGAATCAAATACGGATAACAATACCAAAAATCCAAAATCAAGGTATAGAGTTCAACAACATACCTCAAGAACATGAATAAAACAATCAAACTCTTCAAGGATCAACCATATCTCCATATTCAAGCCTCCAATCCATGTTTCCAAGCTTGTAATCACGATAGAAGAGGTTAAATCTAACTAACATGCTCAGAGGGACGAAGGTTGGAGGAGGAAAGGTTTTTCTCTCGTGAAGAAATCAGAAGTCGGTCTTCATTTTATAAACTACATTGTTCATTACGTACATTATCACTCAACATTAACGTATGTAATGCTCTCTAGCGTACGCTACACATCCAACATAGCGTACGTAACATCATTCCAGAACTCACTGACCTGTTTCGTTCACTTGCTTACGTACGTAACATTTCCTTCATAGCGTACGTAATACGTACATTGAATTGCTACAGTAAATCCTCATTTAACGTACGTAATGCACTACCCATAGCGTACGTTAACCAAGAGTTGACTCGACCAAGCACGTTTTTCACCGAAAGCTGCCGATCACGGGTCCCACTTGTCGGCCATAGCCTGAGTTGTCCGATTCCTCTCTTTACGTACGTAATGCGTTATACATAGTGTACGTAACACTTAGCATCTTAACGTAAGTTAGCTGTACTCGTTAACGTACGTAATCATTGTGCCTTAACATACGCTAAGTATACATCATAGCGTGCGCTAATGTGGTTGTACTTAGCCATTTTCAGCTTATTCTTGTCCAACATACTAGATACGTATACGCGACGCATTATATCCTCAAATGCAATTGTCGACTAAGTACGACAATTATACCAATACAGATCTCCCAGTCCTTCATTTATTTTATCCATACTGTAAAGACTCCACGCGGTACAATATAACTCGAATAAAATAATATTAAACAACAGTAGTAAAAATTTTGGATATTACATACTACACCACTTAAAATATGTTTCGTCCTCGAAACTTGCAATTCGTCATAGAAAAACCAACAAACCGTTCAACCAAAATATTCCGAAACCATCCCAACAACGATCAATCATCATCATTAATGAATAGCCAAAACAGTACACTTACATATGCGCCAAGTCGACGATCTCCTGAGATACTAGCAAGTGACTTCACTGTAAAGCCTCAACGCGCTTACAATCACAATTTCATGAGTCTCAAAAATATATCATCTTCGGATGAAATAATCTGCCCGTATCAAATCCTGTCTGCCTGATTACACAATCAAGTCCCAATTCCGATACAATCAATAATGCACGATACATCTGAGAAACAACTGCCTAATACAACGACACAAATTCCGAAACATCGGCACAAAATCCGAACGCTTAGATGATCATCAACAATGATCAACCAATAAATTGATCGAGAATATCATCAACATGATAACTCCAATATGACCGACCAAAGGTCAAAACACAACCGAGTATATCATCAATATGATAAATTCCAAAATCATCAACGAACGATAAACGACCATCGAGGATACCCTCACACGGTAAGCTCCAACATGGTCAACACCGGACCACATAAATCGATATACGAAAGAACAAAATTCTCAAAATGTTAACCAAATCACATACATTGGATCTCAAAGAAACACACCCGACTTTTGAACATACCCCTTGGCATACGAACAACCAATCCAATCATACATGGAGTGGGAACGATCACTCAATATCCAAAACAACCATCATGGGGTCACCATCCCCAAATCTACACTTACAAAGAAATCATTAAAAAATCACTATGGTAAAATCACGCTACTACAATAACAATGGAATAGCACATATGTCCTAGTTGCACAAAATCCAAAGTTCCAAAATCATATTCTGTGCATGTATCTACAACACGCAACATATTTTTCTTGTCTGATCAACCAACCGATCATCCCTAGATAACCAAACTACCATACTAAAGTTCGAATCTCTTTTCATCGTACCATACTGATGTCTTATCCAGTTTGTGAGCCACATTCATAAGTTCACCATGATATGCACTATGCACTAAATGCGTATGTATATCCATCATGTTTTCAAAACCAGTTTGAAATCACATAGTTTCGTCAAGAAGACAAATTTTTGAAAGTTCTTTTAAGAATTTCAAAACTCAAAACATAAATTTTGGTAAGACCACAAAATCAATTTTCGAAAAAATTAAACTGGCTCGCTAATGCCAAGTATTCGATAATAGTTTCCTTCGAATCCACACGATTTCGAAGTTTTAAAATGAAAACTATGCAAATGATTGACCACATCCATACTCATGTATACCAATTCGGTTCGTCACCAATTCCACTGACATTCCATCGGAAAACCACACGATAAAGTTCTAAAATCTCAATATATATACTCCGATAAAACTCCTCTTCTATATATGATTCGCAACGTCAACCATTAACCACTCCTGGGTCACCTTAACCATGCTATGACAAAACATTGAATAATCAATAAATCAAACACAACGAAAGACTACCCAAGAAATCTCATTTGAACAAGTAAATCAAAACCCCGAAAGGTAGTAATAAAACAGGTAAACGATTGGTAAAGTGTTTTACAAATCTCGGGAGTTTCAGAAACCATGAAAAAGCCTTTTGAAACATTAGGGTCTCAGCCCATATCTCGTTCCATATTACATGAAGTTTAAAAAGTATAAAACTCTTTTCGGACTCCAAGTCCCGAGTTACAAAACTATTTCAAAATCGATTGGGTCTCGGCCCAAAATCATTTTCCGTTAAACATCCGTAAAAAAAATTCATTTTCAAAAGTATCATTTTCAAATACTCAAAAACAGTTCCATATATCACAAAATGAACTAACATGACTACATGTTCTTCTCAACAATCCATAGTCCTTCTCCCGAATACACAATTCCTTTCCTAAACTTAACCGACATATTGATTTCCAAAATCATAGTTTCTCAATTCATCAATCCTGTCCCAATTCTGTCATTTTATACTGTAACGCATAATATCTTTCTGAATCTCAAAACATATCAACTTAGAATAGCAATAAATCTCAATGCAATTCAAAAATCCAAATACTTACAGATCGTGAAGCTATAGGGAATTCTTCTTTATTTCATCTTCGCGTCGATCCTGAAATTGGAATTCACCGCCACGTGCTGAGAAAGAACTCCTACTCGGTACTCCTTATCCCTATACCAAGATGAATCTTCATCTTTCTTTTTCCCGATTTAGATCTCTCATTCTATTCTCCAGGTCAGATTGAAGAAAGAATCTTTCTAGCTACCGAAAACCTCACAATTCCACTTTGTACATCACTCTCTCTTCCATTTAGGTGATTCTACCTATTGGCTTAAGGGCAGAACGAAGGTACTTGTTTCTCTCTCCCTTGGTTCCCCGTGATACTGGCACATGTCTCAACTCTAGAAAATACTCGACACAGATATTTTCAAAACACACGTTTTGCAAACACATTTCAACTCGAGAACACAACACAGCTCTATCTGAAGGAACATGTTAACACCATTTGGAAAAGTTTACAACCCCAGTACTAAACTGGTAAATCACATAACGCACAAGCCCGAGTGAACAACGAAAACCCATGGCTCTAACATTAGTCAAATCGACAACTCAAATGACGCGACAAAACATGACCCAATTCAACCCGACTGCCTAGGTTTTCTCAACCTAAGGTCTGATACCATATTCTGTAACACCCCCAGAGCCATCTAGGAATATTACAGAGTTGTGGTGTAATACCCGTACTTTTATTGACTGTTTGACCTTGCCATTTTTCTTATTTCGTCGTTCTGTAACCTCTTGGTGATATTGTCGATATTGTTATAGAGTTTCGTATCTTGTTTGGATCACAATCGTGCAGTTTAGACCTTGCAGGAGTGTTTTGGGTCAAAGAAATAGTGCACGCTAGGCCTAGGCTAATGCATGCTAATTCTGCTTGAGTAGCGCACGCTAGCTTTGAGCCATAGTGCACGCTAAGGGACCAATCAGGTCAGAACCAGTAAATCATATTGCTTTCTGTACTGGCAGTTAACGCGCGCTAGGAGTTGGTTAACGCACGCTATTCGTGGTCAGTAGCGAGCGCTAACATCTGTCCGTAGTGCACGCTAATGGGCTGGTTGGCAGAGGCAGTGAGGTTGTCAGGTTTTCTGGACTATCAAGTAACGTATGCTAGTCTTCAAATAGCGCACGCTATAAGAGCTGCGTAGTGCACGCTAAGCCATAGCGGTAGCGCACGCTAAGACTCGAGCAGGGCAGAGGACAGTAGGTTCTGGACTCCAGTTTCTGGACACCATTTTTTGGCCAGAGCACGCTAAGATAAGGCGACTAGCGCACACTAATGGGGCCGGTAGAAGCCACTGGACTACCCGGTGACCTCGCTAGCACATGCTAATAATCGTGGCGTAGCGTGCGCTAGACTGGACGAGTATATATTGGACAGTTGACTTCCATTTCGTCATTTTTCATTCTCTTCACTCATTTTCATCGGGAGAAGCTCGGGAGAGGCGATTTTGGGAGATTGGAAGTGATCCATCTTCAAACATCAACATCTTTGGTTGGAGAACAAGGATTACACAACATCTAATCCATTCTATCATCCAAATCAAGGTAAAGATCCTTATAACCCTATTTTTTGGGAATTTTGGGGATTTTCCTAGATTCGTCCGATTTATCCATTTTGAAGCTTGAGAACCTTGAGATTATGATGCATCTATCCCGTATACATGCTTTTCCTATGATTTTATGGATTGGTTTGTGCCGTGTTCGGACTTGTGAGGGTTTGGGTGATTTTCCAAACTCTAGTTGTTTACCCTTGTATTTTCGTGAATCATAAACGGGTTTCGGGAGTTTCTTCGTAAATTATGAGTATGGATTATTGATTATCATATCCTTTACGAATCGTTTAGGATTCGGAAGCGCATTGTTGGACCTACCGAACTCATACTCTTTTCCGTTCAATTTCTCGATGTCTCAAAGGCAAGTATATATTTATGATTATACGTTCTCGACTTTGAAAGTAAGATATATGAATGGAATGATTGTTTATATGCACTCTGGGGTGGGCCTACAGGTCCCCTAAGGGTTTCGTAGCCTTTGGTGCGATTCCACGCATAATTTGGGTTAACTACTCTGGGGCGGGCCGATGGGTCCCCTGAGGGTTCCGTAGCCTCTGGTGCGGTTCCACGGTTGATCATGTATGTATTGATGTGATGCTATGAGATTTAGTTATTCCGGAATACTAGTCTTGAATTGATGAATTGACGGTTACCTTTACTTTATTGTCGAGGAGTATTGTGTTTCATACTTGATATACTTGCACTAGCTATTTGACGGCTAACCCCTTTATGGGGGAAATACTTTTTATGTATTTCAGGTTCCACGAGAGCGGATAGGCAGGTATCGGGTCGGCATGAAGATGATGGGCAAGTGTGATACTGTGTCTTATCTCTAGTTATGTTTTGTGTTCCTTCATTCAGTGTTGTTGTACTGGAATGGTTATTGAATACTCGAGTATTGTTTGTTTTCAGTCTTCCTTGATGTTCCGGCCTGTGTACCCAAGGTTTTGATTCTGTACTGTGATGTATTTGAATACATTGGACATGACTTGAATACCCTTTGTATCGTCTTTCATTTCACTGTATTTGGATCTTTTCGGTCAATTTTTATAGTTCCGCGTATGATTAGCCTTGTGGGTCCCACGGTGGGGTTCACGGTGCTGTAATATACCCTTAATAACTTGGGGGTGTTATAGAATATGGTATCGGAGCTTAGGTCCTTGGATACCTAGGCTGTCGGTCTTTTGGGTCGATTGAGCCGTCATTTGTCCACAGTATCACTACTCTGCCATCATCACAGTGCGACCGGTACTTGTAAGACCTCTTACTCTTCTGGTGTTTCCTTATTCATTTTGCTTCTATTTTGGTATTCTTGAGAATCGGTCACTTCGATGACGTGCAATTGAATTATACTTACGTACCTTGTGTGTTCTTCAGTATGTCAGCTAGTAGGGGCCGTGGCCGTAGACGTGGACGAGGACGTGGCGCGGCCGTTTCCCTCAGTTCTGTTGCGGGGTCAACCAACCCCAGTTTATCGAACTCGGTGCATCCGGAGACCAAAAGTTAGCACGACCAGTCGACTGGCCAGGGGAACAGCGCGGACGTTGGAGTTGCGAATGTACTTCAACAACTGGCTAACCAGATGACCATCTTAGCCCAAACCGTTCAGCTGAATAATCCGAACCCGAATGCAGATTCCTTGCTTCAGAATGTAAACCGTATGCACCCTCCACAGTTTGGCAGTGCCACAGACCCATTAGGTTGGGAAAATTGGCTAGCGGAGTTGGAGAAAATTTTTGAAGTGGTTGACTGCCCCGAAGTGAGGAAAGTATCGATTGCTCAGTATTTCCTCACCAAGGAGGCCGCTACATGGTGGAAAGTCATCAACGTACAGGATCGTGTTGCCATATGGGATGAATTTAAAGAGCTTTTGGAGGCCGAGTTTTGTCCTTGTCCGGTACGAGAGAGCCGAATTCGAGCCTTTTTCGAGGCTAAACCGCAGAATATTTCCGTTTCGCAAGCAATTGTAGAGTACAACCAACAATTGATCCACGTGAAGGATCAAGTGCGAAACGAGCGTGATAAGATCCGTTATTTTGATATGCGGATGAATATGGACTTAAGGTGGTACATGGCCAGATTTGCTTGCCCCAGACTGAAGGAATATCAGGACAAAGCTTTGGTCCATGATATGTTAAGCCCCGATAACGATACCACTAAAGAATCAAAGAAGCAAAAGATCGCGGGAAATTTTTCTGGCTCTAAGAGTGGCAACTTCCAGATGTCACAGATGACTAACCGTTCTTCCAGACAGTCATCACGTTCTGCTAAAGGAAAGAGGGGTTTCCGTTCTTCTCCGGGCACCACAAATCGCACGGTGACTTGCTATAATTGTGGTCGTCCAGGCCACGTTAATTTGGAATGTAATTTTCCTCCGTTGAAGTGTCACTCTTGCGGTAAGATGGTACATAGAGCGGCTTATTGTTCCGAACCAAATCAGACTTTGGACACTCGGGCTTCTGCCCCAGCACCACTTGACCAAGGCGTTAATCAACGGCAATCTTTTGGTCAATCTCAGCAGAATTACGGCAGGGGCCGGGGACAGGGTTCGAACACTGGAGGGGGAAACTCTAGCGTCGGTTCAGTACAACCACGAGTCTATGAGATGCGTCGAACAGACGAACCCGACGCGGCGGTGGCTTCAAGTACCATTCATATTTTATCTCATCCAGTCTGTGTGCTTTTTGATACCGGTGCTACACATTCTTTTATTTCCTTGGAGTGTGTACGCCGTTTGAATATAACTTGTATGGCTGCTTGCGATCCCTTCATTGTGAAACTACCTAGCGGGGATAGAATTGTGAGGAACCGGGAGATTAACGATTTTCCGGTGATTATATCCGGTATGGAATGGTTATCGAATCTGATTGTAGTTGATATGGTAGGCGAGGATGTGATCCTCAGCGAGGATTGGCTTGATAGTCACCAAGCGATTATGAATTACCGTACTAAGGTTATCACCATGATGACTAAAGATGGATTCAAGTACTCATTTTTGGGACATAAGTCGGGCCAATCCAAGTTACTTATCAGTGCCATGAAGGCCGTAAAACTTTTGAATAAAGGTTGTACGGGCTATTGGTGTTATGCCTTGAAAACGAAAGGGAACGAAGTCGATTTCTCTTCGATCCCGGTTGTTAATGAGTATCCCGATGTTTTTCCGGACGATCTCCCGGGATTACCGCCAGATCGTGAGATAGAATTTTCTGTGGACTTAGAGCCAGATGCGGCTCCGATTTCTAAGGCACCTTATCGTATGGCACCTTCCGAGATGAAAAAATTAAAGAATCAGTTGGGAGAACTTCTGGAAAGAGGGTACATCAGACCGAGCGCTTCGTCTTGGGGCGCGCCTGTTCTTTTTGTGAGGAAGAAGGATGGGTCACTACGTTTGTGCATCGACTACCGTGAGCTGAACAAAGTTACCATCAAGAACAAGTATCCTTTACCTCGTATAGACGATTTATTAGATCAGTTGCAGGGGGCTACAGTTTTCTCGAAAATTGATTTAAGATCAGGGTATTACCAACTCAGGGTGGGAGAGTCCGACGTTCTGAAGAGGGCATTTCGGACGAGGTATGGGCATTATGAATTTGTAGTTTTGCCTTTTGGGTTGACTAATGCACCGGCAGTATTCATGCAGTTGATGAATAAGATTTTCATCGAGTATCTCGACAGGTGTGTAGTCGTCTTTATTGACGACATTTTGATCTATTCTCGAGATAAAGAGGAAATGCCCGACACTTGCATTTGGTACTAGATATTTTGAGAACCGAGCACCTCTATGCAAAATTCTCAAAATGTGAGTTCTGGTTGAAAGAAGTTATGTTTCTCGGCCATGTGATTTTGGCCGAAGGGGTTCGTGTAGACCCGCAGAAGATTGAGGCAGTGCTAGATTGGGCACCGCCTAAAAATGTTAAGGAAGTTCGTAGATTTTTGGGGCTTGCTGGGTATTGACGTCGGTTTGTTGAGGGGTTCTCGAAACTCGCTCAGCCGCTTACAAAATTACTCCAGAAAACGGAAAAGTTTGTTTGGACGATGGAGAGACAACAGAGCTTCGATGATCTGAAGAGACGTTTGACTTCAGCGCCGATTTTAGCTTTACCGCATAGTAGTGAGGGCGTTGCGGTTTATAGTGATGCTTCGGGTCAAGGTCTTGGCTGTGTGCTTATGCAGCATGATAAGACGATAGCTTTTGCGTCACAACAATTAAAGCCGTATGAGATGAATTATCCTACTCACGATTTGGAGTTGGCCGCAATTGTCTTTGCACTCAAGATTTGGCGACATTACTTGTATGGTTCTCCGTGTCGGATTTATACCGATCACAAGAGTCTGAAGTATATTTTCAATCAGAAAGAGCTGAATATGAGACAGAGACATTGGTTAGAGTTGATAAAGGATTACGATTTGGAAATTCTTTACCACCACGGAAAAGAAAATGTCGTCGCGGATGCCTTGAGCCGCAAATCGGCATCTCTTCAAATGCTCGAGGTTCTTACATCTCAGATGAAGATTCGTCAGGATTTAATCGAGCAAGGAATAGAAGTTTGGCTTCAACGAGTACAAGGACAATTGTGTACTCTCGAAATTACTTCGTCCTTGGTTGACGACATCAAAAAGGAAACAGTGGAGTGACCCGATGATTTCTCAACTGAAGGAAGATGTAATTAAAGGAAAAGCTCCTGGGCTTTATGGTTCACGAGGATAGTATTCTGATATTTCAGGGCAGGCTTTGTGTTCCGAATGATCTAGAGTTGAGGCATAAAATTCTCCGAGAAGCCCATGCTACGCCTTACTCAATCCATCCCGGGACGAGTAAGATATATAAGGACTTGAAACGAAATTTTTGGTGGAACAACATGAAGAAGGATGTCACGAAATTTGTACTACGGTGCTTGACGTGTCAACAAGTCCAAATCGAACATCAACGACCAGCGGGGTTGTTGAAGCTGCTTCCCATTCCCAATGGAAGTGGGAAAACATCTCTATGGATTTCATCACTGGCATGCCGAGAACTCGGGCCAGAATGAATATGATTTGGGTAATTGTCGGTCGGTTGACCAAGTCTGCACATTTCTTGGGTATTAAGGATACTTGGGGACCGGATATATTGGCTTGAACTTTTATAGCTGAGATCGTAAGGTTGCACGGTGCCCCTAAGACAATTGTTTCTGATCGAGACGGTCGTTTCGTATCGAATTTTTGGCAGGCCGTTCATCAGGCTTTGGGTACTGAGTTGAGATTGAGCACTTCCTTTCATCCTCAGTCGGACGGTCAGACAGAGAGGACGATTCAGACGTTGGAAGATATGTTGCGAGCTTGTGCCTTAGACTAGAGTAATGATTGGGAACTTCACTTACCGTTGATCGAGTTTGCCTATAATAATAGTTGGCATGCGTCGACCAAAATGGCACCATTCGAGGCACTTTATGGTAGACGATGTAGGTCGTCATTATGTTGAGACGAGGCTTCAGAACTAATTGGAACGGAACCGGATATGTCGATGGAGACTAAGGAAAAGATTTCTATTATCCGGGATCGATTGCTGACTACCCAGAGCTGTCAGAAATCTTATGCTGATACTCGTCGTCGACCCTTGGAGTTCGAAGTGGGGGATCATGTCTTACTCAAGGTGTCGCTGACCAGAGGGGTTTTCCGCTTCGGGAAAAAGGGGAAACTTATTCCGAGGTATATCGGACCTTTTGAGATCTTGGACAGGGTTGGAAATTTAGCTTATCGCTTGGCGTTACCTCCAGCTTTGAGTCACGTCCATAGTGTTTTTCATGTGTCTCAGTTGGGAAAGTACGTACCGGATCCGAGCCACGTTATTGACTATAGTGAGATTGATGTATCCGAGGATATTACCTTTCCGGAGAGACCCGTGAAGATCCTTGAGCATCGCGAGAAACAACTTCGGCATAAGACCATTCCACTGATTAAAGTGCAATGGTCGAGATATGGAGTCGAGGAGGCGACTTGGGAAACGGAAGAGAAGATGCGGTCGGAGTACCCCGAAATTTTTATTTCTTAAGTTTCGGGACGAACTTCTTTTTAGAGGGGGAGAATGTAATACCCGTACTTTTATTGACTGTTTGACCTTGTTGTTTTTCTTATTTCGTCACTCTGTAAACTCTTGGTGATGTTGTCAATATTTTTATAGAGTTTCGTATTTTATTTGGATCACAATCGTGCTGTTTAGACCTTGCAGAAGTGTTATGGGTCAGAGAAATAGCGCATGCTAGGCCTAGGCTAACGCACGCTAATTCTGCTTGAGTAGCGCAGGCTAGCTTTGAGCCGTAGCGTGCGCGAAGGACTGGGCCAGTCGTAACCAAGAACTCATCGCTACGGATCGGGCGCTAACGCGCGGTAGGAGTTCGTTAACACACGCTATTCGTGGTTAGTAGCGCGCGCTAACATCCGTCCGTAGCGCACGCTAACGGGCTGGTTGGCATAGGCAGTGAGGTTGTCAGGTTTTCTGGACTATCAAGTAACGTACGCTAGTCTTCGGATAGCGCACGCTATAAGCCATAGCGGTAGCGCACGCTAAGACTCGAGCAGGGCAGAGGACAGTAGGTTCTGGACTCCAGTTTCTGGACACCATTTTTTGGCTAGCGCATGCTAAGATAAGGCGATTAGCGCACGCTAACGGGGCCGGCAGAATCCAGTGGACTACCCAGTGACCTCTCTAGCGCACGCTAATAATCGTGGCGTAGCGTGCGCTAGACTGGGCGAGTATATATTGGACAGTTGACTTCCATTTTGTCATTTTTCATTCTCTTCACTCATTTTCGATGGGAGAGTCAATTTTGGGCGATTGGAAGTGATCCATCTTCAAACATCAACATCTTTAGAGAACAAGGATTACACAACATCTAATCCATTCTATCGTCCAAATCAAGCTAAAGATCCTTAGAACCCTATTTTTTTGGGAATTTTGGGGGTTTTCCTAGATTCGTCCAATTTATCCGTTTTGAAGCTTGAGAACCTTGAGATTATGATGTATCTATCCCGTATACATGCTTTTCCTACGATTTTACGGATTAATTTGTGTCGTGTTCGTACTTGTGAGGGTTTGGGTGATTTTCCAAACTCTAGTTGTTTACCCTTGTATTTTCGTGAATCGTAAATGGGTTTTGGGAGTTTCTTCCTGAATTATGAGTATGGATTATTGATTATCATATCCCTTACAAATCGTTTAGGTGCCGGAAGCATGTTCTTGGACCTACCGAACTCATACTCTTTTCCATTGAATTTCTCGATGTCTCAAAGGCAAGTATATATTTATGATTATACGTTCTCGACTTTGAAAGTAAGATATATGAATGGAATGATTGTTTACATCCACTCTGGGGCGGGCCGACAGGTCCCCTAAGGGTTTCGTATCCTTTGGTGCAATTCCATGGATAATTTAGGTTAACCACTTTGGGGCGGGCCGACGGGTCCCCTGAGGGTTCTGTAGCCTCTAGTGCGGTTCCACGGTCGATCATGTATGTATTGATGTGATGCTATGAGATTTAGTTATTCCGGAATACTAGTCTTGAATTGATGAATTGACGGTTACCTTTACTTTATTGTCGAGGAGTATTGTGTTTCATACTTGATATACTTGCACTAGCTATTCGACGGCTAACCCCTTTATGGGGGAAATACTTTTTATGTATTTCAGGTTCCACGAGAGCGGATAGGCAGGTATCGGGTCGGCATGAAGATGAAGGGCAAGCGTGATACTGTGTCTTATCTCCATTTATGTTTTGTGTTCCTCCATTGTTGGCCACTAAGTATACTGGATACAACTTGGAGAGTACTTTAAACAACAAGTTGTACTGATTTTAAATCTGAGTGCATAGTGGAAGTCTTAAATACAGTAAGTTGTTATGGATACAGCAACTCGATGTGCAGTGTATACTTAAATAATCACAGTTAAATAAAAAAAGACAGAATGTAAATAACACAAAATTTAAAGTGGTTCGAGGTAAACCCCTCTAGGTCTACTGGTCCTCCACACAGGAGTAAAAAGTTTATTATAGTTACTGTGTACACAACTATGTAATTATAACAACACACAATCAATATATCGTTCACACAGATTGATATAAAGATCTTAGCTTCAACCGTTCACACAGATTGGTTTGAGCTAACACTTTGACTGGCTTCATCACACACAGTTCTGAAGCCTCGTCTTCTTCGATGCAATTCCTTCACACACAGTTCTGGAGTAGCAACGATTACTCAGTCCAAACATGGCTGATCTGGGTTTGTTCAAAGGATAGAACAGGGTATGAACAACAGCTTTGACTTTCTGAGCTTCTAGCTGATGAAGTGTTGTTCAAGTTGTTGAGCATTGTATATCTCTTAGATTTGAGTTGCAGTAAGCTTCTGGAGATATGTTTTGCTCTGATGTATATAGTAATAACTTTGTCACTTGGTAACTGATCTTCAACTCCTTGATGAGATATATATAGTCTTCTGAAATATATCCGTTGAGATAAATCCGTTGAGCAAGATTCTGTTCCGACGGGATGAAAAGCACGATCCGGATTTTGCGGGATTTGAAGATCTGTTGACTTACAGTATTTAATTACTTTATCTTTGAGTATTTAAATACTTCTATATCAACGGGACTTGACTTCTAGTGGGAACTGAAGATTCCTTCTTTGTCCTATTGAGAGCTGTATGGAAGATCACTGTATTGACAATTCGAGACAGCTTCCATACTTGGATTTCATTTCGATTTGGAGAGGAAGCTTTCCTTCTTCTAACATCTTCGTGAATTTGTCTGCAGCCTCCCCTAATGTCTTATAACCTTTGAAGATGGCGGATTCCCTGACGAGTTTAACAAAATATCTTATCAGTTCATTTTTTCTCCATTGCTTCACTTCTTCGGCAGTGGGATGGCGGTTGGTTGGCGGACGAATTTCATAAGGTATTTGGATTAAGCTTTGCCATGGGACATTGGGATCATGAAACTCAGGTCGGGAACCTTAAATCTTGAAACTTTGTGCGGTTGGGGCTAGTTTGTTCAGCTCGACAGTAATGCTGTCTTGAGCAGCATTAAATTCCCTTTCATGCTGAAGCCTTGTTCTCCTCGCTGCTTCTCTTGCTTCTTCCCCCTTTTTGGCGTCATCAAGACGACCTAGGATCTCCAGTGTAGCATCCTTTTTCGTCTCAATGTTTGTCATTCTCTCGACAAGGGTGGAGAGCACCTGCGACATATCCTTGATACTTTTGTCGTGGGCTCGAAGATGAGAAGTGGTTTCGATCATGGCTGTTGCGGTCTTGGCCTCAGATATGCGAGTTTTGGATGCCTCTTCTCTCAGGAGTTGCTCTTGTTTCTCTTGCAGATTCTTTAGTGCTTGCTTGAAGACTTCTGGCAAAACAGTGAAGGCTCCGACTACACGAGAGACTTCATGTTGTAATCCAGTCATCTCTTCAACAGCAGAAGTGTGCATCCAATTCAGAGCTTTTTCCACTAAATATAGGGCATTAACTGCATCCTGGATGAAGACGGTTTGAAAGCCAAGAGCACGCAATAGCTCTTTCCTAGCAGCAGTGTTGGGAGAATCCGGCTTGGCGAAGTCCTCGACTCCATTCAGCCTTTTCAGATTCACGGTAAGGCGTGAATTTAGTTGGACATCCTCATGTATAGTACCATCATCGGATTCCACGGTTGATGGGGCGGGAGCAGCATTTTCGGGTTCGGCAGCAGGGGGTGCGACGTCCTCCTATGTCGAAGGGATTTCTGCAGACATAGATACAGGAGGGACTGATTCCTCCTGGTGTCTCTCAGCTTCTTCTTCTTCTACGGCAGCAGGCTCGGGTGCCTGTTCCGAAACAATTTCTTCTTCCTCGACTTGAGGGACTGATTCCTCATCGTCAGGAATATTCTCTTGTTGTGGCGAAGGGGGCTCACTTCGGCTTGATGGCCCTTCGTCATTCTTGGTATGAGAGGCTTCTTTGTCCTGAGCCTCCTCATGACTCATTCTCAGACCTGCTTGTAATGCATCGTCGTCGTCATCTGAGTCATGGTCTTCTTTTGGATCTTGGGGAGAGTCCTTGGACTTATCTTCTCCTTTTATTCTGGCATCAGATTTTTGCAATAGATTGCTTTCAATCAATTCTTTGCAGTAGAGATTGTCCTATTGGATCAGCGCATCAACTTCTGTCGAGTCTGTCACTTCCAATACAAATATTTCTTCATGGCTCCAGTCGCTCCAGTTGTATAAGGTGTCGTACGGAGCTAGCCGATAGCTTTTCCATTTAAGGAATCTTTCATATGCATGATCAATCTGCACAGAGAGAAGGGTTTTGTTGATAATGGTGTCCGGGGAGGGAATGCGTACAACGTCTGAGTCCGCTGCAGCGAGGGGTTCCTCTACAGGTGTGGGATCCTGTAGGGAAGAGGGATTCCTTACAGGGGATGGTGCCCCGAAGGAAGGTGGATCCTGTACGGGTGTGGAATCCCGCATAGCAGAGGTGGATGTTGGCTCCAAAGGGGCAGCCGACTCGCTAGAGTCTTCTAGGTTGGCAGATGTCCGATCATCTGTCTTAGCCGCCAAAGGCTCGGGATCTACTGTCGATATAGTAGCGGGCACCTCTTCCACAGGGGTTGGGCCCTAGGGTAGTTTTTCAGTGGGTTGCGCCACGGTAGGAGCTTCCTCGGAGGTTTTGGTGGATTTAGCATTAGAAAGCCTCCTTAGCTTCCTTTTCGGCTTCTCAGCAGCAGTGGGTGTCTTGCTGTGAGATCTCTTCCTTTTTCTTGAAGAATCCATACTCTGGGACTTCAAAGAGATATCCCTTGGATCTTCAGACACGGGCATACTTCGGACAGATGGATGGTTGCAAACCAGAGTGCTCTGGTTATAGGTTGTAGGCTTGACGCCTCCTAAGTAGATCCGGGAGCTGTTTTTCTTCGCATCTGCGGATTGTGAAAGTCCGCATTTCATCAAAATGTGGTTTAAAAATAAACCAAACGACTTCTTTTGAGTGGCAAGCTTGGATACTTCCTCCTGTAAGCGCTTCAAGATAATCTGGCACCAATTGACCTTTTCACAGGTCAAAATCGCAACCATCATCCTAAATCTCAGATTTGTGCACATTTCAAATGTACCAGTGCGATTTTCGATGATTCTGCAACAAAAGTCATGCAAATACACGTATGGCAAACAAAAATTCTTCTTGTGACAGGTGGTGTGAACCACGTCAACATTAGCTGAGCCGGTGAACAGCCCATTGTACTTCGTTATCAGCTCTTAAGACCCAAAAGTCTCAAGTTCTTCCATGGTCAGGCCATCAGCGGGCAGCCTGTAAATGTTCTGAAGAAGATCTCGATCGATGCAGATATCCACTCCTTGAATGATAGCTGTGATGTCAGCAACGTGGCCTCCCTGGGCTAGCGACAGAAAATGAACGGCAGCGTTGAGGTAAAAGTCCTCAACCAAGCGAACATCGTATTTCTCGGCGGTTTGACTCCCAAGGCGGTAGAGACCTTGCTGACGGAGTCGGGTGATGACGAACTCCATTGGTTCAACGCCATTGGTTTCAGAGAGAATATGCTCGATGACGACAGATCTTGAGAAGATCCGTCCATCGATGATGTTCGAGGATTTCTTGAGGGCAGGAGAAGATGTAGGAGCAGCAATTGATGATTCTCAAGAAAATATGAAAGAGAATAAAAGAAATTTGCAGTAAAAAACACAGAAAAACTTGTAGGCTGATTTTTGCTTGAGTGCTCTAAGATTATCCAGAAGGCGTAAAGATTCTCAAATGGCAGTATCAGTCCTTTTATAGTGGGCGACGAAGTAGGGTTTTCCAGAGTACGAATGGTCAGATTTTAAGGGATGGGAACCGGTTTTTGAAAAGAACGGTCACGGTGAACTGAGTGTAACTGGTACACTTATCCACAGAATATTAAAATATGAGCGGTCCCAATTCTGACATTTGTTGTTACCCTAAATGTCTGAAGCAGCGGTTTTAAAACATTAAACAATTTGAAAACATCGCGGCTTTTGAGATTCAGTTGTCCAGATGTCGTGTAAGGCATTTAATGTAAATGACGTTTGACATGAAAACAGGGCGCGTGGACAATTTTTTTTAAAATGAAATAATATAATATAATATATATACACTGAATCGCGACGATACAGCGTTCCCCCTTAAAAGGTACATATAGGTTTTAATTCCATACAGCAACTTTCGGATTAATGCTGTATTCATGGGTCATACTGTATTCCCCCTTAATTATATTGCACACGTCAGCTGTAGGATGATTCATACGTCTTTGTTTCCTACAGTGCTGTATTGAAGGCTCTGAGTGTACAGATAATTAATGATGGATACTGTATTCTTGGGTCTTACAGCATTCCCTCTCAATTGTTGAGTAAAAACAGTAAATTACTTACAGGGAGTCAGGCTGTAGCATTCCCAATTTTTGTCTAAGCATGTTGAATCTTGCTGTGTCGAGAGGCTTGGTGAAGATGTCGGCCAACTGAATATCTGTATGAACTTTTTTGAGCCGAATATCCTTGTTCTCGACATGATTCCTTATGAAATGATGCTTCATGTTGATATGCTTAGTGCGCGAGTGCAATATAGGATTGTGCGTTATTACAATTGCACTCGTGCTATCACACATGATTGGCGTCTCTCTAGTTTCAATCCCATAATCTGACAACTGCTGCTGCATCCAAAGGATCTGCATACAGCAACTACCAGCAGCATAGTATTCTGATTCAGCCGTGGAAAGTGAGTTAGCCAATTGCTTCTTACTGAACCAAGAGACAAGTCTAGGTCTAAGAAAGTGACAAGTTCCACTTGTACTCTTCCTATCAAGCTTGCAGCCTCCGAGATCTGAGTCGTTGTATCCAACTAAATCGAATCCACCTTCTTTAGGATACCACAGTCCTACATCGACTGTTCCTTTAATGTACTTCAGGATTCGTTTAGCTGTATTGAAGTCTGATTCCTTAGGTGCTACTTGATATCTCGCACACACTCTAATAGCAAACTGGATATCGGGTCTGCTAGCCGTTAGGTACAGGAGGGAGCCAATAAGCTTCCTATAGAGTGATTGGTCAACCGGCTTTCTGGCTTCATCAGCACTAATTTGCACAGAAGTGCTCATAGGGGTTGGCGATGATTTGGAAGTGTTCATTCCAAATTTGTTGAGAAGCTCCTTGCTGTATTTTTCCTGGTTGATGAAATTACCTGTAGGCAACTGCTTTACCTGCAAACCTAGGAAATAACTAAGTTCTCCCATCATACTCATTTCAAATTTACTTTGCATGAGATGAGAGAACCATTGACACATATCATCTACTTATATTTTCACCATTAGAAGGTCATCAGCTTCCTGTATTTTGAACAAGGTCTTGTCCATAGCACCTTTTTCAAATCCATTGTCGGTTAGATACTGGGACAGGGTCTCATACCAGGCTCTAGGGGCTTGTTTAAGTCCATACAGTGCTTTCCTTAGCCTGTATACTAGGTCGATGCCATCTGTGTTGGCAAACCCTTGTGGTTGTTCAACATAAACTTCTTCGGCAAGGTATCCATTTAGGAATGCACTCTTGACGTCCATTTGGTATACAATAAAGCTTTTATGGGCGGCAAAGGCTAAAAATATCCTAATGGCTTCTAGTCTGGCTACAGGGGCAAACGCTTCATCGTAGTCTATGCCTTCTTCCTGTCTATAGCCTTGTGCGACTAGCCTTGATTTGTTCCTTATAATAAGTTCATTTCGATCATTCTTGTTTCTAAATACCCATTTGGTTCCTATAACCGATTGATGTGTAGGTCTAGGTACAAGATACCATACATTGTTTCTTTCGAAACTGTTAAGCTCTTCTTCCATAGATGTTATCCAATGAGAATTATTAAGAGCGTCTATGGTCGAAACAGGTTTGGACTGGGCTAAGAATACATCAATAGTGCACATATTGAGTCTTCTAAGCTCGGATTGAGATTTCCTTTCAGGAAATGGTGATATCTCAGTATCTAATTCTTCTTGTGCACAAAGTACATTTCCTTGTGTACTCTGTATTCTCCTTCGAGTAGAAACACCAGCATCTATGTTTCCAATGATCAGCTCTTGCGGGTGATCTCTCAACCATCTTTGGTCGGTTCTAATTCAGGGTCCTGTATCAGACGAGAGTTTCAGAGATACGGCCTTGACAGACTCGGCTTCATCTACGTCAATTCTTACAGCTGCGGGGTTGATTTCTAGATCAACAACAGGTTCTATGGGAGTTAGTGGATCTAAGATAGAGAGATGTTGGATGTTTCATCTACTCCTGTAGGGTCATGGTAAGGTTCATCGAACACTACATGAACTGATTCCTCGATCGTCAGCTTTTTTTTTATTAAAGATCCTGTAAGCTTTGCTGACGGAGGAGTATCCTACAAATATTCCTTCATCTGATTTCTCATCAAAGGTTCTAAGTTGATCCTTCCCATTATTCAACACATAACACCTGCATCCAAAAATGTGAAAATATGAAACTAATGGAATTTTGTTGTTCCATACCTCGTATGTTGTTTTGTTGTGGTGCTTGTTGACGATACAGCGGTTTTGAGTGTAGCATGCTGTATTGGTTGCTTCACCCCAGAAACACTGTGGCAACTTGCTTGCGGCGATCATTGTCCTTGTTGCTTATTTTAGCATCCTATTCTTTCGCTCGGAAACACCATTTTGTTGAGGTGTACGGGCAGCTGAGTATTCGTGCTGAATCCCATTTTCTGAACAGTATTGCTCTATGAAGTGGTTAGTAAATTGTGTACCTCTATCGGAACGAATGGACACGATACTCAATGCCTTTTCGTTTTGCAGCTTTCTCAGGAGCTCGGGCAGCTTTGATGTTGTTTCCTTCTTCTTGCTTAGGAAAATTGTCCAAGCATACCTGGAGTAATCATCAACAACAACAAGACAGTATTTCTTACCTCCCAAACTTACTGGGTCTACAGGATCGTAGAGATCCATATGTAGCATCTCCAACACTCTTTGGGTTGAAAGGTAGGATTTGCTCTTCAGGGTTGACTTGATTTGCTTGCCTTTCTGACACGGTCCGCAGACGCTGTCCTTTTTGAATGACACGTTTGGCAAACCTCTTACCATTCCCTATCTTGAGATCTTGTTGATTGTCTTGAAGTTGACGTGAGACATCCTCTTGTGCCATAACCAGCTAAGATCTGCAGTGCCTTTGGCAACAAAGCATGGAATTGAGGAGCTCATAGGCTTCCAGTCAGCAATATACATGTTACCTGGTCTGCTTCCTGTAAGCACAACTTCTTTGGTATGGATGTTCTTGACTCTACAGCGATCTATATAGAATTTAACCGAGAACTGTTTATCACAGAACTGGCTAATACTAAGTAGATTATATTGTAAGCCTTCAACATATGCAACATCGGTGACTTTAAATTTTCCGACAAGTAGGTTTCCTTTACCTCTTGTTCTTACTTTAGATTTATCACCGAAACGAACTTTTGGACCGCGACCTTCTACGAAATCTGATAGCTTGCTTCTATCTCCAGTCATATGCCGAGAGCATCCACTATCAAAGTATCAGGTGTCCTCCTCTAGGATGTCCTGTATGCAAATAGATTAAGTAGATTTAGGTCCCCTTTGATTGTTGGGTCCATGTATGTTAGTTCCTTTAGGTACCCAAGTTTTCCTGACAACAATTGGTTTACTGTAGGTCACATTTGGTACAGTGTTGCGATATCTACGTGGGGCATATCCGTAGTCGCTATAACCATGATAATTATTATGCATATAAAATTCAGGGTTATTATTATTAATCCAGTACGAGTGCCGTCTTGGAGGTGGAGCCATTTTCTTTGGCCTAACAGCTTGCCTTCTGGGTCTCCAGTTGGATTCCCAATGCTGTTGTTGATACTGAGTGGGCACCTGCTATCTCGAGGAATAACAGGGCTCCTGTATCCAATACCTCGGCGTGCTGTACTGATCACTACACCAAAATGACCGATTTGTCACCTTTTTATCCGCGCTATTTGTCACCGCTAATGACCGTGACAAATATTATCACGGTTAATGATGGTGATAAATGATAAAAAGTGACAATTAAAATATTTGTCATGGCTTTTAACCGTGACAAGTTCAAATAAATTTTTGTCACGACTGTTAACCGTGACAAGTCCGTGGCAAGTGTAAAGAAATTTTTGTCACGGCTTTGAACCGTGACAAGTTCAAACAATTTTTTGTCAAAGGCATCGGTTATGCCCATATATTAAAAATCAAAATTAAAATCTCCTCTCCCAACCTAGATCGCGACCGCGCTATCTCTTCCTCCCCATTCTCCTTCTCGCGACTCTCTCAAGGAACCCCGACCGTTTTTCTCAACTCTCCGTCCGGCCATCAAATCAGAGAAAAACTGCTGCCAGGATCCTCTTTGTCTCTGGTACATTTTATCTTCAACCACTCATCTTTTCTTCTTCAATAAATTATGAGGATTTCATCAGAGCGGTCTCGATTTTTCAGATATAGGAGCGGTGTCGATTTTTCAAATATAGGAGCGGTCGTGGACAGCAGGTATGGTCACATTTTAGCTTTCTGTGTTTGTGACCATTTTTGACATTTTTATTGTGTGGGGTGTAGACGACGGTCGGATGGCAAAATGGCCGATTCCAGTGGCACCGTCTTTGTTCAGATAAATCAAATCTTTGCTCACCTGCATTAGGAAATTTGGTGTTTGAAATTTGTTGTGTTTATATATTTTACCTTCCCATACATGATGAATCTTAGGCTGACTTCCTTTTGTTTACAATTGCTAGTTATACTGATGACACTGCACATATGAAATAGAGCTTGTTAAAGTGTTTATATGGCTGACTTCCTTTTATTTTATTTAAATTTGATTTGTTTCCTTGGAATCTCTTTTGGTGGTTGAGCTAATGGAGGAATTTGCTCAGAGAAAGGGACTGTTTTCCCCCCACCAATAACAACCAAATAGTATTGGATATAGTTGTGTTTTTCCTAAGGATCTTTTATTTATTTTTAACAATTCCACTTCTTAAAGATGAGGTTTTGATGCTCAATTAAAGGAATTTATAATCTAACTTTGGGTAACAAACAAATCAAACTTTTGGGATTTTCGTAATCTATAAGTGAAGAAAATAGAGTTGGACCAGTTTTTATGTGTCTTGGAATTTTAGCCATCCCAAAGGAATAGTTCAAATTGTCTAAATCTGTCGTTTGTTGTGAATATATAGTATGTCATATATTCTCTAGTGTGATGAGTATATATGTGTGGAGTGTTTGTGTTAATTTTCTATCATCAGATGATGATAGTTTGTGGTTTTAGGTGCTGTATCACCAATTGGTAGTGTTCCAAGGAATGTGAACATTCATATTCATACTGGTAAATCTTTAGTAAGAGTACGTTTTCTGCACAAGTCATATGATTCACTAACTCGATGGAGTTCCACTTCAAATCAGGGGCAGCACTTGCATCTATTGTTCCAATGGTGGGGAACAGGGCACCTAATGGAGAAGAAATGCTAGGCCAACGAGTCCATGCGGTCTCTGGTGAGTTTGGTCAAGAACAAATTCCATCAGCAGTAAATGCAACCAAAATAGCCTGTTCCATTAAGACCTGTCACAATTTCAGTTTTAGGTCCTATACAACCCGGTGCTGGTGTTCCACAGGCTTCTGATCCTATGGGAGCTGAAATCAATGCTATGATGAGAAATATAATTGCTAGCAGGCAGAGCGAAAACCAGACACCATCAGGTATGATGCGCATGATGAAATATGTATTATCAATTTATCATGTCTTGCGTATACTAGGTTGAAGGTTCTGTTTCATCACGGTGAATCAGGAGGTTCAAATTATCAAGAGCAAACTGCTGGTTCTGGTGTTGGAGACAATGCTACGAGCAGTCACCCGAGGAACTTGTCTAGTAGCATAGTTGGTGAAACCACTCAAACTTCTGTCGTGGGTAATCAGATGGTGCAGTATGGTGAATGTTTGATTTGATTGGTTGTGATTGTAATAGTACTTGTACTAAACTGCACTTAAACTTCAGGAAAACCCTTCTACCAGTCATAATGGAGGCTCTAAAAACCTTGAAGGGTAATCATGGTCCAGTCAGGGTAATAGTATTCAAGATGGATCTTCTGGTGTCCCTCGTGGACTGGGATTGGGAGTCCTTCAGCCCAAGGTAAAATGTTATTTATATATTGTCCATTTTGGTACTTCTTTTATGTTCTTCATTTTTCCTTTTCTGGTTTTTGGTTGTTTTTTTTCCTAAAGAATTGCATTCAGATTGTAATCTAGGTAGTTTTATGTAGTAATCTGCTGTGAAACCGATATTTGAAAAAGTGGAGGCGTAAGTCGAGGCTTTGGCCTGCCAAAACGCGTGGCGTAAGCCTTGAGACACTGAGGCATAAGTGCTAAGTGCAAATTTTTTTCGATAGAGAATGAGACCTAAATTATTCCCTTCAGCAAATAAACTTCAAATAAGTTAATACCAAATAAACAACATAGATGAAGTCCAATAATACAAGTTCAACCATAATCAAAAACACAAAAACAGCAGGTTCAAATTGTCTAAACCGGCATTTTTTGGTGGAAGAGCTCAGACAGAGAACGGAAGATCTGGAGGCTGAGAATGCCGCCTTTTTGGTGATTGTGTCGCAACCCTTTCCACTTTTCTCTTTTTGGGATTAAAATCCCTTTCACAGTTTTTTTATATATTATTGGGCCTAGTAACGACGTCTTTTTTGTAGCCTGTTTTTATTTTTAAAGAAAAGCGAATGCTTTGTCTGAAAGGCACACGCTAAACCCTAAAAGCATGCACCCTAGCTACAAAGGCAGTCGCCTTCCAGCCACTGTGCAAAACATTACCTTACCTGTTAAAAATTTTAATATGATTTCTGTAAAATGTGGTTTGTTCCATTGTTTTGCATAATATTTAAGTTACATTTTGCTTTTTCTACTTATACATACATTTTACAATTGCTGCTTCCAGTTCTTTGCTGATGATTTGCTTTCAGGAAGTCTGTATCGTTGTTAAAGGAGGACGACCTTAAGTTTCATTATTGTTTCTTATTTCATCAGTTACACGTATTGCAGTGCTGATGTATTGTTATTAATTTTTTTACCGTGTCTTTGGCTTGCATTGTCACCTATGTAATGTATTGTAGAGACGAGTTGCACAGTCTAGACCACAAGCTAAGAAGGGTGATAACGCAAGTTCTAGTGCAGCAGTGGGACAACAGGTTTTGCAGGCTCTTGCATCGTCACGTTCTGCAGGGGCAGATGCTAGTCCTCCATTTTCAGGACAACCTTCAGATCTTGCGAGGGGCATTTTAGGGAATATGTCTACAGCAGGGCAAAATGCTGATGACGATATTGGTATAGCAGATGCAATGTCCCAAGTTCTGGACAGTCCTTCTGTAGATGATCTATTAGCTGGAGTTTCACAGCAAACTGGTGTTGGTTCCCCAGATATGTTGACAAATGTGTTGCAAAAATTTACTCAAAACCCTGCTATGAGGAATACGGTGAATCAGATCGCCTAGCAGATTGATGAACATGATCTCAGAAGTATGTTCTTGGGTTTGGACGGAGGAGGTCAAGGCGGGGGTTTTGATCTTTCGAGGATGATGCAACAAATGATTCCCATTGTTTCTCAAGCTTTAGGGGGTATTTCGTCTAGTTCTCAAGTCTTCTAGTAACGCTCTGGCTTTCTTAATTAAAAAGAATGTTACACAGCTCATTTTTCCTTAAAATTTTTTTATATAAATTCGGAGTATTTGCGGAAGCATTTTAGTCAGTAAATCTTCAATAAAACTCGTTTATTCAACCATCAGTATAGTTTTACAAAAACATGTAATATTCGGACATAGTCTGTTGAAATTATATTCGTTGAAGAACATCAAGTATTTCGTAAAAATAATAATAATTACGGCGACAACATCTTTTATTATTTAGAATTTCATCATTTTGGGAGTATGTATTCATCTTCTGCTTGTCCCGTTCATCGATTCCTTAGCCTAAAAAACATAAATGACGAGGTGTGAATACGCGAGCATACTCAGTGAGATTAAACCCTTATAAATCGTCAAAATCATGTTGTGTAATGCTCATAAAACATTCTTATCTGTGTGAGACTCGTCTCTGATTTCTTTCATTCTTTCGACCCCTCGCGGGTCGTCATGTTACACGACACAACGATGACCGTAACATATTAAAACAGTATAACCTCACCTCGTTTGCTGAAATCTTGAAATATCTTCCTTTGAATTTGGCTCGTTTGTCCTTCTTGGATCCCGGATACGCTTCTCCTAGCACTTGAAAATACTTTTTCATATTTCCGGCCATAAATTCTTGATGTAAAATCTGAAATCTCTTTGAGGACTTTTATCAAACACTTTTGAAAAACTGTCAGATTTGAGATATCTGTTTGATTGGGATTTTTGTGGCTTTTATAAATTTTGGAAAGAAAATATATTTCGGGCGTTTTAAAGTAGAGGTTCACAGCTTCAAAATGATATATGATATATACAAAAACACGTCTGGTACCATGTATAAATAAGGTCTCAAAGTCGGTTGAAAATCAACATTACCCGGACAGCTGGAAGCCTTATCCGGACAGCTTGCCGAGAAGCTTCTGTCGGTCGTGACCGAACTTATCCGGACAGCTTTATCCGGATAGTGGCCTAGAAGCTTTTGTCGGTCGTGACCGACCTTATCCGGACAGCTGGACAGCCTTATCCGGATAGTGGCCTAGAAGCTTCTGTCGGCCATGACCGTGATTGTCGATCGGCGTGTCGTGGTGGCCAAGCAAATGTCCGTCAACTTGGCTCACCTGTTCGATCCCTTCCCGATGTCCAAATTCGATTTTCCGACTGTTCACTGCCCGAGTTAAATCTTCGATATGCTCGGAACCAATTTTCGATAATATTAAAATAATAATTTAATATTATTTTTGCAGTATAAGTGTTCTGTAATGAAAATTTTATCGTATCAATTCGTCGAAAATTTTCGAAATTACTTTCATAAATTCTAAAATAATCCTTATAATTTATTTTGAAATCGTTTCCTACATTTTATGCTAGGAACGTATCGGTCCAAGTATCGGACAACCTGCAAATATTAAAAAATCAAAATCCATGATCGTTAGCAAAATAAATAGCATTTAAATAAGTATTGGGGCGTTACACTTCTCGTGTTTATTTCTTTGTTTAATGTATTTGACTTGTATAGTTATTGTTTGCATGTATTTGACTTGTATAGTTATTGTTTGCAGAAACGTAAGAATCCACTTGGACCACCACCTGAGCTATCAGATCTTTATATAGAGGCTCGTAAGCAAAGAAAAACTGGGGAAATTCATCCTAATGCAGTTGAAAATGTGGTAAGTTTCATTACTTTCTTTAGCACGTAAACGACAAAAATATGAATCCAACTAATGATGAAAATACTAATATTTTTCCTTAATATATTTTGGCAGCAAAAATTGTCTGATAAAGTGTCCGAGTTGAAAAGCAGTCAAGATTCATCGAGTGAAGTTAGTTTGGAAACTAATGCGCTGACCGTGTGTTTCAGGAAAGACAGTAGAGGTAGGACTCGTGGTGTAGGTCCAGTGTGTAAAACTAAAGTGAAGAGCATTCTTCCAATACGCACAGAGATTGAGTGTGTAAAACAGTCTAACGTTGAAGTGAAGCATGACATTAATGAGATTAAAGAATCCATTAATAATATATTAAGAGCCATGACTGAATATCAGAAACATCCTCTCCAACAATCTCCACACCAAACGATTGTCTCGAATCCTTCAAGCCCTTTGACTCCAACGCATTTTGCATCCTCTTCATCATCAAATTTTGGGATATTTAGCTTGTCCGATGCATCAAAAAAGATTGCAACTGGAGTGATTATTTCAACGGCAACTACGGGAACGACTGTGCATGGTCATGCATTGGTGGACTGAACGTAAGGTTCTAGTAACTGACGTCGTTCCAGAAGAAGAGGGACAAGGTTTGTATCTACGCAGTCAAGGGTATGCCACAAATATCAAGGAAACCGAGGGTAGTTGGGTGGTATGGCCTATATGGTTGCTAAAATGATTTGAGCGTTAAGTCTTACTTTTGATAAGTAAATTTGTATGAAATTGAACACTATGTGTGTAACTTGTGAATTTGAACACTTGCGTGTTGTTTATGAATTTGACCAAATGATGAATTTAAATTAGTGCATTGTGTGGGATATTAAAATGATGTGGGTGTGGTGATATTGAAATTTGTGTTATTTATAGTTGATTAGATAATAATTGTACATGTATGAAAAAAATTAAAGAAAAAATATTTAGAAAAATTATATTATTGTGGTTAAATTATGTCCGATTTATTACCGCTAAAGGAGGTGACAAGATTAGAAGTCACAGGACATTTGTCACCTCCAACAGCGGTGATAAAGTTGGATATTGTCATTGTTCATAGAGGTGACAATATGAGGTGACAAATAAAGATATTTGCCACCTTCATGGGTAGTGACAAACTAAAAGAGTTGTCACCTCCCATGACAGTGACAAATACAATGAGTAGTGTTTTTTATGTACCCTTTTTTAGGTGTAAATTTAGCGGTGACAATCGAATTTTGTCACCTCCTGTAGCAGTGACAAAGGAATTTGTCACCCCCGGAAATGTCACATTCAGTAGCAGTGACAAAAGCCATTTGTCACTGCTTTTGAAGGTGACAAATCGGCCATTTTGGTGTAGTGGATAGTACTGCTGTGCGGGCCTTTGGTATTTGGATACAGCCTTCCTTACGAGCATTGTGGCCGTTGATATGCCGAGGAGCATCTTTGTTGAGTGCGCCTTCAGTGCGAATGGTGGTGATTCCATCTGCAGAATAGGATTGCGGTGGCGGAATGGCAGCCTTTGCTGTTCGCTGTGCAACAGGTTCCTTCACAGAACTCGAAGTTTCTTTCGATACAGGAATGTGTTCCACACTCTTGACAAACACTGTACTAGTTTTCCCTTTGTTTGAACATGAGCTGTATCCTAAGCCACTTCTATCATGAGCATGTTGCCCAGTGCTCAGAATTTCTTCCATTCTTTTGGACGATTTCTCGAACGATTTCAGAATGGTCTCAAGTTCATGTTCTCGTTTTTTGAGAGTTTTGACTTTGGCTTGAAGTAGAACCAAATCATTTGTCTTGCTTTTGTTGTGAGTTTTAACCTCACTTAGTTCATGAGCAAGTTGATGATTGCTCTCCATGAGTTTTTCAAAATCGACTTTGCTGGTTTCACAATCGATAGACATATTGTCATAATTTATTTTCAGCAAGTCATTTTCATCTTTCAGCTCTAGGTTAGACAGTTGGAGCTGTATATTCTCATTTTTCAATGTCTCATGGGCCTTTTGAATGTTTTTAAACTCATTCATCATGTTTTCAAAAGTATGAGATGCATTTAATGGAATAGCTGAGGTTGAGCTTACCTCATCATCGCTATCATCACCTTCCGGAATGTCCTTGGCC
Source organism: Orobanche coerulescens (assembly GCA_033398695.1). NCBI lineage: Eukaryota > Viridiplantae > Streptophyta > Magnoliopsida > Lamiales > Orobanchaceae > Orobanche > Orobanche coerulescens. The sequence continues at coordinate 129,932,971 of CM065810.1, forward strand.
ATAAAGCACATATATGCTTTATCATCGAACTCATCGTCATATGAATCACTCTCAGTGACCACCTGAAGACATTCTTCTGATTTGGATGGTGTGGGGGAGGCTTCTGATTCTCCAATCAGGGCCTTGAGCTTGTTTTTCCTAGCATGTCTTCTTTCATCTCTCTCTTGTTTCTCGGCTTCCGGCAACCTTTCAACTTTAGGATGAGGATATTTATTTGCATAATGCCCTGGTTTCCTGCAGTTATAGCACAGGTTAGCATCACCGGATGACGTTTCGGTACTTACCTTGTGGACAGGTTTGGTCCTATAGGGAGTCTTTCCAGACTGCTTGATGAACTTTTTGAATTTGTGCATGAGAAGCGCCATTTCATCTTGAGACAGGATGTCGTCGTCACTGTCAGCATTCTTGTGACTAGGGTTCGATGAGTTGGGCATGCTATGTCGACAATTCGATACAGCGGCTAGTGCTGTGACCTTTGAAGGAGATTCTTCATCTTGCTCTCTTCTGTCAATATCATACTCAAAAGCTTTGAGGTCAGAGAAGAGATCAAAAGTAGATATTTCATTAAGATTGCAAGACACACGCATAGCTGTGGTCTTAATGCCCCATCGGGCAGGGAGAGATCTGAAATTTTTTAAATTATTCTCCTTTTGGGTATAAATTTTGCCCAAAGCTTCAAGTTCACTAATAATACCAGTGAATCTGAGGTCAAGTTCCTCAAGTGTCTCAGTTGGTTTCATTTCAAAAGATTCAAATTGCTGAGTCAGTTTTAAAATTTTGTTTTCTTTTGAGAGCCTAGTTCCCTCACAAATCAACTTGAGTTTATCCCAAATTTCCCTGGCTGTTTTATAGCTCTTTACCTTTGAGAACGTGCCTTTGTCAAGAGTGACAAATAACGCGTTCTTAGCCAAATTGTCGAGGTTGGCTCGCTTTCTTTCATCTGTGGTCCATTGCTCGCGTTCCTTCTCGAGCATCTCAGCATGGGCTTGGCCTTCAATCCTTGCGGCCGTGTTTACCTTCATGATCTTAATGGGCCATCCTGTATAACAAAAATCATCTCTTCGTGCATTGCTGCAAGATGAGCCTCCATCCTGATTATCCAATCATCAAATTCGTTAATAGAGAACATATGCACTTTGTTGATCATAGATGTATCCATGTGAGAATAAAGAAATGGAATAGACTGTTTTAAAGAGTAAGTTATTTTGGATCTGATTCGGTAAAAAAAATACGACTGATTCTTTTTAGAATCAACTGCTCCGATACCACTTGTTGGACAGCTTGGAGAGTAGTTTAAACAACAAGCTGTACTGATTTTAAATCTGAGTGCGTAGCGGAAGTCTTAAATACAGTAAGTTTAAACAACAAGTTGTACTCTCGAAATTACTTCGTCCTTGGTTGACGACATCAAAAAGGAAATAGTGGAGTGACCCGATGATTTCTCAACTGAAGGAAGATGTAATTAAAGGAAAATCTCCTGGGCTTTATGGTTCACGATGATAGTATTCTGATATTTCAGGGCAGGCTTTGTGTTCCGAATGATCTAGAGTTGAGGCATAAAATTCTCCGAGAAGCCCATGCTACGCCTTACTCAATCCACCCCAGGACGAGTAAGATGTATAAGGACTTGAAACGAAATTTTTGGTGGAACAACATGAAGAAGGATGTCGCGGAATTTGTACTACGGTGCTTGACGTGTCAACAAGTCCAGATCGAACATCAACGACCAGCGCGGTTGTTGAAGCCGCTTCCCATTCTCGATGGAAGTGGGAAGACATCTCTACGGATTTCATCACTGGCATGCCGAGAACTCAGGCCAGAATGAATATGATTTGGGTAATTTTCGGTTGGTTGACCAAGTCTGCACATTTCTTGGGTATTAAGAATACTTGGGGACCGGATAGATTGGCTTGAACTTTTATAGCTGAGATCGTAAGGTTGCACGGTGCCCCCAAGACCATTGTTTCTGATCGAGACGGTCGTTTCGTATCGCATTTTTGGCGGGCCGTTCATCAGGCTTTGGTTATTGAGTTGAGATTGAGCACTTCCATTCATCCTCAGTCGGACGGTCAGACAGAGAGGATGATTCAGACGTTGGAAGATATGTTACAAGCTTGTGCCTTAGACTGGAGTAATGATTGGGAACTTCACTTACCGTTGATCGAGTTTGCTTATAATAATAGTTGGCATGCGTCGATCAAAATGGCACCATTAGAGGCACTTTATGGTAGACGATGTAGGTCGCCATTATGTTGGGACGAGGCTTCAGAACTAATTGAAACGGAACTGGATATGTTGATGGAGACTAAGGAAAAGATTTCTATTATCCGGGATCGATTGCTGACTGCCCAGAGCTTTCAGAAATCTTATGCTGATACTCATCGTCGACCCTTGGAGTTCGAAGTGGGGGATCATGTCTTACTCAAGGTGTCGCTGACCAGAGGGGTTTTCCGCTTCGGGAAAAAGGGGAAACTTAGTCCGAGGTATATCGGACCTTTTGAGATCTTGGACAGGGTTGGAAATTTAGCTTATCGCTTGGCGTTACCTCCAGCTTTGAGTCACGTCCATAGTGTTTTTCATGTGTCTCAGTTGGGAAAGTACGTGTCGGATCCAAGCCACGTTATTGACTATAGTGAGATTGACGTAGACGAGGATATTACCTTTCCGGAGAGACCCATGAAGATCATTGAGCATCGCGAAAAACAACTTCGGCATAAGACCATTCCACTGATTAAAGTGCAATGGTCGAGACATGGAGTCGAGGAGGTGACTTGGGAAACGGAAGAGAAGATGCGGTCGGAGTACCCCAAAATTTTTATTTCTTAAGTTTCGGGACGAACTTCTTTTTAGAGGGGGAGAATGTAATACCCGTACTTTTATTGACTGTTTGACCTTGCCGTTTTTCTTATTTCATCACTCTGTAAACTCTTGGTGATGTTTTCGATATTGTTATAGAGTTTCGTATTTTGTTTGGATCACAATCGTGCTGTTTAGACCTTGCAGAAGTGTTATGGGTCAGAGAAATAGCGCATGCTAGGCCTAGGCTAACGCACGCTAATTCTGCTTGAGTAGCGTAGGCTAGATTTGAGTCGTAGCTTGCGCTAAGGGACCAGTCGAACCCGAACTCATCGCTTCTGCAAGCACGCGCTGCGCGGTAGGAGTTCGTTAACACACACTATTCGTGGTTAGTAGCACACGCTAACATCCGTCCGTAGCGCACGCTAACGGGCTGGTTGGCAGAGGCAGTGAGGTTGTCAGGTTTTCTGGACTATCAAGTAACGTATGCTAGTCTTCAGATAGCGCACGCTATAAGAGCTGCATAGCGCACGCTAAGCCATAGCGGTAGCACACGCTAAGACTCGAGCAGGGCAGAGGACAGTAGGTTCTGGATTCTAGTTTCTGGACACCATTTTTTGGCTAGCGCACGCTAAGATAAGGTGATTAGGGCACACTAACGGGGCCGGAAGAAGCCAGTGGACTACCCGGTGACCTCGCTAGTGCATGCTAATAATCGTGGCGTAGCGTGCACTAGACTGGGCGAGTATATATTGGACAGTTGACTTCCATTTTGTCATTTTTCACTCTCTTCACTCATTTTCGATGGGAGAGTCAATTTTGGGCGATTGGAAGTGATCCATCTTCAAACATCAACATCTATAGAGAACAAGGATTACACAACATCTAATCCATTCTATCGTCCAAATCAAGGTAAAGATCCTTAGAACCCTATTTTTTGGGAATTTTGGGGGTTTTCCTAGATTCGTCCAATTTATCCATTTTGAAGCTTGAGAACCTTGAGATTATGATGTATATATCCCGTAGACATGCTTTTCCTATGATTTTATGGATTAGTTTGTGCCGTGTTCGTACTTGTGAGGGTTTGGGTGATTTTCCAAACTCTAGTTGTTTACCCTTGTATTTTCGTGAATCGTAAATAGGTTTTGGGAGTTTCTTCGTGAATTATGAGTATGGATTATTGATTATCATATCCCTTACGAATCGTTTAGGTGCCGGAAGCGTGTTCTTGGACCTACCGAACTCATACTCTTTTCCGTTGAATTTCTCGATATCTCAAAGGCAAGTATATATTTATGATTATACGTTCTCGACTTTGAAAGTAAGATATATGAATGGAATGATTGTTTACATCCACTCTGGGGCAGGACGACAGGTCCCCTGAGGGTTTCGTATCCTTTGGTGCGATTCCACGGATAATTTAGGTTAACCACTTTGGGGCGGGCCGACGGGTCCCTGAGGGTTCTGTAGCCTCTAATGCGGTTCCACGGTTGATCATGTATGTATTGATGTGATGCTATGAGATTTAGTTATTCCAGAATACTAGTCTTGAATTGATGAATTGACGGTTACCTTTACTATATTGTCGAGGAGTATTGTGTTTCATACTTGATATACTTGCACTAGCTATTCGACGGCTAACCCCTTTATGGGGGAAATACTTTTTATGTATTTCAAGTTCCACGAGAGCGGATAGGCAGGAATCGGGTCGGCATGAAGATGAAGGGCAAGCGTGATACTATGTCTTATCTCCATTTATGTTTTGTGTTCCTCCATTGTTGGCCAATAAGTATACTGGATACAGCTTGGAGAGTAGTTTAAACAACAAGCTGTACTGATTTTAAATCTGAGTGCGTAGCGGAAGTCTTAAATACAGTAAGTTGCTGTGGATACAGCAACTCGATGTGCAGTGTATACTTAAATAATCACAGTTAAATAAAACAAGTAGGGCAAAAGGTAAATAACACAATATTTAAAGTGGTTCGAGGTAAACCCCTCTACGTCCACTGGTCCTCCACACAGGAGTAAAAAGTTTATTATAGTTACTGCGTACACAACTATGTAATTATAACAACACACAATCAATATATCGTTCACACAGATTGATATAAAGATCTTAGCTTCAACCGTTCACACAGATTGGTTTGAGCTAACACTTTGACTGCTTCTTCACACACAGTTCTGAAGCTTCGTCTTCTTCGATGCAATTCCTTCACACACAGTTCTGGAGTAGCAACGATTACTCAGTCCACACAGGGCTGATTTGGGTTTGTTCAAAGGATAGAACAGGGTATGAACAACAGCTTTGACTTTCTGAGCTTCTAGATGATGAAGTGTTGTTCAAGTTGTTGAGCATTGTATATCTCTTAGATCTGAGTTGCAGTAAGCTTCTGGAGATATGTTTTGCTCTGATGTATATAGTAATAACTTTGTCACTTGGTAACTGATCTTCAACTCCTTGATGAGATATATATAGTCTTCTGAAATATATCCATTGAGATAAATCCATTGAGCAAGATTCTATTCTGACGGGATGAAAAGCACGATCCGGATTTTGCGGGATTTGAAGATCTGTTGACTTACAGTATTTAAATACTTTATCTTTGAGTATTTAAATACTTGTATATCAACGGGACTTGACTTCTAGTGGGAACTGAAGATTCCTTCTTTGTCCTGTTGAGAGCTGTATGGAAGATCACTGTATTGACAATTCGAGACAGCTTCCCTACTTAGTCTTTATAAGATTTCTTTGCTGTACTGAAAGGTTCCACTATATGCTGGATCTGTGACAGGTCTTCGATACAGGTTGACACTTCAATTTTTCGATACAGTTTCCTTACTGTATTGAGGATTGGCATATTGTCAAAACCTCTTATCAACACTATTCGATACAGGGATTGATTATCGTGACTGTTTCGATTGTTATCCAAACAATTTCGATACAGTGTATTTGTTATCCCAACATCCATTCAGTGTTGTTGTACTGGAATGGTTATTAAATACTCGAGTATTATCTGTTTTCAATCTTCCTTGATGTTCCGCCTGTGTTGCCGAGGTTTTGATTCAGTACTGTGATGTATTTGAATACATTGGACATGACTTGAATACCCTTTATATCGTCTTTCATTTCATTGTATTTGGACCTTCTCGGTCAAGTTTTATAGTTCCGCGTATGATTAGCCTTTTGGGTCCCACGGTGGTTCACGGCGCTGTAATATACCCTGAATAACTTGGTGGTGTTACATGTGGGCCCTGAGATGGAACCCATAAGGCTAAAGGAAATTTTCGCAAACATTTACAAATGCCCAAGAGGCGAACGACGGTACTATCTTTAAAAACATTCGAAGACTTAATAAAATTCATTTATCAAAACCGTCGTAAAATCTCATTTGGAACCACAAGGCCCGAAATGCCAAAACTCAACAGTTTAAAAACATACGTTAAGATATCGCTTACACGTACCAACAAAATAGTTTAGGAAACGATTGCCAAAGTAACCTTAGTTACTAGATACCAAATGGCCATTTAAAAATATTCACGCAGCGGAAAAAGACAAACAATTAAAATACTCTAGCAGCGGAATACAAGAACTGATCAGGAAACTCAATACACAAATACATGCCCTAGCCAGTATCCTCCGGGAAGCTCATATCTCCACGACCACTACTAGCTCGATATTCCAAGAACCTAAAAAGAAAGACCACGACGGGGTCATCCATAATATCCAACAATGATAACCATCACATCACGTCAATAGTTACATACCAATGAGATACTAAGTATGAATACTACTAATGTAATATTACCGCCATAACTTTACGAAAGTCCACGATTCGTATCCTTAACAATACAATAAGCTAATACCGAAATATTTGTACTATATCTCAACAATGCCCAAGGTTCTCAAAACATTATCATAATTCACTAACTCTGTCAAACCCAATCCATCGGGTAACATCACATCTCAACAAGATAATCGATTTTCCATCAAAGACAAGTACCAAAGGAAATACGGAACATACCTCAAGATATGAAATGCCATGACGAAATCACGTCAGTCTAATCCAAGATCAAATCAACACAACATACAGACACGGTCCTAACACAAGACCTACAAATCCATATTCATATGACAACGGAAATATGCTCACATCAATAACAACAATGTATACTTATGGCAAACTCATAATATACATATGCACAACAACAACACATGGTAATCCGATGATCCAACATTCACTGCCTAGATCCCACGATGATCCCGTCAGACCAACCATGGTGGAAAAACCTGTCCGATGATCTAGTGCATGCTAGCATAGATCCCAAGATGATCCCTTCGGACCAACCCTTGGTGGACATATGACAACAATGCAAAAATGCATATAACAATGATTCCCGATGTATGACAGCAATGATACACGAATGTATCACAACATGATTGACACAAATGATAAAAATGATTAGAGTACTTGCCCCGAGTCCATCGAGAGCGATCTATATGTCTAAACCATCACCAACCATTATCCTCAATACTCGACGGTCCAAAATATCATGGACGGTAGATAATTCATATCTTCGTCTATACCACAATGTATCCTCGATACCAAGTATACCAACAACAAATGTACATTATGATTTAATTCCCAAAACTCGAATACATCTTATAATCCTAAATCTCTTGTGATTACAATTTTCAACATTGCTATACAAATTATAAACGAATGAAACGGAAACCATTCATTAAATATTGTAAACTGTGCAAGTAATAACTTGCCTCGATATCGATGAAGCCGTTACCAATTCCTTGCCGTCGCCTACAAGCTTATCGGCCCCGATCAATACAATTCACGAACATTCTCGAACACAACCACAAAGCAAGGTTCTAATCACCGATCAATAATCTCAACCTAATGAAGTAATCAATTAACACATATTCGATAATAATCAATTCTCGATATAACCAACCAATCAAACTCAACGGGTCAACGATACCTCAATCATATATAAAACCAAATAATATACTCAAACCATTTACGAATTCATACCTATCATATGAACCGAAATCCGATAATTACTAATCAATATAACCGATCGACAAACTCAAAAATTTCACAATATCTCGATTAGACCCAAGTCCGAACAATCCAACTCAAACAATTACGAATTCATAACCAAAATAAGATTACGGATACGAATGTAAAGGAAATCATATTCGGTGATCAATCACAATCTTTCTGGATTCCAAATTGATATCATGATTCGTATTTCATCAAGAACATACGAATTCTACCACTACAATCATCGAACATTCGATCTTCATATCTAAATATACCGATAATTCAACATATGATCATCTTGCTATGTTATATTCATCAAGAAGTTCCTCAAGAACACTAAGTGATTCGAAATCATGTTCATAGCCATCAAAACAACCTAATTCGATATCCTTTAACATGTAGATAATCATCTAATTCGTAATCCAAGTCATGTATTCTCGTATTCTTCAATATACACTTCACATAACCTCAAGAATCGTAACAACAACACCCTAATCATCATCATATGAATCAAATACAGATAACAATACCAAAAATCCAAAATCAAGGTATAGAGTTCAACAACTCAAGAACATGAATAACACAATCAAACTCTTCAAGGATCAACCATATCTCCATATTCAAGCCTCCAATCCATGTTTCCAAGCTTGTAATAAAGTTAGAAGAGGTTAAATCTAACTAACATGCTCAGAGGGACGAAGGTTGGAGGAGGAAAGGTTTTTCTCTCGTGAAGAAATGAGAAGTCGGTCTTCATTTTATAAACTGCATTGTTCATTACGTACATTATCACTCAACATTAACGTATGTAATGCTCTCTAGCGTACGCTACACATCCAACATAGCGTACGTAACATCATTCCAGAACTCACTGACCTGTTTCGTTCACTTGCTTACGTACGTAACATTTCCTTCATAGTGTACGTAATACGTACGTTGAATTGCTACAGTAAATCCTCATTTAACATACGTAATGTACTACCCATAGCGTACATTAACCAAGAGTTGACTCGACCAAGCACGTTTTTCGCCGAAAGCTGCCGACCACGGGTCCCACATGTCGGCCATAGCCTGAGCTGTTTGATTCCTCTCTTTACGTACGTAATGCCTTATACATAGTGTACGTAACACTTAGCATCTTAACGTACGTTAACTGTACTCATTAACGTACGTAATCCTTGTGCCTTAACATACGCTAAGTATACATCGTAGGATGCTCTAATGTGGCTGTACTTGACCATTTTCAGCTTATTCTTGTCCAACATACTAGATACATATACACGACGCATTATATCCTCAAATGCAATTGTCGACTAAGTACGACAATTATACCAATACAGATCTCCCAGTCCTTCATTCATTTTATCCATACTGTACAGACTCCACGCAGTACAATATAACTCGGATAAAATAATATTAAACAACAGTAGTAAAAATTTCGGATATTACATACTACACCACTTAAAATATGTTTCATCCTCGAAACTTGCAATTCGTCACAGAAAAACCAACAAACCGTTCAACCAAAATATTCCGAAACCATCCCAACAACGATCAATCATCATCATTAATGAATAGCCAAAACAGTACACTTACATATGCGCCAAGTCGATGATCTCCTGAGATATTAGCAAGTGATTTCACTGTAAAGCCTCAACGCGCTTACAATCACAATTTCATGAGTCTCAAAAATATATCGTCTTCGGATGAAATAATCTGCCCTTATCAAATCCTCTCTGCCTGATTACACAATCAAGTCCCAATTCCGATACAATCAATAATGCATGATACATCTGAGAAACAACTGCCCAATACAACGACATAAATTTCGAAACATCGGCATAAATTCCGAACGCTCAGATGATCACCAACAATGATCAACCAATAAATTGACCTTGAATATCATCAACATGATAACTCCAATATGACCGACCAAAGGTCAAAACACAACCGAGTATATCATCAATATGATAAATTCCAAAATCATCAACGAACGATCAACGACCATCGAGGATACCCTCACACGTTAAGCTCCAACCGGATTTTGGAGCCAAATTGTTACTTATCGAGTGCATTCTCATCACATCTCCTAGGTGATTTTAAAAATTTTGACTAAAAATTTGGCTCCAAAGTGATAAGTAACAATTTTAAAATTTTTAAAAATTCACACTTTTTCACAAAAATAAACCCTCCCCTAATTAAACACAATATCTTCTAATACAAAATTTAAAAAATGTAAATTTAAATTAAAAATTTAGAAAAATTTAGAAAATTTAGAAATAAAAATGTTTAAAAAAGCTACAAAATTTAAATTAAAATTTCCATAAACTTAATAAAAAAAATAACAATCAAAATTTACAAAAAAAACTCAACCCGGTGATTCCAATTTCGTTAAGTAAATTTTTTTTAATAATCATACGTTTCACGCAGACACTATAAACCACTACAACCCAATGTATATGACCTAGGGGTGTTCAAACTAAACCCTCACGATTGTTGTAATACTTTTATTGTATAACGGCTTTTTAGCTCCTAATGTGAACATTTGTAAAAATGTATATGTGAAAATTGATTAATGTGATCGTAATCTATAAACGTCGAGTAATATTTTTTTTGTTACTAAGTTATATATGAATATTTGAATGCAATTATTGTAACGGAATACTTACGTTTTATATGACTTTTAAATTAAATGTCATTTAATTTTACTAGAAAGACATTTTATGTACATTGTTTATACGTTTAAACTCGATTGAACATCAAAAACGGTTAACCGTGACCCGAACCGTTGGTAACCGCTCACTTCAGGTACCCGCACATCCGGTTGCCCGCGTAGTACGGTTCGATTTCGGATAGTAAAATTAATTACCCACCCCGTTACGGATAGCTTAAATCTCCCAACAAACATGACACGGTAAGCCACTACAACCCAATACACATGACCCATAACCCATGTTAATTACCCATTATCACCAGTCATGGATGTGTCGTAACATGATACTATAAGCAACTACAACCCAATGCATATGACACATATGATGTCAAATACCCATTAATGAATGTGACCAGTGATAACCAATGCACATGACCCATGACCCATGTGAATTAGCCATTATCACTGGTCCTGCATGGGTTGTATTACACTATAAGCCACTACAACCCAATGCACATGACCCATGACCCATGACCCATGTTAATTACCCATTGTCGATCACCAGTCATGTATTGGTCGATAACATGACACTATAAGCAACTACAGCCCAATGCACATGATTTATAACCCATGTTAATTACCCATTGTCACCAGTCATGGATGTGTCATAACATGACACTATAAGCAACTACAACCCAATGAACATGGCCCATGACACATGTTAATTACCCATTGTCACTAGTCATGGATGTGTCGTAACATGACACTAAGCAACTACTACCCAATGCATATGACCCATATGATGTCAAATACCCATTAATGAACGTGACCAGTGATAACCTAATGCACATGACCCATGAACCATGTGAATTAGTCATTATCACCGGTCATGCATGGCAATCCGATTACTCACAGATTAATCCCGCCTAGAACGATTACAAGCTACAGGGAGGTCAACCGCCCGGCTATCGATTCGCGATTTTTTCAACCTTTGCTACTATTTCTTTAAATTTTTTGTAAACAAGTAACAAAACTTTTATTCACGACTATTATCGTGGCTAAAGGTGTTGGTCACTAAGTATACAAGATACAGCTTGGAAAGTGTTTTAAACAACAAGCTGTACTGATTTTAAATCTGAGTGCGTAGCGGAAGTCTTAAATAGTTAGTTGCTGTGGATACAGCAACTCGATGTGCAATGTATACTTAAATAATCACAGTTTAATAAAACAAGTAAGGCAGAAGGTAAATAACATAGTATTTAAAGTGGTTCGAGGTAAATCCCTCTACATCCACTGGTCCTCCACATAGGAGTAAAAAATTTATTATAATTACTGCGTACACAACTACGTAATTAGAACAACACTTAATCAATATATCGTTCGCACAGATTGACATAAAAATCTTAGCTTAAACCGTTCACACAGATTGGTTTGAGCTAACACTTTGACTGGCTTCTTCACACACTGTTCTGAAGCTTCGTCTTCTTCGATGTAATTCCTTCACACACAGTTCCGGAGTAGAAAAGATTACTCAGTCCACACAGGGCTGATCTGGGCTTGTTCAAAGGATAGAACAGGGTATGAACAACAGCTTTGACTTTCTGAGCTTCTAGCTGATGATGTGTTATTCACGATTTGAGCATTGTATGTCTCTTTATATCTGAATAGCAGTGAGCTTTTGAGATATGTTTTGCTCTGATGTATATGATAATAACTTCGTAAGATTTTGATAACATTGGTATTGGTTTTTGGTAACTGATCTTCTACGCCTTGAGAAGATATATATAGTCTTCTTAAATATATCCGTTGGAGATCTATCCGTTGGGCAAGATTCTGTGACAACAGATATTCAACTGAGATCCGGATATTACGGGATTTGAAGATCTTCTGACTTATAGTATTTAAATACTTTATCCTTTAGTATTTAAATATTTTTTATCAACGGGACTTGACTTTTAGTGAAGATTGAAGATTCCTTCTTTGTCTTGTTGAGAGCTGTATGGAAGGATTACGTATTTGTCAATTTGAGACAGCTTCCATACTTAATCTTTATGAGACTTCTTTGTTGTATGATCAATATGCTGGATCAATGAGAGGTCTTCAATACAGGTTGACACTATAGATCAGCTTTTCGATACAGTTCGCTTACTGTATGCAGGATTGGCATATTGTCAAAACATACTGACACTACGATCGATACAGGGCAGCATCGATACAGGGTATTGTTATCCCAACAATTTCGATACAGGGTATTGTTATCCCAACAATTTCCCCATTTTTGACAATTTGCCAAGACTTTAAATCTTTCAAGCCTTCTTGATGATGCCAAAACCTTCTTCATGAAGCGAATAACCTTCTTGATGACTTCTGGCAGATATCTTGGTCTTCTGTCGAATGATCTGGCTTTTAGCAACTTAGACTAATTTATGAACTGCTCGCAGGCGAGTTCGATACATCTAAGAGTTTTTACTGTTAAAGCTTATGATTGGCGTGCAGGTACAATCTTACAATGTATTCTAGATACATGCAACTGAATCTATGAACTGTTCGCAGACAAGTTCGTACAGCTTTGATTTTTAAGCAAATTTCTATACTTGTGATTGTTATCCCGACAATTTAAGTTATGTAATCATACATTAACACAGTAGATTACGAGTTGTAATCTTTCAAGACAGGCAAACATTTTATTGATATTCAAAATAGAGTACAAGGATTTGCTGTTTTGAAAGAAAAATTACAAACAAAAAATACAAGGATTTCAACTCCTATAATCAGAATGTCTCGATGGCCTTTTCTCTGGATCATGCTTGGTTCCACGCCACCAGTGCTGTAGGGAATCATTGCCTTGATCTAAGTAGATTGCTCTACCATCGTATGATCTGTCGAAGGCAAGAATCCAGTCTTCTGGATGAGTGATCCGATCTCCTCTTCTATGCTTGGACTTCATTTCGATTTGGAGAGGAAGCTTTCCTTCTTCTAACATCTTCGTAAATTTGTCTGCAGCCTCCGCTAATGTTTTATAACCTTTGAAGATGGCGGATTCCCTGACGAGTTTTGCAAAATATCTCATCAGTTCATTTCTCCTCCATTGCTTCACTTCTTCAGCAGTGGGATGGCGGTTGGTTGGCAGACGAATTTCAGAAGGTCTTTGAATCATGGTTTGCCAGGGGACATTGGGGTCATGGAACTCAGGTCGAGAACATGAAATCCTGAAGCTTTGAGAGGGTGGAGCTAATTTATTCAGCTCTGCAGTAATGCTGTCTTGAGCAGCATTAAATTCCCTTTCATGCTGGAGCCTTGTTCTCCTCGATGCTTCTCTCGCTTCTTCCCCCTTTTTGGCGTCATCAAGACGTCCTAGGATTTCCAGAGCGGCATCCTGTTTCATCTCAATATTTGTCATTCTCTCGACAAGGGTGGAGAGCACCTGCGACATATCTTTAATATTTTTGTCGTGGGCTCGAAGCTTGGAAGTTGTTTTGATCATGGCAGCTGCTGTCTTGGCCTCGGATATGCGAGTTTTAGATTCCTCATCTCTCAGGAGTTGCTCTTGTTTTTCTTGCAGATTCTTCAGGGTTTGCTTGAAGACTTCTGGAAAAATAGTGAAGGCTTCGACTACTCGAGAGACTTCATGCTGTAATCCAGTCATCTCTTCAACAGCAGATGTGTGCATCCAATTCAGAGCTTTTTCTACTGAATGCAAGGCATTAACTGCATCCTGGATAAAGACGGTTTGAAGGCCAAGAGCACGCAATCGCTCTTTCCTAGCAGCAGTGCTAGGAGAATCCGGCTTGGCAAAGTCTTCGACTCCATTCAAACTTCTCAAATTCACGTTAGGACGTGAAGTGAGTTGGACATCCTCAGGTGTAGTACCGTCGTCGGATTCCATGGTTGATGGGGCGGGAGCAGTAGTTTCGGGTTCGGCAGCAGGGGGTGCGACATCCTCCTGTGTCGAAGGGATTTCTGCAGACATAGATACAGGAGGGACTGATTCCTCCTGGTGTCTCTCAGCAACTTCTTCTTCTTCTTCGGAAGCAGGCTCGGGTGCCTGTTCCGAAATGGATGGTTGATCCTCCGCGACAAGAGGGACTGATTCCTCCTGTTCGGTAATAATATCTGGCTGTTGCGAGGGGGGCTCATGGCGGCTTGATGTCCCTTCGTCATTATGTTGAACTTGGGGGACGTCTCTTTCGTGAGCCTCCTCACGACTCATTCTCAGACCTGCCTGAAAGGCATCGTCGTCGTCGTCTGAGTCGTGGTTGTAACACCCCCAAAATCAACCGGGAGTATTACCCGTCGTGGGCCCCACGCCGGAACCCACCAGGCTAAAAACCATTTACAAGAACGACAAGAAGGCCGATGACGGTAGTATTTTCCAAAACTCACGAAATCATTTGAAAACACCAACTACCGTCAAGACAATCAAGGCCAAAAACTCGGTTAAGGGAATCGGTTTTCGAAATGAAACTCAGTTGGAAAAAAGCCGAAAGCCATTTGAAAGAACTCACGCAGCGGATAGAAATACAGTCCAAGATACATATACTCAATAATTAATACACAGACAAAATACACGATTCCCCAACAATATGCCATAGCCAGTATCGTCCGGAATCCTCGCCTCACGACCGCTACCATCAAAGTCCTCAATACCTGAAAAACAAGTCCCACAACGGGGTCAGCAATAATGTCCGACAAACAACCGCAAGTACATAAACATAAATATTCACATGCCATGCATCATGAGAATAATGACCTCAACGATAACCTTACCACCTCCGGTAATCCAACGATTCTCGTCAAAATCCCAATATCACGATAATACCATAAAAATTCCAGTATCACAACAATACCGTATAATACCTCAAAACCGAATACTTTCTCGTACATAATCCTCTATATACGATTGCCATAAAACATACCTCTATCCGGACATCCTTCCGAAATGCATACCATAGACCAAGAATATCAAAATTGACATCAACAATATCCAAATACTACAATCTTCCCAAGATTGTCCAAGTATCTCAACAATCATCAACTGTGCATTCTAATCCTTTTAGAACATCACTGAACATTCGTCAATATGCAATACAACATAAAATACTTATGAAATGTAAATGGAATTACTCATCAAAACATTACAACCGAACAAGTAAATACTTGCCTGGATACCAACACGACAAAACCAACACCGAACTCATCGCCCTCGTCTACTAGCTCTTCAGCCCCGACTGGACGGAATCTACGGCTTTTCACCGCGGCACATCGGTTATACCTATTGGTAAATCAACCTAGAACAATAATCATATAAATAATCAAACCAACTTGGTAACAATGATCATAACATATTCAATCCGGAATTCAACCTCGTATCATGATTTAACTCCTCTAAATCGATCACTAAAATTATCATGATCCAGAAATCTATCTCAAAACGGTTTAAACGAACCATCATCTTTATAATATGAAGAAACATCCGAAACTCTTATCAAAATTCCATTGAATCTCATATAATATCGTTATATGATTATCCAACATGTTCCTCACATGTAATCATCCTTAAAAACGAACCATAAACAAAAGGGATACCAAATTTACCTGGATTAGACGAACCAAAGAGAAGAACACTTGAACTCCATTCCAAGAATCATGAAAAACTTGAAGAACAAGGCTTGAATTCATGCTCTCAATATAATGTTGTTAAAGATTACCATTATACAGTGTTTGGGAACCTCAAATACATCCCAACTCTCTCTCTCCCGACTGAAGGAAGAAAAATGGACGAAATACCTCTCAGCACCCGTTTGTCCCCTTTTATGATATTCATTATTAGCGTGCGCTAACATCTCATGTTTAGCGTGCGCTACAGCCTTAGCGTGCGCCAACTGACTTTGTTAGCGTGCGCTATCGCAGCCCAGAGGCTACTGCCTTGCTTTGTAAACTAGCTTACGTACGTAATGCCCATGCATTAACGTACGTAAAACATCCTGCCTAGCGTACGCAAGTCAATGACCTTAGCGTGCGCTATCCGAAGTTGACTTTCTACAGTACACACCTACCACTCGTGCCCCCACATGCCGAAAGCATCCGCGATTATCGGGATTCCTCTGACCGATCTGGAATTAGTGTGCGCTAACCATACGGTTTAGCGTGCGCTAGCCCTACATGACAAACACCCGCTGACCTTATCTGGACACGCATCGCAAGTGTCCGGGTCCACTCGCTGAAAGCCAAGATTCCTTGTCGGACGATCTGATATTAGCGTGCGCTAACGATCCTTAGTAGCGTGCGCTAAATGCCGATAAACATCAACCTGGGCCTACATGTTGGCCGCCTTCCGAATCTTTCCCAGAAATTCTTACGTACGTTAAGGACCCTCCTCAGCGTACATAATGCGAACCTATTAGCGTACGCTAACTACACAACGTAGCGTGCGCTACTCATGCCTCGTAGCGCGCGCTAAGCATATCTCATAACGTGCGCTATCGTGGCTGTGCTTAGCCATATTCAGCTACCCTCGACCAACATCTCGACATACCAAATGATCATACGGCACAATGAATACATATACGCATTTCAATAACATTATCATACGTTCACAACATCCTCAAGCACAATTATCCATCAACGATATCCAACATATAAACAAAAAATCCGAAAAATCGAGGTATTACACTCTACCCCCCTTAAAAATAAGTTTCGTCCTCGAAACTTGCAGTCACTCGCACAAACAACAATTCAACGGAAAATCCAAAATCACCAAGATATCCAAGAATTATCGAATAATCCGAACAACATACTTACAGGTCCGTGAAGTCGAAGATCTCCCGTGATACTAGCATATGACACCATTTCAAAAATCTCGACACAACAAGAATGCCAAAACAGGAATAATCACAATTTGAAAACGATTGGTCTCCGCCAAGACCACAACAAGTTTAAAGCACTGTCGAGTTTTGTGGGATCTGTGACGCTGTGTCTCCTCACCTAAAGCGCATGAGCCGCTCCTTGTCACATGCACGTATCACCGGCGTTCCACTCCACATCGAAAGCCGCACATTGCACATGCCTTGCACCGGCGTTCACTTCCCGATTGGAGACGCACATTGCACATGACCACGGCACCGGCGTTCACTCCCTGCCTCGTCGGTCTCGGGAACACCAACAATCCCCAAACCCACACATCACCACGACAGTACTCAAAAATCACACATTTCCAAAACATCACAAACATCACGCTACTACCACACCGGTAGAGCCACATAACACACATGCCCGGTTATCACAAAACCATGGTCTCCGATACCATATTTGTAACACCCCTAAAATCAACCGGGAGTACGTGGGCCCCACGCCCGAACCCACCAGGCTAAAAACCATTTACAAGAACAACAAGAAGGCCGATGACGGTAGTATTTTCCAAAACTCACGAAATCATTTGAAAACACCAACTACCGTCAAGACAATCAAGGCTAAAAACTCGGTTAAGGGAATCGGTTTTCGAAATGAAACTCAGTTGGCAAAAAGCCGAAAGCCATTTGAAAGAACTCACGCAGCGGATAGAAATACAGTCCAAGATACATATACATCAATAATTAATACACAGACAAAATACACGATTCCCCAACAATATGCCATAGCCAGTATCGTCCGGAATCCTCGCCTCACGACCGCTACCATCAAAGTCCTCAATACCTGAAAAACAAGTCCCACAACGGGGTCAGCAATAATGTCCGACAAATAACCACAAGTACATAAACATAAATATTCACATGCCATGCATCATGAGAATAATAACCTCAACGATAACCTTACCACCTCCGGTAATCCAACGATTCTCGTCAAAATCCCGATATCACGATAATACCATAAAAATCCCAGTATCACAACAATACCGTATAATACCTCAAAACCAAATACTTTCTCGTACATAATCCTCTATGTACGATTTCCATAAAACATACCTCTATCCAGACATCCTTCCGAAATGCATACCATAGACCAAGAATATCAAAAATGACATCAACAATATCCGAATACTACAATCTTCCCAAGATTGTCTAAGTATCTCAACAATCATCAACTGTGCATTCTAATCCTTTTAGAACATCACTGAACATTCATCAATATGCAATACAACATAAAATACTTATGAAATGTAAATGGAATTACTCATCAAAACATTAGAACCGAACAAGTAAACACTTGCCTGGATACCAACACGACAAAACCAACACCGAACTCATCGCCCTCGTCTACGAGCTCTTCAGCCCCGACTGGACAGAATCTACGGCTTTTCACCGCGGCACATCGGTTATACCTATTGTAAATCAACCTAGAACAATAATCATATCAATAATCAAACCAACTTGGTAACAATGATCATAACATATTCAATCCGGAATTCAACCTCGTATCATGATTTAACTCCTCTAAATCGATCACTAAAATTATCATGATCCAGAAATCTATCTCAAAACGGTTTAAACGAACCATCATCTTTATAATATGAAGAAACATCTGAAACTCTTATCAAAATTCCATTGAATCTCATATAATATTGTTATATGATTATCCAACATGTTCCTCACATGTAATCATCCTTAAAAACGAACCATAAACAAAAGGGATACCAAATTTACCTGGATTAGACGAACCAAAGAGAAGAACATTTGAACTCCATTCCAAGAATCATGAATAACTTGAAGAACAAGGCTTAAATTCATGCTCTCAATATAATGTTGTTAAAGATTATCATTATACAGTGTTTGGGAACCTCAAATACATCCCAACTCTCTCTCTCCCGACTGAAGGAAGAAAAATGGACGAAATGCCTCTCAGCACCCGTCAGCCCCCTTTTATAATATTCATTATTAGCGTGCGCTAACATCTCATGTTTAGCGTGCGCTATAGCCTTAGCGTGCGCTAACTGACTTTGTTAGCGTCCGCTATCGCAGCCCAGAGGCTATTGCCTTGCTTCGTAAACTAGCTTACGTACGTAATGCCTATGCATTAATGTACGTAAAACATCCTGCCTAACATACGCAAGTCAATGACCTTAGCGTGCGCTATCCGAAGTTGACTTGCTACAGTACACACCTACCACTCGTGCCCCCACATGCCGAAAGCATCCACGATTATCGGGATTCCTCTGACCGATCTGTAATTAGCGTGCGCTAGCCCTACATGACAAACACCCGCTGACCTTATCTGGACACGCATCGCAAGTGGCCGGGTCCACTCGCCGAAAGCCAAGATTCCTTGTCGGACGATCTGATATTAGCGTGCGCTAACCATCCTTAGTAGTGTGCGCTAAATGCCGATAAACATCAACCCGGGCCAACATGTTGGCCGCCTTCCGAATCTTTACCAGAAATTCTTACGTACGTTAAGGACCCTCCTTAGCGTACATAATGCGAACCTATTAGTCTACGCTAACTACACAACGTAGCATGCGCTACTCATGCCTCGTAGCGCGCGCTAAGCATATCTCATAGCGTGCGCTATCGTGGCTGTGCTTAGCCATATTCAGCTACCCTCGACCAACATCTCGACATACCAAATGATCATACGGCACAATGAATACATATACGCATTTCAATAACATTATCATACGTTCACAACATCCTCAAGCACAATTATCCATCAACTATATCCAACATATAAACAAAAAATATATCCGAAAAATCGGGGTATTACAGTAGTCTTCTTTTGGAATTATGGGAGATTCCTCGGACTTATCTTTTCCTTTTCTTCTGGCATTAGATTTGTGCAAGAGATGGCTTTAAATCAACTCTTTGCAGCATAGATTATCCCATTGGATCAGGGCTTCAACTTCTTTTGAGTCTGTCACTTCCAACACGAATCTTTCTTCATTTCTCCACTCGCTCCAGTTGTATAAGGTACCGTACGGAGCTAGACTGTAGCTTTTCCATTGAAGAAATTTTTCATATGCCTATTCAATTTGCATAGAAAGAAGAGTTTTATTGATAATAGTGTCCGGGGAGGTACTTCATACAACGTCTGAGTCCACTGTAGCGAGGGGTTCCTTTACAGGTGTGGGATCCTGTATGGAATTGGGATTCCTTACAGGGGATGGTACCTCGAAGGAAGGTGGATCCTGTACGGGTGTGGAATCCCTCATAGGAGAGTTAGCTGTTGGCTCCAAAGGGGCAGCCGACTCACTAGAGTCTTCCAAGTTGGCAGATGTCCGATCATCCGTCTTAGCCGCCATAAGCTCGGGATCTATTGTTGATACAGTAGCGGGCACCTCTTCCATAGGGGTTGGGCCCTGGGGTAGTTCATCAGTGGGTTGCACCACTATAGAAACATCGTCGGAGGTTTTTGTGGATTTAACTTTAGAAAGCCTCCTTAGCTTCATTTTCGGCTTCTCAGTAGCAATAGGTGTCTTGCTGTGAGATCTCTTTCTTTTCCTTGAAGATTCCACACTCTGGGACTTAGGAGAAACGTCCCTTGGATCTTCATAAATCGTTAGGTTCCGGATGAAAGGCCTGTCTGTGATCAAAATACTTTGTTTGTAGGCAGTGGGCTTGACTCCTCCCAAGAATATCCGGGAACTTATCTTCTTTGCATCTGCGGATTGTGGAAGTCCGCACTTCGTCAAAATGTGGTTTAAAAATAAACCAAATGATTTCTTCTGAGTAGCAGATTTGGACACTTCTTCCTGCAATCGTTTCAGAATAATTTGACACCAATTGACCTTTTCACAGGTCATAATAGCTACCATCATTCTAAACCTAATATTAGTGCACATCTCGAATGCACCAGTACGATTTTCAATGATGCGACAACAAAAATCATGCAAATAAACAAACGGTAAGCAAAAGTTTTTCTTATGGCAGGTGGTGTGAACCACTTCAACCGTAGTCAAACCAGTGAACAAGCCATAATATTGAGTCAGAAACTCTTTAGACCCAAATGTCTCAAGTTCCTCCATGGTCAGGCCTTCAGAGGGTAGCCTGTAAATGTTTTTGAGAAGATCTCGGTCGATGCAGATCTCCACTCCATGAATGATTGGTGTGATGTCAGCAACATGTCCTCCTAGGGCTAGAGGCAGAATTCGAACCACAGCGTTGAGGTAGAACTCCTCAACAAGGTGAACGTCATACTTCTCTGCGGTGTGACTCCCAAGGCGGTAGAGGCCTTGTTGACGGGGTCTGGTGATGACGACTTCCATCGTATTGACATCATCAATATCAGCATGAATGCGCTCAATGACGACAGATCGGGTGGAGATCCATCCATCGATGAAGTTCAGAGATTTCTTAAGAGCGGGAGAAGATGTCTGAGCAGCCATTGGTGATTCTTAAGAAAAGATGAAAAAGATATAAGAGGAATATGCAGTAAACACAGAAAAATTGTAGGCTGTATTTGCTTGTGTGCTCTCAAAATATCCAGAAGGCGTAAAGAGTCTCAAATGGCAATTGCAGTCCTTTTATAGTGGGCGGAAAAGAAGGGTTTTTCAGAGCGAATGGTCAGATTTAAGGGATGGGAACCGGATTTTGAAATGAACGGTCACGATGGACTGAGTGTAACTGGTACACTTATCCAGTGAATTTTAAAATAGGAGCGGGTCCCACTTCTGACATTTGTTATTACCCTCGATGCCTGAAACGGCGGTATTAAACATTAAACAATTTGAAAACCTCACGGCTTTTGAGATTCAGCTGTCCAGATGTCGTGTAAGGCATTTAATGTAAATGACGTTTGACATGAAAACAGGGCACGTGGACAAAAATTATTTTAAAATGAAATATTATAATATAATATATATATATATATACTTAATCGAAATCCTATAGTATGTGATGTATCCGCGATGATACAGCGTTCCCCCTTAAAAGGTACATATAGGTTTTAACTCCATACAGTAACTTTTGGATTAATGCTGTATTCATGGGTCATACTGTATTCCCCCTTAATTATTGCGCACGTCAGCTGTATGATGATTCATATATATTTGTTCCCTACAGTGCTGTATTGAAGGCTCTGAGTGTACATATAATTAATGGTGGATACTGTATTCTTGGGTCTTACAGCATTCCCCCTCAATTGTTGAGTAAAAACAGTAAATACTTACGGGGTGTCGGGCTGTAGCAATCCCAATTCTTGTCTAAGCATGTTGAATCTTGCTGTGTCGAGAGGCTTGGTGAAGATGTCGGCTAACTGAATATCTGTATGAATGTTTTCGAGCCGAATATCCTTGTTCTCGACATGATTCCTTATGAAATGATGCTTCATGTTGATATGCTTAGTGCGCGACTGCAATACAGGGTTGTGCGTGATTACAATTGCACTCATGCTATCACACATGATTGGCGTTTCCTTGGTTTCAATTCCATAAGCTGACAACTATTGCTGCATCCAAAGGATCTGCATACAGCAACTACCAGCAGCATAATATTCTGATTCAGCCGTGGAAAGTGAGTTTGCCAATTGCTTCTTACTGAACCAAGAAACAAGTTTAGGTCCAAGAAAGTGACAAGTTCCACTTGTACTCTTCCTATCTATCTTGCAGCCTCCGAGATCCGAGTCGCTGTATCCAACTAAATCGAATCCGCCTTCTTTAGGATACCACAGTCCTACATCGACTGTTCCTTTAATGTACTTCAGGATTCGTTTAGCTGTATTGAAGTGTGATTCCTTAGGTGCTACTTGATATATCGCACACACTCCTATAGCAAACTGGATATCGGGCCTGCTAGCCGTTAGGTATAGAAGAGAGCCAATAAGATTCCTGTAGAGTGATTGGTCAACCGGCTTTCCGGCTTCATCAGCACTAATCTGCACGGAAGTGCTCATGGGGGTTGACGATGATTTGGAAGTGTTCATTCCAAATTTGTTGAGAAGCTCCTTGCTGTATTTTTCCTAGTTAATGAAAATTCCTGTAGGCAACTGCTTTACCTGCAAACCTAGGAAATAACTAAGTTCTCCTATCATTCTCATTTCAAATTTACTTTGCATGAGATGAGAGAACCTTTGACACAAAGCAAGGTTAGTTGAACCAAAAATTATATCATCTACATAAATTTGCACCATTAGAAGGTCATCACCTTCCTGTATTTTGAACAAGGTCTTGACCACAGCACCTTTCTCAAATCCATTATCGGTTAGATACTAGTACAGGATTTCATACCATGCTCTAGGGGCTTGCTTAAATCCATACAGTGCTTTCCTCATCCTCTACACTAGGTCGATGCCGTCTATGTTGGCAAACCCTGGTGGTTGTTCAACATAAACTTCTTCGGCAAGGTCTCCATTTAGGAATGCACTCTTGACATCCATTTGGTATACAATAAAGCTCTTATGGGCGGCAAAGGCTAAAAATATCCTAATGGCTTCTAGTCTGGCTATAAGGGCAAAAGTTTCATCATAGTCTATGCCTTCTTCCTGTCTATAGCCTTGTGCGACTAGCCTTGATTTATTCCTTATGATTAGTCCATTTCGATCCTTTTTGTTTCTAAATACCCATTTGGTTCCAATAACCGATTGATGCGTAGGTCTGGGTACAAGATACCATACATTGTTTCTTTCGAAACCGTTAAGCTCTTCTTCCATAGATATTATCCAATGAGAATTATTAAGAGCGTCTATGGTAGAAACAGGTTCGGACTGGGCTAAGAACATAGCAATAGTGCACATATTGAGTCTTCTAAGCTCGGATTGAGATTTCCATTCAGGGAATGGTGATATCTCAGTATCTAGTTCTTCTTATGCACAAAGTACATTTCCTTGTGTACTCTGTATTCTCCTACGAGTAGAAACACCAGCATCAATGTTTCCATTGATCAGATCTTGCGGGTGATCTCTCAACCATCTTCGGTCGTGTTCTAATTCAGGGTCCCATACTGTATCGAGAGTTGCTATAGATACAGCTTCAGCTCGTACAACATCAGCTTCATCTACGTCGATTCTTACAGTTGCGGTGTTGATTTCTAGGTCAACAACAGGTTCTATGGGAGTTGGTGGATCTAAGATGGAAAGTTGTTGGATGTTCTGAGTAATATCTTCTACTTCTGTAGGGTCATGGTGAGGTTCGTCGAACACTACATGAACTGATTCCTCGATCGTCAGCTTCCTTTTGTTAAAGATCCTGTAATCTTTGCTGACGGAGGAGTATCCTACAAATATTCCTTCACCTGACTCCTCATCGAAGGTTCTAAGTTGATCCTTCCCATTATTCAACACATAACACCTGCATCCAAAAATGTGAAAATATGAAACTAACGGAGTTTTGTTGTTCCATACCTCGTATGCTGTTTTGTTGTGGTGCTTGTTGAGGATACAGCGGTTTTGAGTGTAGCATGTTGTATTGGTTGCTTCACCCCAGAAATGTTGTGGCAACTTGCTTGCGGCAATCATTGTCCTTGTTGCTTCTTTCAGCGTCCTATTCTTTCGCTCGGCAACACCATTTTGTTGAGGTGTACGGGCAGCTGAGTATTCATGTTGTATCCCATTTTCCGAACAGTATTACTCTATAAAGTGGTTAGTAAATTTTGTACCTCTGTCGGAACGAATGGACACGATACTCAATGCCTTTTCATTTTGAAGCTTTCTCAGGAGCTCGGGCAGCTTAGATGTTGTTTCCTTCTTCTTGCTTAGGAAAATTGTCCAAGCATACCTGGAGTAATCATCAACAATAACATGACAGTATTTCTTACCTCCCAAACTTACTGGGTCTACAGGACCGTAGAGATCCATGTGTAGCATCTCCAACACTCTGTGGGTTGAAAGGTAGGATTTGCTCTTCAGGGTTGACTTGATTTGCTTGCCTTTCTGACACGGTCCGCAGATGCTATCCTTTTTTAATGACACGTTTAGCTATCCTCTTACCATTCCCTGTCTTGAGAGCTTGTTGATCGTCTTGAAGTTGATGTGAGACATCCTCTTGTACCATAACCACCTTAGATCTGCAGTGCCTTTGGCAACAAAGCATGGAATTGAGGAGCTCATAGGCTTCCAGTCAGCAATATACATGTTACCTGATCTGCTTCCTGTAAGCACAACTTCTTTGGTCTGGATGTTCTTGACTCTACAGCGATCTATATAGAATTTCACCGAGAACTGTTTATCACGAATCAAGCTAATACTAAGTAGATTGTACTGTAAGCCTTCAACATATGCAACATCGGTGACTTTGAATTTTCCGACAAGAAGGTTTCCTTTCCCTCTTGTTCTTCCTTTAGATTTATCACCGAAGCGCACTTTTGGACCGCGACCTTCTACGAAATCTGATAGCTTGCTTCTATCTCCTGTCATGTGCTGAGAGCATTCACTATCGAAGTACCAGGTGTCCTCCTCTAGGATGTCCTGTATGCAAAGAGATTAAGTAGATTTAGGTCCCCTTTGATTATTGGGTCCATGAGTGTTAGTGCCTTTAGGTGCCCAAATTTTCCTGACACTAATTGGTTTACTGTAGGTCACATTCGGTACAGTATTGCGGTATCTACGTGGGGCATATACGTAGTCGCTATAACCATGATAATTGTTATGCATGTAAAATTCAGGGTTATTATTATTAGTCCAGTACGAGTGCCGTCTTGGAGGTGGAGCCATTTTCTTTGGCCTAACAGCTTGCCTTCTGGGTCTCCAGTTGGATTCCCAATGCTGTTGTTGATATTGTGTGGACACCTGCTGTCTCTAGGAATAACGGGGCTCCTGTATCCAATACCTCGGCGTGCTGTACTGATAGTACTGTCGTGCAGGCCTTTGGTATTTGGATACAGCCTTCCTTCTGAACGGTTGTTGGCGCTATTGATATGCTCGGGGAGCATGCTGTTGAGTGCACCTTTCAGGTCTGAATGGATGGTGATTCCGCTGTCTGGAGTATGATTGAGGTGGCGGAATGACAGCCTTTACTGTTCGTTGTGCAACGGGTTCCTTCACAGGACTCGAAGTTTCTTTCGATAGAGGAATGGGTTCCACACCCCTGACAAACACTGTACTAGTTTTCCCTTTGTTTGAACATGAGTTGTATCCTAAGCCACTTTTATCATGAGCATGTTGCCCAGTGCTCAGAATTTCTTCCATTCTTTTGGACAATTTCTCGAATGATTTCAGAATGGTCTCAAGTTCATTTTCTCATTTTTCGAGAGTTTTGACTTTGACTTGAAGTAGAACGAAATCATTTGTATTGCTCTCATTGTGAGTTTTAACCTCACTTAGTTCATGAGCAAGTTGATGATTGCTCCCCATGAGTTTTTCATGTTCGACTTTGCTGGTTTCACAGTCAATAGACATATTTTCATAATTTATTTTCAGCAAGTCATTTTCATGTTTCAGCTCTAGGTTAGACAATTGGAGCTGTATATTCTCATTTTTCAATGTCTCATGGGCCTTTTGAATGTTCTTAAACTCATTCATCATGTTTTCAAAAGTATGAGATCCATTTACTGGAATAGCTGAGGTTGAGCTTACCTCATCGTCGCAATCTTCATCTTCCGGAATGTCTTTGGCATAAAGCACATATATGCTTTATCATCGAACTCATCGTCAGATGAATCACTTTCAGTGACCTTCTGAAGACATTTTTCTGATTTGGATGGTGTGGGGAAGGCTTCTGATTCTCCAATCAGGGCCTTGAGCTTGTTTTTCCAAGCACGTCTTCTTTCGTCCCTCTCTTGTTGCTCGGCTTCTGGCAACCT
Source organism: Orobanche coerulescens (assembly GCA_033398695.1). Classification (NCBI taxonomy): domain Eukaryota; kingdom Viridiplantae; phylum Streptophyta; class Magnoliopsida; order Lamiales; family Orobanchaceae; genus Orobanche; species Orobanche coerulescens. The sequence continues at coordinate 129,960,135 of CM065810.1, forward strand.
TTGAACTTTGGGATGAGGATATTTGTTTGCATAATGCCCTGGTTTCCTGCAATTATAGCACAGGTTAGCATCACCGGATGAAGTTTCGGTACTTACCTTGTGGACAGTTTGGGCCTGTAGGGAGTTTTTCCAGACTGCTTGATGAACTTTTTGAATTTGTGCATGAGAAGCGCCATTTCATCTTGAGACGGGATGTCGTCGTCACTGTCAGCATTCTTGTGACTAGGCTTCGACGAGCTGGGCATGCTGTGTCGACGATTCGATACAACGGCTAGTGTTGTAACCTTTGAAGGAGATTTTTCAGCTTTCTCTCTTCTGTTAATATCATACTCAAAAGCTTTGAGGTCAGAGAAGAGATCAAAAGTAGATATTTCATTAGGATTGCAAGACACACGCATAGATGTGGTCTTAATGTCCCATAGGGCAGGGAGAGATCTGAAAATTCTTAAATTCTTCTCTTTTTGGGTATAAATTTTGCCCAAAGCTTCAAGTTCACCAACAATACCAGTGAATCTGAGGTCAAGTTACTCAAGTGTCTCAGTTGGTTTCATTTCAAATGATTCAAATTGCTGAGTCAGTTTTGAAATTTTGTTTTCTTTTGAGAGCTCAGTTCCCTCACAAATCAACTTGAGATTTCCATGGTTGTTTGCCTTTGTCGAGAGTGACAAACAACGCATTCTTAGCCACATTGTCGAGATTGGCTCGCTTTCTTTCATCTGTGGTCCATTGCTCGCGTTCCATATCGAGCATCTCAGCATGGGCTCGGCCTTCAACCCTTGCGGTCGTGTTTACCTTCATGATCTTGATGGGGCCATTCTGTATAACAAAAATCATCTCTTCGTGCATTGCTGCAAGATGAGCCTCCATCCTAATTCTCCAATCATCAAATTCATTAATAGAGAGCATGGGTACTTTGTTGATCTTAGATGTATCCATGTGAGAATAAAGGGATGAAAAAGACTGTTTTAAAAATAAGTGATTTTGGATCTGATTCGGTTAAAAGTACGACTGATTCTTTTTAGAATCAACCGCTCCGATACCACTTGTTGGTCACTAAGTATACTGGATACAGCTTGGAAAGTGTTTTAAACAACAAGTTGTACTGATTTTAAATCTGAGTGCGTAGCGGAAGTCTTAAATAGTTAGTTGTTGTGGATACAGCAACACGATGTGCAGTGTATACTTAAATAATCACAATTTAATAAAACAAGTAAGGCAGATGGTAAATAACACAGTATTTAAAGTGGTTCGAGGTAAACCCCTCTACGTCCACTGGTCCTCCACACAGGAGTGAAAAGTTTATTATAATTACTGCGTACACAACTACGTAATTATAACAACACTTAATCAATATATCGTTTACACAGATTGATATAAAGATCTTAGCTTCAACCGTTCACATAAATTGGTTTGAGCTAACACTTTGACTAGCTTCTTCACACACAGTTCTGAAGCTTCATCTTCTTCGATGCAATTCCTTCACACACAGTTCCGGAGTAGCAAAGATTACTCAGTCCACACAGGGCTGATCTGGGTTTGTTCAAAGGATAGAACAGGGTATGAACAATAGCTTTGACTTTCTGAGCTTCTAGCTGGTGATGTGTTGTTAACGATTTGAGCATTGTATATCTCTTTATATCTGAATAGCAGTGAGCTTTTGAGATATGTTTTGCTCTGATGTATATGATAATAACTTCGTAAGCTTTTGATAACGTTGGTATTGGTTTTTGGTAACTGATCTTCAACGCCTTGAGAAGATATATATATATATATATATATATATATATATATATATATATATATATATAGTCTTATAAAATATATCCGCTGGAGATCTATCCGTTGGGCAAGATTCTGTGACAACAGATATTCAACTGTGATCCGAATATTGCGGGATTTAAAGATCTTCTGACTTACAGTATTTAAATACTTTATCCTTTAGTATTTGAATACTTCTTTATCAACGGGACTTGACTTTTAGTGAAGATTGAAGATTCTTTCTTTGTCCTGTTGAGAGCTGTATGGAAGGATTACGTATTTGTCAATTCGAGACAGCTTCCATACTTAGTCTTTATGAGACTTCTTTGCTGTATGATCAATATGCTGGATCTATGAGAGGTCTTCGATATAGGTTGACACTATAGATCAGCTTTTCGATACAGTTCGCTTACTGTATCCAGGATTGGCATATTGTCAAAACATACTGACACTACGATCGATACAGGGCAGCATCGATACAGGGTATTGTTATCCCAACAATTTCGATACAGGGTATTGTAATCCCAACAAAAGGTATTGTCCCTCTAATATTTTCGTGAAATATTTCGTAAAATACTTTTAGTCCCGTGACTAAATGTATTCCCCCAAAAAATTTCATGAATCTCATGGAGAGTTGGAATACAGGTTGGCATTACCGCCGTCATTGAGCCATGTTCATAACATATTCGATGTATCCCAGTTACGGATGTATATACCAGATCCTAGTCATGTCATTGATTTCGGCGAGATCGAAGTCGCTCAGGATGGCACGCTTGAAGAGAGACTGATCAGGATACTCGAGAGTTTTAATTCCGAGTAAAGATAGGTGTCCATTACTTTGGAGAGAAAATACAGAGGGCAATAGAGGCTTTACTGAATTAAAGATATAGCTTAATTGTAATAAACAATGCAAATACCACTTTGCTTAATTGCTTTCAGAACCAGTTCTTCAGGAAACTTCATGTCATAGATCAACCTAAATTGCAAAACCTGCAGAAGAACATCCCTGGCATGCAAAAGATGAAGTCACTGGTCACTCCAAAGGGTTTGAGGAATATATTAGTACACGTAAACAAAACAACTAGAAGACAACACTGTAAGGGAAGTAATTAAGAAGTGCAGAAACTATTAATAATCGTGGAAATCTATTTTGTATAACTCAAAACAAAGCAAACTGAAGTTTGATCAAGTACACGAGTTCTCAATTAAAATAGATATCACTACAGTTATGAAAATGTTTATATATACATAATTTCATATAGACTGAACTTGTTGTCATATAAATGTTTAGTATGATCACTCTTGCAACATCAATATATGATAAGCAACCAAATACACGTAAGAAATTGTAATTAACAGATTTACCTGGCCATACTTCTTCGGGAATCTTCTTCTTTAATGGAACTGATGGTTCACAATTGATATGGTAAACATCAGTGTTTACAGAATCTGCCCATAGTGACTTAGGCAATCCTGCATACAGGCGCATGCTCCTAGCACGTTCATTGATGGTATGATTTATCCTCTCCGCTACTCTATTTTGTTGAGGTTTCTTTTGAATTATTTTCTCCAGTGAATACCCTTACTCGCACAGTACTCGATAAAAGACCCATCAATATACTCACCACCATTGTCGGACCTCAAGCACTTCACTTTATTCCCAGTCTCAATCTCAATCATTGCTTTCCACAAATTTCTTAAAAACTTCAGATTTGTGTTTCAAGAAATAGACCCATGTTTTCCTAGTCGCATCATCAATAAATGTCATATAATAATTTGAATATCTCATAGAAGTTACTTGGGAAGGTCCCCATACATTAGAATGAGCTAGTGCCAATTTATCCTCTTTTAAAGTTCTTACACTACGTTAAAAACTGACCCATTTCTGCTTTCCGAAAATACACCCTTCACACATCTCTAGATATAATGTATTCAAACCTGAGATCTTACCATTCTTTGCAAACACTGTCATCCCCTTTTCACTCAGTGACTCAAAATATAATGCCATGGCTGAGAGTTTGGTTGCGACTCTAAAGCCGCCACTTCATACGTATCATCAGTAGTCATGTACAATGTTCCTTTCTTTCGTTGCGCGGGCTAATACCATAGCTCCCTTTTTTGTTCCGCGAGATAATACCATAGCTCCCTTTGTGACCTTCATTATCTAGTTGATCCACTGATATCAAATTCTTTACAAACTTTATAACGCGTCTCACTTTTGTAAATTTCCAAACTGACCTACTTGGAATCCAATCTTTAACCTCTACCACACCAACTATATCAAGAGCTTCTCCATCCGCTAAGAAAACACTACAAAAATCACCAAAAGAGTTATTGGTAAATAAGCTATGATCATACGTCGTTTGGAAGGATGCACCCGAGTCTAGAATCCAAGATTTCAAACGATTATCATTAGTAAGTAATAGTACATCACTTGACTCCTCATTTATCACAACATTCGCAGGTTGGTCATTGCTACCCTCAGCTTTTGGTGCCCTACAATCTCTAGCAAAGTGTTCTTTCTTGTGACAGTTAGAACACTATATATATATTTTCCAATCACTCTTTGGTCCCTTACTTTATCCTCGCCTACACCTTGATTGTGACCTACCACGATTGTCCCATCTCCTATCGGAACTCTACCCATTGTGTTTAAACTCAAAGCAGTACCTATCTTAGCATAAGTTTCACAAATATCCTTTCACGTAACTTCCTCAGGTAGTACTTGATCACGGATTCTGTTAAAAGTTAGCTTCTCTTTTTCTATAGAGTTACTAATAGTTGTCCTGATGGGCTCCCAACTATTGGGTAGTGATGCTAACAAAAATAGTACCTTAACTTCATCATTAAAAGTTATTTTTATGGTATCTAACTGATTGACCATTTCAAGAAGTAGATTTATATGTCTCGAAGCATATGTTGGTGAGTACCTTCAAACATACCCTTTATTGTCGTCTCCCTCGCAACACCATGCGCGACACTTTTCGACAGTGTTAGGTGGATCGCTCCCAACACATGTGGATCCAACAATTTCCAATAAACTGCACTTGTCCCTGTAGGCTTCTCATCAAGAAAAAGATGTTGATGCATCTGCTTCCGATACAGATAATCCTCTATCTGCATCTTCCAAAAGGCGAAATATTTCCCATCTAACTTCTTTATCCCATGGACTGTCTTATCTTCCGTGGCCATTGCTCCCACTCAAACTATTGCCCCTGACCTTGGGGCTCCGATACAACTTGTTGTGGAACTAAGCTACTTTGCAAAAATTTAAACTAATATCTTAATTCCTTGGAGCAATAAAATAAGAACTAATAAGACAATAATAGGGAGAACCAGAAAAAGCAAGAACACCAACACACGAAACCTTTTTAATGAGTTTCGCCCAAAATAACTACTTCCTCGGTGCTGCTGCTGCAGCACGACTTTATATTTATAATAATCCGAAAATACTAATATAAATGAGAGAGAATATGAAAGAAGAGAGTCCTACTTTTCTTTATAGAGAGCTATTTTCAATTGTTTTTTGTACCAAAAAAACTAATGCCTTGGCAGCTATATATAGCTTTTAACATGAGACTCTTCTCATTCCCAAGCAATATGGGATAAATGCTAAAAGGACTAATACATATGTCTTCAAGCATGAGTTTCTTCTCAATGAGAGGCGGTATAGCTCAAGTACTTCTTGGAGGACTTAGATGTAATTCCCGATTTGCCAAATGGTATTACACTTTACTGTGATAATACTGGTGCATTGGAAAGTTAGAGGGAACCACGATCCCATAAGGCAAGTAAAAATATCAACCGAAAGTACCACGTCAGACGATACTTCGTAAAGAAAAGAGACGTAGTCGTACCAGGGTTGCATTAGAAGAGAAGCTTGCTGATCCTTTCACGAAAGGCCTATCCTCAAAAGTTTTTGAAAGGCATGTGGAAGGAATGAGATTACGGTGTATGGCAGCATTGCTTTGAGTATAAATGGGAGATATGAGAGACTATGTAATAGAGTAGAGTTAAGCAATTGAGAAACAAACCGATCTCTTTGGTTAAGGTTCAGTGGTCGCGCCACGGAGTGGAAGAAGCTACTTGGGAAACGGAAGATAGCATGAAGTCTAGATATCCAGAGTTATTTTCGTCTTGAGTTTCGGGGAAAATCCTTTTTAGAAGGAGAGTATGTAATATCCGGATTAATTATTGAGTAATTCATCTTTAATTGAGCCCTCTATTATTCGGATTTGTGATATCAATAATCGAAGTATGATATTTCTCGTATTTGTATCCTTGTGCATGATTATAGCAACATGTAAATTTTCTCATGCAAGTACGTGATAACATACGCTAAGAAGGAAGCTTAACGTACTTTATCCGCCAAAGATAGCGTATGCTACAAATAAAGCGTAGCATACGTAAAGAGGCCAATAATTGAGCTGGGCAGCTAGCACATGCGCCAGCCGGACGATGGGTCCGGATAAGATTCCCGCGGATGAACCTGGATAGTTTTGAAGTTAACGAGTGTTAACCTACTCTAAGGAATGTGTCTAGCGTACACTAATGGGTGTTACTTATGTACGTAACCTGATGGTGTAGCGTACATAATCGAGTACAGAATGAGAACAGTTAACTATCAGTGACAATAGAGTACGCTAAGTATACTGGGTAGCGTATGCTAAGCGACTAATGTACGTTATGCATGAAGGCTAACGTACGTTAAGGTCAGAAAGTTACATATAAGACATCACCCCATTTCATTTCATTCATTTCTGTCACTTGTCTTTCAACCTACTTCATCCCCAGAGAGTTCCCAGCCACTTTCTATATGGTTAGAACACCTTTTATTGATCATTGAAGATTAGAGATTACTTATACTTGATCATTGAAGTGGAGAATCATTTTGGATTGACACACAAGCAACTGGAGTTGGATTCTACTTATTGTCTCGGTGTTTTATTCATCTTAAGGTATGTTAATGTTATATCTAACCTTGGATTCATGTTCTTAAGGATATGATGATCATGCTATCAAGATATTAAGTTCCATAGATGATTTTTTCAACCAAACATCATATTTAGAAGTTGGGATGATTATGCTTAAGATATCATTGTTGAGAACATCATAGTTGGAATCCTGTGTCGTCAAATGATGAGAGGAATGTTCTGAGATTGATTATCCGTATTAAATAGTGTTGCCATAATGGTCGTAGATTTAGTATTGGTATCACTTTTGCTTAATGGAATTAGATGAAGGATCACCAAAGTTTGAAGTTGATTTAGTAAATTAATCTTCATGATGAAGCTGGAATATGTTGATGATATTGGTAACTAGATTATCAACCTCAGAATAACTGAATTACGTAAGAGAATTTGTAATCAAAGCTTGGAGTATGACATCATGATGATATGCTTATCCTTGAAGTTGTAAGACATTGAACACCATTAGATCATTCAAGTTTTCATGAGTGTATCATGCATGGAGTTAACGTATGTTAACACTGAGAATTTCATGCGGCGAGTCAGTTGTCTGATCAATAAAGAGACTGTTGGATGCATGTTTAGCGTACGCTAGGCTCTGCAGCTTACGTACGCTAACGGGCAGAATTAACGTACGCTACGTTTGGTACGTAACGTACGTTATATCATCAGATGAGTTAGTTAACTGATCAGAGAATATACTATCAATATATGATTAGCGTACGCTAGACTTCACAGTTTGTGTACGCTAACGAGTAGCCTTAACGTACGCTACGTTGGATACGTAACGTACGTTACGCAGACCAGACAGGATACGTTTTATGAACTTTCGACCATAATTTGGATTGTTAGATGTTCGTACGACATGAGATGAATTATATATTATTTCATTTGTTTAAGGTTCAAGATTTGCAACGTGATTGATCGAAGGGGAGACCTTCGAGTGTATTGATATTCGTCGAAGTTTTATTCTTGTCATTGAATCGAGGCAAGTACTTTAATTAGAATTGTTCGTATTATGTCGGTTATGTTATGATTGTACTGTGTACATGTGTTGTGATTAATTGCCCACCATGCGTTGATCCGGTGATAATCATCATGAGAAATCTATAGCTGTGTACGCTGGATCGTTGGACAGGTAGTTCCACCATCCTTTGGTCCAACGGGATCATCATGGGAATCTATAGCTGTGTGCGCTGGATCGTTGGAATACCATGAGTATGTTGAGACTGTCATGATGTGATATGTGTTGTTATTATTTCTCGTTGGATAAACTTGTCATGATTATTGTTGATTAAATCATTATTGTATAATTATCGTACTTGTACTAGCATCGTTGTGCTAACCCCTTTGGGGGTGAATATTTGTTTATGTTCATGATCCATGAGAGTAGGGAAACAACCACTGGAGCTGCATGACGACGAGGGTGCAGAGTGATGTTCTGGCCGGGTTTAATTGTCTGTTGTTTGTGTTGTTTTTAATAAGTACTCGAGTACGTCGTCATTTGTGATGATTGGATTTGGTGATGCATTAATATTCTTCCTTTGGATATTTGTGTTCTCGGTATTGGCCTAGAACTGTTGTATTTTATTTCAGTTACTTTCATATGTTGGTATTTGTTATTGTCTTTTCATTTCTTCAGCCTTGTAAATTCTTATGTAAAGGATTTACGGCGCTGTAATATTCCTGAATATATCGGGGGTGTTACATAATATGGTATCGGAGCTAAGATTATGGATATCTTGGCCATTGGGTTAAAATAGGGGTCATATATGTCTTCTGAGGTAATTGGCCGCGAATAACATCACTATACTGCCTACGTCTTCGTGCGAACAGTGGTTGTAAGTTCCTAAACTCTATCTCGTCCTTTACATGTTATACCTATTTATACTTGAACATTAGAACAATATTATTTCCTGTATATTGAGTATTTATGCTTACAGTATGTTGAGATGTGGACATGGACGTGGTCGCGGTCGCGGATGAAGACGAAGGAATGCTGAAAGAGAAGCTTCGCCTTCTAATCAGGCCAGCCACAGCTCAGGCGAGCCACAAAGATCTATTAAAATGAACCAAAACATGTTGTTCCCGAAATCCTTCACCAGGTGGTTAAACAGATGACTCAGTTTGCCCAGGTCATGGACCGAATGTAGGTGGCAGTAGGATTACAACAGGGAGATAGACAGCAAGGTATCCCACAAATACCGATGGCTGCAAGAGGTGACAAAGATGCAACCACCCAAATTCGACGGCTTTTCTAAGACACCAATGTGGGATCATTGGTTAAAAGAACAGGAGAAAATTTTTGCCGGGATTAATTGCCCAGACGACCAGAGAGCCTCTATTGCTCAGTACTTTCTGATAGGGGAAGCGTCCGAGTGGTGGGAAGCCATCCAGCCTGTAGACCATGATACGGACTAGGGAGAATTTAAATTGATGATGGAAGCTCAGTACAGCCCTCGTCCAGTGAGGGAAGCCAAAATTCGGGAATTTTTCTCCGCACAGCCGAGACGATCCAGTCTCCAAGACGATTAAAATGTTTAATCAGCAGATGGCATTTGTTCGGCACCTGGTCAGAACATACGTGAAAATGATGATCCATTTTGATATGAGAATGAAACCAGAGATCCAGAGGTACATGTCCGGTTTTGAATGTACCACTCTCCGTCAATATCAGGATAAAGCATTGGCGTATGAAATCAAAGAAGCAGCGATGGAAAAGTTTGCAGAATCCAAGAAGCAGAAAGTCTCTGGTAGTTTCATAGAGCACAAGAGCAGTGGGCCCCGCAAGGCCCAATCATCCTTTCATGTGTTCAAGAAACCTCTGCACCCATCCAAGAGCGGAAAGAACTTCGGAGCAGTATCAGCCACGACAGATGTAACAAGGAAGTGCTTTAACTGTGGTCGCCCAGGACACCTTTAGCGTGATTGTTTCCGTACTCCAGTGACATGTTATGACTGCAGACAGGAGGGGCATCGTGCAATGTTCTGCAAGGTTGCCACTAAGTTTAATGGAACTCGTACTTCACAACCGGCTCAGAAGGAAGCAAGTATTCAGCAGACACAACAAAGTGTTCAGCTGCCCCAAACTTTCGGTCGAGGTCGAGGTAGATGACAATTCGACCGCAAGGGAGCCTCAAGTATCGGATCCGCTCCCCTACGTCTGTACGAGATGAGGAGGGCAGACGACCAGGATGCTGCTGTCGTATCAGGTACTGTTCAGATCCTTTTACAGCCAGTTAGCGTTTTATTTGATACAGGAGCTACGCATTCATTTATATCCTTGTCTTGTGTAAATCGTTTGAATATTTCTGGTTTTCATAATTGTGAGCCTTATGTTGTGGGTTTACCGAGTGGAGAGAGGATTGTGGTAAACTTAGAAACTAGAGATTTCCCTATATCATTTGGAGGCAGAGAGTGGCCCGCAAATCTGATTGTGATAGAAATGCAAGGAGACGACCTGATACTCGGAGATGATTGGCTTAATCGATATGGAGCTATTGTGAACTACCGAACGAGGAATATCTTGGTGATAGCTGACGATGGTTCCGAAATACTATTTGAAGGATGGAAACCAGGAAGCTCAGGGAAGATGATCAAGGCGATGAAAGCTATCAAATTGTTGAAACAGGGCTGTACCGGATACTGGTGCTATGCAATGAAAAAAGAAGACGGAAAAGTAGAACTCTCATCCATTCCTATTGTGAGCGAATTTCCGGATGTGTTTCCTGACGAATTACCTGGACTACCTCCACGATGGGATGTGGAATTCACCATCGAGCTGGAACCAGGAGCTACACCAATTTCTAAGGCGCCGTATCGTATGGCACCTAATGAGATGTATGAATTGAAGAAGCAACTGGAAGAGTTACTGGACAAAGGCTATATCCATCCAAGCATTCCGCCCTGGGGTGCACCAGTTCTTTTTGTCCTGAAGAAGGATGGATCGCTTCGATTGTGTATTGACTATCGAGAGCTGAACAAAATGATGATCAAGAACAAGTATCTGCTGCCACGGACTGATGATTTGTTTGACCAGTTACAAGGAGCAACAGTGTTTTCTAAGATCGACCTGAGGTCGGGATATCATCAGTTGAGGATTAAGGAATCCGATGTTACAAAAACAGCATTCAGAACTCGTTACGGACACTATGAGTTTGTAGTGATGCCGTTTGGTCTCACTAACGCACCTGCTATATTCATGCAATTGATGAACCGAGTGTTCATAGAGTATTTGGACAAATTTGTGGTCATATTTATTGATGACATTCTGGTTTATTCCAAGAACCCGGAAGAGCATGCACAGCATCTGCGGATCATTTTTCACCTTCTGAGAAACGAGCAATTGTATGCCAAACTTTCTAAGTGTGAATTCTGGCTAAAGGAAGTAATGTTCCTCGGTCATGTGGTATCAGCAGAAGGAGTCCGAGTAGATCCCCAGAAAATCAAAGCAGTTATGGATTGGAAGTCTCCTAAGAACGTGAAAGAAGTCCGCAGTTTCTTAGGACTTGAAGGGTATTATCGTTGGTTCGTGGAAGGGTTTACCAAAATTACCCACCCACTTACTCGACTACTGCAGAAAACTCAAAAGTTTGAGTGGAATGAGATGTGCCAGACTAGCTTTCATGAATTGAAGAAGAGATTGACGACGGCACCGATTTTAGCACTCCCACAGGGAACTGGAGGATTCATAGTTTACAGTGACGCTTTGAACCAAGGTCTCGGGTGTGTATTGATGCAAAATGAGAAGGTGATCGCTTATGCGTCACGTCAGCTGAAACCTTATGAAGTAAATTACCCAATGCATGATTTGGAGCTAGCATCGGTAGTTTTGCTTTGAAAATCTAGAGACATTACCTGTAGGGGACTCACTGTCAAATCTTTACAGATCACAAGAGTCTCAAATACATCTTCAGTCAGAAAGAGTTGAACATGCGGCAAAGGAGATGGATGGAACTGATTAAGGACTACGACTTGGAGATTCTTTATCATCCAAGCAAAGCAAATGTAGTGGCCGATGCACTTAGCCGCAAGCTTGTTTCTATTCAGATGCTGGAGACTCTGACCTCCCATCTATTCAACGGGAATTGATTCGTGAAGGAATTGAAGTATGGTTGAAAAGAGTCCAAGAACAACTGTGTGTGATGGAATTAACTTCATTGTCAACTGAAGAAATCAAATCTAAGCAAGTAGATGATCCTCTGATGATTCGGTTATGTGATGAAGTGATCAAGGGAAAGGCCCCAGGATTCGTAATTCATGATGATGGAGTTTTGAAATTTCAGAACCAACTTTGCATTCCCGATATCGATGTTCTGAAGCAAACAATTATGAAGGAAGCTCACAGCACGCCCTAATCTATCTACCCGGGCACCAGTAAGATGTATAAGGACCTGAAGCAGAACTTTTGGTGGGGCAACATGAAGAAAGATGTAGCGGATTATGTCTCGAAATGTTTGACTTGTCAGCATGTTAAGATCGAGCATCAACGACCTGCTGGAATGTTGAATCCGCTCCCGATTCCTGAATGGAAGTGGGAGGACATATCGATGGACTTTATCACTAATATGCCGATAAGCAAGACAGGAATGAACATGATTTGGGTCATAGTTGACTGTCTAACCAAATCGGATCATTTTCTAAGCATTAAGGACACTTGGGGACCCGAGAAGTTGGCACGAGTATTTATTTCAGAGATAGTCCGATTGCATGGTACGCCGAAGACCATTATTTCTGACCGAGACGGTCGCTTTGTGTCACATTTTTGGAAAGCAGTTCATAAAGCCTTGGGAACCGAATTGAACTTCAGCACAGCTTATCATCCGCATACAAACGGACAATCCAAGAGGACTATTCAAATGGTGGAAGAGATGTTGAGGGCTTGTGCCTTAGATTGGCCAACTGGTTGGGAAGTTCATCTGGCGTTGATTGAATTCACCTACAACAATAGTTGACATGCTTCCATTAAGATGGCACCGTTTGAGGCATTATACGGGAGGAGATGCAGATCGCCCTTATGTTGGGATGATTCATCAGACTTGATCGAGACGGAACCGGAATTGATCGTGTAGACACGAAAGAAGATAGCCTTGATTCGTGAAAGGCTGTTGACCGCCCAGAGTCGACATAAATCTTACGTAGAGGTGCGTCGTCATCCATAAGAGTTCAGTATTGGAGTCCTTTTCAGTCATTCATGTTTCTTCTATCTTATTTCTGCTGCATATTTCTGTTTGGATACTCATTTTTATTCAGTGTTGTATATTTTATCTTCATATAAAATATACATGTATTCTGTATTTCCAGGGTGTGTTGTACTTAAAACTCCTCATCGGGGTAATTGGTAATATGATATGGTTCGATACTATAATTATATTATTTAATTCACTAGTTTTCATTCGCCTGGTGGGTCCCAGTCGGGGGTCCACGGCACTGTAATAGCCGCCTAGTTTGGGGTGTTACATTAAAGACAATAGACAATTTTTTATCTATCTCGTCTAGGGCCCCCTACTAGTATCACTGGGACTCCTCGCCATCAATATTCTCTTCCCGTGCTTTACCCTTACCATGACCTGAAAACAACATCCCCCAACGGGGTAAGTTACACAGAACAACAATCCTCAAGAGTTGAACAAGCACAATCATTAAATCAGGCCGAAGAGGGGCATCATAGTACGCCCGTAATGGGACGTGCAAGTGCACAAGACAAGTGTCCGGACACACCCATCCTTGTACCTAATTAGTCTCACGGAGGCACGTTACCGTGTACACAGTCCATTGTGTCGGTGAGCCCTTCACATGACAATCGTGTGCCCGACTAAAAATTCCACACATAACCACCCGGCCACGCAATATGAACCCAGAAGGTCACATGAACAAGAGTGACCATGATGAATATTAATGAATAACAATCCGACAAGGTTCAAGAATGACTCACCGAGATGAAATAATAATGAAATGAATGATAGCTCACTAAAATGATTGGAACCGTCGTTCCTCGTAAATTGAATGATTAGTTTGATAATTACAAATCTCAACATGATTATTACACTATGAATGAATTATGATTATGAGTGAACAACAACGAAAGGAATGAGTATCCTTTTAACCGAGTAAGAATTAACTTACTCAACACCGGTGAAGAATGTCCTTCCTCGAACAAACGTCCTAAATACAAATGCCGGTCGCTCAAACAACCTTGAATAACACAATTACCAACAAACGCTTAATATACGAATCAAGCATGATCACAACCAACACTGAACGTCGATACGACAAATCCAAATTTATTGGGGCATTATAACAAATACGTTGTAACCAATCTTCGATTGTTTACAACCAACCTCAATTATATTCATACCAAACCTTCAAGGAGTGATTCAATCCAACAAAACATCTACAACACAATCCATAATTCATTATGAATACAAAATTCGTGATTTCAACAACATCTAATCGAAACCACCAATTCCAAATCCACATTCAAGGTGTTCTTCAAACAATCCTTCAATAATCCAATGAATATTCATACAAACTCATAATCATGTGTATATCTCTTCATATATCATGATTATAACATCCAAAACATCATATTCCATCTTACAATCGAAATCTAAGGTTTGGAGAAAATTACCTTTGAAGATCCAACCTCTTCGATCCGTCGATACTCGTGTTAATCGACTTCCCAAGCTCCACAAACGAATGAAGATGATTAAACCCAAATACACAAGTGTTTGATGATGAGAAATCTCTACCACAAAACTTCTCTCTCGGAACCAAAATGATGAAAGGGTGAAATGAGCATAAAAATCCCGTCCAAGCCTTTATAAACTGCACAGAGTTACGGCCATAACTTAGCCACCTTACGGCCGTAACTTCCCAAGTCAACAGCCTTACGGCCGTAACATCCATTTCATACGTCCGTAACAATGATTTGTCAAAAAAACCAATAATGCCTGCACTGACCGGGTTATGGATGTAACCAAAGCTACCTTATGGCTGTAACACAACACTTATGGCCATATCCTGCCGAACTTACGGCCATAAATTCTCTTCGTCAAAAACACCCTCCTGCCCAATGAATGCATGCTACGGCCATAGTCTCCCAAAACATACGGTCGTACCCTCGTGCTTACGGCTGTAACTAAAAAGACTTACGGCCGTAAGTTGTCTTCGTCTAAAAAGACACCAATTCTACGAATGCATGTTACGGCCATAATGATGATCAGTTACGGCCGTAACTCACTGCTGGAAATGACAAAAATCCGACAACTCCGTGTTCTCGTTACCAATGATGAATGATCTGACATATGAGACTTGTATGAATGTAATTGAGTCCAATAACATTCAATAGGTGATACTTCCAACACAAGACTACCCATCACGATGATTATGAAAACACTCTCGTCTCGATACTCAAACGGAGTTGAATAACGATCGGTAGCTGATACACGGCTCCAAGTACGCCAAGGATGAATACAATTGAATGAACGTGAATGATGAATGATCATTAATGAGTGAAGAATTACTGAGTGACAATTACTGAATGATAAATACTGAATGATAATTACTGAATGATAATGAATGAATTTATAACCGGGTATTACATACTCCCCCCTTAAAAAGAGTTTAGTCCCTGAAACTAAGGGTCAAACAACTCGGGATAACTCTCCCGCATACTATCCTTGGTTTCCCAAGTAGCCTCTTCGACTCCATGTCTAGACCACTGAATCTTAACCAAAGGAATCGTCTTGTTTCTCAATTGTTTGATTCGTCGCTCTAGGACTCGTACAGGACGCTCCTCATACGAATGATCATCCGCGATCTCGATTTCATCGAATTGAAGTATGTGACTCGGGTAGGCGACATACTTCCGCAACTGAGAGACGTGAAACACATTATGAATTCGGCTCAACGCCTGAGGTAAAGCCAATCGATAAGCTAGACTGCCTACTAGATCCAAAATCTCAAACGGTCCAACGAATCTCGGACTCAACATTCCCTGCTTCCCAAAACGAAAGATACCTCGACTCGGGGATACCTTGACCAAAACGTGGTCACCTACCTCGGACTCTAATGGTCGATGACGATTATCTGCATATGAATTTTGTCGACTCTGAGCGGTCAACAAACGACTCCTGATCAAAGCTACCTTCTCGCAGGCAGCTATAAGCATATCGGGCTCGGTGCCGATTGATTCTGATAAGTCATCCCAACACAAAAGAGATCGACAACGGCGACCGTACAAGGCCTCGTAAGGTGCCATCTTAATCGAAGCATGCCAACTATTATTGTACGTGAACTCGATAAATGGCAGTTGGGTTTCCCAATCGTCCTTCCAATCGAGGACACATGCCCTCAACATGTCCTCCAATGTCTGAATAGTTCATTCTGATTGTCCGTCGGAATGAGAATGAAAAGTTGTGCTGAGATTAAGCTGAGTTCCCATAGCATGATGAAGTGATTTCCAGAAATGTGACATGAATCACCCGTCATGATCAGAAATAATACTCTTAGGAGTACCGTGCAATCTCACAATCTCTTTGATGAACAACTGGACAAGTCTCTCGGGGCCCCACGTATCCTTAATCTCAAGGAAATGAGCTGACTTAGTTAAGCGGTCCACAATTACCCAAATTGTATTAATGCCACAACGACTCGTCGGCAAACTCGTGATGAAGTCCATTGAAATATCCTCCCATTTCCACTCTGGAATAGGGAGCGGTTTCAGCATACCCGCCAGTCGCTGATGTTCTATCTTGACTTGCTGACAGGTAAAACATCTCGAAACAAATTCTATGACTTCTCGCTTCATATTACCCCACCAGTAATTTCGTTTCAAGTCTTTGTACATCTTGCTAGACCCTGGGTGAATGGAATAAGGGGTAGCATGAGCTTCTCTCAAAATCGAGTTTTTCAACTCATCATTCGTCGGCACGCATAACCGATTCTTAAATCGCACAAGTCCATCCTCGTGGACCACAAATCTAGGGGCTTTCCCCTGAGCCACATCATCTCGAATGTGGAACAAAGATGGGTTTGAACCCTGATTCACTCTGATCGCCTCCTCAAGTGGCGATGAAATCTCTAACATGCAAAGTTGCCCTTGCACTCGCTGTAACCAGACCTCGATCTCGGGTCTTAGGAATTCCTGTTGAAGTTCCCTCTGAGCAGTCAAATGAGCAAGCATTTGCTCCTGAACGGACTTACGACTCAAGGCGTCGACGACAACATTCGCCTTGCTCGGGTGGTACAAGATCTCAATATCATAATCCTTAATCAGTTCTAACGACCGTCTCTGTCGCATATTCAACTCCTTCTGAGTAAATATATACTTCAAACTCTTATGGTCGGTGAAAATCTGACAGGTGACGCCATAAAGATAATGACGCCAAATCTTCAACGTGAATACCACGGCCGATAGCTCCAGGTCGTGTGTCAGATAATTGACCTCATAAGGCCTCAGTTGTCGTGAGCATATGCAATTACTTTCCCGTTCTACATTAGTACACATCTAAGACCATGTCTGGATGCGTCACTATAAACCACGAATCCTTCCGCCCCTTGTGGCAAGGAAAGGACGGGTGCTGAAATTAAACGGCTCTTGAGTTCCTCAAAACTCCACATGTATTTCTTATCCTTCCGGAAAAGGTTCGTCATAGGTTGAGCGATTTTAGAAAATCCTTCCACGAATCGCCGGTAATAGCCTGCTAATCCGAGAAAGCTTCGGATTTCCTTAGCATTCTTCGGAGGTTGCGAATCTCGGATAGCCTCCGTCTTCTGAGGGTCGACGCACACTCCATCTGATGAAATTACATGTCCGAGAAACGTTACCTCGGACATCCAGCACTCACATTTGGAAAACTTCCCATAGAGTTTCTCTCGTCTCAACACGTCGAGAACCTAGTGAAGGTGAACTTTGTGCTCCTCTCGGTCATGAGAATAGATCAAAATGTCATCAATGAAGACAACCACGAACTGATCCAAATAGTTGATAAAAACTCGATTCATTAATTCTATGAATACCGCAGGTGCATTATTTAACCCAAACGGCATTACCACAAACTCATAATGACCATAGCGTGTTCGAAACGCCGTTCTAGCGATATCCGACTCTCAAATTCGCAACTGATGATACCTAGATCTTAAATCGATCTTGGAAAATACTGAAGCTCCCTGAAGTTGATCTAAGAGATCATTAATATGGGGTAGAGGATATTTATTCTTAATTGTCACCTTGTTCAACTCTCGATAATCAATACACAAGCGAAATGAACCGTCCTTCTTGACAAATAATATCGGTGCTCCTCACGGAGACGCACTTGGTCGGATATAATCCTTCTCAGTCAAATCCTCCAATTAATTCTTTAGTTCTAGCATTTCGATCGGGGCCATCCGATATGGTGCCTCCGATAATGGGGACGCACCAGGCTCCAACTCTATCGTGAATTCCACATCTCTCGGTGGAGGCAAACCAGGTAACTCGTCTGGAAATACATCGGCATATTCTATCACTACAGGAATATCCGCCAACATCACTAATGATTTCTCGGTCTTGATCATATAGCACCAATAACAAACACACCCCTGATCGAGTAATTTCACTGCTTTCATCATATTAATAACTCTTCCGGAACAGCTGGGATTACCTCCCTGAAATACACATTCGATTCCATCGTCTGAAATGATAGTGACCATACGTTTACGGACACTAAGGATGGCATCATGACGATCCATCCAATCAATAACAAAAATGACATCATCTCTAGGTAAATCTACCACAATCAGGTCTGCCAACCAAACACGGCCATGAAGCTGAATCGGACAATTCTTAATCTCACGATCTCCGATAATTCTTCTACCATCTGGTAGACCAATGACATAAGACTCACAACTAGTAGCACTATCCAGACGTCGTCTACTCAAACATGACTCGGAAATGAATGATGCAATGCACCAGTATCAAAAAGGGTACACACAGGTTAAGATAGAATTTCGAGTGTACCTAAGATCATTCAGGCCTCCGGATCGTCGGTCCTCTTCATCTCATAAATTCGGGGCTTGCTAGTCCCCGCACCGGACGCTCCTATCTGACGACTATGGGCTCTGCCTTTATTCGCTCCCGTCGTTTTAAACGACGCCTACTGAGTAGCCTGATTCTGAACAACTGACTGCTTCGGGGCCTGAGATGCCGTCGGAGCAGGTTTGAAATCTCTACGGCAAAAACGAGCCTTATGCCCAGCAATTCCACAGTTGTTGCACGTGATAGTCTGCCTCGGACACTTAGTGCTGAAATGACCTTGTACTCCACAGTTGAAATAGGTGTTGGCCGAACTGGCCGCTCGGGACTGAGATTCCATGGATTTCGGCGCCATAGGAGGTTGCTCAGAAAAAGTAGAGCCTGCACGAGGCTTCTTGAAGGTTGCCTGACTGCCTTCAGACTGATTATGATTCTTTGATTTCTTGCTAGCAGAAGAAGGTTATTGCTTAGCAATCTCCTTAGCAGTAAGCTCATAAGTAAGAGCTTTCTCAATGAATTCAGCCAGAGTGGTGCAATGATGATTAAGCAGCTCCATCCGCATACGAGGTTTCAACCTCTTACTAAAATATTTGATCTTATCCGCCTCGGAGTGGATAATAGATGAGGTTAAAGGAAGAAGTTCCTAAAATTTCTCGGCAATGGCGAGAACATCATCTTCCGCTGAGGGGTCGGGAATGAGTAATTCTGATAACTTGGCCTCCCTGAGTGGGGATGGATAATACCTTTCCATCATGAGAGTCTTGAATTGATCCCAAGTACAAGAATCGTCGGTGGGTTTCAAAGATAACCACCAAGAGTGAGCGTTCTTATCCAGATAGTAAGCCGCGACTGAAACTTTATGCCCTTCGGGACAATCCACCATAGAAATAACTTCTCAAAATGTTCAAGCCAGTGAATTATATCCGCCGGCTCGGATGAACCCTCGAATGTAGGTGGTATCTGGCGAGAGATATCGCCAATGATACTACTCACACTCCTCTCTTGCCTCGGAGGTGGCGGCGGAGGAGTCTGTTGATTCTGAGCATTGAGTTCTGCATCGTCTCCATGAGGCATGCCATCTGAGTTATCTGGGCCATCATGCCCTACATAAACGCGAGTGGGTCAACCCGAACACCTTCTGAATGAGCTGTATCTCGGGTGCGACTCCCTGACAGTGAATGATTATTTCCAGGTGAATGAGTGGCAGCGTCGCTGCTCGATGCATTAGCATTACTCCTTGCATTCGCGCGTGTATTCACACGAGCTCCCGGATTTCAGCCCGCACCGCGGCCTCTTTCCCTGCGTCCTCTGACAGCTCTTTCCATACCGAAGTAGGAAAGTCACATGATAATTATAGATCTCGCATGATTATCACATTATGATTACGTTATGAAATTATGATAATGAGCATATGAGCTCTAACATAATGATTACATGAAAGATCAACTGAGGTGACATGATTGTCTGATGAAATTCTTGAAATGATTATCTTGAACAAGTTAACAAGATTAATGATACGATCCTTAAGATCAACAACTGAGCAATAAAATGAACTGGGTGATTAATGAGTTAACATGATTGACATGATCAAAATGAAAATGATGATTGAGGATTGTTGACTGATGAATGATGAATGAGTAATTCTTATTGCCAGAAATTATACCATGGCATCAGAAATCTTACTGTTCTTTGGTCTGAGGGGCTTGGCTCTTGCACAGGTCACACGTGACGCGAAAGTCCAATGATACTAGTCTGATGAACGATGATTTCAATAAGACATGACTCGTAAGGTAGTATTCAAAACCACGCTCTGATACCAACTCTGTAACACCCCAAACTAGGCAGCTATTACAGTGTCGTGGACCCCCGACTGGGACCCACCAGGCGAATGAAAACTAATGAATTAAATAATATAATTGTAGTACCAAACCACATCATATTACCAATTACTCCGATGAGGAGTTTCAAGTACAACACACCCAGGAAATACAGAACACATGTATATTTTATATGAAGATAAAATATACAACACTGAATAAAAATGAGTATATAAACGGAAATCTGCAGCGGAAATAAAAATGAAGAAACATGAATTACTGAAAAGGACTGGGGGCCTCTACTAGTATCACTGGGACTCCTCGCCATCAACGTTCTCTTCCCGTGCTTTAGTCTTGCCATGACCTGAAAACAACATCCCCCAATGGGGTAAGTTAGACAGAACAACAATCCTCAAGAGTTGAACAAGCACAATCATTAAATATATACATGCCATGAAATCAGGCTGAAGAGGGGCATCATAGTACGCCCGTAATGGGACGTGCAAGTGCACAAGACGAGTGTCCGGACACACCCATCCTTGTACCTAATTAGTCTCACGGAGGCACGTTACCGTGTGCACAGTCCACTGTGTCGGTGAACCCTTCACATGACTATCATGTGCCCGACTAAAAGTTCCACACATAACCACCCGGCCACGCAATATGAACCCAGAAGGTCACATGAACAATAGTGACCATGATGAATATTAATGAATAACAATCCGACAAGGGTCAAGAATGACTCACCGAGATGAAATAATAATGAAATGAATGATAGCTCACTGAAATGATTGAAACCGTTGTTCCTCGTGAATTAAATGATTATTTTTATAATTACAAGTCTCAACATGATTATTACACTATGAATGAATTATGATTATGAGTGAACAGCAACGAAAGGAATAAGTATCCTTCTAACCGAGTAAGAATTAACTTACTCAACACCGGTGAAGAATGTCCTTCCTCGAACAAACGTCCTAAATACAAATGTCGGTCGCTCGAACAACCTTGAATAACAAAATTACCAACAACGCTTAATATACGAATCAAGCATAATCACAACCAACTCAAAACGTCGATACGACAAATCCAAATTCATTGGGGCATTATAACAAACACGTTGTAACCAATCTTAAATTGTTTACAACTAACCTCAATTATATGCATATCAAACCTTCAAGGAGTGATTCAATCCAACAAAAAATATTCAACACAATCCATAATTCATTAAGAATACACAATTCGAGATTTCAACAACATCTAATCGATACCCCCAATTCCAAATCCACATTCAAGGTGTTCTTCAAACAATCCTTCAATAATCCAATGAATATTCATACAAACTCATAATCATGTGTGTATCTCTTCATATATCATGATTATAACATCCAAAACATCATATTCCATCTTACAATCGAAATCTAAGGTTTGGAGAAAATTACCTTTGAAGATCCAACCTCTTCGATCCGTCGATACTCATGTTAATTGACTTCCCAAGCTCCACAAACGAATGAAGATGATAAAACCCGAACATACAAGTGTTTGATGATGAAAAATCTCTCCCACAAAACTTCTCTCTCGGAACCAAAATGATGAAAGGGTGAAATGAGCATAAAAATCCCATCCAAGCCTTCATAAACTGCGCAGAGTTACAGCCGTAACTCTGCCACCTTACGGCCGTAACTTCCCAAGTCAACGGTCTTACGGTCGTAATATCCATTTCATATGGCCATAACAATGATTCTTCGAAAAAAACAATAATGCCTGCACTGACCGGGTTACGGCCGTAACAAAAGCTACCTTACGGCCGTAACACAACACTTACGGTCGTATCCTGCCTAACTTACGGCCGTAAGTTGTCTTCGTCAAAAACACCCTCCTGCCCAACGAATTCATGCTACGGCCGTAGTCTCCCAAAACATATGGCCGTACCCTCGTGCTTACGGCCGTAACTAAAAAGACTTATGGCCGTAAGTTGTCTTCGTCCAGAAAGACACTAATTCCACGAATGCATGTTACGGCCATAATGATGATCAGTTACGGCTGTAACTCACTGCTGGAAATGACAAAAACCCAACAAGTCCGTCTCCTCGTTACCAATGATGAATGATCCGACATATGATACTTGTATGAATGTAATTAAGTCCAATAACATGCAATAGGTGATACTTCCAACACAAGACTACCCATCACGATGATTATGAAAACACTCTCGTCTCGATACTCAAATGGAGTTGAATAACGATCGGTAGCTGATATACGGCTCCAAGTATGCCAACGATGAATACAATTGAATGAACATGAATGATGAATGATCATTAATGAGTGAAAAATTACTGAGTGACAATTACTGAATGATAATTACTGAATGATAAATACTGAATGATAATGAATGAATTTACAACCGGGTATTACATTTAAGACACCTCCCAAGAATTACAAAGATATGTATGACGAAGTCGATGAGGAATTTAGTACCGTCATTCACCAGCTCAATGATAACATATTGCCATGTGTAAATAGACGTGGCTTGGGTAATGAATCACGAGATGACTACTATCAAACCGACTGTGGAGGTGTTGTTATACGAAAATCCAAGTGAACCGTGTTATGCTCAAGTTGTCACACTCTATCTTTATCATATTTCACCCATTCTTTTAAAGCATATAGACATCCGATTTTTTGTACTTGTTTAAGGATTTATGTTTGTACTGTGCAGAACCTTTTTAAGGCTAAAGCATGTATGTTGGCTAAAGCACAAGCATATGAGGCACCTTCTAAGACTAAAGTAGAAGCATGTGGGTCAAAGGTTAAAGTAGAAGCATGTGGGTCAAAGGCTAAGCTGCAAGCATCAACTAAAACACTCATTGTCAAAAGCCCTGTACCAATAACAAATTGTGTACTTGGGCTTGCAAATGTTAAAACCTGGGATGCTATTAAAGGCAAGACCTTTGGAGTGAAGATACCCCCAACAATGACTTTTGCTGAAGTGAAGATAGGGAAGAGGAACCTTAGAAGTGGAAAGTGATATTAATTCACTTTATAATGTTATGTATATTGGTATTTTGGTCCTTATCTAATGGTAGTAGATGTTAATCTACTTTTAAAACAATATGCCTATAACTAAATTTATGATGTTAGAATAGTTTGTGTTTGCATAATGAAGTCAGGATGTTATCTTCTAAATTATGTTATCTGCTTATTTGATTGATAAATGTGTGTTTTGGTTATGATGTTATCTGCTTATTCTTAATTTTCTTTTACAGAAATAATTGAGATAAGCTCAGACAGCTCAGAAGATAGGAAAGGGGCATCAAAAGGAACCGCTCCTATATTTTATGGGCCATCAACACAAGGATTGCTAGATGTTATGCGTATTTTTATACGCTTATTTATCATTATTTTGTGTTATTTTGGAGAGTGAATTTGCTTAAATGAGCTTTTAATGCCTTAATTTTGTATGTTTGTCAGGAGATTGAAGTCCGGAAGCTAAAACGAGGCGAAACGGGCAAAAACGGCAAATTTTAGCTGTGAGCCGCGGCACAAGGCAAGTGGGCTGCGGCACAGGAAGACAACCAGCAAGCACAGAGTAAACTGTACTCTGTGCCGCGGCACAGTCCAGGTGAGCCGCGGCACAGATGAATTAAATGGCGCCCAGGCTTCCAGCTAAAGACCATGTGCCGCGGCACAGATTTAGTGAGCCGCGGCACACTAGGCGGTTTTTGTATGCTCCGCGCGGATTTGGGCTGTTTCGAAGCCAGTTCTCGACCTACTCACACGGACGCGATTTGGAGACTGTGCACATCTATAAATAAGGGTTGAAGACCCTAATTAATGAATCTTTTGATCTTTGAAGCTGGGAAAATCTTGGAATCAGAGGGCGGAAGGCAGAAGAGGAAGAGAAGCAGAAGACTTCAAGAGCAGATGGCGGAAGCCGAAGAACGGAGGAATCCGAGCTTCATCTGCATTTGATTTTAATGCTTTCATTCATTTATTCTGTATATTCATTTATTAGCATGTCAGGCTAAAACCCTAATCTAGGATTTTGATGAAACCTACGTTTTGACGGATTTGCTTGAGATTATCTAATTAATTACCTTTTTGTTGAGTTTTCCCAATCGTGTTTAATGCTTTCAATTATCTGGCCAATAGTTGTATTGTTTTAATCATTCAATTCGAATCGGGAGAGGAGAATTGGTGAGGAACTATTGGTGAGTACCGTTTTATTCTGTGAGATAGGAATATACTCATAGGAACTACGTGGCATTTTGGAGATTTTGCGCTTTTGCCTATTGACGAACTAATTCACCTAGGGATAGAGTGCGTTATTCGCCTTTAGAAAAATCTATTGACCTCGGGAGAGGCGGTAGAATATATTAGCAATCTTCGCCTTCAATAAATTGGGAAAATTATTAACTTCAGATAATCGAGAGTAAATTCGGATAAACCGAGGTGGATTCAGAATCCTAGACTTATCATTTGATTCCCTTTCTTCAAGCTATCGTTATCTACTGTTTAGTCTTTTATTAATTCTCTTAGTAATTAATTGCAAAACCCAAAATTCGATTGTTCGAATAAAACTAGAATACATAAAAATCGGTAGTTAGTGATTCAGTCCTCGTGGGAACGATACTCACTCATCACTTTATTACTTGTATACGATAACGTACACTTGCGTTCAACAATTATCGCAACAAGTTTTTGGCGCCGTTGCCGGGGACTGAAATTTTGCTAATATCGATTTCAGTATTTCTAGTCTTAGTTTGAACGTTTTTATTCTATTATTTTTGTGTATTTAATTTTATTAATTTTATTTGTTTTTCCTTTCAGGATCTTTCGCGTAGTGCATGAGAAAACTCGGTAACGAAGGCCTACTACCTTTGAAAACCGAACTCGAGCGCACTCTTAGGAGAAAGAAGAAGGAGAAATGAGAGTTACAGACGACGGTGACCATGGCCGAAAATATCGAAATTCAAGGAGGAGATAACCATGTGCAGCAAGTTCAACCGGCACTAGCTCTTCGAGATTATGCTATGCAGCAGATTAATGCTAATTTTTCGGGGATTCGGCGTCCCACTATACAGGCGAACAATTTCGAGATCAAGCCTGCGATCATTCAGATGGTGCAGGCGAGCCAATTCTGTGGATTGCCGAATGACGACCCAAACGCTCATATTGCTTCTTTTCTTGAGATTTGTGACACGTTCAAGAACAATGGTGTCACCGACGATGCTATCCGATTAAGGCTTTGCCCTTTCTCTTTGAGGGATAAAGCGAAATTTTGGCTGAATTCTTTACCGCCGGGGTCGATCACAACATGGGCAGAGTTAGCGCAAGCCTTCCTTGCCAAATTCTTCCCACCTTCTAAGACGGCGAGATTGAGAAACGAGATCACCACTTTTGGACAGTATCATATGGAATCGCTCCACGAGGCATAGGAGTGATACAAAGATTTGTTACGGAGATGCCCACATCATGGCCTTCCAGACTGGCTTCAAATTCAGACGTTCTACAATGGATTGAGTGCCTCTACACGAACTCTCGTGGATGCAGCCGCCGGTGGAGCTTTGATGGGAAAAACAATGGCCGAAGCACACTCGTTGTTGGAAGCTATGGCCGCTAATGCTTATCAATGGCCATCTGAAAGATTAACGCCGAAGCGAGTTATGGAAATTTCTAGTAATGACCCGATATCTACATTGTCAGCCCAAGTCGCAGCATTGACGCAGCAACTCCAAGCATTTTCGCATGCACCTTCCCCCGTTACCATCGAGACATGCAATTGGTGTAACGGATCCCACCCAAGCGCGGAGTGTCAAGTCGGAAATCCATTCGAGTAGCCCCAAATTGAACAAGCTCAGTTTGTAGGAAACAGAAACCGGCAAAATAATCCGTACTCCAACACGTATAATCCGGAGTGGCGTAATCATCCCAACTTTTCATGGAGAAACGGACAGAACTCAAACCAGCCCCCGTTCGCTCAGAACCAACAGTAGCCCCCTCCCGCTCCAAAAGTTTCTCTCGAGGAAGCAATCGCGAAATTGGCAGCGAATACGAGTCAATTCATGACTCGTACTGAAGCAACATTGCAGAATCATTCCGCTTCCATTCGCAACTTGGAAGTCCAGCTAGGCCAAATTGCTAATGTGTTGACAGCCCGCCCGGAGGGAGCATTACCAAGCACGACCAAGACAAATCCTAGAGAAAGTCTAAATGCGATCAGTTTGAGAAGCGGGAAGGAGGTGTTGGACCAGCCCGAGAGGTGTGAAAAGAGGAATGAAATTGAGGAAAAGAATAATTTAGCGACAGAGGAGTCACAAGATTGGAGACCTTCGATAATGTTTCCGGATAAACCGAAGGCATATGTGCCACCCGTCCCGTTTCCGCAGAGACTACAGCAGAAAAAGGCAAACAAGTAATTCTCTAAGTTCCTCGACGTGTTCAAAAAGCTTCATATTAACATTCCATTTGCCGATGCGTTGGAACAAATGCCAAGCTACGTTAAATTCATGAAAGAGATATTGTCAAAGAAAAGAAAACTCGAGGAGTTTGAAACTGTCACCCTGACGGAGGAATGCAGCGCAATTCTTCAAAAGAAGCTTCCACCAAAATTGAAAGATCCGGGAAGTTTCAACATACCGTGCACCATGGGGAATCTTTCTTTTAATAAGGCATTGTGCGATCTCGGTGCTAGTATTAACCTCATGCCTTTATCTATTTTCAAGAAGCTGGGAATTGGAGAAGCAAATCCGACGACGGTCTCCTTGCAATTAGCAGATCGATCCATTAAGTATCCGAGGGGAGTGATTGAGGACGTGCTAGTAAAAGTGGATAAATTTATCTTCCCAGTGGATTTTATTGTTCTCGACATAGAGGAAGACAAAGATATCCCGATTATCTTGGGACGACCATTTTTAGAGACCGGCAGAACTCTTATAGATGTGGGAAAAGGAGAATTAACTCTGCGGGTTCAAGACGAGCATGTTACGTTCTAAGTATTCAAATCCTTTTTATGGCCCGGAGGTGTGGATAAGAGCTCACAGAGTGAAAGTGTGGACGTCGTTGCAAAAGAAAAACACTGAAAACATCGTCGGTCGAAAGACTCATTTTCAGATGGTCCGACTTCTGAGAAAGATGTAGAAAGAGTAGCATTTCTCGAGCATGTGAACATGCAATCATGGCCATCTGATCAGCCACACTGGGAAAAGTCCACTGCAGTCTTAAGTGCGTTCGTGAAAGAGGGGAATAAGCCGGAAGCCCAGCGGACGTCTAGTCATGAGAAAAACGGGTGTTTCGGAAAGTTATTCGCGTCAAAACCTTTCCGCAAACAACATTCAATGTCTGAACCGAAAATCGAATCGTTAACGACCGATGGTCTTAAAAACCATATTAACGGTTCGATGAACGGGGCGGAGATCAAATGGAGTTTGCGAAAATCGAACTGATTTTTTTTAATAGGTCCGGCTGAAGACTATAAACTTAGCGCTTCTCGGGAGGCAACCCGAGTTCGTAGTTGTAGATTTTTGCGTTTCTATATTTTTCTTGCATTCTTGATTTTTATTTTTCATCATTTTGTGCTTTAATTTGCTTCTACCTCTCGCTTTTAACGTGTTCTTCTCAAAATTCTGTGCAGGAAAGTCCCAGGGGAGAAAATTATGCTTGAGCCGCGGCACAAGTATTGTGAGCCGCGGCACACACAAATCGAAAGGGAGAGCTAAACCCACTGTACCCTGTGCCGCGGCACAACAATACTGAGCCGCGGCACAACAATACTGAGCCGCGGCACACCTAAGCCCTGCGCCGCGGCACACGAGAGCTGAGCCGCAGCCCACAACAAAACGAACGAGCAGTTAAAAGGGACTGTACGCGGTGCCGCGGCTCACTTGAGCTGTGCCGCGGCACACCATGCGGAATTTGAAGAGCCCAGATACTTTATAACCCGAATTCGGCCGGCCATTCCAGGTACACTTCCTTTCTTCTTTCCCTCTCCCTTGCGCGCGCGATCGGCCGAGAAGCTCTCTTCTTCTTCGCGTTTTCTTCTTGTGATTTTTCTTGCACTTTTCACAAACCAAGCAAGGTATGTTCAAGTCTCTATTCTCTACTTGTTCTATGAATTTAAATTTGAAGTTGTTTTATGCATTTGAGGATTGAATATATTTATTTTCCTTCAAAAGTTCTATAATGGTTTAGGGGATAACATGATGGTTTTTGATCGAATTTTCCTGGTTATTTTAGAATATGAATGAATTGAGAGTGTAGTTTTGATGGTTAATGATGTGTGTTGTTGTTCTTGGGGATTGAATCGAGCTATTGCCATGTTTGTTCTTCAAGTAAACTCTTGCCCTTAAGGTGTTCGATGAAATGTCTAAATGAAAAATTTTCTTTGTTAAGGCAATATTTTGAATCTTTGTGCAACGTATTCATTCTGGAATTACAGAAACCCTAACCCGTACGTCTAGTTTAAACGTTATGGTTCAATTTCATTTTTTTCTCACGGTTGTGCTATCTCGTAAAAATTTCTGATTTACGGTCGGGTATCCTTAGCCGAGTGATGATTATTCTCGTTATTGTTTGAGTAAGTAACCATTGGTGTTTAAATTTTTTTCAGGAATCACTATGGCTAGGACTAAGAAGCTGAACAAGAGGGCCAGGACTCAGTCATCCCCCACTCGAGGGGAAACCTCTCGTAGTCGCGCCGAGTCGGAGGGGCACCAGTTTTCTGACCCTGAGATCCACAAAATCTTCAATGAGAAGATTCGGCCGCGACCTCTTATCCCGGAGAGGGGATTTACTCCAGCCCCCCAAGACGGGGAATTGCTTATGATGATAGATGAGATGGGGAGGGCCCGATTTGCTGCACCCCCCGAGCCAGCAGTGATATCGATAGTGCAGGAATTCTACGCCAGTGCGTTATTGAAGCATATTCGGGCAGGCCAGATGTTGCAGCAGTCAGACACTCGGACTTAGGTCGATGTCCGAGGTATTACAGTTGATTTTTCCACAGCTGCTATTCGGAGGTTGTTTGGGCTTCCGGTGGTAGATGAGTCGGCCTATGACCGAGTTATGACTAGCCTCACGAAGGAGGCTCTGCTAGAGACTATTGCGCAGCCCGACTCCGACTGGGAGCAGCGCACACCGGGTTCTTCCACTTTCCATTTCAAGAGCTTGCGCCTCAGTCGGCTCGAGCGTGCCTGGCTTTATTTTATTTGCGCTCGTATAGACCCCACATCTCAGATCCGCACTGTTTTTATCTCCCGCGCCCGGACACTATATGCTATCACATCCGGGTTGCGTTTCGATGTGGCCCCTCTCTTAGTGCGTTCTATATTCCAGTGCATTCAGAGAGGAGCCAAGACAGGGTTGAAGCACCCCTCTGTTATCTGTGCTCTGTGCCGGCAGTCGGGGCTGACGTGGTCAGACGACGAGCCGATGCTTGCTCCCCAGGCCCCGATCGACCACCGCATCATCTCACATTTTGACCAGTGGGGAGGAGCGCCGGCGCATGCTCGGGGGAGAGGATTTCTTCTGGATGAGGCCCACGAGGGGTCCCCCGAGCCTCTTTTGCTGACACAGGGGCAGGCAGATGCAGGACCGCAGCCCGACAGAGAGAGATTTCAGGCGATGTTCGACGAGCTGAGGGAGGATATGAGGAGAGAGAGAGGAGACAAGGAGAGAGAGAGGATATGAGAGAGGATTTGAGGAGAGAGAGATGAGATGAGGAGAGAGAGGGAGAGTATGCTGGCTGCCATGCGAGAGGAGCAGCGGACGGAGCGAGAGAGCGTTATTGCTGCCGTCAGAGCTGAGATGCGAGAGCAGGCCCGCCGGGCCAACCGATGAGAGGCGAGGCGTCTGGCAGCGAGGGACCATCAGGAGCACCTTGCCGCATGGACGGCCCATATCATGCATCCAGATGGGCCATTTATTGCACCCGCCCGGCCAGCCACACCACCCTCCTCACCGGATGATGCCGGCACCAGCTCGTGAGAGCACTGGAGGGGAGTACTTAACCTTTTATTCTATTGCATATCATATTTTGTCCACTGAGGTCAATGTACGTCCTAAGTTTGGGGGGGTTTACTTTCTGTTGCTACATTCATTGCTGTACTGTTTTTGTTGCAATTTTCATTACTTTGCGTTTTTTTTTCGATAGCCTTGCTTGTCTTGATTTTACTCTATTCGTGAATCTTTCGTGCTTCTATTTGTGTAATACTGATGTTACGACACTGTTTTTCTCTCTGAAGAAACGGTCGAGTTTTAGTCGAGTTGTAGTCAGTGATTTCTGTTTCTGCTTAGTATTCATTTAGGTCCGCAATTTTTCTCATGATTGTAGAGGTCTTGGCAGATAAGAGAGGATACATACGTGTTTTAAAATCACCATCGATACGTTTGGTTATATTTTCTGGTTAGCTAGTCATCCAGTTACATTAGTCATGTTGGCACTTAGATTGAGTTTAGAGTCGGTCAGTTTTTCCCAATAGTCGAGGTATTTTTGTTCTATGATGGGAAGTCTAGTAACCGGGGGTATTCGCGTGACCCGTTGTTTACTCTCGCGTAAAACGACGACCCTGATTAGACTAGTGATTTAGAAATTTCACATGTGCCGATGATAGGGAGCCTAGTAACCGGGGATATTCACGTGACCCATTGTTTACTCTCGCGTAAAACGGCGACCTTGATTTGGACATGCGGGAATTTTATATTCGAGTTGTTTCTACGCTGTAGAAGGGAACTTAGTAACTAGAAGCATCCATGTGCCCCATGAGTGTCTTTTACGTCAAACGGTTTCACAATACATGAGAATGGAAGTTCCACCCTAGGATTATCCCGATGAAACATCCCGAGATCCGAACCTAGTGGTCAACTCGAATCAATTTCTTGAGCATATATATATAAGGGAATACTGTCTGAGGATTATTTTTATGAAACTCGTGAAAATTTAGCCATTAGACTGTGGAACGGGGCGAACTAACTTGTTTATTTTAACCTTTCATATTGACGGTCAATTAGATTCACGTTTGTTAATCTTTGAGCTGGATTTTCTTCATGAACGAGTGATTAGGACTGAACTTGGTTACTTTGTGGAATCAGTGTTCTGAGTATAGCTCGCTATTACGATACTCGTATTATTCAGAGAAAATTTCAGGATGGTATTGATTAGGTAGAGCACTACGAGTTGCACGATTATTCACGACATTCTTTTGTTGAATTTAATTCTTTTTGCTTGAGGACAAGCAAAGGCTTAAGTTTGGGGGTATTTGTTAGGTGTATTTTTATACGCTTATTTATCATTATTTTGTGTTATTTTGGAGAGTGAATTTGCTTAAATGAGCTTTTAATGCCTTAATTTTGTATGTTTGTCAGGAGATTGAAGTCCGGAAGCTAAAACGAGGCGAAACGGGTGAAAACGGCAAATTTTGGCTGTGAGCCGCGGCACAAGGCAAGTGGGCCGCGGCACAGGAAGACAACCAGCAAGCACAGAGTAAACTGTACTCTGTGCCGCGGCACAGTCCAGGTGAGCCGCGGCACAGATGAATTAAATGGCACCCAGGCTTCCAGCTAAAGACCATGTGCCGCGGCACAGATTTAGTGAGTCGCGGCACACTAGGCGGTTTTTGTATGCTCCGCGCGGATTTGGGCCGTTTCGAAGCCAGTTCTCGACCTACTCACACGGACGTGATTTGGAGAATGTGCAAAGCTATAAATAAGGGTTGAAGACCCTAATTAATGAATCTTTTGATCTTTGAAGCTGGGAAAATCTTGGAATCAGAGGGCGGAAGGCAGAAGAGGAAGAGAAGCAGAAGACTTCAAGAGCAGAGGGCGGAAGCCGAAGAACGGAGGAATCCGAGCTTCATCTGCGTTTGATTTTAATGCTTTCATTCATTTATTCTGTATTTTCATTTATTAGCATGTCAGGCTAAAACCCTAATCTAGGATTTTGATGAAACCTATGTTTTGACGGATTTGCTTGAGATTATCTAATTAAATACCTTTTTGTTGAGTTTTCCCAATCGTGTTTAATGCTTTCAATTATCTGGCCAATAGTTGTATTGTTTTAATCATTCAATTCGAATCGGGAGAGGAGAATTGGTGAGGAACTATTGGTGAGGACCATTTTATTCTGTGAGATAGGAATATACTCATAGGAACTACGTGGCATTTTGGAGATTTTGCGCTTTTTGCCTATTGACGAACTAATTCACCTAGGGATAGAGTGCGTTATTCGCCTTTAGAAAAATCTATTGACCTCGGGAGATACGGTAGAATATATTAGCAATCTTCGCCTTCAATAAATTGGGAAAATTATTAACTTCAGATCATCGAGAGTAAATTCGGATAAACCGAGGTGGATTCAGAATCCTAGACTTACTTATCATTTGATTCCCTTTCTTCAAGCTATCGTTGTCTACTGTTTAGTCTTTTATTAATTCTCTTAGTAATTAATTGCAAATTTGATTGTTCGAATAAAACTAGAATACATAAAAATCGGTAGTTAGTGATTCAGTCCTCGTGGGAACGATACTCACTCATCACTTTATTACTTGTATACGATAACGTACACTTGCGTTCAACAATTATCGCAACACTAGATGCTTATGAATATAACACAATTGAGGAATATCTATCATGGGACTACTTTCCAAGCACAGACATGGAAACCACAGACAAGGATTTCATTGTTGACTCGAACTCTGCAATGTCTAAAGGTAAATATGTACCAGTTTGCAAGAAACACAAACCAAATATGTATAGCCATGTACCAGTCATAGGATATGTGCTGGGACTAGAAAATGTTACTACATGGGATGAAACTAAAAAGAAAATGGGAGCCAGGAAATCAAAAACTTGTGCAGATAAGGCAAAGGGGAAAAGAAAGGTGTCATGTGGAAGCTGATCATGCTCTTGCATTTTATAAAAGTTTTTTGGGTAGTCTCACATGGTAGTCTAACACGTATTAGATGTTAGCTTTTGTTTGTGTTTTGTTTAGCAATCAAACGTTATGGTGACTTATGTAATGGTGATTAAGTACTCTTTAAAACCTTATGAAATTTAATGTATTGGTCTGTTTGGTTTGTGATGTTATTGTCTGGTTTGTGTGTTATTGCAACTTGCACATTGCATGTGCAGCTTGCATATGCACATTGCATTTGTACATTGCATTTGCAGCTCGCATTTGTAACACCCCAAAAAGGCGGCCATTACAGTGTCGTGGACCCCACACTGGGACCCACCAGGCGATACCCAAAATACAGATTAAATACACAATACTTTTGATACCGAACCCCAATACATAGTATTTACTCCGATTACGAGTTTACAGTAGTATGGCCAACATCCTTATTACACACAGGATCCGAAATACGAGTATAATCCATATGGAGATGGAATATACCTTAAATAACAATACATTACTCCACAATTTAAAATAAAGCGGAAAGATAACATTACACGGTTCGTACAAAACCGGACAACAAAAGACTTAGGGCCCCCGAACTAGTATCCTTCGAACCCTTTGCCGTCACCATGATCTTCCCGTGCCTTGCCTTTGCCTCGACCTAAAATACAACACAAGTATTTCTCCCAACACAGGGTCGGATATACATGATAAATGGTTTCTCAAGATATTATACAATTCACATATATTATATTTCAAGGAAAACAACCCGACTAACGAACATACCCCTCGGGCGTATGAACGATTAGTCACAAAATGTCGAACACATCCAAATATATAAATAGACTATAAACGACCAAAATAGTACGGCTCAAGATGGACATCACAGTACGCCCGATCCGAAAATGTGTCAGTGCACATGTCCACCCCGTATACGGAATCCAGGATATACGTGGGACAATGTACCTAATTAGCCTCACGAACTACGTCTCCTGTACACAGACCAATACCAAAACATCCACGCATAACTATATATGTGTCTGGCTAAAAATCCTACACAATAACCAATCGGAACGCAGATAAGATTCCGGATATGTCACGATACAACATGGAAATGAATTCAATAAATCACATATCTGATTAAGGATCAAGAAACTCACTGAAATGACAATAAGGATCAATGATATCAATGGTTCAAAAGTGACGAACTCGGGAATGCAATCCCACGATGAAAACGGAACATCATCAAAAATAGTATCAGATCACGGGTCACAAATTTATAAGTGTTTCACATACATGAAATGCATAATCATCACAAGAATCCAAACATCATTATAACCAAGCAAGATAACATGCCTCAATACGGAAACGAGAATAGTCCTTCCTTGTAGAACGAACAAATGGTCCTCGACTTAATATCGGTTACTCGAACAACCTTGTAAGGGATACAATCCATTCAATAACACATTCTCATAACAATTGATATTTAGTTCAGCGAATCGATATCCTAAATTCAATTAGCTTAGTTCAACTATCTTTGTATCATAATTCCATTCCAAGGATTCATACTAAATTCAATTTATACTCATTATCGGTTATCATTCAAGGTGTTCTCGATTATTCATATGGTTCAAACGGATGTGAATTTATCAAGAACAATGATCAAGGAGAACTTTTCTAAAATTGATATGCCGATAGAATTTCTTAAAAACAACATCAATATTTTGAAAGATATAATCCAAACAACTACGTTTCATAAAACATTGATCAAGGTGAAGGTTACTCAGCGATTATCATTGTTCGAACGAATCATGAATTTCTAAAATTATTACTATGTTCATCGATTATGAGTTCACCTAGTTAGATAACGGTATAGTCGATTTATTCATCATAAGATCATCACAATATCATAATTAAGGTGAATTAGACACCTCTGAACTATAACCTTATGTTGATATAATTCAAGGTTCAACCAAATCAAACGAAAATCCTAAGTTCATTTAGTTTAGAATTTTCCTAAACATGATGGTACGATTCAATATAATGATAACAATCCTATAAATTAACCTATCTACAATGAAACTAATGATCATTATTATCCTAGTGATGATAATAGTCCAGCAAGAAGAGTGTGTTTCTACTAAACATGATTACTACCATTTAAGACATCAAGAACACATCATATCAAACCCTTAATCACCATATTCATCATTAAGTTGTTAAAAGCTTAACTACAAACATGTTTAGCTTGATTAATTCAACATTAGGTGAAGTATACTTTATCACTAACATTATAACTTCGAAATTATAGAGTGAAATCGTATACAATACCTTCAGAAATGAAGAACAATACACCAAAACCACAAGAATACACTCTAAGCTTCAAGAGTGGCTCTAAACTTCCAATCAACAAGCTCCAAATCAAGATGCAAAGCTCAAACACAAGGTGGAAGAACGTAGAATTGGTCTAGGGAGGCAGGGGGTGATTATAGGGGTGAAAAATCGAAGTTTGGACGTGCAAAATGAAAGATACAAGTTGTCTTTTTATAATAGCACAGTTCGATACGTACCTTATCACATGTAGATAACGTAGGCTAGCTACTTTACGTACGCTACACAAAAAGTGTTACATACGT
Source organism: Orobanche coerulescens (assembly GCA_033398695.1). Taxonomy (NCBI): domain Eukaryota; kingdom Viridiplantae; phylum Streptophyta; class Magnoliopsida; order Lamiales; family Orobanchaceae; genus Orobanche; species Orobanche coerulescens. Next base: position 129,996,221 of record CM065810.1, read on the forward strand.
AATCTACTATCACAGCCTACTGAACTAAAATACGAACATCATTACGTACGTTATGGCTGTGAGCATTACGTACGTAATGTAGGTCAACTAGGCTGCCTCAAAAAGGTCAGATATTCGAATCACACCCGACCCCACACGCCGAAAGTTGAGATCGGATAAGACTACAGGCATTACGTAAGTAAACAACACCACCTTACCTAAGTAAAACTCACAATATAGCGTACGTTATGCTAAAGGGTTAGCATATGTTAAGCACAGAATTACTAGCCCAAAAAATGCACTTATCTATACAACGTTGAGAAATCAATCATAGTGCGAATGATAGTTATATTCAAGTTTATTATGATATACTCCAACATCAATAAACATTAAACAAATGCAACAAGACTACAACAGTATTGAATTATCCGAATAATACAACAGTAGGTAATAATTTCCGTCGGATATTACATACTCCCCCCTTAAAAGGAGTTTCGTCCCCAAAACTATGGGGTAAACAATTCGGGATACCTCTCGTGCATGCTGCTCTCCGTCTCCCACGTGGCCTCCTCGACTCCATGTCGTGACCACTCGGATCAGCAACATATTTCCTTAACTGGGATACATGGAACACGTTACGAATCCGGCTCAGAGCTGGTGGCAATGCCAGGCGATAGACTAGATCGCCTACTTGTTCCAAAACCTCAAACGGCCCGACATATCTCGGACTCATCTTGCCTCTCTTCCCAAAACAAAAAACACCTCGAGTAGGGGACAGTTGACAGTGGACAGTTGACACCTCAAGTGGTCGTCGACAGTTGTCTGCGTAAGACTTCTGTATGCTTTGAGCCGTCAACAAACGACTCCTAATCAGAGCGATCTTCTCATGGGCTGCTAACAACATATCGGGTTCCATACCTAAGAATTTAGATGGATCGTCCCAACACAAAGGAGATCTACAACGACGGCCATACAATGCTTCATAAGGTGCCATCTGAATCGAAGCATGCCAGCTATTAATATAAGTGAATTCCACCAAAGGTAGTTAAGCCTCCCAATCATCCCTCCAATCAAGAATGCACGCCCTCAACATATCCTCTAGAGTCTAGATAGTCTTCTCAGTCTGACCATCAGTCTACGGATGAAATGATGTGCTGAAGTTTAATTGCGTACCCATTGCACGATGAACTGCTTTCCAAAAAATATGACACGAATCGCCCGTCACGAACCGATACAATACTCTTGGGGGTACCATGTAACCTTACAATCTCTTTGATAAACAGCTGGGCCAATCTCTTGGGTCCCCATGTGTCTTTAATCTCCAAAAAGTGGGCTGATTTGGTCAGACGGTCCACAATCACGCAAATCGTATTCATCCCTCGATGACTAATCGGTAAGCTAGTGATAAAATCCATCGATATGTCCTCCATTTCCACTCAAGAATCGGGAGCTGTTTCAGCATTCCTGCGGGTCGTTGATGCTCAATCTTAACCTGTTGACAGGTTAAACACCTCGAAACGAACTCTGCAACTTCACATTTCATACTTCCCCACCAATAATATTTCTTTAAATCCTTATACATTTTGCTAGACCCCGGGTGAATGGAGTACGGGGTATCATGAGCTTCTCTCAGGATAGAGTTCCTCAATTCGTCGTCTGCGGGTACACAAACTCGATTCCTAAATCGGATCAATCCATCCTCGTGGATCACAAAGCCACGGGCTTTCCTTTGAGTTACTTCATCCCAAACTCGAGATAAGAATGGGTCCGTAACCTGCTTCGATCTAATTATATCCTCGAGGGATGATTAAATCTCAAGTGTGTAGAGTTGTCCTTGAATACGCTGTAACCAGACTTCAACTTCTGGCCTCACAAACTCTAACTGCAATTCTCTCTGAACTGTCAAGCGGGCAAGCATCTGCTCCTGTACTGTTTTACGACTCAAAGCGTCGGCAACTACATTTGCTTTGCCCAGATGATAAAGGATCTCGATATCATAATCTTTGATGAGTTCTAGCCACCTTCTCTGCCTCATGTTTAACTCTTCCTGAGTAAAAATGTACTTCAGGCTCTTGTGATCGGTAAAAATCTGACAGGTAACTCCATACAGATAGTGACGCCAGATTTTTAAAGCAAACACCACGACTGCAAATTCCAAATCATGGGTGGGGTAGTTGACCTCTTACGGTCGTAGCTGCCTTGATGCATAGGAGATCACCTTCTCGTTCTGCATTAGTACACATCCAAGGCCCTATTTAAACGCGTCACTATACACCACAAATCCTTCCGTTCCTTTTGGTAGGACCAAAATAGGTGTCGAAATCAACCGACTATTGAGTTCATCAAAACTCCGCTGACATGCTTCTAACCATAATTACTTCTTATGCTTCCTTAACAGGTTAGTCATTGGTTGCACAATCTTGGAAAAACCTTCCACGAAACGTCGGTAATAACCTGCTAGTCCCAAGAAACTGCGTACTTCTTTCACGTTCTTTGGTGGTAGCCAGTCTCGGATAGCTTCTGTCTTCTGTGGGTCTACTCGCACCCCATCAGCTGATATCACATGTCCGAGAAAGATAACTTCACACATCCAAAACTCACATTTAGAAAATTTCCTAGAAAGTTGTTCCCGCCTCATAGCATCGAGAACCTGATGGAGATGACGCTCATGCTCTTCATGGTCACGAGAATAAATCAGAATGTCATCGATAAAAATGACCACAAAGCGATCTAGATAATTAATAAAGACCTGATTCATCAACTCCATGAATACTGTCGGTGCATTAGTCAGTCCAAAAGGCATCACTACAAACTCATAATACCTATAGTGAGTACGGAAAGCGGTCTTCGAAATGTCAGACTCACGAATCCTCAGTTGATGGTAACCGGACCTCAAGTCGATCTTAGAAAACACAGCATCCCCCTAAAGCTGATCCAATAAATCATCAATGCGCGACAATGGATATTTGTTCTTAATGGTTACCTTATTCAGCTCACGATAATCAATACACAGACGCAGAGATCCATCCTTCTTCCGTACAAATAGCACTGGTGCTCCCCAAGGGGACGCACTAGGTCGAATATAGCCCTTCTCTGTCAAATCCTCAAGCTGGTTCTTCAACTCCTGCATCTTAGTCGGAGCCATACGATACAGTGCTTTCGAAAGCGGGGACGTATGTGGCTCTAATTCAATATTGAACTCTACCTCATGATGTGGAGGTAAGCCTGGCAACTCATCTGGAAATACGTCGGGGTAGTCTCGGACTACCGGAATATCGGCCAATTCGACTGGTCGATCTGCTATTTTGGTCATGAAACACCAATAGCCAATACACCCCTGATTAAGTAGTTTCACTGCTTTCATAGCGCTGATGACTCTCTCGGAACAGCTGGGATTGTCACCCTAAAAGGTACACTCAACACCATCGTTAGATGTGACGGTCACTGTTCGCTTGCGGACACTGAGTATGGCTCATGATGATCAATCCAATCGATTCCCAAGATCACATCATCTTTAGGTAAATCGACCACAATTAAATTCGACAACCACTCACGGTCGTTCATGCGAATCGGACAGTCCTGCACTTCACGATTCCCAACAATTCTTCTACCATCGGGTAGTCTATATATATAAGGTTCACAATTAGTAACATGATCTAATTGCAAACGACTCAAACAAGAAGCAGATAAAAAGGAGTGTGAAGCACCAGTATCAAAAAGAACACAAACATGCTGAGATCGAATCTCGAGAGTACCTGCAATCATGCTAGCTTCGGGATTGTCGGCCTTCTTCATCTCGTAGACTTTGGGTTTTGCAGCCCCGATACCAGATGTACCAGCTTGATTTCCATGGCCCATCCCTCTGTTTGCCCCGGTAGTCTGATAAGAAGCGGACGGAGGTACACGGTCCTGGACGGAAGACTGAACTGGAGCATCAGATGCTGCTGGAGTATGTCCTAGTCCACTCCTACAATAACGAGCACGATGTCCATTCTTCCCACAAGTATGGCATGCAACGGAAAGCCTCGAGCATTTAGAATTGATGTGCCCCTGGTCTCCACAGTTATAGCACACAACAAATAGGCTGACCGCTCGAGGTTGCAATCTGGTTGGCTTCGATGCCATGGGTTGCCATTTAGAAGGATTTGGCACTGGTTGGGGCCTCTTGAATGTTCCCCGGTTGTTGTCAGTCTGGTTCTGGTTCCTGAATTTCTTGTTGTTGGACTGCGGCTGCTTCTTGGAAATTTCTTTTGCGGTCAATTCGTACTCCAGAGCTTTCTCGATGAACTCTGGTAGGGTCATACAGTGGTGATTCAGCAGTTGCATTCTCATTCGGGGTTTAAGCCTCTTGAGAAAATATTTGATCTTATCGGCCTCCGTTCGGACAATCGTCGCGGCAAAAGAAAGAAGTACCTGGAATTTCTCGGCAACAGATAGTACATCATCTTTGGACAGGTATGGATTCAGAAATTCTGATAGTTTGGCCTCGCAAAGAGGACCCGGATAGTAACGGTCTAGCATGAGATTTTTAAATTCCTCCCAAGTACATATGCCATCAGCTGGCTTCACTGAAAGCCACCAGGTGTGGGCGCCCTTGCCAAGGTAGTAAGCTGCTACGGAGACGCGATTCTCTGTTGGACAATCTACCACATCGAATAATTTCTCGAAGTGTTCAATCCAATGCACGATATCAGCAGGCTCAGAGGATCCTTCAAAAGTTGGGGGTCGCTGGTGAGAGATGTCGCTGATGATCCGACTCACCGGTTCGCCATGTACAGTAGGTGGCCCCTGTTGCTGGTCGGTAGTAGCTCTCTGCATAGCTTCCATTAACTGACTCATCTGGGTCATCTGAGCTATCATGCCCTGAATCACATCGTAAGGATCGACACGCACATCCTCGCGTCCAGTGTGGTGCGATTGGTCCCTAGAAGGCGAATCACTGCCTGCAGAACTATGCTCTGCATTTGCACGCCTGTTGGCTCGTGGTATCGGGATTCGGCCCCTTCCGCAGCCTCGTCCCCCTCTGCCACGGCCTCTCAGATTTCTTTCCATACAGAAAGAATCAATTCATAATGATAACCATAAGTACAGTTCATGATACCAATCAAAATTCATGCTAAGTTATTAGCAACAAGAAATTACATATTCCAGAAAACAGTTCATAATAAATTATTGACACTACGAGTGTCATACAGAATATCATATCGATGTTGAGTCGAACAATTTCAACCATATAATCAATCCAGAATTTACTTCGAATTATCAATCAGATAAATCCTGCCACAAATCCTCAAAATATCAAGATCAGCAAAGAGATCCATTCCGATATCAATATCATGTCAGTAATTAAATCATGGCTCATAAAGTACGTACCGCATTTGGCTCGTGGGATCAGGCGCTTGCACAGGTCACACGTGACACAAAGGTCTCTTGATACTAGTTCATTCACAATGACTCAAAAAAATCGATGCTCCGATACCATCTTTTGTAACACCCCAAAAAGACAGCCATTACAGTGTCGTGGACCCCACATTGGGACCCACCAGGCGATACCCAAAATACAGATTAAATACGCAATACTTGTGATACCGAACCACAATACATAGTATTTACTCCGATTAGGAGTTTACAGTAGTATGGCCAACGGCCTTATTACACACAGGATCCGAAATACGAGTATAATCCATATGGAGATGGAATATACCTTAAATAACAATACATTAGTCCACAATTTAAAATAAAGTGGAAAGATAACATTACACGGTTCGTACAAAACCGGACAACAAAAGACTTAGGGCCCCGGAACTAGTATCCTTCGAACCCTTTGCCATCACCATGATCTTCCCGTGCCTTGACTTTGCCTCGACCTAAAATACAACACAAGTATTTCTCCCAACACAGGGTCAGATATACATGATAAATGGTTTCTCAAGATATTATACAATTCACATATATTAGATTTCAAGGAAAACAACCCGACTAACGAACATACCCCTCGGGCGTATGAACGATTAGTCACAAAATGTCGAACACATCCAAATATATAAATAGACTATGAACGACCAAAATAGTACGGCTCAAGATGGACATCAAAGTACGCCCGATCCGAAAATGTGTCAGTGCACATGTCCACCCCGTATACGGAATCTAGGATATACGTGGGACAATGTACCTAATTAGCCTCACGAACTACGTCTCCTGTGCACAGTCCAATACGAAAACATCCACGCATAACTATATATGTGCCTCGCTAAAAATCCTACCCAATAACCAATCGGAACGCAGATATGATTCCGGATATATCACGATACAACATGAAAACGAATTCAATAAATCACATATCCGATTAAGGATCAAGAAACTCACTGAAATGACAATAAGGATCAATGATATCAATGGTTCAAAAGTGATGAACTCGGGAATGCAATCCCACGATGAAAACGGAACATCATCAAGAATAATATCAGATCATGGGTCACAAATTTATAAGTGTTTCACATACATGAAATGCATAATCATCACAAGAATCCAAACATCATTATAACCAAGCAAGATAATATGCCTCAATACGGAAACGAGAATAGTCCTTCCTTGTAGAACGAACAAATGGTCCTCGACTTAATATCGGTTACTCGAACAACCTTGTAAGGGATACAATCCATTCAATAACACATTCTCATAACAGTTGATATTTAGTTCAGAGAATCGATATCCTAAATTCAATTAGCTTAGTTCAACTATCTTTGTATCATAATTCCATTCCTAGGATTCATACTAAATTCAATTTATACTCATTATCGGTTATCATTCAAGGTGTTCTCGATTATTCATATGGTTCAAACGGATGAGAATTTATCAAGAACAATGATCAAGGAGAACTTTGCTAAAATTGATATACCGATAGAATTTCTTAAAAACAACATCAATATTTTGAAAGATATAATCCAAACAACTACGTTTCATAAAAAATTGATCAAGGTGAAGGTTACTCAGCAATTATCATTGTTCGAACAAATCATGAATTTGTAAAATTATTACTATGTTCATCGGTTATGAGTTCACCTAGTTAGATTAACGGTATAGTCGAGTTATTCATCACAAGATCATCACATTATCATCATTAAGGTGAATTAGACACCTCTGAACTATAACCTTATGTTGATATAATTCAAGGTTCAACCAAATCAAACGAAAATCCTAAGTTCATTTAGTTTAGAATTTTCCTAAACATGATGGTACGATTCAATATAATGATAACAATCCTATAAATTAACCTATCTACAATGAAACTAAGGATCATTATTGTCCTAGTGATGATAATAGTCCAGCAAGAAGAGTGTGTTTCTACTAAACATGATTACTACCATTTAAGACATCAAGAACACATCATATCAAACCCTTAATCACCATATTCATCATTAAGTTGTTAAACGCTTAACTACAAACATGTTTAGCTTGATTAATTCAACATTAGGTGAAGTATACTTTATCACTAACATTATAACTTCGAAATTATAGAGTGAAATCGTATACAATACCTTCAGAAATGAAGAACAATATACCAAAACCACAAGAATACACTCTAAGCTTCAAGAGTGACTCTAAACTTCCAATCAACAAGCTCCAAATCAAGATGCAAAGCTCAAACACAAGGTGGAAGAACGAGAATTGGTCTAGGGAGGCAGGGGGTGATTATAGGGGTGAAAAATCGAAGTTTGGACGTGCAAAATGAAAGATACAAGTTGTCTTTTTATAACAGTAAAGTTCGATACGTACCTTATCACATGTAGATAACGTAGGCTAGCTACTTTACGAACGCTACACAAAAAGTGTTACATACGTAATCTACTATCACAGGCTACTGAACTAAAATACGAACATCATTACGTACGTTATGGCTGTGAGCATTACGTACGTAATGTAGGTCAACTAAGCTGCCTCAAAAAGGTCAGATATTCGAATCACGCCCGACCCCACACGTCGAAAGTTGAGATCGGATAAGACTACAGGCATTACGTACGTAAACAGCACCACCTTACCTACGTAAAACTCACAATATAGCATACGTTATGCTAAAGGGTTAGCGTATGTTAAGCACAGAATTGCTAGCCCAAAAAATGCACTTATCTATACAACGTTGAGAATCATAGTGCGAATGATAGTTATATTCAAGTCTATTATGATATACTCCAACATCAATAAACATTAAACAAATGCAACAAGACTACAACAGTATTGAATTATCCGAATAATACAACAGTAGGTAATAATTTCCGTCGGATATTACATACTCCCCCCTTCAAAGGAGTTTCGTCCCCAAAACTATGGGGTAAACAATTCGGGATACCTCTCGTGCATGCTGCTCTGCATCTCCCACGTGGCCTCCTCGACTCCATGTCGTGACCACTCGGATCAGCAACATATTTCCTTAACTGGGATACATGGAACACGTTACGAATCCGGCTCAGAGCTGGTGGTAACGCCAGGCGATAGGCTAGATCGCCTACTTGTTCCAAAACGTCAAACGGCCCGACATATCTCGGACTCAGCTTGCCTCTCTTCCCAAAACAAAACACACCTCGAGTAGGGTACAGTTAACAGTGGACAGTTGACACCTCAAGTGGTCGTCGACAGTTGTCTGCGTAAGACTTCTGTATGCTTTGAGCCGTCAACAAACGACTCCTAATCAGAGCGATCTTCTCATGGGCTGCTAACAACATATCGGGTTCCATACCTAAGAATTCAGATGGATCGTCCCAACACAAAGAAGATCTACAACGACGGCCATACAATGCTTCATAAGGTGCCATCTGAATCGAAGCATGCCAGCTATTATTATAAGTGAATTCCACCAAAGGTAGTTAAGCCTCCCAATCATCCCTCCAATCAAGAACGCACGCCCTCAACATATCCTCTAGAGTCTAGATAGTCCTCTCAGTCTGACCATCAGTCTGCGGATGAAATGATGTGCTGAAGTTCAATTGCGTACCCATTGCATGATGAACTGCTTTCCAAAAATATGACACGAATCGCCCGTCACGATCCGATACAATACTCTTGGGGGTACCATGTAACCTTACAATCTCTTTGATAAACAGCTGGGCTAATCTCTTGGGTCCCCATGTGTCTTTAATCTCCAAAAAGTGGGATGATTTGGTCAGACGGTCCACAATCACCCAAATCGTATTCATCCCTCGACGACTAATCGGTAAGCTAGTGATAAAATCCATCGATAAGTCCTCCATTTCCACTCAGGAATCGGGAGCGGTTTCAGCATTCCTGCGGGTCGCTGATGCTCAATCTTAACCTGTTGACAGGTTAAACACCTCGAAACGAACTCTGCAACTTCACATTTCATACTTCCCCACCAATAATATTGCTTTAAATCCTTATACATTTTGCTAGACCCCCGGTGAATGGAGTACGGGGTATCATGAGCTTCTCTCAGGATAGAGTTCCTCAATTCGTCGTCTGCGGGTACATAAACTCGATTCCTAAAGCGGATCAATCCATCCTCGTGGATCACAAAGCCAGGGGCTTTCCTTTGAGTTACTTCATCCCGAACTCGAGATAAGAATGGGTCCGTAACCTGCTTCGATCTAATTATATCCTCAAGGGATGATGAAATCTCAAGTGTGTAGAGTTGTCCTTGAATACGCTGTAACCAGACTTCAACTTCTGGCCTCACAAACTCTAAATGCAATTCTCTCTGAACTGTCAAGCGGGCAAGCATCTGCTCCTGTACTGTTTTACGACTCAAAGCGTCGGCAACTACATTTGCTTTGCCCGGATGATAAAGGATCTCAATATCATAATCTTTGATGAGTTCTAGCCACCTTCTCTGCCTCATGTTTAACTCTTTCTGAGTAAAAACGTACTTCAGGCTCTTGTGATCGGTAAAAATCTGACAGGTAACTCCATACAGATAGTGACGCCAGATTTTTAAAGCAAACACCACGACTGCAAGTTCCAAATCATGGGTGGGGTAGTTGACCTCTTACGGTCGTAGCTTCCTTGATGCATAGGAGATCACCTTCTCGTTCTGCATTAGTACACATCCAAGGCCCTGTTTAAACGCGTCACTATACACCACAAATCCTTCCGTTCCTTTTGGTAGGACCAAAATAGGTGTCGAAATCAACCGACTCTTGAGTTCATCAAAACTCCGCTGACATGCTTCTAACCATAATTACTTCTTATGCTTCCTTAACAGGTTAGTCATTGGTTGCACAATCTTGGAAAAACCTTCCACAAAACGTCGGTAATAACCTGCTAGTCCCAAGAAACTGCATATTTCCTTCACGTTCTTTGGTGGTAGCCAGTCTCGGATAGCTTCTGTCTTCTATGGGTCTACTCGCACCCCATCAGCTGATATCACATGTCCGAGAAAGATAACTTCATGCATCCAGAACTCACATTTAGAAAATTTCCTAGAAAGATGTTCCCGCCTCATAGCATCGAGAACCTGATGGAGATGATGCTCATGCTCTTCATGGTCACGAGAATAAATCAGAATGTCATCGATAAAAACGACCACAAAGCGATCTAGATAATTAATAAAGACCTGATTCATCAACTCCATGAATACTGCCGGTGCATTAGTCAGTCCAAAAGGCATCACTACGAACTCATAATACCCATAGTGAGTACGGAAAGCGGTCTTCTAAATGTCAGAATCATGAATCCTCAGTTGATGGTAACCGGACCTCAAGTCGATCTTACAAAACACAACAGCCCCCTTAAGCAGATCCAATAAATCATCAATGCGCGGCAATGGATATTTGTTCTTAATGGTTACCCTATTCAGCTCACGATAATCAATACACAGACGCAGAGATCCATCCTTCTTCCGTACAAATAGCACTGGTGCTCCCCAAGGGGACGCACTAGGTCGAATATAGCCCTTCTCTGTCAAATCCTCAAGCTGGTTCTTCAACTCCTGCATCTTAGTTGGAGCCATACGATACAGTGCTTTCGAAAGCGGGGACGTATGTGGCTCTAATTCAATATTGAACTCTACCTCACGATGTGGAGATAAGCCTGGCAACTCATCTGGAAATACGTCGGGGTAGTCTCGGACTACCGGAATATCGGCCAATTCGACTGGTCGATCCGCGTTTTGGTCATGAAACACCAATAGCCAATACACCCCTAATTAAGTAGTTTCACTGCTTTCATAGCGCTGATGACTCTCTCGGAACAGCTGGGATTGTCACCCTAAAAGGTATACTCAACACCATCGTCATATGTGACGGTCACTGTTCGCTTGCGGACACTGAGTATGGCATCATGACGATCCATCCAATCGATACCCAAGATCACATCATCTTTAGGTAAATTGACCACAATTAAATTCGACAACCACTCACGGTCATTCATGCGAATCGGACAGTCCTGCACTTCACGATTCCCAACAATTCTTCTACCATCGTGTAGTCTATATATATAAGGTTCACAATTAGTAACATGATCTAATTGCAAACGACTCAAACAAGAAGTAGATAAAAAGGAGTGTGAAGCACCAGTATCAAAAAAGAACACAGACAGGCTGATATCGGATCTCGAGAGTACCAGCAATCATGCTAGCTTCGGGATTGTCGGCCTTCTTCATCTCGTAGACTCTGGGTTTTGCAGCCCCGATACCAGATGTACCAGCTTGATTTCCATGGCCCATCCCTCTGTTTGCCCCGGTAGTCTGATAAGAAGCGGACGGAGGTACACGGTCCTGGACGGAAGGCTGAACTGGAGCATGATATGCTATTGGAGTACGTCCTAGTCCACTCCTACAATAACGAGCACGATGTCCATTCTTCCCACAAGTATGGCATGCAACGGCCAGCCTCGGGCATTTAGAATTGATGTGCCCCTGGTCTCCACAGTTATAGCACACAACAAATAGGCTGACCGCTCGAGGTTGCAATCCGGTTGGCTTCGATGCCATGGGTTGCCATTCAGAAGGATTTGGCACTGGTTGGGGCCTCTTGAATGTTCCCCGGTTCTTTGTCGATGCAGTTACGGTTCTGAATTTCTTGTTGTTGGACTGCGGTTGCTTCTTGGAAATTTCTTTCGCGGTCAATTCGTACTCCAGAGCTTTCTCGATGAACTCTGGTAGGGTCATACAATGGTGATTCAGCAGTTGCATTCTCATTCGGGGTTTAAGCCTCTTGAGAAAATATTTGATCTTATCGGCCTCCGTTCGGACAATCGTCGCGGCAAAAGGAAGAAGTACCTGGAATTTCTCGGCAACAGATAGTACATCATCTTTGGACGGGTCTGGATTCAGCAATTCTGATAGTTTGGCCTCGCGAAGAGGACCCGGATAGTAACGGTCTGGCATGAGATTTTTAAATTCCTCCCAAGTACATATGCCATCAGCTGGCCTCACTGAAAGCCACCAGGTGTGGGCGCCCTTGCCAAGGTAGTAAGCTGCTATGGAGACGCGATTCTCTACTGGACAATCTACCATATCGAATAATTTCTCGAAGTGTTCAATCCAATGCACGATATCAGCAGGCTCAGAGGAGCCTTCAAAAGTTGGGGGTCACTGGTGAAAGATGTCGCTGATGATCCGACTCACCGGTCCGCCATGTACAGGAGGTGGCCCCTGTTGCTGGTCGGTAGTAGCTCTCTGCATAGCTCCATTAACTGACTCATCTGGGTCATCTGAGCTATCATGCCCTGCATCACATCGTAAGGATCGACACGCACATCCTCGCGTCCAGTGTGGTGCGATTGGTCCCTAGAAGGCGAATCACTGCCTGCAGAACTATGCTCTGCATTCGCACGCCTGTTGGCTCGTGGTATCGGGATTCGGCCCCTTCCGCGGCCTCGTCCCCCTCTGCCACGGCCTCTCAGATTTCTTTCCATACAGAAAGAATCAATTCATAATGATAACCATAAGTACAGTTCATGATACCAATCAAAATTCATGCTAAGTTATTAGCAACAAGAAATTATATATTCAAGAAAACAGTTCATAATAAATTATTGACACTACGAGTGTCATATAGAATATCATATCGACGTTGAGTCGAACAATTTCAACCATATAATCAATCCAGAATTTACTTCGAATTATCAATCAGATAAATCCTGCCACAAAGCCTCAAAATATCAAGATCAACAAAGAGATCCATTCCGATATCAATATCATGTCAGTAATTAAATCATGGCTCATAAAGTACGTACCGCATTTGGCTCGTGGGATCAGGCGCTTGCACAGGTCACACGTGACACAAAGGTCGTTCATGCGAATCGGACAGTCCTGCACTTCACGATTCCCAACAATTCTTCTACCATCGGGTAGTCTATATATATAAGGTTCACAATTAGTAACATGATATAATTGCAAACGACTCAAACAAAAAGCAGATAAAAAGGAGTGTGAAGCACCAGTATCAAAAAGAACACAGACAGGCTGAGATCGGATCTCGAGAGTACCTGCAATCATGCTAGCTTCGGGATTGTCGGCCTTCTTCATCTCGTAGACTCTGGATTTTGCAGCCCCGATACCAGATGTACGAGCTTGATTTCCATGGCCCATCCCTCTGTTTGCCCCGGTAGTCTAATAAGAAGCGGACGGAGGTACACGGTCCTGGACGGAAGACTGATCTGGAGCATGAGATGCTGCTGGAGTACGTCCTAGTCCACTCCTACAATAACGAGCACGATGTCCATTCTTCCCACAAGTATGGCATGCAACGGCCAGCCTCGGGCATTTAGAATTGATGTGCCCCTGGTCTCCACAGTTATAGCACACAACAAATAGGCTGACCGCTCGAGGTTGCAATCCGGTTGGCTTCGATGCCATGGGTTGCCATTCAGAAGGATTTGGCACTGGTTGGGGCCTCTTGAATGTTCCGGTTCTTTGTCGATGCAGTTACAGTTCTGAATTTCTTGTTGTTGGACTGCGGTTGCTTTTTGGAAATTTCTTTTGCGGTCAATTCATACTCCAGAGCTTTCTCGATGAACTCTGGTAGGGTCATACAATGGTGATTCAGCAGTTGCATTCTCATTCGGGGTTTAAGCCTCTTGAGAAAATATTTGATCTTATTCTCGAGTGAAGAGCCTGTCCATCTGGGGATGGTGCCGTATGTGTTTGGCCATGATCGTTTTGTGTGCGTGAGGCAATACAGTGTGCGGAAAGAAACATTCTTCCCCAGCACGAGGACGTGCTGCGATTTGGGTGGGGGAGGATGTCACGACCCGATATGTCGTGTCCGTGTTGACCGTCCAAATGAGGTGTGCCTTATGGTTAGCTTGCCACAAGCGGGGTAAAGGGGGAGACATTAGCGTTAAGGCGTTGTTTGCCCGGATGCATCGGTCTGGCCGAGTCAGGCATGCCGACCCGGTTTAGTCCGGAGAGCTTGTCGCTAGTTGAGGACTTGACTATGAAGGGGATCGTTGCGGGTAGGGCACAACTGGTCGGGGACTAATGCCGTCTCCCTGATGAGCCCATGGCAGGGCGAAACCAGTTGGCATGCTATGAGGGATAGGCTGGTCCCGGGGTGTGAGGGCCCCTGGGACGCCGCACGGGCTTCGGAACTCCCGTCCCGTGACACATGGTATCGGAGCCGAAACCTCTCTCAGTACGGCATGGTTCGGGTGTGGTCAAGTTCTGCCGAAACCGATGAGGGCGGGGAGTGAATGCCGGTGCAAAGAGGGCACGGACAAAGTGCGGCTCCTGACAAGGCTTCTAGGCGGAGAACATGAACCGATTCTATGCCGGAATGAGAGGTGGTCCTAGGCTTGTGAGATCAGACGGTCCGGAATGTGGACACACTTGTATTGCGCACTTTTGGTAGCTCCACCTTTCGGTGACCGGGGAGTATGAGCGTGGATCATCGTGGGCCACTGTGGGAACCTCGACATGCGGGAAAAATGCAGCGGCGAGGGAATGCCGTTCAACCGAGGTACTAACGCCAGGAAGCGCGTAGGGTGAAGGTTGATGTCGATTGGTGATGCGGTATGTGCGTGGCGCACTGCGGGCTAGCGCGAGGTGCGCGAGTGAAGAGCCTGTCCATCTGGGGATGGTGCCGTATGTGTTTGGCCATGATCGTTTTGTGTGCGTGAGGCAATACAGTGTGCGGAAAGAAGCATTCTTCCCCACCATGAGGACGTGCTGCGATTTGGGTGGGGGAGGATGTCACGACCCGATATGTCGTATGCGTGTTGACCGTCCAAATGAGGCGTCCTTCTGGTTAGCTTGCCACAAGCGGGGTAAAGGGGGCGACATTAGCGTTAAGGCGTTGTTTGCCCGGATGCATCGGTCTGGCCGAGTCAGGCATGCCGACCCGGTTTAGTCCGGAGAGCTTGTCGCTAGTCGAGGACTTGACTATGAAGGGGATCGTTGCGGGTAGGGCACAACTGGTCGGGGACTAATGTCGTCTCCCTGATGAGCCCATGGCAGGGCGAAACCAGTTGGCATGCTATGAGGGATAGGCTGGTCCCGGGGTGTGAGGGCCCCTGGGACGCCGCACGGGCTTCGGAACTCCCGTCCCGTGACACAACTTGGTCCCCTCGAACTAGTATCCTTCGAACCCTTTGCCGTCACCATGACCTTCCCGTGCCTTGCCTTTGCCTCGACCTAAAATATAACACAAGTATTTCGCCCAACATAGGGTAAGATATACATGATAAATGGTTTCTCAAGATATTATACAATTCACATATATTAGATTTCAAGGAAAACAACCCGACTAACGAACATACCCCTCGGGTGTATGAACGATTAGTCACAAAATGTCGAACACATCCAAATATATAAATAGAGTATGAACGACCAAAATAGTACGGCTCAAGATGGACATCACAGTACGCTCGATCCGGAAATGTGTCAATGCACATGTCCACCCCATATACGTAATCCAGGATATACGTGGGATAATGTACCTAATTAGTCTCACGAACTACGTCTCATGTGCACAGTCCAATACAGAAACATCCACGCATGCCTATATATGTGTATGGCTAAAAATCCTACACAATAACCAATCGGAACGCAGATATGATTCCGGATATATCACGATACAACATGACAACGAATTCAATAAATCACATATCCGATTAAGGATCAAGAAACTGACCGAAATGACAATAAGGATCAAGGATATCAATGGTTCAAAAGTGACGAACTTGGGAATGCAATCCAATGATGAAAGCGGAACATCGTCAAGAATAATATCAAATCACGGATCACAAATTTATAAGTGTTTCACATACACGAAAAGCATAATCATCACAAGAATCCAAACATCATTATAACCAAGCAAGATAACTTGCCTCAATACGGACTTGTCGAACGAACGAACGGTCCTCGACTTAATATCGGTTACTCAAACAATCAACCTTGTAAGGGATGCAATCCATTCAATAACACATTCTCATAACTATCGATATTTAGTTCAGCTAATTGATATCCTAAATTCAATTCGCTTTGTTCAACTATCTTTGCATCATAATTCCATTTCAAGGATTCATACTAACTTCAATTTATACTCATTATCGATTATCATTCAAGGTGTTCTCTATTATTCGTATGGTTCAAGCGGATGAGATTTTATCAAGAACAATCATCAAGGAGAACTTTGCTAAAATTGATATGCCGATTGAATTTCTTAAAAACAACATCAATATTTTGAAAGATATAATCCAAAAAACTACGTTTCATAAAACATTGATCAAAGTGAAGGTTACTCAGCGATTATCATTGTTCGAACGGATCATGAATTTGTAAAATTATTACTATGTTCATCGGTTATGAGTTCACCTAGTTAGATTAACGGTATAGTCGAGTTATTCATCACAAGATCATCACGATATCAACATTAAGGTGAATTAAACACCTCTGAACTATAACCTTATGTTGATATAATTCAAGGTTCAACCAAATCAGATGAAAATTCTAAGTTCATTTAGTTTAGAGCAAGAAGAGTGTGTTTCTACTAAACATGATTACTACCATTTAAGACATCAAGAACACATCATATCAAACCCTTAATCACCATATTCATCATTAAGTTGTTAAAAGCTTAACTACAAACATGTTTAGCTTGATTAATTCAACATTAGGTGAAGTATAATTTATCACTAACATTATAACTTCGAAACTATAGAGTGAAATCGTATAACATACCTTCATAAATGAATAACAATACACCAAAACCACAAGAATACACTCTAAGCATCAAGAATGACTCTGAACTTCCAATCAACAAGCTCCAAATCAAGATGCAAAGCTCAAACACAAGTTGGAATAAGGTAGAATTGGTCTAGGGAGGCAGGGGGTGATTATAGGGGTGAAAAATTGAAGTTTGGACGTGCAAAATGAAAGACACAAGTTGTCTTTTTATAACAGCACAGTTTGGTGCGTACGTTATCACATGTAGATAATGTACGTTAGCTACTTTACGTATGCTACACAAAAAGTGTTACGTACGTAATCTACTATCACAGGCTACTGAACTAAAATACGAACATCATTACGTACGTTATGGCTTGTAGCATTACGTACGTAATGTAGGTCAACTAGGCTGCCTCAAAAAGGTCCGATATTCGAATCACGCCCGACCCACACGCCGAAAGTTGAGATCGGATAAGACTACAGGCATTACGTACGTAAACAGCACCACCTTACGTACGTAAAACTCACAATGTAGCGTACGTTATGCTAAAGGGTTAGCGTACGTTAAGCACAGAATTACTAGCCCAAAAAAATGCACTTATCTATACAATGTTGAGAAATCAATCATAGTGTGAATGATAGTTATATTCAAGTCTATTATGATATACTCCAACATCAATAAACATTAAACAAATGCAACAAGACTACAACAGTATTGAATTATCTGAATAATATAACAGTAGGTAATAATTTCCATCGGATATTACAGCATTTGCAAGCAAGCATTTGCACATTGCATTTGCAGATTGCATATGCACATTGCATTTGCAGCTTGCATTTGCAAGCAAGCATTTGCACATTGCACTTGCACATTGCATTTACAGGCTAAAGTACTTATTAAAACCTTATTAAAAGTGAAACAATTTGAAAATAAACAGAGAGAGAAGAAGCCACGGTTTAATAAGCAGTTTCTATAAGCACTCTTTAAGCTACTAACCAAAAACAACAAAGCTTAAGCTTCTATATTACAAAGGAAATGCATTACATTAACGAATAGGTTACTCTGGCAAGATGGTAACCTGCTTGACTTCCGTAAGGGAGGTCGCGGGCTCGATTCTCGCTAGGGTGTAACATCCTTCTTGTTATGAATATATTGGTCACATCCGATTTCACATTTTGCTCTAAATAATAGCCATGTGAATACTTCACGATGTGACTGTTATGAATATATTGGTCACATATAATCACCTTAAATGTGGCCATAAACATAATCACACATTTGTGATATGTTGTGGCTATTGTAAAGACATATAGTCACATGATCCTGCATAGAAGTAAATGTGACTATACACATTAGCTTTCGGCAAGCTAACACAAACTAAACACTAAACACACATATTAAGGTACGTGACCATATATACGGGATAAAGTGACCAAAAGTGTTAATAAGCGTGACCATATGCTGTTTAAAGTGAAGAAGTGTGTATTTTGTGTGACTATTGTTCACCCAATGGCCACATGAATTTTATGTTTGTGTGGCCTTTTGTAATATTTAGTCACACAAAGCATATTTTTTTTGGGTATTTAGTCACATACAATTAAGCATAAAGTGACCAAAAGTGTTAATAAGTGTGACCATATGTTGTTTAAAGGGAAGAAATGTGTATTTTGTGTGATTATTGATCATCCAATGGCCACATGAATTTTATGTTTGTGTGGCCTTTCGTAATATGTGACCAAAAGTGTTAATAAGTGTGACCATATGTTGTTTAAAGTGAACAAATATGTATTTTGTGTGACTATTGATCATCCAATGGTCACATGAATTTTATGTTTGTGTGGCCTTTTGTAATATTTAGTCACACAAAGCATGAAATTTAATGATGACCAATTTCTCATTTTGCTCTAAATAATAGCCATATGAATACTTCACGATGTGACTGTTATGAATATATTGGTCACATATAATCACCTTAAATGTGGACATAAAAATAATTTCGTCACACATTTGTGATATGTTGTGGCTATTGTAAAGGCATATAGTCACATGATCGTGCTAGAAGTAAATATGACTATACACATTAGCTTTTGGCAAGCTAACACAAACTAAACTTTAAACACACATATTAAGTTACGTGACCATATGTTATGAATATATTGGTCACATATAATCACCTTAAATGTGGACATAAAAATAATTTCGTCACACATTTGTGATATGCTGTGGCTATTGTAAAGGCATATAGTCACATGATCGTGCTAGAAGTAAATATAACTATACACATTAGCTTTTGGCAAGGTAACACAAACTAAACTTTAAACACACATATTAAGTTACGTGACCATATGTACTGAATTCTGGCTACACTTAAATAATGTTTGACAAAACGTTTAGTGTGACCATATATGGCATTTGGTCACAGTGTTAGAAGTAAATGTGAATATACAGATTAGCTTTTGTCAAGCTAACACAAACTAAACTTTTAATACACATATTAAGTTACGTGACCATATGTACTGGATTTTGGCTATGCTTCAATATTGTGTGACAAAACGTTCAGTGTGACTATATATGGCATGTGGTCATAGTGTTCAAGTGTGTGACATATATTTGTCACTATTTATATGTATATCGTGACTAGTGATTCAACCTTACTTTTTGTCACGTGTCCCAAATTCATATGTGGCTAAATAATTAGCAAAAAATAGCAGTCACCCTTAAATAATGTGTGACAAAACTTGACTGTATGATTTAGACACATAAAAAATTACTTCATGTGACCATATGTGCCAATTTGGTCACATTGTTCAAGTGTGTGACATATATTTGTCACTATTTATATGTATATCGTGACTAATGCTTCAAGCTTACTTGTATTTGTCACACGTTCCAAATTCATATGTGGCTAAATAATATTACCAGTTACCTTTAGCCACATAATGTTCGAATGTGTGGCAATACAGTTCTAATGGTCACACAATCGAAATTTTCATGTGTGGCTAATTAATAAATGTTATCTATTTTGGTACCTTTAGCCACATAAATATGTGAATGTGTGGCTGTTCCATTTTGCCCATGTGTGACCAAATCAACTTTTTGTACTAGTGGTACTCACACTAATCATTACCATAGATCAACTATCACATCAGGAAAACGTCATAGAATAATACAATTAAAGCAGACTATGTAGTCACAACATCTAGGTGTACAATCAAAATTCACTAACAAGAATGGTAACGGTTAATAACACGTCAATAATATCCCACTACGCCATAGATGGCCTATCGCCACCTCATGGGCATGGTGTTGCCTTCTCAGGTGTTGCGGTAGCTATGAAATTTTTGCCCTATCGCAACCTTGTAACCTTGCTGTTGCCGTAGATATAAATATGTGTTGTTGTAGCTATAAATAGGTATTACACACTACAACACTATGCCTGTGTTTCCTTAGACTATTAATAAATAAAATGATAAATTTCTTTCAAAATAAAAATTATACTTTAAGACTAATTAAAATTTAATAAAACCAAAAAGTATATTTTATATAAAAACATGTATCCATTAAATAAATACTATATTTATTTTATAAATACTATTTTTTTCAAAATTTTC
This sequence comes from Orobanche coerulescens, assembly GCA_033398695.1. Taxonomy (NCBI): domain Eukaryota; kingdom Viridiplantae; phylum Streptophyta; class Magnoliopsida; order Lamiales; family Orobanchaceae; genus Orobanche; species Orobanche coerulescens. The sequence goes on from CM065810.1 coordinate 130,016,934, forward strand.
TTACAATACATAATTTTATTAAAAAAATTAAGAAAATAATATGTAAAAAATTACTAAAACAAAAAAAGATATTTTATAAAAAATATGTCTTCATTAAATAAATACTATTCTTTTTTAAAATTTTCTTACAATATGTAATTTTATTAAAAAAGTAAAAAAAAAATATATGAAAATTAATGACTGCCAATAACAGTCACAAAAACCTAACAGTGACAAATCCAAGTATTTGTGACTGTTAATGATTGTCACAAGAGTTTTGACTGCCTTGAGCAGTTATAAATTTTTTAATGTTAAAGGACAATAACTTTGTGACTCTTATTAACTGTCATAATTTATAATTTTAGTAAAATATTAATTAAGAAAGGTAGAAAAATTGAAAACTCTGTCTCTATTCTTCTCCTACCACTAGTAGATCTTTTACTGACACTTAATTTTCTGATACTTAGTAAAAAGTGTCAATAATTTTAAACATATGAATCCTTTCTCACTTTAGTCATAAATATATCAGAATTTACCGACACTAAAGTATCAATAGTTAAGTATCAAGCTTTAGTGACTTTTCAGTAACAGTGATTTTTAATGTCAATAATTAAAAAACAAAACTCAATTTATTTAACATGTTATTTATTAATCATTAATATATTAAACAACAGTACAACAACAATATTAATTAATATATTTCTCTTCTTTTTTCTTGTACGCATTCGGTTTGCTCTGCTCTGCTCTCTCTCTCTCTCTCTCTCTCTCTCTCTCTCTCTCTCTCTCTCTCTGCCTTTCTGCTCTCGCTCCATCGTCTCTCCCTCTCATGTCCGGCGACGCCGCCGGTTCTCGCCGCCTATGGCGTGACGAGGCCGGCGCCTCTTCTTCATCCTCCTCCCCAAAATAAAATCCCCAATTTCTAGGGGTTTTGGTGAAATTTCGAGCCCTAGCTCTGCTCCAAGAAGTTAGCCACCGCCGCAGCTCCTTCTCCAGCGAGGTTAGTGTAACACCCCAAATCACATAAGGGACGTTTCACGCCGTAGGACCCTCATGAGGTCTACCAGGCTAACCCATGACACATAAACCACAATGAATCCCAAAAGATGCACTCAACATGGTAAAATAGGGCCGTGGCCTCGACCAAAACATTTTAATAGAAGTACATGAAGAATAAGTCAAATACCACTTCAGTGCCCACGCAGGGGACTTTAACCAAGTTTAAAAGTAATCAGTCTAACTCCAATACCCAAACAGATACAATGACAAAGCATAAAAATATAGACTCGAGCCTCATCATCATGCCAGACCATCCTTTGCGTGCGCATCCCGTGCCAGCTCCTCAGCTCGACCAGTACCTAAATGCATAAGACGCATTTCCCCCATTTAAGGGGTTAGCATTCGAATAGATAGTGCAAGTACACAATTACACTAAATTATATACAGATACGATTTACACAGTCATCTCACTAAGAAAACATTTGAAAAGCCATATTCTGGAATATCACATTGGCATTCAAACAGTTTAAGAAATCGTCACAATATCACAAGCATTCATAACTGGTAACCCGTAGCCGTACCCCTTAGTATCGACCCCCAGACGCCCCGTCGAACGCTCTGGGTGGGAAACCACTTTCGTGGCCGTACCCCTTAGTATCGACCCTCAGACGCCTCGTCCAACGCTCCGGGTGGAAGTTCAACCACACACGCACCCAAGTCCACTTCCGCGGCCGTATCCCTTAGTATCGAGCCCCAGACGTCTCGTCGAACGCTCTGGGGGGAAGGAACAAGTAACTCACACACCCAAAATATCCAGATTCATCATTCATATCGAAACCGTAACACACATAATGGAATGTAATACATGTACTAGCCTTGAATAAAATGACGCGAAAGGAAAAAGGTGAACGACAAGGTTTTGGTCTGAACGATCTTCACAAATCTGATCCTACACAACCACGATATACAATCGATCTCAATAACGCGGAAACGTAAGAATTCGCCTTAATTCTACCCGGTGGGACGTTTCGCCGGACAATACAAGGTCAAAACCGATTCTAAACTTTCAACGGGGAAAAACATCGAGTTTAATCCGCAAAACCACAAGAGAAACAAGGGATGGTGATTATGCTATCGAAATCTAACAATCACAAGAGCCAAATCGGACTAGAAGGGTGAAAACCAAAACAAAACCCCAAAATCTCCAAAAGTTAGGGTTCTAAGGAAATATACCTCGATTCGGACAGAGAAGGATGATTATGATGATGATAAACCTTGCTTGAAGTCCAACAATCGATCTATGGAGGAACTTTAGGGAGTATTCTGTACAAATCGCTCTAAATCGCCCGAGGAGTTCACTTCGCGGACAAGGGAAAGAAAAGAAAGGAAATGACGCATCTGAGGTCAACTCAGGATTTAAATACCTGACAGAGCATTACGTACGCTAACATGAAGAGTTAACGTACGCTAAGATGTCTTACGTACGTAACTCCTTTGAGTTAACGTACGTAAGAGCCTGGCAGAACAGTCTGCTCGATTGGATGTCGATAGCGCACGGTGCGCCAAACCATTAACGCGCACTACGGAGAGTTTTACATATGTAACAAACGCCCGCTAACGCACGTAAGGGTTAGTCAGAAACTGGACAGAACCCCCGCTGAAGTCCATAACGTACGTTACGACTAAGGCATAACGTGCGTTATGCAGGTAACGATTGCGCACGCTAAATAGCATGCATAACGTGCGTTATGCATGCGGCGGTTCGATCTTCTTGAACATCGTTTATGCGGGGCCAGTGCAGCGGGCGCAACACAAGATCAAACCCAGAAGCGTAAACACGAGATATTCACGACAACGAAGTTAAGTACTGAAAGATAATACACTGCCAACTATCGGGGAATCCAAAATACGACAAGGAGGATAAAATTCTCTAAACTTTTAGGAAATTACAAAATGGCCCAAATGCCCGAAAAATCACGATACGACGTCGGATTAGCAATCCAAAACCCACAACATGAACAACTCAACCAAACGAACTCATGGAAAAAGGAAAATAACGAAATCAGACGGGTTTTACGAGAATCGAACGTTCACGCGATAAAATATAGCTCAAGACCAAAATACGTAAAAATATCACCGAAACTCGACCAAACGGGAAAATTCCAAGAACAAAATAGATTCAGAATTCCAAAATAGTAACAAGCGAGTCGTCCGAAATGAATATATACCAAAAAGAGAAATTACCAAAAATAGAAAGTACATATATTACATTCTCTCCCCCTAAAAATAAGTTTCGTGCCGAAACTTACAACACGAATAACTCAGGGTATCTCGACTTCATATCCTCTTCCATATCCCACATGGCTTCCTCGGATCCATGTCTCTACCACTGCACCTTAACCAAAGGAATAGTTTTGTGCCTAAGTTGTTTCACCCGACGCTCTAAAATCTGAATCGGCCTCTCCTCGATAGTAATATCGGGCCCCAGCTCAATCTCTCCAAAATCAATAATATGGCTAGGGTCCGGTACGTACCTCCTAAGCTGGGAAACATAAAACACGTTATGCACGTGACTCAAGGACGGCGGCAAGCCTAATCGATATGCGAGCTCTCCAACTCTCTCCAAAATCTCGAACGGTCCGATATATCTCGGACTAAGTTTACCTTTCCGGCCGAAGCGGTAAACTCCCCATGTCGGCGACACTTTAAACAACACATGGTCTGCCACCTCAAACTCCAACGGCCGGCGGCACGTGTCGGCATATGACTTCTGTCGACTCTGCGCTGTTACCAGTCTATCACGAATCAAAGCAATCTTCTCTCTCGTCTCAACTACCATATTGTTAGGCGTATTTTTATGCACTTATTTATCATTATTTTATATCCATCTTGAGCCTAAATCTGCATAAATGAGCTTTTAATGCACTATTCTTATATGTTTTGCAGGAAATTGGAGTCCGAAGCTCGAACGACGAAAAACGGGCGAAAACGGCAGTTTTTGTCCTAGGGCCGCGGCACAAGAGAAGCGGGCCGCGGCACACGCAGGTGACCAACAAGCGCCGAACCCACTGTACCGTGAGCCGTGGCACAGCTTAAGTGAGTCGCGGCCTAGGAGAAAAATATGCGCCCAGGCATCCGGCGCTAAGCAGTAGGGGCCGCGGCACAGATTAAGTGAGCCGCGGCCCACAGGGCGGTTTTGGCTGAGCCTTCTGCGTTTCTTCGCCGTTTTGGAGCCTGTTCTCGACCTAATCACACGGACGCATTTTGAAGGCTGATAACAGTTATAAATAAGCATTGAAGGGCTGAAAACAAGGGGAGAAATCATCTAGGAGATCGATAGATAGAGAGAAGAACACAAGGAGGAGATTTGTGGGCGACAACAAGACCACGGATCCCTACGGTTTTTCTTAATTTTTCCGCATCTTAGTTTCTAGATTTGTTAAAGTAGGATTGTGATTGTAGCCGATTACATGACGGTTTGATTTATTTATTATTGTTTCAATTCATTCGTTATTCTATTGAATTAAATTTTTCTCATTGTTCTTAATGCTTTTTAATTTTCTGGCCAACAGTTGAATTGTTTTGAATGTCTTTATGGATTCGGGAGATGAAATTTAGGCATAGTTCTAGTGAGACGAATCATAATTTTCGTGAGATAGGGATATACTCATGGGAATTGTGAAGCCTATTTATTGTGGGAATTCTTGAACTGTTTTAGCTATTAATTATCTAATTCGAATAGGGATATATCGAGTTAATAATTCTTAGTATTTTCTATCGACCTTGGGAAAGGCTTTAGAATAATTTAGGAATTCCTGGCTTACAATCAATTGAATAAAGGTGAATTGAATTGAATAAAAATCATTCCTGGTTGTTTGAGGTGAAAATCATAATCCTACACCCTTATTATTATTATCTTTATTTTCTATTTATTTTTATGTAATTAGTTTAGATATAAATTCCATATAATTGTTCTTCAAATAAAATTGTGAGTTGACTATATTTTGGTACTTAGTGAAATCAGTCCTCGAGGGAACAATATCTTACTTATCACTTTATTACTTGTTGACACCGTGCACTTGCGCCATAGTGTGAGGGATTTCCTCACAACAAGTTTTTGGTGCCGTTGCCGGGGATTGATTTTTCGCTAATATCAATACCAAGCGACTCTAATTTTAATTTGAAGTTTAGTTTCTATTTTTTTTTCTTAATTTTTTCACTATGTTTTCCTTTGATTATCGTGACCCTTGGTATTTCATAAATTTCGATGTTCTTAATAATTTGCCAAATAGGGTCAGTCAGCCCCCTCCGCCAAAACAAAAGACCATGCTTGAACAATGTGTAGACGCTCTCGAAAATTCAGATAGTACCCCTCTTGAGCGAGAATGTGCACGTCGTGGTCTTGAGATTCACTATGGTTATTTTCCAGCACATATATTTAGTAGTGAAGTTGAGGGGGAGGTTGAAAGGAAAAACATGTTGAGTTTTAGGGTCGATCCCCCAGCACTTGATAATTACATAAAGTGTGATGAGCTTGTAGAAGAAGTTACCATTGATGATGTTTCCAAAGAAATTTCATTAAATTGTCATCAAACTTCGACTAATAAGGTGAACACTTATGTGCCTAAAATTTTATTAATGGTGCCACGCATAATTTTTCCTAAATCCATAATGGGAGAGATTGACCCCATTACTTGTGATTTTGTTGAGGCTGATTCTTTGAGTTCTAATGAGGTTGTTCATGATAAGTCTTTATTATTTACCCATTCGAACTCTGCTTATTTTTTCGTGCCTTACAATTATTATATTCTTCATTATTTTTTGGTTGTCCGCATAATTATTCTTACTCATTATTTTTGGCAACCAGGCATGAACCAAAGCCTCCCTTGTGGAATAAGAGGCTTATAGATTGCAAGAAGGGGGTATTTGGCAATCTCCCTATAAAGAAGCCACGTTAAATTTTTTTTGCCACGTCGTGCTCAAGACGTAAAATAGAGCGCTTGATGGGAGGCAACCCATCATTTTTACTTGCTTTCTAGTTAGTTGTTTTTATTTGTTTTTTCGTTAATAATTTTTTTCTTTGTTCTGTTATTTCGTTTGGATTCGTGTATTCTTGTTGGCCCTTATTTTTCTAATATTTTTATATAACCCCAATGAGTTATTATTCTTCATATTCTAGTCTTTCTTGATTTAATGTCTATTGTTATTTCATGACTAGAGACTAAGTTTGGGGGTCCCTCGTGATGTTGAGCATTATTTGAAATATGGATTGACAGTCGATTCCACTTAATGTGCTGGATTTCAAGAAGACATTTGGAATAAGTTTCACTTTTCCTTATCTCTTTTATTTTCACATGAGTTTTATTGTTGATGATGTTATGTGTAGTGGAATAAATTGAAGCATGCGATAATTTTCTTAATTCTTCTTGGTTATAAATTGCGATTTCATCATTGCTTTACTTTTCGTGAATTTTTCATGCTTCCGTGTGTAAAACTGATGTTACGATACTGATTTCTTTTTAAAGAAACGGTTGAGTTTTAGTTGAGTTGTAGTCAGCGACATCTGTTTCCGTAGAGTATTCATTTAGGTCCGAAATTTTATCGTTTTTGTAGAAATCTTAGCAGATAAGAAAGGAGACATAAGTGTTTTCAAATCGCCGTCTATACGTTTGGTTACACTTTTCGGTTAGCTAGTCGTCCAGTAACATGAGTCGTGTTGGCATTTGATTTGAGTTTAGAATCGGACAGTTTTTCCCAAAAGTCGAGATATTATTTGTTCTATGATGGGGAGTCTAGTAACCGGGGATATTCACGGGACCCGTTGTTTACTCTCGCGTAAAACGACAACCCTGATTAGACTAATGGTTTAGAGATTTTGCATGTGCCGATGATGGGGAGCCTAGTAACCAGGGGTATTCGCGTGACCCGTTGTTTACTCTCGCGTAAAACAGCGAACTTGAATCGGACATGCGGGAATAGCTATTCGAGTTGTTTCTCCGCTGTGGAGGGGAACTTAGTAACTAGAAGCATCCATGTGCCCCATGAGTGTCTTTTACATCAAACGGTTCCCCAAGACATGAGAATGGAATTCCACCCTAGGATTATCCCAATGAAACATCCCGAGATCCGAACCTAGTGGTTAACTCGAATCATATTATTGATCATATATAAGGGAATGCTGTAATAACCGAGATTTCTGATATGTATTTGGAACTTGTGATATTGTAATTGTTGCACTTTGATCTGAGTATTATTCTCCGTATTTCATAATCTGGTGTAGTTGAGCGTATGATTTCATGAATGTGATTTATAAATTGTGTTTCTGTGTTTTTAGCGCACGCTATCATCTAAGTGTAGCGTACGCTAACTTGGATCCATAGTGCACGCTACGAAGGAACCTTAGCGCACGCTATACGTGGTCCATATGATTGAGACGTGTGGTGGGTGAGATCAGGCCGGGGATCTTGGTCGTATTGTGTCGGGATGAACCTGGACGGCTTTCGGGAAAAAGCCAAGTCAACGCGTTAACGCACGCTACTCACATGAGGGTAGCGCACGCGAAAGGATGAGTACAGTGAAATCAGTAGCGTTTCAAATAGCCGTTAGCGCACGCTATGAATATGGGTTAGCGCGCGCTAATAACCATTTTCTATATATAGGACAGCATCCTTTTTCATATTTTCAGATTTTTCACTTCCCCATTCGAATTCTTGAACTTAGAAAGACACTCTCTTCATCCTAAACACTACTTGCCGGCATCCTAGCTCGTGTTGAAGATTGTAGATCATTGGAGGATTGGTGTTCAAACCTTCGGCGTTGGATTGCTTTGAATTTTCCTCCTTGTTCTTCACTACTTTGAGGTAGGTGATTCTTCACCAATATTAGTATTATTCTGAAGGACGTTTGATCATGTTTATCTAGTCAGATAAATTCGTTAATAGTCGAACATCATGTGTTAGAAGGATATTTTTGACCTTTCGGCACTTATTCATCGTATAAATCCTTTGAACCTTTCTAGTATATGGACTCCTAAGCATATTCATGTATTTTCAAACCGATTATGACCAGTAGGTGGAGATTATCAAGTTGTTATGTTTTACACATTAGAATCATGCGTTTTGTAACGTAGGACGAAGGGAACTTAGGATACTTTCTCGAGATCAAGATGAATTATGGTGTAGTAATGATGATACGTATCCTGGTGTCTCGTAGTCATTTAATCCATAAAGATCTTTCATAAACCGTATGAGCATGATATGCACGGAGTTGGCATGTATTAACACTGAGGATTTCATGAGTTTCATCACCTTTAGCTCAAGTTCTACCCAGTAGTGACTGCCATGCATGATTAGCGCACGCTAAGAGGTATATATTAACGTGCGCTATCGGGAATGAGTAACGTGTGCTACGTTGGATACGTAACGTACGTTATATCATCAGGCAGGGCAGTCGGCTGTTCAGAGAAGACTGTCAGTACACAGCTAGCGCACGCTAAACCTGGTCATTTCCGTACGTTAACGGGCAGGCTTAGCGCACGTTACGTAGAGTACGTAGCGCGCGCTAAGTAGTTCAGACAGAATTCATTTTTTTTAGCTTGCGGTCGTAAACCTGATTGTTAGACGTTCATACGAATTGAGAGGGATTCTTTATTATTTCTTAGGTCCGAGCCTTTCATAGGGGACGATCGAGGGGCGGTGACATACGGACGCGTGTCATTTGTTGGAGTATTTCCATTCTTGCCATCTTCGAGGCAAGTATCATATGTTGATTTTAATTTATATTGGAACCTTGATCATGCTTATGATTTTGTTCATGTTGTCAAATATGAGATGTATTTCTGTAATTTCTCATGGTATTCGTTGTTAATTGTTCGTATTGATGAACATATTGAACTGCATATATGTATGCATAATTGATTGGTTTATGGTATAAATGATCCGAGGGGATCATGAGGATCTATGCTGAGGGCGCTGGATCGAATGTCCACCATGCGTTGGTCCGACGGGATCATCATGGGGATCTATCTTGAGAAGCTGGATCATTTGGATGGGTTTTCCACCATGCGTTGGTCCGACGGGATCATCATGGGGATCTATACCAAGGGCGCTGGATCGCTGGATTACCCTGTATTGTGTTGATGGAATCGTGAGGATTCGCATCGTTGGATTCCGATGATGGAAGTCCGTTTTGCATGTTTTATGATGCACGGATGATTTATGTATTATGATACTTGTACTAGCATTGTTTTGCTAACCCCCTCGGGGGTGGACATTGTTTTGATGTTCAGGTAGCCGAGGAGCGGGGAAGCAACCACGATCTGCAAACGGGACGATGAAATGGCTCAGTGATGTGGTTGATGTTTATTGTTATTGTGATTTGTCTTCTTGGTTCATTTAGTACTCGAGTACGTCTGTTTTAATAATGTCATTTCGATATGGTTGTATAAATTAACTCATTGGATCAGTTGAACCAAATCTGTATTTTGAACTTCAGTTGTACGATTGGATTATATTTACATTTCTTTTAAATTAGCCTTGTAAATCCTTACTTAAAGGGTTTACGGCGCTGTAATTATTCCGAATATCTCGGGGTGTTACAGATTATAGTATTGGAGCTAAGATTCATGGATATCTTGGCAGTCGGGTTAGTTGGGTCTATTTACGTTATTTGATTATGGGTCGTTTGTAACATCACTGCTGAGCCAGCATCGTCGTGTGGACCGTGGTTGTAAGTTTCCTAATCTCAAATACTACCGTTTTATTTAATTCATGTTTTGTGAGCATTGATGGACGTACTTTTAGAAAGTTTGCCCTGGATATTGAGTATTTGTGTTTACAGTATGTTGAGAGGAGGTCGTGGACGCGGACGCGGTCGTGGACGCAGACGTGGAAATGCGAGACAAGAAGATTCGGTGTCTACCCCAGAAATAACCGCTAGCCGAACGGATTCCCATTCTGGGGGACAACAGGGATCAGCAAATAATAATGCAGATCCTAACGTGCCGGGAGTGCTTCACGGTGGTTGCTCGAGATAAACCGGTTTGCTCAAGTTGTGGATCGCATGCGACGGCGATGGGGCGGACATAACGTGGATAATCGGGAGATAAATGGCTTCGAGGTGATCAAATTGCATCCTCCGAAATTTGGCCAGTTCTGTTGAGGCGCTTTCTTGGGATCACCATTTGAAGGAGTTAGAGAAGATTTTGCGAGGATTAAGCTGTCCCAACGGCGAAGGTTCGGTGCCCGATACCTTCGGCGGGGAGGCTTTCGGCGGTGGGAGGCCATTCGACCTGAAGAGCTTAATGTCGTAGACAGAGTTCAAATTAATGATGGAAGCGCGATTGTCCCTTGATTAGAGGCCCGATTCCGGAGTTTTCTCACCACAAAATCGAAGCATACGTGACGGACGTGATTAAGACTTTTAATCACCGGTGACCTATGTCGTCACTTGGTCGAACCGAGGCGGAGAGGATTTTCATTTCGACATGCGAATTAACCGGAAATTCAGCAATATATGTCCGGATTTGATTGTACCACTTTGCGGCGATGCTCGGGACAAGGCGGCCTATGATATGAAAGAGGCGCGTAGAGAAATCAACGAAGCAAAGAAGCGAAAGTGGTGGCAACTTCACGGAGAATAAGAGTAGTGGGCCTCGCGAGGCGATCCTCTTTTCATTCATCCAGAGGCCTCCGCATCCTTCTCGAGGAGGAAAGAAGTTCGGGCGGCCAAACCGTTTGAGACGCGAGGAAGAAATGTTATAAGCGTGGCAAAGCGGGGCATGTTCGGCCAGCTGTTTTGGCGCTTTCTTGTGACTGTTTAGTGTGGACAGGAAGGGCATCGCGCAACATTTTGCGGGAATGCGACCCGATCTTTGGTACTCGCACTCCTGCACCGGTTCGAAGGACACTAGTGTAAACGAGGAGCTTGACAAAGCGGTTTCCCTTGTGAGAATGTTGGGAAAAGAGGCATCGGTGGGTCCATTCCTCCGCGTATTTACGAGATGAAGAAGGATGATCAGAAAACAGTTGTTGCATCAGGTACGATTCAGATCCTTTTGCAACCAGTTAGTGTCTTGTTCGATTCGGGATCTACGCATTCTTTTATATCTTTGAACTGTGTTAATCGTTTGAAAATCTCGTGCTTGTACAATTGTGAACCTTATGTTGTGGGATTACCGAGCGGAGAGAAAATTGTAGGAACCCTAGAAGCTAGAGATTTTCCAGTGTCTATAGGAGGGAGAGATTGGCTATCGAATCTTATTGTAGTTGACATCTACGGTGACGATTTAATTTCGGAGACGATTGGCTCAACCGTTATGGAGCTATTCTGAATTACCGAAAGAGAGTCATTTCTATCATTGCTGATGACGGATCTGAACACTTATTCCGAGGATGGAGACTGGGAAGCTCGGGAAAATTGATCAAAGCAATGAAAGCTGTGAAATTACTGAAGCAGGGATGTCATGGACTTTGGTGCTATGCCATGAGAAAAGAGGAAGAAGTAGAGCTCTCATCTATTCCAGTTGTGAATGAATTCTCCGATGTATTTCCTGACGAACTACCTGGGTTACCTCCGCAGAGAGAGGTGGATTTCACTATCGAATTAGAGCCTGGAGCCGCTCCTATTTCCAGAGCACCATACCGCATGGCGCCAACCGAGATGTATGAGTTAAAGAAGCAAATTAGAGGAATTATTACAGAAGGGTTATATTCAACCTAGCGTTTCTCCTTGGGGAGCGCCCATTCTCTTTGTCCGGAAGAAAGACGGATCCCTCCGACTGTGTATTGATTACAGGGAGCTCAACAAAGTGACAATCAAGAATAAGTATCCTATACCTTGGATCGACGACTTGTTTGATCAACTGCAAGGGGCAAGGGTATTCTCGAAGATTGACTTGCGATCAGGATACCATCAGTTGAGAATTAAGGAATCGGATATACCTAAGTCTGCTTTCAGGTCCAGGTACGGGCATTATGAATTTGTAGTGATGCCCTTTGGACTTACCAATGCTCCTGCGGTATTCATGCAATTGATGAATCGGGTATTCTTAGAATACTTGGATAAATTTGTGGTCGTCTTCATTGATGACATTTTGATATATTCGAAGGACACAGAGGAGCATGCCGAACATTTGCGTGTGGTTTTGAGCACCTTGAGGAAAGAACAGCTATATGCAAAGCTTTCAAAATGCGAGTTCTGGCTTAGGGAAGTAACTTTCCTTGGGCATGTGATATCGGTGTGAGTCTGAGGTGGACCCGAAGAAAGTCAAAGCAATCTTGGAATGGGGAGTTCCTAATAACGTGAAAGAAGTCCGGAGTTTCCTAGGACTTGCTGGATATTATCGCCGCTTTGTAGAGGGATTTTCCAAAATTGGTCGTCCGCTCACTCAGCTGTTACAGAAAACTCAAAAGTTTACGTGGGATGAGAAATGCCAGACTGGTTTTGATGATCTTAAGAAGAGACTGACGACAGCACCTATACTAGCGTTACCAGATGGGACTGATGGATTCATGGTATACAGCGATGCTTCAAATCAAGGTCTGGGATGTGTGTTGATGTAAAAGGATAAGGTGATTGCCTATGCTTCTCGGCAATTGAAACCGTACGAGGTTAATTACCCGACTCATGATCTGGAGCTAGCAGCTGTAGTCTTTGCATTGAAAATTTGGAGACATTATTTGTACGGCACTCATTGTCAGATCTTTACAGATCATAAGAGCCTCAAGTATATTTTCATCTAGAAAGAATTAAACATGAGGCAGAGAAGGTGGCTGGAATTGATCAAAGATTACGACTTGGAGATTCTCTACCATCCGGGTAAAGCAAACGTAGTAGCCGATGCTTTGAGCCGTAAACCTGTTTCTCTTCGAGTGTTGGAAGCACTTACATCCCAAACCAGCATTCAACGGGAACTGATCCGCGAAGGGATTGAAGTATGGGCACCAGGATTCCAAGGGCAACTATATGTGATGGAACTGACTTCATCACTAGTCGAGGAGATCAAATCAAAGCAGTTGAACGATTCTCTGATCCTTCGGTTATGTGACGAAGTAAAGAAAGGAAAAGCCCCAGGATTCGTGATACACGATGATGGAGTTCTGAGATTTCAGAGTCGACTTTGCGTTCCCGATGATGATGATTTGAGACGGGCAATTCTGAAAGAAGCTCATAGTGCACCTTATTCTATCCACCCAGCGTGATAAGATGTACAAGGATCTAAAACAAAACTTCCGGTGGGGAATATGAAGAAGGGCGTAGCGATACGTTTGAAGTGTTTGACTTGTCGGCAGGTTAAGATTGAACATCGGCGACTGCCGAAATGTTAAAGCCGCTTCCGATCCACGAGTGGAAGTGGGAGGATATCTCGATGGATTTCATCACCAGTATGCCAAGGACTAGAACGGGAATGAACATGATTTGGGTTATAGTTGATCGACTAACCAAGTCGGCTCATTTCCTAGGAATTAGAGATACATGGGGACCCGAGAGATTGGCGCGAGTATTTATTGCAGAGATAGTCAGATTGCATGGGACGCCGAAGACCATTATTTCGGATCGAGATGGTTGCTTCGTGTCGCATACGGAAAAGCGATTCACAGGGCTTTGGGGACTGAGCTCAACTTTAGCACGGCTTATCATCCCCAAACGGACGGTCAGTCCGAAAGGACTATACAAACGGTAGAAGACATGCTTAGAGCTTGTGCTTTGGATTGGTCAACTGATTGGGAAATTCATTTGCCATTGATTGAATTCACCTACAATAATAGTTGGCATGCTTCTATTAAGATGGCACCATTTGAAGCTTTGTACGGGATAAGATGTCGATCACCCCTGTGTTGGGATGATTCTTCGGACTTGATCGGGACGGAACCGGAATTGATAGTTCATACTCAAGAGAAGATAGCTTTGATTCGAGAGAGACTGTTGACTGCCCAGAGTTGACAGAAGTCTTATGCAGATGTACGTCGTCGCCCTCTAGAGTTCGACGTTGGGGACCATGTACTATTGAAGGTGTCTCCTACACGAGGGATTTTCCGTTTTGGGAGGAGAGGTAAGCTAAGTCCGAGATATATCAGGCCATTTGAGGTCCTAGAGAGAGTTGGGGATTTAGCATACAGGTTGGCCTTACCGCCATCGCTGAGTCACGTTCACAATGTGTTTCACGTATCCCAATTGCGAAAGTATGTACCGGACCCCAGTTACGTCATTGATTTCGACGAGATCGAGAGAGCTAATGACGGCACCTTCGAAGAGAGACCAATCAAGATACTTGAGAGTCGGATCAAACAATTGAGGAATAAACCAATACACTTGGTTAAAGTACAATGGTCACGACACGGAGTTGAAGAGGCCACTTGGGAAACGGAGGACAGTATGAAGACTAGATATCCGGAGTTGTTTTCATCTTAAGTTTCGGGACGAAACTTCTTTTTAGGGAGGAAGGATGTAATACCCGAGATTTCTGATATGTATTTGGAACTTGTGATATTGTAATTGTTGCACTTTGATCTGAGTATTATTCTCCGTATTTCATAATCCGGTGTAGTTGAGCGTATGATTTCATGAATGTGATTTATAAATTGTGTTTCTGTGTTTGTAGCGCACGCTATCATCTAAGTGTAGCGTACGCTAACTTGGATCCATAGTGCACGCTATGAAGGAACCTTAGCGCACGCTATACGTGGTCAATATGATTGAGATGTGTGGTAGGTGAGATCAGGCCGGGGATCTTGGTCGGATTGTGTCGGGATGAACCTGGACGGCTTTCGGGAAAAAGCCAAGTCAACGTGTTAGAGCACGCTACTCACATGAGGGTAGCGCACGCTAAAGGCTGAGTACAGTGAAATCAGTAGCGTTTCAAATAGCCATTAGCGCACGCTATGAATATGGGCTAGCGCGCGCTAATAACCATTTTCTATATATAGGACAGCATCCTTTTTCATATTTTCAGATTTTTCACTTCCCCATTCGAATTCTTGAACTTAGAAAGACACTCTCTTCATCCTAAACACTTCTTGCCGGCATCCTAGATCGTGTTGAAGATTGTAGATCATTGGAGGATTGGTGTTCAAACCTTCGGCGTTAGATTGCTTCGAATTTTCCTCCTTGTTCTTCACTACTTTGAGGTAGGTGATTCTTCACCAATATTAGTATTATTCTGAAGGACGTTTGATCATGTTTATCTAGTCAGATAAATTCGTTAATAGTCGAACATCATGTGTTAGAAGGATATTGTTGACGTTTCGGCACTTATTCATCGTATAAATCCTTTGAACCTTTTTAGTATATGGACTCCTAAGCATATTCATGTATCTTCAAACCGATTATGACCAGTAGGTGGAGATTATCAAGTTGTTATGTTTTACACATTGGAATCATGCGTTTTGTAACGTAGGACGAAGGGATCTTAGGATACTTTCTCGAGATCAAGATGAATTATGGTGTAGTAATGATGATACGTATCCTGGTGTCTCGTAGTCATTTAATCCATAAAGATCTTTCATAAACCGTATGAGCATGATATGCATGGAGTTGGCATGTATTAACACTGAGGATTTCATGAGTTTCATCACCTTTAGCTCAAGTTCTACCCAGTAGTGACTGCCATGCACGATTAGCGCACGCTAAGAGGTATATATTAACGTGCGCTATCGGGAATGAGTAACGTGCGCTACGTTGGATACGTAACGTACGTTATATCATCGAGGCGAGGCGATCGGCATTATTGAGAGAAGGCTGTCGATTACCACTAGCGCATGCTAAACACAGTCATTTGCGTACGTTAGCAGGCGGGCTTAGCGCCGCGTTACGTAGAGTACGTAGCGCGCTAAGTAGTTCGAGCAAATTCATTTTTTGAGCTTGCGGCCGTAAACCGGATTGTTAGGCGTTAAATGCAATTGAGAGGAATTCTTTATTATTTCTTAGGTCCGAGCCTTTCATAGGGGACGATCGAGGGGCGGTGACATACGGACGCGTGTCATTTGTTGGAGTATTTCCATTCTTGCCATCTTCGAGGCAAGTATCATATGTTGAGTTTAATTTATATTGGAACCTTGATCATGCTTATGGTTTTGTTCATGTTGTCAAATATGAGATGTATTTCTGTAATTTCTCGTGGTATTCGTTGTTAATTGTTCGTATTGATGAACATATTGAAATGCATATATGTATGCATAATTGATTGGTTTATGGTATAAATGATCCGAGGGGATCATGAGGATCTATGCTGAGGGCGCTGGATCGAATGTCCACCATGCGTTGGTCCGACGGGATCATCATGGGGATCTATCTTGAGGCCGGATCGGCTGGGACGGGTTTTCCACCATGCGTTGGTCCGACGGGATCATCATGGGGATCTATACCAAGGGCGCTGGATCGCTGGATTACCCTGTATTGTGTTGATGGAATCGTGAGGATTCGCATCGTTGGATTCCGATGACGAAAGTCCGTTTTGCATGTTTTATGATGCACGGATGATTTATGTATTATGATACTTGTACTAGTATTGTTTTGCTAACCCCCTCGGGGGTGGACATTGTTTTGATGTTCAGGTAGCCGAGGAGCGGGGAAGCAACCACAGTACCGACAGGACGATGAAATGGCTCAGTGATGTGGTTGATGTTTATTGTTATTGTGATTTGTCTTCTTGGTTCATTTAGTACTCGAGTACATCTGTTTTAATAATGTCATTTCGATATGGTTGTATAAATTAACTCATTGGATCAGTTGAACCAAATCTGTATTTTGAACTTCAGTTGTACGATTGGATTATATTTACATTTCTTTTAAATTAGCCTTGTAAATCCTTACTTAAAGGGTTTACGGCGCTGTACTTATTCCGAATATCTCGGGATGTTACAAATTATGGTATCGGAGCTAAGATTCATGGATATCTTGGCAGTCGGGTTAGTTGGGTCTGTTTACGTTATTTGATTATGGGTCGTTTGTAACATCACTGCTGAGCCAGCATCGTCGTGTGGACCGTGGCTGTAAGTTTCCTAATCTCAAATACTACCGTTTTATTTAATTCATGTTTTGTGAGCATTGATGGACGTACTTTTAGAAAGTTTGCCCTGGATATTGAGTATTTGTGTTTACAGTATGTTGAGAGGAGGTCGTGGACGCGGACGCGGACGTGGAAATGCGAGACAAGAAGATTCGGTGTCTACCCCAGAAATAACCGCTAGCCGAACGGATTCCCATTCTGGGGACAACAGGGATCAGCAAATAATAATGCAGATCCTAACGTGCTGAGCGCTTGACGGTGGTTGCTCGGATAAACCGGTTGCTCAAGTTGTTGATCGTATGCGACGGCGATGGGGCAAGCATAACATGGATAATCGGGAGATAAATGGCTTGCGAGGTGATCAAATTGCATCCTCCGAAATTTGAGTTCTGTGAGACGCTTTCTTGGGATCACCTGAAGGAGTTAGAGAAGATTTTGCGGGGATTAAGCGTCCCAACGAGAAAGGTTCGGTCGCCCGGTATCTTCCGACGGGGAGGCTTTCGGCGGTGGGAGGCCATTCGACACGAAGAGCTTAATGTCATTCGGAATGAGTTCAAATTAATGATGGAGCGCTTGATTGTCCCTTGATTAGAGGCCCGAGTCCGGGAGTTTTTCTCACCACAAAATTCAGAAGCATCTGTGACGGACGTGATTAAGACTTTTAATCACCAGCTGACCTATGTGCGTCACTTGGTCAGAACCGAGGCGGAGAGGATTTTTCATTTCCACATGCGAATGAAGCCAGAAATTCAGCAATATATGTCCGGATTTGATTGTACCACTTTGCGACAGTATCAGGACAAGGCGTTGGCCTATGATATGAAAGAGGCGGCAGTAGAGAAATCAACGGAAGCAAAGAAGTAGAAAGAGGCAGCCCACAGGGCGGTTTTGGCTGAGCCTTCCGTGTTTCTTCGACGTTTTGGAGCCTGTTCTCGACCTAATCACACGGACGCGTTTTGAAGGCTGATAACAGTTATAAATAAGCATTGAAGGGCTGAAAATAAGGGGAGAAATCATCTAGGAGATCGATAGATAGAGAGAAGAACATAAGGAGGAGATTTGTGGGCGACGACAAGACCACGGATCCCTACGGTTTTTCTTAATTTTCCGCATCTTAGTTTCTACATTTGTTTGAGTAGGATTGTGATTGTAGCCGATTACATGACGGTTTGATTTATTTATTATTATTTCAATTCATTCGTTATTCTATTGAATTGGATTTTTCTCATTGTTCTTAATGCTTTTTAATTGTCTGTCCAACAGTTGAATTGTTTTGAATGTCTTTATGGATTCGGGAGATGAAATTTAGGCATAGTTCTTGTTAGACGAGTCATAATTTTCGTGAGATAGGGATATACTCATGGGAATTGTGAAGCCTATTTATTGGGGGAATTCTTGAACTGTTTTAGCTATTAATTATCTAATTCGAATAGGGATATATCGAGTTAATAATTCTTAGTATTTTCTATCGACCTTGGGAAAGGCTTTAGAATAATTTAGGAATTTCTGCCTTACAATCAATTGAATAAAGGTGAATTGAATAAAAATCATTCCAGATTGTTTGAGGTGAAAATCATAATCCTACACCCTTACTATTATTATCTTTATTTTCTATTTATTTTTCTGTAATTAGTTTAGATATAAATTCCATATAATTGTTCTTCAAATAAAATTGTGAGTTGACTATATTTTGGTACTTAGTGAAATCAGTCCTCGAGGGAACGATATCTTACTTATCACTTTATTACTTGTTGACACCGTGCACTTGCGGCATAGTGTGAGGGATTTCCTCACAACACATATCTGGTTCGGTACCAACAAACTCGGACGCGTCATCCCAACACAACGGTGATCTGCACCTCCTCTCATGCAATGCCTCAAATGGTGCCATTTTAATCGAGGCGTGCCAACTATTGTTGTATGTGAATTCGATCAATGGCAGGTGTGACTCCCAATCATCCGTCTAGTCTAAGGCACAGGCTCTCAACATATCCTCCAGCGTCAGAATCGTCCGCTCCAACTGCCCATCTGTCTGAGGGTGGTAGGATGTACTGAGTCTCAACTCAATCCCCAAAGCTCGGTGAACAGCCTGCCAAAAATGCGACACAAACCGGCTATCTCGATCCGAAACAATACTCCTAAGAGTCCCATGTAACCTCACGACCTCTGCTATAAACACTCGTGCTAGCCTCTCCAGCCCCCAAGTGTCCTTAATACGCAGAAAGTGAGCTGATTTGGTTAGTCGATCGACAATAACTCAAATCATGTTCATTCCAGTCCGAGTCCTCGGCATACCGGTGATAAAATCCATAGAAATGTCTTCCGACTTCCACTCCGGAATGGGAAGTGGTCGTAGCAACCCCGCGGGCCGCTGATGCTCAATCTTAACCTGCTGTCAGGTCAAACACTTCGCCACAAACTCACTAACGTCTGTCTTCAAATTACTCCACCAGTAGTTACTCCTCACATCTTTGTACATTTTGCTCGTACCAAAATGTATGGAGTAAGGTGTGGTATGAGCTTCACTCCAGACCTTCTGTCTCAACTCAATATCACTCGGTACACATAATCTTCCGCGAAATCTCAAAACTCCATCATCCTGAACCACAAGTCCAGGGGCTTTCCCCTTCTTCACGTCCTCTCTCAACTGGACTAAAATTGGATCATCATATTGCCTCGCCTTGATATCATCAATCAAGGACGAAGTGATCTCTAACGCACATAATTGTCCCTGAACCTTCTGAACCAAAACCTCGATATCCTGACAAATCAAATCTCGCTGGATTCTGCTCTGAGGTGTGAGTACCTCTAACATCTGTAGGGCCATCGGCTTACGACTCAACGCATCTGCCACTACATTAGCCTTACCCAGATGATTAAGTATCTCGAGGTCATAATCTTTAATTAGATCCAACCACCTACCCTGTCTCATGTTCAACTCCTTTTGACTGAAGATGTACTTCAGAATCTTGTGATCCGTAAAGATCTTACACGACGACCCATAGAGATAGTGCCTCTAGATTTTTAAAGCGAAGACGACTGCTGCTAATTCTAAATCATGCGTAGGGTAGTTTGCTTCGTATGGTTTCAACTGACGGGACGCATAAGCAATGACTCTATCTCTCTGCATCAAGATACATCCAAGCTCGAGGCCCGAAGCATCACTATAAACCACAAAATCCTCGTTCCCCTGAGGCAAGGCTAGAATAGGTACGGTAGTCAACCGTCTCTTCAACTCATCAAAACTATTCTGCCTGTCTGCGGTCCACTCAAACTTATGAGTCTTTTGAAGTAACTGGGTGAGTGGTTTAGCAATTTTGGAAAATCCTTCGACGAATCTACGGTAATAGCCTGCAAGTCCCAGAAAACTCCTCACTTCCTTAACATTCTTAGGCGGTTCCCACGCCATCACTGCCTCTATCTTCTGCGGATCTACCCGAACTCCCTCCGCTGAAATCACATGCCCGAGGAATATCACTTCCTTGAGCCAAAACTAACACTTAGAGAACTTCGCGTACAGCTGCTCAGCTTTCAAATGTCTAACACAGTCCGGAGATGTAAGGCGTGCTCCTCCTGACTTCGAGAATAGATAAGAATGTCGTCGATAAATACGACTACGAATTTGTCCAGATACTCAATATCTTTGTTCATCAACTGCATGAACACTGCTGGGGCATTGGTTAGCCCGAACGGCATAACCACAAACTCGTAATGGCCATATCTCGTCTGAAATTCAGCTTTGGGTATATCGCTATCCCGAATCCTCAACTGGTGGTAGCCCGATCGTAAGTCAATCTTCAAGAACACTGTCGCTCCCTGAAGATGATCAAATAAGTCATCGATCCGGGGTAAAGGGTACTTATTTTTGATGGTTAACTTGTTTAATTCTCGACAATCGATGCATAAACGAAACGACCCATCCTTCTTCTTAACAAAAAGCACAGGTGCACCCCAAGGCGATGCACTCGGTCGACCCAAGGCGATGCACTCGGTCGAATATACCCTTTATCTAGCAACTCTCCCAATTGCTTCTTCAATTATAACATCTCTGACGGTGCCATACGGTACGGCGCTCGAGAAACAGGAGCCGCATTCGGCTCTAGGTCAATAGGAAACTCAACCTCCCGCTGTGGTGGTAATCCCGGCAAATCATCCGAAAATACATCGGGATACTCACTAACAACTGGAATCGATGACATGTCAACTCCACCATTCTCCGCCTTCAAAGCGTAACACCAGTAGCCTACACTGTCCTGGTTCAGAAGTTTTACCGCCCTCAAGGCACTAATCACATTACCCGACCTACCCGGCTTAAAACCAACAAGTGTATGCTCTGTGTCGTCCTCAGCCACTATCGAGATAATACGAGTCCTATAGTTCATGATGGCACCATGACGATCCAACCAATCATCCCCGAGGATCAAATCCTCGCTCTTAAGGTCTACAACAATGAGATTTGGAGGCCAATCCCAGCTCTCGATCCTCACTAGGCAATCCCTAACCTCCCGATTCCCAACCATACGATCACCACTAGGCATACCCACTACAAACAGTTCACACTCAAACAAGTAGTCAATATCAATACGGCACACACAATCCGAAGCAATAATAGAGTGGGTAGCACCCGAATCAAAAAGCACCGAAACTGGGTGAGAAATGATCTGAGTGGTACCTGACGCCACCGGAACGTCTGCCTCCTCCATGCGCCTCATCTGATATAACCGAGGATAGACTGAGCCTGAACTTGATGCAGCTCGACGGTCCGGCTGACCCCGACTCCTACCACGACCCGAACTCTGAGGAAGCTGAGTGACTGGAGTCTTCTGATCGACACTAAGCTCCTTCTGAACGGTGGTGGTATACGGAGCTCTGGCGGCTCTGGTAGCCCTCTCGCAATGAGTGGCCCGGTGCCCGGTCTGTCCGCAAGTAAAGCAAGTAACTAAAGGGAATGGGCAATCCTTCATCAAATGCTCATATTGGTTGCAGTTAAAGCAAACTTTGCCGCCAGATGCAACAGACTGGACTGAACGGTTACCCTGAGATCCTCCGTCCTGATGAAACGGCCTCTTCCCTGATGTAGGAGCAGACTCAGATTTCGAAAATCGGTCACTCTTGCCGGCTGAAAAACTGCCAGCTGTCTTCTGTTTTTTGGCCTCGGAACCCAACTCTGATTCCGGGGCAGCCATCTCGATCGCTAGGGCACGATCCTGGTATTCCTTCAAGGTGGCACACATGAGCGGTGCCATACACTGCCTGATATGCGGCTTCATGCGCATATTGAAGTAACGGATTTTATCGGCCTCAGTCCTCACCTGATCCTTCACGAATCCCAACTGTTGATTGTAAGAGATGATGGCCTGAGAAATCGGCACATCCTGGGGTGTGGCAGTGAAGAATTCCACAATCCTGCATTCTTTAACTGGCGGTGGACAATATTCTGCCTCCATAGCAGTCTTAAATTCCTCCCAAGTGGTTGGGCAGTCTCTGGGTGCCACAACCTCCCACCATTCCGCAGCTTCCTTATCCAGGAGGTATTGAGCAATGTGTACCCTCCTGTCATCAGGACACGCTATGGTATCGAAAGTTTTGCCCAACTGAAAAAGCTAATTCTCCCAACCGAGGGAGTCAGAAGATCCACATAAACGAGAAGGGTGCATCTTAATCACCGTCTGAAGCCACTTACTAGCTTCCTCCTCAGGAGTCGGGGGCGGATTCCGTCGTCCACCCTGAGCTATCTGGGCAAGCTGAGCTACCAACTGCTGAAGTACAGCAGTAGCTCCCATTTCGGCATTACCACCCGACAACTGATCCTGGCTGACTGACCAAGTCTGCTTCCCGTCAGAACTTAGAGGTAAAGGGTCCGGCACTAAATGAGAGGTCGAACCTGCAGAGGACTGAGAAAGTGGGGCTCCCTCATTATCTGCACCACGACCACGGCCTCGGACGCGCCCCCTAGCTGGTCTACCGCGACCTCTCAACATACTGAAGATAAGAAGTAAAAGGAACAAGATCAGAAAAATCTACAGTTTGCAAAGTCGGTACCACAATTCATAATTCCAAACAACACAAGGAAATGAATTACAGAAATATAAGAGTATGAGGAGACTTACAGCCACGGGTTGCATGAAGAGATGGTAGCACGATGATATTAGGCTCAACAACTGACTCTAACGACATGACTGACAGACCCAAATTAACCAACAACCTAGGTATTCATAACATAAGGCTCTGATACCATAAATGTAACACCCCAAATCATGTAAGGGACGTTACACGCCGTAGGACCCTCATGAGGTCTACCGGGCTAACCCATGAAACATAAACCACAATGAAATCCCAAAAGATGCACTCAGCATGGTAAAATAGGGCTGTGGCCTCGGCCAAAACATTTTAATAGAAGTACATGAAGAATAAGTGAAATACCATTTCAGTGCCCACGCAGGGTACTTTAACCAAGTTTAAAAGTAATCAGTCTAACTCCAATACCCAAACATATACAATGACAAAGCATAAAAATATAAACTCGAGCCTCATCATCATGCCTAACCATCATTTGCGTGCGCATCCCATGCCATCTCCTCAGCTCGACCAGTATCTGAAATGCATAAGACGCATTTCCCCCATTTAAGGGGTTAGCATTCGAATAGCTAGTGCAAGTACACAATTACACTACATTATATACAGATACGATTTACACAGTCATCTCACTAAGAAAACATTTGAAAAGCCATATTCCGGAATATCACATTGGCATTCAAACAGTTTAAGAAATCGTCACAATATCACAAGCATTCATAACTGGTAACCCGTGGCCGTACCCCTTAGTATTGACCCCCAGACGCCCCGTCGAACGCTCCAGGTGGGAAACCACTTCCGTGGCTGTACCCCTTAGTATCGGCCCCCAGACGCCCCGTCGAACGCTCCGGGTGGAAGTTCAACCACACACGCACCCAAGTCCACTTCCGCGGCTGTACCCCTTAGTATCGACCCCCAGACGTCCCGTCTAACACTCCGGGTGGAAGGAACAAGTAACTCACACACCCAAAATATCCAGATTCATCATTCATATTGAAACCGTAACACACATAACGGAATGTAATACATGTACTTGCCGTGAATAAAATGATGCGAAAGGAAAAAAGGTGAACGACAAGGTTTTGGTCCGAACGATCTTCACAAATCCGATCCTACACAACCACGATATACAATCGGTCTCAATAACGCTGAAACGTAAGAACTCGCCTTAATTCTACCCGTTGGGATGTTTCGTCGGACAATACAAGGTCAAAACCGATTCTAAACTATCAACGGGGAAAACATCGAGTTTAATCCGCAAAACCACAAGAGAAACAAGGGATGGTGATTATGCTATCGAAAACTAACAATCACAAAAGGCAAATCGGACTAGAAGGGTGAAAACCAAAACAAAACCCCAAAATCCCCAAAAGTTAGGGTTCTAAGGAAATATACCTCGATTCGGACGGAGGAGGATGATTATGATGATGATAAACCTTGCTTGAAGTCCAACAATCGATCTATGGAGGAACTTTAGTGAGTATTCTACACAAATCTCTCCAAATCGCCCGAGGAGTTCACATCGCGGACAAGGGAAAGAAAAGAAAGGAAATGACGCATCTGAGGTCAACTCAGGATTTAAATACCTAACAGAGGTAAATTTGAATAGTCCCTCAACAGTCTATTGGGGGAATAATTGTTTATATGTTGGAATGATGCAACAATGTACTAGACTGCTCTGTTTCTTCGCCTGGCAACTATCTTCCTTTTTTTCATGCAGTAACCCCTGAGGCTTTGGATTTATCCAATTTGTGACCCAGATGATGCTACAGAAGCTAAAATCTGATGAATGGCCAAATATTTAAAGGACGGTAGCTCACTGTTGTTTTGGCAGAGGAGAATAGGAAGAGAGTCAAGAGACCAACTGAAATGAGAGCCGGAGAACATGGAGTAAGGTGAGTTTTTTGCTTATACTATATACACTTGAATTGCTTTTTATCTTTTACATGACATTTTGTTGTGTTGAACTATCAAACATGGGTGTTATTGAAGAGGGTTCAAGCTTCTTTAGATTTCGTTTTTAGGTATAAACCTCACTTAATCTCTCATAAATTGTATATTCATGCTTCGATCTTGTGTATAGGCAGACATGATGCAAAAGTTTTCAAAAAATCTAATCAGGCTAGAGCTCCAACTGATTCGTACGTACAAGAATTGACAAAAAGGATTCGGCAGGAGCTTGTTGATGAAGTGGAGGCGAAGGTTACCAGTAGGGTCAATGAAGAAATGGATGCCAAGGTGAATCAGAAGGTCCATCACAACCTGGCATAGATTCTGAAAAAATTAGGTGAAGCCAACCGTGACTTGAAAATTGATATTGGTGCAACACTTTCTGGTGACACGCGAGAAGATGGCACTCCAATTACGCGAGAAGATGGCACTCCAATTACGCAAGAATATGACACTCCAGTTACAGGAGGCCCTAGCTCTTAGATATCATCCATTTGTTCTTTTCTTTTGAACAATTTTCAACCATCTATCCTGCCTATTACATTTTCTTGTGGTTGGTTGACAATAACCATATTAGTTTCTAGTACTTCTACTTATGTTCTTGAATTGGTTGTCTATTTGGTTGATGTTGTTGGTTGATGTGGTGGATTGGTTGATGTTTCGGTGGATTGATGTACTTGTTGGTTTAACTATTGCTAGATTGGTTTTTTATGGGAAATACAATATTTAAATGCTATATTTTTATTCTGTTCATTTGAGGTGTTGTAATAGGTAAGTGTTGCAATTGGTTAATATTTTGCAAAACACATTGGGTTGCAGTTGTTATTATCTGGTGTTGCATTAGACAGAACCATGTTGCCATAATATGGGCCCCACAGGTGTGCCCCACACAATCTGGTATCTATTTTATTAAATTATAACATCTATTGCAACACAGATAAAATGTTGCAATAGGGTGCCAAGTATGTTGCCATAGGATCCTATGGTAACATGAGAACAGGGTGTTACCTTAGGCAGTTCGCATGTTGCCTTTGTGGTCAAAGGCAACTGTTGAGAACACAACACACTTTTGGTGTTACCTTTATCCTTTTTGGGGCTAAGGCAACACTAAATCAGGTCTATGGTGACACAGTTTCAGGGTTATTGTAGGCCATCGACAAACAACCGAGTGCAACATTACTGATACAATAGTTAAAGTTCACAGTCGTCATTGGCGGACCATACGACAATATCAACAGAAATCAAATGATCGATAAAGAGCGCAGATACAGTGTAACAACAAGATTACTGTCGTGACAGTCAAAAGCTTATGGCCGTAACAACTAACTTCTTATGGTCGTACCATCTAATAGCTTACGGCCGTAATGGAAAACATCTTACGGTCGTAACCACCAGCTGCAAGGTAGCAGAATTAACTCAGCAGCCCCAAAACGGCTCTGAAGGTTGAGGACCAACTCTCAACAATGTATCCCGATATTTAGAAAACATTGCAAAATTCTCCAACGAGCATAACAACATAACAAGCTTGTTGCAACGACTTAGTCCCAACACACAAACATAATGTTTTAAATTCCTTCCAATCATATCCAAAAAATGATGGTGACATTTTACAATGTTTGAAGTACTTTAAAACACATCTTTCAAATACCGTCTGAAGGTGTCATTTGAAAATACATAACCAACTCATCAAAGTTCAACCAATTTCGAAATCCATATAAAATCATTGTATAACTGCACCATCAAAATATTTTCAAAAATCAATTTTTCACAAAATACTCAAGCCCATAAAATCTTTCAGAAAACTGTTTTCAAACCTGTAATATCCAGAATTTCTACTACTGTTGTTTAATAATATTTTATCCGAGTTATATTGTACAGCGTGGAATCTGTACAGTATGGATAAAACAATTGAAGAACTGAGACATCTGTATTAGTATAATTACTGCATTTGGTTGATAGTTGTATTGGAAGACATTGCGTATCGGGCTTACCGTATGATAATATTGTTGGAAGATGTATATGTATTCAGTATGCCGTATGTCCGTATTCTGCATGTCGAGACGTTGGACAAGAGTAACTGAAAATGGCTAATTATAGCATTATTAGCGCACGCTAATATTCATGAATAGCGCACGCTATCGTGCAGGTATAGCGCACGCCACGAGCATAGGTTAGCGTACGCTAGTGCAGAACAGCTCAGAGGGAATCTACGTGTGGACCCGGCCACTTTCGGCTTCTGTTCCGGTGAGTCAATGGATGTTTGTTGTGAAGGGTTAGCGCACGCTAATACATATTGTTAGCGCACGCTAATATCAGATCGATTCAAAAGGAATCTTATCCTTGTCAGAGCTTTCGGCATGTGGGGACACGGGGGTAGGTGCGGACTGTAGCAAGTCAACTATGAGTAGCGCACGCTATGGATGAAAGTTTGCGTACGCTAAATAGAGGCCTTTACATACACTATTGCATGGGCATTGCATACGTAAATCATTTCATGCAGTAAGGCAATAGCCTATGGACTTCGATAGCACACGCTAACAAAGACAGTTAGCGCACGCTAAGTGTGTAACGTACATTAACTGAAGATGTTAGCGTACGTCAATAATGTACAGTTTATATATAAGTGCAGTTGGCCATTTTTCGTCATTTCCATCCATTTCTTCATGTGAGCCGATAGAGAGAGCCTTGAGAAGTATTTGAGGTTCCAAACACTGGATTAAGGTGGAGTTAATCATCCATAACAACATTTAAAGCTTGGAATCGATTGGAAACGAATTCAAACTTGGGATTCAATCTATTTCTTCAACAAGGTAATTACTCTTCATCTTTGGATTTTGTTTTGGATTGAATGTTGATGTTCTTAAGTTAATGATTATCATATAAGCAAGTTGATAAGTATGATTATGAGGTTGGTTACCGAGTTATGTTGATGTTATGGTTGATATACGGGTGTTGATATGATTCGAATGGTTTCGAATTGTGTTGTTTATCTTCAAAGAGATATGCTAGCTAATGCCTTCCTTCAATTCGGATCTTTGATGTTGTTGTTGTTGTTGGTTTCTTCATATGATGGTGAACATGGCGATGATTATGAGTTCTTAGTGTTTATGATGTTGATATTGGAGGAAGAATGTTGGGATAACAATCCATGTATCGAGATTGTCAGGATAAAATAATCCCTGTATCGAAAAGATCAAGACAGAATGTTTTGACAATATGCCAATCCAGCATACAGCAAGCAGCTGTATCGAAAAGCTGATCAACCTATATCGAATACTTCTCGTAGCCCCAGCATACAAAATCAATCATACAGCAAAAGAGTCTTATAAAGACTAAGTATGGAAGCTGTCTCGAATCGACAATACAGCTATCATTCCATACAGCATCCAAACAGGACAAGAAGGAATCTTTGTTATTCACTAAGTCAACGTCCCGTTTGAGATGATATATTTAAATACTAAAGGATAAAGTATTTAAATATCAAGCCGTCAGAGAACTTCAAATCAAGCGCAAAATCCGGATCGTGTTTAATTCAAACACATCATCCCATTGGAACGGAATCTTGCTCAACGGATTTATATCAACGGATATATTTCAGAAAGCTATATATATCCCCAGCCTTTGAAGATCTAAAGACATACCTACACGCAAGTGCTTACACGAATATTCAGAGCAAACATATCTCCCAAGGCATTCTGCTATTCTGAAAGAAGAGATATACAGTGCTCAAAACCGTGAACAACACATCATCAGCTAAAAGCTCATAAAGTCAAAGTTGTTGTTCAAATATTGTTCTATCCCTTGAACAAACCCATCAGCCCTGTGTGAACTGAGAAACCTTGCTCTTCCCGAATTGTGTGTGACGGACTTGCATTGAAGAAGACGAAGCTTCGGAACTGTGTGTGAAGAAGCCAGTCAAGTGAAAGCTCAAACCAATCTGTGTGAACGGTTGAAGGCTAAGATCATTATATCAGTCTGTGTGGACGATATACTGATTAAGTTTGATTATAAATATGTAGTTGTGTACGTAGTATTTATAATAAACATTTTCACTCCTGTGTGGAGGACCAGTGGACGTAGAGGGGTTTACCTCGAACCACTTTAATTACTGTGTCAATTACCTTCTGCATTTACTGTTTTATTATTTGTGATTATCTTTAAGTATACATTTCATATCTAGTTGTATTTACAGCAACTTATTTTGACAAGACTTTCGCTACACACTCAGATTTGAAAACCATACAGCTTGTTGTTTAAAACACTCTCTAAGCTATATCCTGTATACTTAGTGGCCAATAAGTGGTATCGGAGAGGTTAATTCTAAAAAGAATTAGTCATATTTTTTATTGAATCAGATCCTTAAATCACTTATTCTTATAAAACAATCTCTTTCTTCCCTATATCTTCATATGGATACATCTATGATCAATAAAGTTCCTATGTTCTCTATTAATGAATTTGATGATTGGAGAATGAGGATGGAGGCTCATCTTGCAGCAATGCACGAAGAGATGATTTTTGTTATACAGGATGGCCCCATAAAGATAATGAAGGTAAATCCGGCTGCAAGAATTGAAGGCCAGGCTCATGCTGAGATGCTCGAGAAAGAGCGCGAACAATGGACTTATGACGAAAGAAAGCGCGCCAACCTCGACAATGTTGCTAAGAACACGTTATTCATCACTCTTGA
Source organism: Orobanche coerulescens (assembly GCA_033398695.1). Taxonomy (NCBI): domain Eukaryota; kingdom Viridiplantae; phylum Streptophyta; class Magnoliopsida; order Lamiales; family Orobanchaceae; genus Orobanche; species Orobanche coerulescens. The sequence goes on from CM065810.1 coordinate 130,046,630, forward strand.
TAAAGACAGGAGAGAGAGAAAGCTGAAGAATCTCCCACTATGACTATAGCCTTAGCCACTAACCGAAGACACAGCATGCCGAGCTCATCAAAGCCCATTCATAAGAATGCTGACAGCGACGATGGCATCCTGTCGCAAGACGAAATGGCGCTCCTCATGCATAAGTTCAAGAAGTTCATCAACCAATCGGGAAAGACTCCATACAGGCCCAAGCCTGTACACAAGGTAAGTACTGAAACTTCCTCTGGTGATGCTAACATGTGTTATAATTGCAGGAAACCTGGACATTATGCAAATAAATGTCCTCATCCCAAAGTTCAAAGGTTGTCGGAAGCCGAGCAATAAGAAAAGGATGAAAGAAGACGTGCTTGGAAAAACAAGCTCAAAGCCCTGATTGGTGAATCAGAAGCTGCCCCCGCTCCATCTAAATCGGAAGAATGTCTTCAGGTAGTCACTGACAGTGATTCATCTGATGATGATTTCGAAGATAAAGCATATATGTGCTTTATGGCCAAGGACATTCCGAAAGATGAAGATAACGATGATGAGGTAAGCTCAACTTCAGCTATTCCCTCCAATGCATCTCATACCTTTGCAAATATGATGAATGAGTTTAAGACCATTCAAATGGCCCATGAGATATTGAAAAATGAAAACATACAGCTCCAACTTTCTAACTTAGAGCTGAAAGAAGAAAACGACTTGCTGAAAGTAAATTACAAAAATATGTCTGTTGATTGTGTTAACAGCAAAGTCGAATATGAAAAACTCATGGAGAGCAATCATCAACTTGCTCATGAACTAAGTGAGATTAAATCTCATAGTGAGAGCAATACAAATGATTTTGTTCTACTTCAAGCCAAAGTAAAAACTCTCGAAAAATGAGAAGGAAAACTTGAGACCATTCTGAAATCTTTCGAGAAATCATCTAAAAGAATGGAAGAAATTCTAAGCACTGGGTAACATGCTCATGATAAAAGTGGCTTAGGATACAGCTCATTTTCCAATAAAGGGAAAACTAGTACTGTGTTCGTCAGGGGTGTGGAACCCATTACTGTACCGGAAGAAGTTCCGAGTCCTGTGAAGGAACCCGTTGCACCGCAAATAGCAAAAGTTGCCATTCCGCCACCTCAGTCCTATTCCAGACAGCGGAATCACCAACCATTCAGACCTGTAAGGTGTATACAACAGCATGCTCCCCGAGCATATCAGCAGCGCCAACAGCCATTCAGAAGGAAGGCTGTATCCAAATACCAAAGGCCCGCACGGCAGTACTTTCAGTACAGCATGCCTAGGTATTGGATACAGGAGCCTCGTCATTCATCGCGATAGCAAGTTTCCGCACAGTATCAACAACAGCATTGGGAATCCAACTGGAGACCCAGAAGGCAAGCTGTTAGGCCGAAGAAAATGGCTCCACCTCCAAGACGGCATTCGTACTAGACTTATAATAACCCTGAATTTTACATGCATAATAATTATAATGGTTATAGCAACTACGTATATGCCCAACGTAGAAATCGCAATTATGGACCTAAACCATCCCACAGTAAACCTATTGCTGTCAGGAAAATCTGGGTACCTAAAGGCACTAACATCCATGGACCCAACAATCAAAGGGGACATAAATCTACCTAATTTGTTTGCTACAGAACATTCTGGAGAAGGACATTTGGTACTTCGACAGCGGATGTTCCCAGCACATGACAGGAGATAAAAGCAAGCTATCATATTACGTAGAAGGTTGCGGTCCAAAAGTGCACTTCGGTGATAAATCTAAAGGAAGAACAAGAGGGAATGGAACCCTACTTGTCGGAATATTCAAAGTCACCGATGTAGCTTATGTTGAAGGCTTACAGTACAATCTACTTAGTATTAGCCAGTTTTGTGAAAAAAAGTTCTCGGTGAAATTCTATATAGATCACTGTAGAGTCAAGAACATCCTGACCAAAGAAGTTGTGCTCACAGGAAGCAGATCAAGTAATAGGTATATTGCTGACTGGATGCCTACGAGCTCCACAATTCCTTTTTTTGTTGCCAAAGGCACTGCAGATCTAAGCTGGTTATGGCACAAAAGAATGTCACATATCAACTTCAAGACTATCAATAAACTCTCCAGACAGGGAATGGTTAGAGGATTGCCAAATGGTTCATTCCAGAAAGACAGCGTTTGTGGACCCTGTCAGAAAGGCAAGCAAATCAAGACCACCCTGAAAACAAATCCTACCTTTCAACCCACAGAGTGTTAGAAATGCTACATATGGATCTCTATGGTCCCGTAGACCCGGTAAGTTTGGGAGGTAAGAAATACTGTCTCGTTATTGTTGATGATTATTCCAGGTATGCTCGGACAATTTTCCTAAGCAAGAAGAAGGAAACAACATCAAAGCTGCCCGAGCACCTGAGAAAGCTTCAAAATGAAAAAGGGTCGAGTATCGTGTCCATCTGTTTTGACAGAGGTACAGAATTCACTAACCGCTTTATAGAGCAATATTGTTCGGAAAATGGGATACAGCACGAATACTCTGCTGCCCGTACACCTCAACAAAATGGTGTTGCCGAGCGAAATAACAGGACACTGAAGGAAGCAACAAGGACAATGATTGCCGCAAGCAAGTTGCCACAGCGTTTCTGGGGCGAAGCCACCAATACAGCGTGCTACACACAAAACCGTTGTATCGTCAACAAGCATCACAACAAAACAGCATATGAGGTATGGAACAACAAAACTCCGTTAGTTTCGTACTTTCACATATTTGGATGCAGATGTTATGTTTTGAACAACGATAAGGATCAACTTAGAACCTTCGATGAGAAATTGGATGAAGGGATATTTGTAGGATATTCCTCTGTTAGCAAAGCTTACAGGATCTTCAATAAAAGGAAGCTAACAATTGAGCAATCAGTTCATGTAGTGTTCGATGAACCTCACCATGATCCTACAGGAGTAGAAGACCTTTCTCAGAACATCCAACAACTTTCCATAATAGATCCACCAATTCCTGTAGAACCTATTGTTGACCTAGAAATCAACCCCGCAGCTGTAACAACCGACGTAGATGAAGCCGATAATGTAAAAGTTGAAGCCGAAACTACAACAAATCAAGATACAGTATGGAATCCCGAATTAGAACCCGACAGAAGATGGTTGAAAGATCACCCGCAATAGCTGATCATTGGAAACATTGATGCTGGTGTTTCTACCCATAGGAGAATATAGAGTACACAAGGAAATGTACTATGTGCGCAAGAAGAACCCGATACTGAGATATCACCATTTCCTGAATGGAAATCTCAATCCGAGCTTAGAAGACTTAATATGTGCACTATTGCTGTATTCTTAGCCAAATCCGAACCTATTACTACCAAATAAGCTCTCAACAATTCTCATTGGATCACATCTATGGAAGAAGAGCTTAACAGTTTCGAAAGAAATAACGTATGGTATCTTGTACCCAGACCTACGAATCAATCAGTAATTGGAACCATATGGGTATTTAGAAACAAGAAGGATAGAAATGGACTCATTATCAGGAATAAATCCCGAGTAGTCGCCCAAGGCTACAGACAGGAAGAAGGCATAGACTACGATGAGACATTTGCCCCTGTAGCCAGACTAGAAGCCATTAGGATATTTTTAGCCTTTGCCACCCATAAGAGCTTCATTGTCTACCAAATGGATGTCAAAAGTGCATTCCTAAATGGAGACCTCGCTGAAGAAGTATATGTTGAACAACCACCAGGGTTTGTCAATCCAGAAGGCGAAGACCTAGTATACAGGCTAAGGAAAGCACTGTATGGACTTAAACAAGCCCCTAGAGCATGGTATCAGACCCTGTCCCAGTATCTAACCAATAATGGATTCGAGAAAGGTGTTGTGGACAAGACCTTGTTCAAAATACAGGAAGGTGATGACCTCCTGATGGTTCAAATCTATGTAGATGATATAATATTTGGTTCAACTAACCTTGCTTTATGTCAAAGGTTCTCTCATCTCATGCAAAGTAAATTTGAAATGAGTATGATGGGAGAACTTAGTTATTTCCTAGGTTTGTAGGTAAAGCAGTTGCCTACACGGATTTTCATCAACCAGGAAAAATACAGCAAGGAGCTTCTCAACATATTTGGAATGAATACTTCCAAATCATCGTCAACCCCCATGAGCACTTCCGTGAAAATTAGTGCTGATGAAGCTGGAAAGTCGGTTGATCAATTACTCTACAGGAAGCTTATTGGCTCACTCCTGTACCTAACGGCTAGCAGGCCCGATATCCAGTTTGATTTGGGAGTGTGTGCGCGATATCAAGTATCACCCAAAGAATCACACTTCGCAACAGCTAAACGAATCCTGAAATACGTCAAAGGAATAGTCGATGTAGGACTGTGGTATCCTAAAGAAGGCAGATTCTATTTAGTTGGCTACAGCGACTCGGATCTCGGAGGTTGCAATCTAGATAGGAAGAGTATAAGTAGAAATTTTCACTTTCTTAGACCTAGACTTGTATCTTGGTTTAGCAAGAAACAATTGGCTAACTCGCTTTCAACAGCAGAATCAGAATACTATGCTGCTGGTAGTTGCTGTATGCAGATCCTTTGGATGCAACAACAGCTGTCAGATTATGAAATTGAAGCCAAAGAAACGCCGACTATGTGCAATAGCACGAGTGCAATTGCTAGCACTCACAACCCTGTATTGCACTCTCGCACCAAGCATATTCACATGAAGCATCACTTCATTAGGAATCATGTTGAGAACAAGGATGTTCGGGTGGAAAACGTTCATAGAGATATCCAGTTAGCCGACATCTTCACCAAACCTCTCGACAGAGCAAGATTCTGCATGCTTCGACATGAATTGGGATTGCTACAGCCTGACTCCCTGTAAGTTTTTAATGCTTTTACTCAGCAAATTGAGGGGGAATGCTGTAAGACCCAAGAATACATTATCCACCGTTAGTTATCTGTACACTCAGTCCATTAGAACAGCACTGTAGGAACCAAGCAATATGAATTATCCTACGGCTGACGTGTGCAATAATTAATGGGGAATACCGTACGACCCAAGAATACAGCATTAATCCGAAAGTTGCTGTATCGAATTGAAAAAAAAATTATGTCCACGTGCCCTGTTATCATTACAAGCCGTTTGCATTAAATACTTTACACGACATTTGGACATTGGTATCTTCAAAACTGCGATGTTTTTAAATTCTTTATTAATTGTACATCGTCGTTTCAGGCAATAAGGATAATTTGAAAAGTCAGAAGTGGGACCCGCCCATATTTTAAATTAATTGGATAAGTTGTACCAGTTACACTCAGTCCAATCATAATCGTCCATTTTAAACAAACAGTTCCCATCCCTTAAATATGACCGTTCAGTCTCTGAAAACCCTTCTTCGCTGCCCACTATAAAAGGACTGAAAATGCCATTTGAGACTCTTTATGCTTTTTGCATATTGTAAGAGTTCTTGAGCATACATCCTACAAGTTTTCTGTGTTTACTGCATTTTTTCTTGAAACCTTTTTAACTTTTCTTCGAGTATCAAAAATGGCATCTTCTCAGACCTCTTACATCTCTCTCAACAAAACATCCAATATCATCGACGGATGGATCTTCTCCAGATCTGTCTTGCTTGAACGTGTTCATGCCGAAGTGGATGACGTCGAATCGATGGAGTACGTCATCACTAGGATTCGTCAACAAGGCCTCTATCGCCTTGTCAGCCACTCTGCTGAACGATTTGATGTTCATCTGGTTGAGGAGTTCTACCCCAATGCTGTCGTTCGTTTCCTTTCACTGGCCCAGGGAGGACATGTCGGACATCACAGCCGTCGTTCGTGGAGTCGATATCCGCGTTGACCAAGAGCTACTCCAGAATATCTACAGGCTACCTGCTGATGGCCTGTCATTGGAAGATCTTGAGACCTTTGGGTCCTAAGAACTGTTAACCGCCTACTATGGCTTGTTCACCGGTTCATCCTCGGTTGAAACGGCTCACACCTCTTGCCATAAGAAAAATCTCTGTTTACCTTTTATCTACTTACATGATTTCTGTTATCGTATTATTGAGAACAGAACAGGTGCTTTTGAGATGTGCACCAATCTTAGGTTTAGGATGATGGTTGAAATAATGACCTGTGAGAAGGTCAACTGGTGTCAAATCATCCTCAAACGGTTGCATGAAGAAGTTTCTAAGCCTGCTTCGCAGAAGAAATCCTTTGGTCTGCTGTTGAACTACATTCTGACCAAATGCGGTGTTCCGCAAGACGATAAAGCCAAGAAGATCACTTCTCGTATTTATATGGGAAGCATCAACCCCACCATCTTCAGGAAAGGACCCCTCATTGCAAACAAGCACTACGTTTGAAAATTGCCCCTTTCTGCCGACCCAAGGGACGTATCTTTGAAGTCTCATAGCGAGAAGACTTCAAGGAAGAGAAAAAGATCTCACAGCAAAACTCCAGTTGCTGGTGAGAAGCCGAAAAGGAAGCTAAGGAGGCTTTCAAAAGTTAAGGCCACAGAAATCTCCAAGAACGCTTCTTCCGTGGCTCAACCCACTGAACAACTCCCCAAGGGCCCAACCCCTGTGGAAGAGATGCCTGCTACTGTCTATACAGTAGATCCCGAGCCTTTGACGGCTATGACGGATGCTCAGACATCTGCCAACATCCAAGACTCTGGCGAGTCAGCTGCCACTTTGGAGCCAAACGCTACTTCTCCTACACGAGATCCCACACCCGTTCAGGATCCATCTCCCATCAGGGTACCAACCTCTGTAAGGAATCCCTCTCCGAAACAGGATTCTACACCTATAGAGGAACCCATGCCTACAGCAAACCCAGTCGTTATACGCAGCCCCTCCCCGGACACACTCATTCAAAAAACCCTACTTTCTGTGCAAATCGAACAGGCTTACGAGCAGTTTGTCCAATGGAAGAGTTACAGACTTGTTCCGTACGAAACCCTGTACAACAGGAGCGAATGGAGTAACGAAGAAAGATTTGTTTTGGAAGTGACAGAGGCTCAAGATGTTGCTGTCCTGATCCAATGGGACAACCTATGCGTTAAAGAGCTTATTGAGAGCCATTTGTTTGAAAAAGCCGAATCACGAAATAAAGGTAAAGCTAAGTCCGTGGAATCTCCCGAAAGTCCAAGATCATATCCCGACTCAGACGATGATAATGATGCCCTTCAGGCTGGTCTAAGAAAGAGTCACGAAGAATCTGAATTTCAGATGGGTGTAGGAACTTCAAATCAACATAAATCACCTCCCCATCAACAAGACGTTGTTCCCGATAACGAGGATTTAGCCCCTCATATCGCGGAGGAACAATCTATTTCGCAACAGGCACCCAAGCCTGTCGCTGCCCAAGCAGAAGAAGAATCCAGCGCCATCCAGCACGAGGAATCAGTCCCTCTGCCGGAGCAAGCGGAAGCTGAGAGACAGCAGGAGGAATCAGTACCTCCTGTATCCATGTCTTCAGAACCCACTTCAGCATAGGAGGATGCAACACCTGTCGCCGAGCCAGTATCTGATACTCCCGCACCCTCAACCGCCTTAGAATCCGATGACGGTATAATACCTGAGGATTTCCACCTTAATTCACGTCCCAATGTGAATTAGAGATGGTTGAATGGAGTCGAGGGTTTCGCCAAGCCAGACTCTCCTAGAACTGCCACAAGAAAAGAGCGATTACATGCTCTTGGCCTCAAACTGTTTTCATCCAGGACGCCGTCAATGCCCTGTACTCTGTGGAGAAAGCTCTTGATTAGATGCAAACATCTATAGTTGAAGAAATGACAGGACTGAAGCACGAAGTCTCCCGAGTGGTAGAAGCCTTCACTGTCTTACCACACGTCTTCAAGCAGACACTGAGCCAATTGCAAGAAAAATAGCAGCAGATCCTGAGAGGAGAGCAATCAAAGCTACGAGTGTCTGAGGCCAAGACAGTACCTGCTCTGATCGAATCCGGTTCCCAGATTCGAGCCCACGACAAGAAAATTCAAGATATGTCGCAGGTGCTCTCCTTCTTGTTGAGAAAATGACTAATATTGAGACGAAATAGGATGCTGCTTTGCAAATCTTGGAATGCCTTGATGAAAAGGTGTCATACCTTGATGACGCCAAAAAGGGGGAAGAATCGAGGGAAGCTGCTAGGAGAACGAGGCTGGAGCAAGAGAAAGAATTGTTAGCTCCTTTTGAAGACTCCATCACTGCTGATATAGCCCGTATCACATCTCCAAATATTAGGATACAGGGAGATCGACCAGAATTCCAGGATCCTAAGTATCCTTGGAAGCCTAGTCCGAAAGCCGCAAGCTATGAACCTCCCAGCAGACTGACAGCCTACTACTGAAGAGATCAAGAACTGGATGAGAAATGAACTGCTAAGACACTTTGTTGTTCTTATCAGGAAATCCTCATTATTCAACAGATGCAGGACGGTAAAGGAAGCCGCATAAGAGTTCAAGAAAAGGCTGGAAGAAGGAACGCTCCCGCCACAGCTGCAGATGAAGTCAAAGCACAGAAATGGTGACTTGGTAACCCATCCAGAGGATTGGATCCTAGTCTTCGATAAATCATATGAAGGTCGAGCCTTATATCTGAATCGAGCCAGGGACGCACATCAAAACTAGTGGAAGGGTACCAAGAATGACCCTAAAAGGCCATGGAGGCATTCGGACTACAGGAGTTAAATTTCCTTGTATTATTATTTTGTAATCTTATTTTCAGAACAGCAAAATTTTGTACTCTTCGTTTTTATATCAATAAAATTTTTTGCCTGTCTTGAAAGATTACAACTCGTAATTTACTGTGTTATTGTATGTCACAAACACTTAAATTTATCCTTACTGTATTCAAATATGAAACTTATCTTAATACATAAGCTGTAAAGAACTTGTCTGCGAACAGTTCATAGTTTAAGTTGTATGAATCTAGAATACAATGTAAGATTGTGCCTGCGCGCCAATCATAAGTTTAAATCATGTATCATTTTGATAAAAGCTGAACTTGCCTGCGAGCAGTTCTTAGTATTAGGCTAAATGCTGAAGACCAAAACATTCGAACAGAAGACCAAGAAGTCTATTCTCCTTCAAGACGATAAAAGTCAAAGTTTTGACATCATCAAGGATGTTTGGATAACATCATAAAGTTTTTAAAAGGAAGACTTGGAAGGACTATGCAAATTATCAAAAAGGGGGAAATTGTTGGGATAACAATCCCTGTATCGAGATTGTTAGGACAAAACAATCCCTGTATCGAAAAGATCAAGACAGAATGTTTTGACAATATGCCAATCCATCATACAGCAAGCAGCTGTATCGAAAAGCTGATCAACCTGTATCCAAGACTTCTCGTAGCCCCAGCATACAGAATCAATCATACAGCAAAAGAGTCTTATAAAGACTAAGTATGGAAGCTATCTCGAATCGACAATACAGCTATCATTCCATACAGCATCCAAACAGGACAAGAAGGAATCTTTGTTATTCACTAAGTCAATGTCCCATTTGAGAAGATATATTTAAATACTAAAGTATGATGTATTTAAATATCAACCCGTCAGAGATCTTCAAATCAAGTGCAAAATCCGGATCGTGTTTTATTCAAACACATCATCCCGTTGGAACGGAATCTTGCTCAACGGATTTATATCAACAGATGTGTTTCAGAAAGTTATATATATCCCCAGCCTTTGAAGATCTAAAGACACGCATACACGCAAGTGCTTACACGAATATTCAGAGGAAACATATCTCCCAAGGTATTTTGCTATTCTGAAAGAAGAGATATATACAGTGCTCAAAACCGTGAACAACACATCATCAGCTAAAAGCACAGAAAGTCAAAGCTGTTGTTCAAATATTGTTCTATCCCTTGAACAAACCCATCAGCCCTGTGTGGACTGAGAAACCTTGATCTTCCTGAACTGTGTGTGACAGACTTGCATTGAAGAAGACGAAGCTTCGGAACTGTGTGTGAAGAAGCCAGTCAAGTGAAAGCTCAAACCAATCTGTGTGAACGGTTGAAGGCTAAGATCATTATATCAATTTGTGTGAACGATATAGTGATTAGGTTTGATTATATATATGTAGTTGTTATGTAGTATTTATAATAACATTTTTACTCTTGTGTGGAGGACCAGTGGACGTAGAGGGGTTTACCTCGAACCACTTTAATTACTGTGTCAATTACCTTCTGCATTTACTGTTTTATTATTTGTGATTATCTTTAAGTATACACTTCATATCTAGTTGTTGTATTTACAGAAACTTATTTTGACAAGACTACCGCTACGCACTCAGATTTGAAAACCGTACAGCTTGTTGTTTAAAACACTCTCCAAGCTATATCTTGTATACTTAGCGGCCAACAAAGAAGTTGATATGTGATTATATGAATTCGATTAAGAGTTGGATGATTACCTATATGTTAAAGGATATCGGATTTCGTTATTTTGATAGCTATGAATATGGTTTAGAATCACTTAGTGTTCTTGATAATCGCCATATGTTGATCGGTATCTGAAATGCATGCAACTGCATGACATTAGCGCATGCTAGTGTTACTGGCTAGCGCACGCTAACTGGAGCGACTTAGCGCACGCTACGTTAAGTGATTAATGTGCGCTAAGTCAACAAGCAGTATAGTATATCCTGTTTCGGTTATGAATTCGTGATCATTTAAGTTGGATTGATCAGACTTGTGGTTAATCGAGATATTGTTGAGCTGTTGGGTTTGTGAATTGGTTTTATTGATTGTTGATTGTTATCGAACTCGTTGTTTACCAATTACTGTAATAGGTTGAGATTATTAATCGGCGATTAGAACTATGCATTGCGGTCGTGTTCGAGAACGTTCGTGAATTGCATTGATCAGGGCCAAGGGACTTGTAGACGACGGCAAAGAACGGGTAACGGCTTCATCGGTATCAAGGCAAGTTATTACTTGCTCAGTTTATAATATTTAATGAATGATTTCTGTTTTATTCGTTTATAATTCGTATAGTAATGTTTATAATCGTAATCACAGGAGATTTGGGATTATAAGTTGTATTCGAGTTTTGGGAATTAAATCATAACGTATATGATTTATATTTGTTGTTGGTATATGTGGTATCGAGGATAGATTGTGGTATAGACGAAGAAGTGAATTATCTACCGTTCGTGACATTTTGTCATTGAATATTTAGAATAATGGTTGGTGATGGTTTAGATATCAAGATTGCTCTCGAAGGACTCGGAGCAAGTATTTTAATCATTTTTGTCATTTGTGTCGATCATGTTGTGATACATTGGTGTATCGTTGTTGTCATGCATTTGTGTATTGTTGTTGTCGTGCATTGTGTACTGTTGTTTTGTGCAGTTGTGCATTGTTGTGATATGTCCACCATGCGTTGGTCCGACGGGATCAACATGGGATATCTATAGCTATGTGTGCTAGATTGTTGGACAGGTAATGCCAACATGCGTTGGTCCGATGGGGTCATCATGGGGATCTATAGCTGTGTGCGCTAGATCGTTGGATTACCATGTGTTGTTGTTATTGTGCATATGTATATTATGGGTTTGCCATAAGTATACATTGTTGTTATTGATGTGAGCATATTGACGTTGTCATATGAATATGCATTTGTAGGTCTTGTGTTAGTACCATGCCCGTATGTTGTGTTGATCTGATCTTGGATTAGACTGACGTGATTTCGTCGTGGCATTTCATATCTTGAGGTATGTTCCATATTTCCTTTGGTAGTTGTCTTTGATGGACAATCGATTATCGTGTTGAGATGTGATGATGTTACCCGACGGATTGGGTTGGACAGAGTTAGTAGATTTTATATCAGTGAGTTATGATAATGTTTTGAGAACCTTGGGTATTGTTGAGATGCAATACAGATATTTCGGTTTGAGCTTATTGTGTTGTTGAAAGGATACGAGATGTGAACTTTGGTAATTATTATCACGAGTTGGTAAAGTTATGGCGGTAAGATTACATTGGTCGTATTCTTACCTAGTATTTTCATTGGTATGTAATTATCGACGTGATGTGATGGTTATCATTGTTGGATATTATGGCTGACCCCGTCGTGGGCTTTCTTTTTAGGTTCTTGGATTATCGAGCTTGTAGCGGTCGTGAAGAGATGAGCTTCCCGGAGGATACTGGCTAGGGCATGTATTTGTGTATTGAGTTTCCTGATTAGTTCTTGTATTCCGTTGCTAGAGTATTTTAATTATTTATCTTTTTCCGCTGCATGAGTATTTTTAAATGGCCTTTTGGTATCTGGTAACCTAAGTTACTTTGGCAATCGTTTTCTAAATCTATTCTGTCGGTACGTGTAAGCGATAGCTTAACGTATGTTTTTAAACTGTTGAGCTTTGGCATTTCGGGCCTTGTGCTTTCAAATGAGATTTTACGACGGTTTTGATAAATGAGTTTTATAAAGTCTTCGAATGTTTTAAATAGATAATACTGTCATTAGCCTCTTGGGCGTTTGTAAATGTTTGCAAAAATTTCCTTCAGCCTTGTGGGTTCCATCTCGGGGGCCACGGCGCTGTAATATTTTTGGATGGATCTGGGGGTGTTACAGAATATGGTATCGGAGCTTAGGTTGTGAAAATCTAGGCAATCGGGTCGATTTGGGTCGTGCTTTTGTCGTGTCATTCGAGTTGTCGGTTGACAAGTGTTTGAGCTCTGGGTTTTTGTTGTTCACTGGGGCTTGTGCATTATGTGATTTACCAGTGTAGTACTGGGGTTGTTGTAAACCTTTCCAAATGGTGTTAATATGTTTCTTCAGATAGAACTGTGTTGTGTTCTCGAGTTGAACTGAGTTTGCAAAATGAGTGTTTTGTAAATGTCTGTGTCGAGTATTTTCTGGAGTCGAGACATGTGCCAGTATCACGGGTAATCGTCGGCTTCACGATCTGTAAGTATTTGGATTCTTGAATTGCATTGAGATTTATTGCCGTTCTAAGTTGATATGCTTTGAGATTCAGCAGAATATTATGTGTTACGGTATAAGGTGACAGGGTTGCGACAAGATTGATGATCTTGAGAAGTTGTGATTTTGGAAATCAATATGTCGGTTAAATTTTGGAAATGGGTTGTGTATTCGGGAGAAAAATTGTGGATTGTTGAGAAGAACATGTTGTCATGTTAGTTCATTTTTGAGATATATGGAATTGTTTTCGAGCATTTGAAGATGATATTTTTCAAAATGAATGTTTTACGAATGTTTTAAGGAAAATGATTTTTGGGCCGAGACCCAATCGATTTTAAAATAGTTTTATAACTTAGGACTTGAGGTCCAGAAAAAGGTTTCCTACTTTTAAACTTCTTGTAATGCGGAACGAGATACGGGCTGAGACCCTAATGTTTCTAAAGGCTTTTCTGTTTTCTAAAACTCCCGAGATTTGTAAAATACTTTACCAATCATTTATCTATTTTATTTCCGCCTTTCGGAGTTTTGGTTTACTTCTTCAAATGAAACTTCTCGAGTAGTCTTTTGTTATGTTTGATTTATTTATTATTCAATGTTTTGTCATAGCATGGTTGAGGTGATCCATGATGGGTTAATGATTGATGTTGTGAGTCATATGTGGAAAAAAGGAATTTCTATCAGAGTCTATATATTAAGATTTTGGAACTCTATCGTGTGGTTTTCCAATGGAATGTCAGTGGAATCAGTGATGAACCGAATTGGTATACAGGAGTATGGATGTAGTCGAGCATTTGCATAATTTCATTTCATTTTCATGTGTATTCGAAAAGAATTGTCATCGAGAACTTGACACCAGCTAGCCGATTTAATTTTTCAAAAATTGATTTTGTGGTCTTACCAAAATTTATGTTTTGAGTTTTGAAATTTTTGAAGGAACTTTCGAAAATTTGTCTTCTTGACAAGATTATATGATTTCAAACTGGTTTTGAAAATGTGACTGATATACATATGCATTTAGTGCATAATGCATATCATGGTGAAGCTACGAGTGTGACTCACAAATTGGATAATACATCAGTGTGGAACGATGAATAGAGATTCGAACTTTAATATGGCAGTTTGGTTATCTAGGAATGATCAGTTGATTGATCAGATAAGAGAATTATACTGCGTGTTGTAGATTCATGTACAGATATAATTCTAGAACTTTAGGTTTTGTGAAACCGGGACATAGGTGCTATGTGATTCCATTGGTATGGTAGTAGTACGATTTTACCATAGTGATTTTTTTGATTCCTTTGTAAGCGTGGATTTGAGGATGGTGACCCCATGCTGGTTGTTTTGGATAGTGAGTGGTCGTTCCCACTCCATGTGTGATTGGATATATTCGACGGGTTGTGATTGGTTGTTCGTATGCCGAGGGGTATGTTCTTTGAGATCTACTGTATGTGATTAGTGTGTCGTTTTGAGAACTTTATTCTTTCGTATATCTATTTCTGTGGTTCTGTGTTGACCGTGTCGGAGCTTACCGTGTGAAGGTATTCTCGATTATCGTTGATCGTTCGTTGGTCATATTGGAGTTTATCATGATGATGACATTCTCGATTGTGTTTTGACCTCTGGTTGGTCATATTGGAGTTTAACATGATGATGATATTCTCGATTGTGTTTTGACCTCTGGTTGGTCATATTAGAGTTTATCATATTGATGATATTCTCGATTGTGTTTTGACCTTTGGATTAGTCGTATTGGAGTTATCATGTCGATGATATTCTCAGTTAATTTATTGGTTGATCATTGCTAATAGTCATCTGAGCGTTCAGATTTTGTGTCGGTATTTCGGGATTTGTTGCTATTGTGCTGGGCAGTTGTTTCACAGATGTATCGTGTATTATTGGTTTTATCGGAATTGGGACTTGATTGTACGATCAGGCAGACAAGGTTTGATACGGATAGATTATTTCATCCGAAGATGATATATTTTGTTGAGACTCATGGAATTATGATTGTAAGCGTGTTCAAGCTTTACAGTGAAGTCACTTGCTAGTATCTTAGGAGATCGTCGACCTGGCGCATATGTAAGTATATTGTTTTGGTTATTCGTTAATGATGATGATTGATTGTTGTTGTGATGGTTTGGAATATTTTTGGTTGAACGGTTTGTCTGTTTCTTTATGACGGATTGCAAGTTTTGAGGACGAAACTTATTTTAAGTGGTGTAGTATGTAATATCTGGAATTTCTACTACTGCTGTTTAATATTATTTTATCCGAGTTATATTGTACAGCGTGGAATCTGTACAGTATGGATAAAACAATTGAAGGACTGAGACATCTGTATTGGTATAATTACTGCATTTGGTTGATAGTTGTATTGGAAAACATTGTGTGTCGGGCTTATCGTATGAGAATATTGTTGGAAGATGTATGTGTATTCAGTATGCCGTATGTTCGTATTCTGCATGTCGAGACGTTGGACAAGAGTAACTGAAAATGGCTAAGTGTAGCATTATTAGCGCACACTAATATTCATGAATAGCGCACGCTATCGTGCAGGTATAGCGCACGCTACGGGCATAGGTTAGCATACGCTAGTGCAGAACAGCTCAGAGGGAATCTACGTGTGGACCCGGCCACTTTCGGCGCATGTGCCGATGAGTCA
Source organism: Orobanche coerulescens (assembly GCA_033398695.1). NCBI lineage: Eukaryota > Viridiplantae > Streptophyta > Magnoliopsida > Lamiales > Orobanchaceae > Orobanche > Orobanche coerulescens. The sequence continues at coordinate 130,062,237 of CM065810.1, forward strand.
ATGGATGTTTGTTGTGAAGGGTTAGCGCATGCTAATACATATTGTTAGCGCACGCTAACATCAGATCGATCCAAAAGAAATCTTATCCTTGTCAGAGCTTTCAGCATGTGGGGACACGGGGGTAGGTGCGGACTGTAGCAAGTCAACAATGAGTAGCGCACGCTATGGATGAAAGTTTGCGTACGCTAAATAGAGGCCTTTACGTACGCTATTGCATGGGCATTGCGTACGTAAATCATTTCATGCAGTAAGGCAGTAGCCTCTGGACTTCGATAGCGCACGCTAACAAAGACAGTTAGCGCACGCTAAGTGTGTAACGTACGTTAACTGAAGATGTTAGCGGACGTTAATAATGTACAGTTTATATATAAGTGCAGTTGGCCATTTTTCGTCATTTCCATCCATTTCTTCATGTGAGACGATAGAGAGAGCCTTGAGAAGTATTTGAGGTTCCAAACACTGGATTAAGGTGGATTTAATCATCCAACAACATTTGAATCTTGGAATCGATTGGAAACGGATTCAAACTTGGGATTCAATCTATTCCTTCAAAAAGGTAATTACTCTTCATCTTTGGATTTTGTTTTGGATTGAATGTTGATGTTCTTAAGTTGATGATTATCATATAAGCAAGTTGATAAGTATGATTATGAGGTTGGTTACCTAGTTATGTTGATGTTATGGTTGATATACGGGTATTGATATGATTCGAATGGTTTCGAATTGTGTTGTTTATCTTCAAAGAGATATGCTAGCTAATGCCTTCCTTCAATTCGGATCTTTGATGTTGTTGTTGTTGGTTTCTTCATATGATGGTGAACATGGCGATGATTATGAGTTCTTGGTATTCATGATGTTGATATTTGAGGAAGAAGATGATATGTGATTATATGAATTGAATTAAGAGTTGGATGATTACGTATATGTTAAAGGATATTGGATTTCGTTGTTTTGATAGCTATGAACATGGTTTATAATCACTTTGTGTTCTTTATAATCGCCATATGTTGATCGGTATCTGAAATGCATGCAACTACATGACATTAGCGCACGCTAGTGTTACTGCTAGCGCACGCTAATGGGAGCGACTTAGCGCACGCTAACGGGAGCAGGCAGTATAGTATATCCTGTTTCGGTTATGAATTCGTGATCGTTTAAGTTGGATTGATCAGACTTGTGGTTAATCGAGATATTGTTGAGCCGTTGGGTTTGTGAATTGGTTTTACTGATTGTTGATTGTTATCGAACTCGTTGTTTACCGATTATTATAATAGGTTGAGATTATTGATCGGCGATTAGAACTATGCATTGCGTTCGTGTTCGAGAACGTTCGTGAATTGTATTGATCAGGGCCGAGGGACTTGTAGACGACGGCAAGGAATGGGTAACGGCTTCATCGGTATCGAGGCAAGTTATTACTTGCTCAGTTTATAATATTTAATGAATGATTTCTGTTTCATTCGTTTATAATTAGTATAGCAATGTTTATAATCGTAATCACAGGAGATTTGGGATTATAAGTTGTATTCGAGTTTTGGGAATTAAATCATAACATATATAATTTATATTTATTATTGGTATACTTGGTATCGAGGATACATTGTGGTATAGACGAAGACGTGAATTATCTACCGTCCGTGACATTTTGGATCGTTGAATATTCAGAATAATGGTTGGTGATGGTTTAGATATCAAGATTGCTCTCGAAGGACTCGGAGCAAGTATTTTAATCATTTTTGTCATTTGTGTTGATCATGTTGTGATACATTCGTGTATCGTTGTTGTCATGCATTTGTGTATTGTTGTTGTCGTGCATTGTGTACTGTTGTTTTGTGCAGGTGTGCATTGTTGTGATATGTCCACCATGCGTTGATCCGATGGGATCAACATGGGATATTTATAGCTGTGTGCGGTGGATCGTTGGACAGGTAATGACACCATGCGTTGGTCCGACGGGGTCATCATGGGGATTTATAGCTGTGTGCGCTGGATCGTTGGATTACCATGTGTTGTTGTTATTGTGCATATGTATATTATGGGTTTGCCATAAGTACACATTGTTGGTATTGATGTGAGCATATTGACGTTGTCATATGAGTATGCATTTGTAGGTCTTGTGTTAAGACCATATCCGTATGTTGTGTTGATCTGATCTTGAATTAGACTGACGTGATTTCATCGTGGCATTTCATATCTTGAGGTATGTTCCGTATTTCCTTTGGTAGTTGTCTTTGATGGACAATCGATTATCTTGTTTAGACGTGATGATGTTACCCGACGGATTGGGTTGGACAGAGTTAGTAGATTTCGTATCAGTGAGTTATGATAATGTTTTGAGAACCTTGGGTATTGTTGAGATATAATACAGATATTTCGGTATGAGCTTATTGTGTTGTTGAAAGGATACGAGATGTGAACTTTGGTACATATTATCACGAGTTGGTAAAGTTATGGCGGTAAGATTACATTGTTCGTATTCTTACTTAGTATTTTCATCTGTATGTAATTATCGACGTGATGTGATGGTTATCATTGCGACGTGATGTGATGGTTATCATTGTTGGATATTATGGCTGACCCCGTCGTGGGCTTTCTTTTTAGGTTCTTGGATTATCGAGCTTGTAGCGGTCGAGAAGAGATGAGCTTCCCGGAGGATACTGGCTAGGGCATGTATTTGTGTATTGAGTTTCCTGATCAGTTCTTGTATTCCGCTGCTAGAGTATTTTAATTGTTTGTCTTTTTCCGCTGCGTGAGTATTTTTAAATGACCTTTTGGTATCTGGTAACCTAGGTTACTTTGGCAATCGTTTTCTAAATCTATTCTGTCGATACGTGTAAGCGATAGCTTAATGTATGTTTTTAAACTGTTGAGGTTTGGCATTTCGGGCCTTGTGGTTTCAAATGAGATTTTACGACGGTTTTGATAAACGAGTTTTATAAAGTCTTCGAATGTTTTGAATAGATAATACCGTCGTTAGCCTCTTGGGCGTTTGTAAATGTTTGCGAAAATTTCCTTCAGTCTTGTGGGTTCCATCTCAGGGCCCATGGCGCTGTAATATTCTTGGATGGCTCTGAGGGTGTTACAAAACCTACACGCAGCGGACATAATTACAACTATCCAAAAATAGTCGAACTTGAAACCACATGACCAATCGGCAAACAAGATCACCAATTCAATCAAATACAATTCGTGAGCATCAAGTTTAAACATATATCAAAACCATCCATCTGGGTTCCTCACAAACTCTACTATCGATACATTTTCCGAAACACATCAAGGTTCACAGCTTTCACATCGTATTGCACCACTCGGTGTCCAAACCATCAATACATTCAACTTAATATACAAGCGGTGTACCACAAGTATCAAACATGGATTCCATTTCACAGCACTATGTACACAAAATTATGCACCACAAATATCGCACATAAATGAAATCATGAAACACAGATACCTCACATAAAAGGGGAGACTTACGCACACAGGCCGCATGGAGAAGACGGTCGCCCATGATACTAATCTCATCCGCCAACACATACTACACGTTGTGACTACGCACAACTCAACTTGTCACCAGACAACTCGAATGACATGACAACATATTTCTCGACAAATCACGACTCGACTTGACCCGACAGCCTAGGTTTCCACAACCTAAGCTCCGATATGGGAATATTACACGCCGTAGATCCTTCCCAAGAGGATCTACCAAGCTAAAAATCACAAAACGACCAAGTGTTTGCCCGGCCGAGGGCAAACATACAATAATAAAGACAGTTAAGGTCAATTATAAACAACTACACTAACCGATGAGGTCGCATGACTGACACAAACAGAAAAATACAATTCTTTACAATAAATACCCATGCAGGGGTAGGGATACAAAATAGCGGAAGACGGAATACAACTCTGTCGATACAACATAACTTAACTTAACTCCTAACTATTGCTTAGTATCGTAGCTCGTCACTTCCTATGCTGATCCTGTGACTGCTCCCATGAATATGCATGTACCTGGATGCAAAACGGACATCCACCCCCCGATTACTCGGGGGTTAGCAAAATTCCACTATTTGGCTAGTGCAAGTATAATACTATATGAAATGTAACAAGCAAATAGCAACCACGAATCAGATATGACAATCAACTATTAAAACAATCCTGAGAGGTTTTAGGATTTCGAATTCAAGCAAAGAAGTGTTTGAAAATAAACACATCATCTCAAGAATTTTTAGAAGTAAAAACTTTTTCCAGACCTCAAGTCCAAGTTACAAAACTTTTTTCGAAATCATTAGGGCCTCAGCCTAGTTCTTGTTTCAAAACACATTAGCTATAATATCATCATGGGTCCATAACCCAACATCAAAACATTATCCATTCGATCGTTGTTCGTACTCGTCAAGTAACAAACTCTGGAGGCCACGACGGACCATAGCCGGTTCCACACATTCACTGTTCGTACACATCATGTACCGAACTCTAGAGGTCACGACAGAACTACCTGGTTCTACATATTTACTATTCGTACACATCATGTACCGAACTCCAGAGGTCATGACGGACCGTACCTGGTTTCACATATTCATTGTTTGTACACATCATCTACCGAACTCCAGAGGTCACGACGGGCCATACCTGATTCCACACATATACACTGTTCATACACATCATGTACCGAACTCAAGAGGTCACGACAGGTCATACCTGGTTCCACACATATACAGTGTTTGTACACATCATATACCGAACTCCATAGGTGACGACAGACCGTACCTGGTTCCACACATATACACTGTTTGTTGGGATAACAAAAACCCTGTATCGATGTTGTTGGAATAAACAATCCCTGTATCGATCGTATTGTCAGAATGTTTTGACAATATGCCAAATCCTGAATACCGCCATTAGCTGTATCGAAAAGCTGATCAAGTATCAACCTGTATCGAAGACTTCTCGCAGTCCCAACCATACAGTAAATTTATCATTCAGCAAAGAGTCCCGCAAAGCTAAGTATGGAAGCTGTCTCGAAATATCAATACAGCAATCCTTCCATACAGCCCTCAAACAGGACAAGAAGGAATCTTCAGTATTCGCTAGAAGTCAAGTCCCGTTTGATAAAGAAATATTTAAATACTAAAGGATAAAGTATTTAAATAATGTAAGTCATCAAAAGATCTTCAAATCCCGCAATATCTGGATCTCAGTCAAATATAAGTTGCCGCAAAATCTTGCTCAACTGATATATTTCAAACGGATATATTTCAGAGGCTATATATATCTCCAGAGTTTGAAGATCATCTACACAGAAAGATACACATACATACACACGACTTACACGAAAAAGTGCTTACAAGAATATTCAGAGCAAAACATATCTCCCAAAGCTTTCTGCTATTCTAATAAAAGAGATATACAGTGCTCAAACCATGAACAACACATCATCAGCAATAAGCTCATAAAGTCAAGTTGTTGTTCAAATATTGTTCTAATCCTTGAACAAACCCATCAACCCAGTGTGGACTGAGAAACCTTGCTATTCCCGAACTGTGTGTGACAGACTTGCATTGAAGAAGACGAAGCTTCAGAACTGTGTGTGAAGAAGCCAGTCACGTGTTAGCTCAAACCAATCAGTGTGAACGGTTGAAAGCTAAAGATCTTTATATCAATCTGTGTGAACGATATATTGATTAGGTTTGGTTATAATTACGTAGTTGTACGCATTAATTATAATAAACTTTTTACTCCTCTGTGGAGGACCAGTGGACGTAGAGGGGTTTACCTCAAACCACTTTAAATATTGTGTTATTTACCTTCTGCCTTTATTGTTTTATTAATTGTGATTATATAAGTATACACTGCACACCGAGTTGTTGTATCCTCAGCAACTTACTGTATTAAAGACTTCCGCTACGCACTCAGATTTAAAAACCGTACAGCTTGTTGTTTAAAACACTTTCCAAACTGTATCCAGTATACTTAGTGGCCAACAAGTGGTATCGGAGCGGTTGATTCTAAAAATAATCAGTCGTTTTTTTAACCGAATCAGATCCAAAATCACTTATTTTTATAAAACAGTCTTTTTCATTCCTATATTCTCATATGGATACATCAATGATCAACAAAGTTCCTATGTTCTCTATTAATGAGTTTGATGATTGGAGAATCAGGATGGAGGCTCATCTTGCAGCAATGCACGAAGAGATGATTTTTGTTATACAGGATGGCCCAATCAAGATAATGAAGGTAAATCCGGCCCCTAGGATTGAAGGCCAAGCTCATGTTGAGATGCTTGAAAAAGAGCGCGAACAATGGACTTCTAACGAAAGAAAGCGCGCCAACCTCGACAATGTTGCGAAGAATGCGTTGTTTGTCACCTTCGACAAAGGCACATTCTCTAAGGTAAAGAGTTGTAAATCAGCCAAGGATATCTAGGATAAACTCAAGTTGATTTGTGAGGGAACTGAGCTCTCAAAAGAAAACAAAATTTCAAAATTAACTCAGCAATTTGAATCTTTTGAAATGAAACCAACTGAAACACTTGAGGAACTTGACCTCAGATTCACTGGAATTGTTGGTGAACTTGAAGCTTTGGTCAAAATTTATACTCAAAGGGAGAAAAACCTAAAGATTTTCAGATCTATCCCTGCCCGATGGGACATTTAGACCACAGCTATGCGTGTGTCATGTAATCTTAGTGAAATATATACTTTTGATCTCTTTTCTGACCTCAAAGCATTTGAGTACGATATAAACAGGAGAGAGAAAGCTGAAGAATCTCCCGCTAGGACTACAGCCTTAGCCGCTGTATCCAACCATCGACACAGCATGCCCAGCCTAACTAAGCCAAATTACAAGAATGCTGACAGCGACAACGATATCCTGTCACAAGATGAAATGGCGCTCCTCATGCACAAGTTCAAAAAGTTCATCAAGCAGTCTGGAAAGACTCCCTACAGGCCCAAGCCTGTTCGCAAGGTAAGTACTGAAACTTCCTCTGGCGACGCTAACCTGTGTTATAATTGCAGGAAACCAGGACATTATGCAAACAAATGTCCTCATCCCAAAGTTCAAAGGTTGCAGGAAGCCGAGCAACAAGAGAGGGATGAACGAAGACGTGCTTGGAAAAACAAGTTCAAGGCACTGATAGGAGAATCAGAAGCCTCCCCCACACCATCCAAATCCGAAGAATGTCTTCAGGTAGTCACTGAAAGTGACTCATCTGACGATGAATTTGAAGATAAGGCATATATGTGCTTTATGGCAAAGGACATTCCAGAAGAAGAAGATAGCGATGATGAGGTAATCTCAACCTCAATTATTCCAGTAAACGCATCGCATACTTTCGAAAACATGACGAATGAATTTAAGAACATTCAAAAAGCCCATGAGGCTTTGAAAAATGAAAACATTCAGCTTCAACTTTCCAACATAGAGCTGAAAGAAGAAAACGACTTGCTGAAGATAAACTATGAAAATATGTCAATTGATTGTGAAAACAGCAAGGGCAAGCATGAAAAACTCGTGGAGAGCAATCATCAACTTGCTCATGAACTAAGTGAGACAAAGTCTCAAAATGGAAGCAAGACAAATGATTTTGTTCTACTTCAAGCAAAATTTAATACTCTCGAAAAACGAGAAAGCAAACTTGAGACCATTCTGAAATCTTTCGAGAAATCATTTAAAAGAATGGAAGAAAATTCTAAGCACTGGGCAACACGCTCATGATAAAAGTGTCTTAGGATACGGCTCATTTTCCAACAAAGGAAAAACTAGTAATGTGTTCGTCAAGAGTGTGGAACACATTCCTGTATCGGAAGAAACTCCTAGTCCTGTGAAGGAACCTGCTGCTCCGCGAAAAGCAAAGGCTGCCATTCCGCCCCCGCAATCCTATTCGAGACAGCGGAATCATAAGCCATTCCAACCTGTAAGGCGCACGCAACAGCATGCTCCCCGAGCATATCAACAGCGCCAACATCCGTTCAGAAAGAAGGTTGTATCCAAATACTAAAGGCCCGCACGGCAGTACTTTCAGTACAGCACGCCTAGGTACTGGATACAGGAGCCTCATTATCCATCAAGAAAGCAGGTATCCGCACAGCATCGACAACAGCTTTGGGAATCTAACTGGAAACCCATAAGGCAAGCTGTAAGGCCAAAGAAAATGGCTCCACCTCCGAGACGGCATAAGTACTGGATTAATAATAATAACCCTGATTTTTACATGCATAATGATTATCATGGATACAGTAACTACGTACATGCCCCACGTAGATACCGCAAAACTGTACCAAATGTAACCTACAGTAAGCCAATTGCTGTCAGGAAAATTTGGGTACCAAAAGGCATTAACATTTACGGACCCAACAATCAAAGGGGACCTAAATCTACCTAATTTGTTTGCTACAAGACATTTTGGAGAAGGACATATGGTACTTCGACAGCGGATGCTCCCAGCACATGACAGGAGATAGAAGCAAGCTATCAAATTTCGTAGAAGGTCGCGCTCCAAAAGTGCGCTTCGGTGATAAATCTAAAGGAAGAACAAGAGGAAAAGGAAACCTTCTTGTCGGAAAATTCAAAGTCACCGATGTAGCTCATGTTGAAGGCTTACAGTACAATCTACTTAGTATTAGCCAGTTTTGTGACAAACAGTTCTCGATGAAATTCTATATAGATCACTGTAGAGTCAAGAACATCCTGACCAAAGAAGTTGTGCTCACAAGAAGCAGATCAGGTAATATGTATATTGCTGATTGGATGCCTACGAGCTCCACAATTCCTTGTTTAGTTGCCAAAGGCACTGCAGATCTAAGTTGGTTATGGCACAAGAGGATGCCACACGTCAACTTCAAGACGATCAACAAGCTCTCAAGACAGGGACTGGTTAGAGGATTGCCGAATGTATCATTCCAAAAAGACAGTGTCTGTGGACCATGTCAAAAAGGCAAGCAAATCAAGTCCACCCTGAAGAGCAAATCCTACCTTTCAACCCACAGAGTGTTGGAAATGCTACACATGGATCTCTATGGTCCTGTAGACCCGGTAAGTTTGGGAGGTAAGAAATATTGTCTCGTTGTTGTTGATGATTATTCCAGGTATGCTTGGACTATTTTCCTAAGCAAGAAGAAGGAAACAACATCAAAGCTGCCCGAGCTCCTGAGAAAGTTTCAAAATGAAAAAGGATCGAGTGTTGTGTCCATTCGTTCCGACAGAGGTACAGAATTTACTAACCGCTTTATAGAGCAATACTATTCGAAAAATGGGATATAGCACGAATACTCAGCTGCCCGTACACCTCAACAAAATGGTGTTGCCGAGTGAAAGAATAGGACGCTGAAGGAAGCAACAAGGACAATGATTACCGCTGTATCATCAACAAGCACCACAACAAAACAGCATACGAGGTATGGAACAACAAAACTCCACTAGTTTCGTATTTTCACATTTTTGGATGCAGGTGCTATGTGTTGAACAATGGGAAGGATCAACTTAGAACCTTCGATGAGAAGTCAGATAAAGGAATATTTGTAGGATATTCCTCCGTCAGAAAAGCTTACAGGATCTTTAATAAAAGGAAGCTGACGATCGAGGAATCAGTTCATGTAGTGTTCGACGAACCTCACCATGATCCTATAGGAGTAGAAGCTGTTACTCAGAACATCCAACAAGTTTCCATTTTAGATCCACCAACTCCCATAGAACCTGTTGTTGACCTAGAAATCAACCCCACAGCTGTAAGAATCGACATATATGAAGTCGATGCTGTACAAGCTGAATCCAAAACTACAGCAACTCAAGATACAGTACGGGACCCCGAATTAGAACCCGACCGAAGATGGTTGAGAGATCACCTGCAAGAGCTGATCATTGGAAACATTAATGCTGGTGTTTCTACCCGTAGGAGAATACAGAGTACACAAGGAAATGTACTGTGTGCACAAGAAGAACCAGATACTGAGATATCACCATTCCCTGAATGGAAATCTCAATCCGAGCTTAGAAGACTCAATATGTGCACTATTTCTGTATTCTTAGCCTAGTCTGAACCTGTTTCTACCATAGAAGCTCTAAATAATTCTCATTGGATAACATCTATGGAAGAAGAGCTTAATGGTTTCAAAAAAAACAATGTATGGTATCTTGTACCCAGACCTACGCATCAATCAGTTATTGGAACCAAATGGGTATTTAGAAACAAGAAGGATCGAAATGGACTAATTATAAGGAATAAATCTAGACTAGTCGCACAAGGCTATAGACAGGAAGAAGGCATAGACTACGATGAGACATTTGCCCCTGTAGCCAGACTAGAAGCTATTAGGATATTTTTAGCCTTTGCCGCCCATAAGAGATTCATTGTATACCAAATGGACGTCAAAGGTGCATTCCTAAATGGAGACCTTGCCGAAGAAGTTTATGTTGAACAACCAATAGGGTTTGTCAACACAGACGGCATATACCGAGTATATAGGCTAAGGAAAGCATTATATGGACTTAAGCAAGCCCCTAGAGCATGGTATGAGACCCTGTCCCAGTATCTAACCAATAATGGATTTGAGAAAGGCGATGTGGACAAGACCTTGTTCAAAATACAGGAATACGATGACCTTATAATAGTTCAAATTTATGTAGATGACATTATATTTGGTTCAACTAACCTTGCTTTATGTCAAAGGTTCTCTCATCTCATGCAGAGTAACATTGAAATGAGTATGATGGGAGAACTTAGTTATTTCCTAGGTTTGCAGGTAAAGCAGTTGCCTACAGGGATTTTCATCAACCAGGAAAAATACAGTAAGGCGCTTCTCAACAAATTTGGAATGAATACTTCCAAATCATCGTCAACCCCCATGAGCACTTCCGTGCAAATTAGTGCTGATGAAGCCGGAAAGCCGGTTGACCAATCACTCTACAGGAAGCTTATTGGCTCTCTCCTGTACCTAACGGCTAGCAGGCCCGATATCCAGTTTGTTGTAGGAGTGTGTGCGAGATATCAAGTAGCACCCAAAGAATCACACTTCAATACAGCTAAACGAATCCTGAAGTATATTAAAAGAACAGTCGATGTAGGACTATGGTATCCTAAAGAAGGCGGATTCCATTTAGTTGGCTACAGCGACTCGGATCTCGGAGGCTGCAAGCTAGATAGGAAGAGTATAAGTGTAACTTATCACTTTTTTGGACCTAGACTTGTGTCTTGGTTCAGTAAGAAGCAATTGGAAAACTCACTTTCCACGGCTGAATCAGAATACTATGCTGCTGGTAGTTGTTGTATGCAGATCCTTTGGATGCAGCAACAGTTGTCCGATTATGGGATTGAAGCCAAGGAAACGCCCATCATGTGCGATAGCACGAGTGCAATTGCAATTGCACAACCCTGTATTGCACTCGCGCACTAAGAATATCAACATGAAGCATCATTTCATCAGGAATCATGTCGAGAACAAGGATGTTCGGCTAGAAAAAGTTCATATACATATCCAGTTGGCCGACATTTTCACCAAGCCTCTCGACACAGCAAGATGCTTCGACAAGAATTGGGATTGCTACAGCCTGACTCCCTGTAAGTATTTACTGTTTTTCTCAATAATTGAGGGGGAATGCTATAAGACCCAAGAATACAGTATCCACCATTAATTATCTGTACACTCAGAGCCTTCAATACAGCACTGTAGGGAACAGAGCGATATGAATCATCCTACAGCTGACGTGTGCAATAATTAAGGGGGAATACAGTATGACCCATGAATACAACATTAATCCAAAAGTTGTTGTATGGAATTGAAACCTATATGTACCTTTTAAGGGGGAACGCTGTATCGTCGCGTATACAGCACATACTATGGAAATTCGATTCATTATATATTATAATATTTCTTTTTATAAACAATTTTTGTCCACGTGCCCTGTTTTCATGTCAAACATCTTTTACATTAAATGCCTTACACGACATCTAGACAATCGAATCTCAAAAGCCGCGATGTTTTCAAATTGTTTTATATTTAATACCGTCATTTCAGGCATTAAGGGTAATATGAAATGTCAGAAGTGGGACCCGCTCCTATTTTAAAATTAAATGGATAAGTGTACCAGTTACACTCAGTCCATCGTGACCGTTCATTTTAAACACCGGTTCCCATCCCTTAAATCTGACCATTCGTTCTCTAAAAACCCTTCTTCGCTGCCTACTATAAAAGGACTGTAAATGCCATTTGAGACTCTTTACGCATTCTGCATATTTTAAGAGCACTCGAGCATTCAGCCTACAAGATTTTTCTGTGTTTACTACATATTTTTCTTGAATATTTTTCACTGATACTTGAGAAATCATCAATGGCGTCTACCCAGACATCTTCCACCTCTCTCAAGAAGTCACTCAACTTCATCGACGGACGGATCTTCTCCAGATTTGTTGTGCTGGAACGCATTCACGCTGAAGGTGATGACGTTGATGCTATGGAGGTCGTCGTTTCAAGAA